>OU466857.2:43007453-44217239 GCA_911865555.2 Thlaspi arvense
GGCTTCTCAACTCGTTCCAAGTCTCCACCGGATACTCACGGTTTCTTCTTCTGGTAGTAACTATCTGATCCCACCAACTAAGGGCATAGTCGTAGAATTCAGTCGCAGCAATCTTCACTCTATTGATCTCAGTACAGTGCTGAGCATCAAACACAAGCTCAATCTTCTTTTCCCATTCTAAGTAGGCAGCTGGATCGTTTCTCCCATGAAAAGATGGTATCTTAAGTTTAATGCCTCCAAGCGGGTCTGGTATACGTTCCCTGTCGTGCCTTTCTCGTCTAGGTCTTCGCTGACGACCTTGAGAAGACTCGCTCTTGGGACAGTAATAAGAATCAGTTGAATCGCCACTAGAATGTCCGGTTGAAACATGATCACGCCGGTTTCTTCTTCTAGGGGGCGAATGATTTGATCTGTTGTCTGCTTGATTTAGGTTTTGCTCTTGGCGGAAGGCTTCAAATCGATCGTTGAGAAGTTTGTCAAAACGAGCAGTCATGGCTTCGACCCATAGTTTGTTATTGACGTTGTTGATACTTTCTTCTTCCTCAAGATTTTCCATGGTACCTGAAACGTTTAAACAAATTCTCACAGTAAAATAATCCTATGTTGATTGGTTTTAGAAATGGATCATAGATTCAGATGATGAGAAACAAGCAAACAAAGATCTAACACCTTAGAACAAAAGATCCGTGCAACACAAGAATTTTAATCGACAAAAATATTGAAAAGTGATATCAACAAGATCTAAACATTCAAAGTGGCTCTGATACCACTTAATATGATTTCCCTTATGATTCGACACTTTGAAAGTTAGACTAACACGGAACGGGATGATATCAATGATGGTCAAACGAGATGAAACACGAAGGGCAATGGACAACAATGATCAATGACAAAGAAATGACGACGATGATGATGATAAACAAGTTAATGTGAATGATTGAATATGAGAACTTAACACGGGTAAGATGAGAAAGCAGAATGGAGCGTTTGGTCACACTAAGGCTGCGGATGGTCCTTAGATTCACCGTGGATCGAATGGTCACACAAAGGGGATGAGATAACCTTTGATTTACCGGATCTATCGTTTCAGAGAGTTTGAGAATAAAAGGATAGATAACTCCAAAGCAAGTTCAAAGACAACATATAAAGAGATAGAACTCGGTACAAGCACCAAGAACATCTCGAAACAAAGCAAGGAAATGAATAAGGGGAGCGTCTAGTTTGAATAACAAAGAAAGAACTCTTAAACTACTTAGGTGAAACGGTTGCTGCTGGAACTTGTCTTGGACTAGCAAATGGGCCAACGATGGGTATACTTGCCTCGTTAAAAACCTCGCTTGCAAAACCCAAAGGGACAAAAACAAGACGAGGGAAAAAGAGTACAAGTATAGCCCATTCCCGATTTGCTAGCCGTGGGCTTGAATCAAAACCAAAGTGGTTTGATAAGCATGACTTTGATCTTCTTGATCCTCCGAGTGGTTAAGTAACGAATGCACTTGTTCTTGTAGTGCTTTGGCTCTTGAACGTGTCATTGGACCTTGGGGAATGTATAGAGCTTCTTCGGCTAAATGATCTCCTTTATCTTCTTCTCCATGGTCTTCTTCAAGCTCCATTGATGCCTTCTCTGCTCTTAAGCTTGGTTTGGTCGTATCTTGGCGCTCCGGTACGGCATTGGTGAGATTCTTGTTGTTTTGAGCTCCATTTCCTGTCAAGTAAATGGTCATACCTTGGTTTGTGGCCGGTGGATCCTCCTTGAGGCTCATTTTGTCAAAGTCCTCGGTAATGTCTAGTTCGGGTGCAATGGAGAGTGGTTGGGGGCTAAGTATGTTCTCCACGTCCATGTTGCTCAAAAGAGTTTGTATTGCCTCGTTAAACCCCTCTCTTAACCTCCTGGTCTTAGAACGCGTCATGGGAGAGCCATGTACGGACGGTATGGTGTTTGAGTCCAGCTCCCTTCGTACCGGTATGGGCTGCTAGTCGTTGCTACCGTCATCCTCTCGACCCGGTACGGTCATATGGTCTATGTCCTCATCATTCCACCAGTCAGAGGTGATTTTTTGGTAGCAAGAAGAACTTTAAGCGTACAAACTAAGGCCCCGGAGCAAGAGCAACGAGAGAATCTCTTTCACACTCGATGCCATGTTCTAGGAAAGGTGTGTAGTCTTATCATCGACGGAGGAAGTTGCACCAACGTCGCTAGTGACACGATGGTTAAGAAGCTTGGTCTAACAACGTCAAAGCATCCAAACCCTTATAAGCTACAGTGGCTCAATAACAGTGGAGAGCTAAACGTTAGTAGCCAAGTGGTCGTTCCTATTACTATTGGTCGGTATGAAGACGAGGTTTTATGTGATGTTCTACCAATGGAGGCCAGCCATATACTTCTAGGAAGACCGTGGCAATCAGATAGGAGAGTGACACATGATGGTTTCTCTAACCGTTACTCGTTTGAGTACAAAGGCAAGAAAACAACTCTGACTCCCATGACCCCTCAAGAAGTGTATCTTGATCAAAAGAAAGACTCAAAGAAGCTAAAACATTCGAGCTTCTATGCTAAGGCCAGTCAGGTTAAAAAGTCCTTTCTCTCAAATCACTCTATGGTTTTATTTGTTTATAAGGAAGCACTAACGAGTTTGACTAACATCGCACCGGTGCTGCCGAGTGAAATGAACCAACTTTTGCAAGAATTTAGTGATGTTTTTCCAGAGGAATCACCAAAGGAATTGCCACCCATCCGAGGCATAGAACATCAAATAGACTTTGTTCCCGGAGCTTCTCTACCAAACCTCCCTGCTTATAGAACTAATCCGGTGGAAACAAAGGAGCTACAACAACAAGTCAATGATCTAATGGCTAAGGGACATATTCGTGAGAGTATGAGTCCTTGTGCCGTTCCTGTTTTGTTGGTTCCAAAGAAAGATGGGAGCTGGCGCATGTGTGTAGACTGTCGAGCCATCAATAACATCACTGTAAAGTATCGCCATCCCATTCCTAGACTTGATGATATGTTAGATGAGTTATGTGGTTCTAACATTTTCTCTAAGGTAGATTTAAAAAGTGGTTATCATCAAATTAGGATGAAAGAAGGGGATGAGTGGAAAACAGCCTTTAAAACAAAACAAGGGCTGTATGAGTGGCTCGTAATGCCATTTGGGTTAACTAATGCTCCTAGTACGTTTATGAGGCTTATGAATCATGTTCTTAGGGCATATATAGGAGTGTTTGTGGTCGTATACTTTGATGACATTCTGATATACTCTAAGAACTTAGAAGAGCATGTTAAGCATATTAAGCTTGTTTTAGAAGTGCTTAGGCAAGAAAAGCTTTATGCTAATTTTAAAAAGTGTACTTTTTGTACGGATAACATTGTGTTCTTAGGTTTTGTTGTAAGTACAGAAGGTGTGAAGGTAGACGAAGAAAAGGTTAAGGCGATCAAAGAATGGCCAAGTCCTAAAACCATTGGAGAGGTCCGAAGCTTTCATGGTCTAGCTGGGTTTTACCGACGTTTCGTAAAAGATTTCAGTACTATAGCCGCGCCTTTAACCGAAGTAATCAAGAAGAGTGTGGGGTTCAAATGGGAACAAGCTAAAGAAGAAGCGTTTCAATGCCTTAAAGAGAAGCTTATTCATGCTCCAGTATTAGCTTTACCTGATTTTGTTAAAACCTTTGAAATTGAGTGTGACGCTTCTGGTGTATCAAACTAGAAGAAGGGATGATGTCCGTACAAGTCCGTACACCTAGGGAATCGTGTCACCCAAGTATGATCATCAATCAGCCGTGGTGAGCAAGTCAAGCTTCCATGAGTTTAGGTTATGCTTAGTAGATGCTCACATCTCCAACGGTTATGTTTTTAACGGTCATCTACAAATCATCAACAAGAAGCTAAAGTCACATGTGAGGTTTAAGGAGTGAACCGTTGGGGTCAGGTCGCTTTCGCTCCCTTGGAGTCCATCCCCTTTGTTTATTCTTTGTGTCTCTTTCCATTGATTCTTGTTGTAACTAAGCGAGTCTATATATAGACATTCGCCATCATTTGTAATAACACACTTAAGGAAATAATACTCTCCTTATTCAAACTCCCTTTCTCACTCATGCTCCTCACTCTTTACACTCATTTCATACTATCTTTCTCATAATCATCCGCAAATACTCTAACATGGTATCAGAGCGGTTTGTAGATCTTTGGACTACAACCTTTTGATTCTCATTATTCTCTTCTTTATCTCACTATTCGCTTTTCACTCTTTCAAAATTCCAGAAACACTTAATCTTTATCCACTGGTCCATAACTCTCAAACACTTCTCTTTTACTCAAAACCCTCACTAAACACTCTCTAAACCGCCTAAAACACTCTCATTCCACCATACTCTCATTCGCTCACCTTCTAATCATCTCTAATTTACCATCCAAAACCGTTTACCCAACGGTCCCTTGCTTTGCCCAACGGTCCATTGCATCTTAAACATGGCCTTGGAGAACAACAAGCCATTGGCTTTACCAGTGACCCTCAAAGGGGTGAACTACTTGCTGTGGTCAAGAACCACAAGAACTGCCTTGTGTGGAAGAGGTCTTTGGAGTCATGTGTCAAGCGATGCTCCTAGAGCAGCACCACCAGCCGCCGGAGCCGTCATTGTCCCAGCCGAAGAGACCCAATGGTACAAGGAAGATCAGACCGTTCTTGCTCTTCTACAAAGCTCCCTTAGCAATGAAATCTTGGAGGCTTACTCATACTGTGAAACCGCCAAAGAGCTATGGGGGACTCTGAAGCAAGTATTCGGCAACATCTCCAATCTCAGCCGTGTGTTTGAAGTCAAGAAGGCTATCAATGAGCTAAGGCAAGAAGATATGGAGTTTACTAAACACTTTGGAAGATTCAGAGCACTATGGGCAGAACTGGAGATGCTAAGGCCAAGCACAGTTGACCCTCAAGTCCTGAACGACAGAAGAGAGCAAGACAAAGTCTTTGGCCTACTCATGACCCTCAGCTCAACTTACAATGACCTCATCAAGCATCTCCTTAGAGCAGAACGATTGCCAACCCTTGAAGAAGTATGCTCTCAAATCCAAAAGGAGCAAGGATCTCTCGGTTTATTTGGAGGAAAGGGGGAGCTAGTCTCAGCGAATAAGGGGGCATACAAGTTTGATGAGAAGAGGAGCCAACTCTGCGATCATTGCAAGAAGAAAGGGCATAGCAAAGAAAAATGCTGGATCCTTCATCCACACCTCAAACCGAGCAAATGGAAGGAAACAAGAGCTAACTTTGCGAATGAAGAGGGGAGTCACAAAGGGGAGCCGTCTCAGAGGAACATGTGTGAAGAGGGGATAGCTAACTCATCTCAATTCGTGAAGAAAACAGAGTTAGACGCCCTGATCAAAGCACTCAAAGAATCCGGTAACACCCTTGGTACCTCCTTTCATGTAGTTAACAACTTGGGTAATTCTTATAGATCTTCATATACTCTAAAGAATAAACCTCTAATAGTTGATTCAGGAGCTTCACATCACATGATTAGTGATTTAAGCCTAATTAGTAATATAAAACCAACATTAGGAAATGTTGAGATTGCTAATGGTGAAAAGGTACCAATTAAGGGAATAGGTGAACTTAAACTCTTTGAAAGGTCTTCTAAAGCGTTTTATATGCCTACCTTCACCTCTAACTTATTGTCAGTTAAGAAAGCTACAACTGACTTACACTGTATTGCTATATTCGGACCTAATGATGTGTGTTTTCAGGATATTAAGACCAGCAAATTGCTTGGGAAAGGGACTACCAAAGATGATCTCTATGTTCTTGAAGACACTAAGCTCTTAGATTCTACCGTTGCCTCTTCTAATAATGTTGTAGCCTGTGCTAATAATGCGATTTGGCATGCTAGATTAGGACATCCTCATGCTCGTGCATTGAGTCTTTTATTTCCTAAAGTAGTGTTTAAAAATGATGAGTGTGAGGCCTGTATCTTAGGAAAACATTGTAGAACTGTTTTTCCTAAGTCTTCCACTATTTATGACAAATGTTTTGATTTAGTGCATTCTGATGTTTGGTCATCTCCCTGTGAGTCTAGAGATCAAAATAAATACTTTGTTACATTCATAGATGAAAAATCTAAGTATACTTGGCTAACTCTCCTTCCATCAAAAGATAGAGTTTTTGAGGCATTTAGAAACTTTCAAACCCATGTCACTAATCACTTTAATGCCAAGATTAAGATTTTCAGATCAGATAATGGAGGAGAATACACAAGTAACATATTCAAAGAATATCTCAACTCACACGGCATCATTCACCAAACGAGCTGTCCCTACACTCCTCAACAGAATGGCGTAGCTGAGAGGAAGAATAGACACTTAATGGAGGTGGCCAGGTCCATGATGTTTCAAAGCAATGTACCAAAGCGTTTTTGGGGAGATGCAGTGCTCACGGCTTGCTACCTGATCAATCGCATACCCACAAAATATCAAACTAGAAGAAGGGATGATGTCCGTACAAGTCCGTACACCTAGGGAATCGTGTCACCCAAGTATGATCATCAATCAGCCGTGGTGAGCAAGTCAAGCTTCCATGAGTTTAGGTTATGCTTAGTGGATGCTCACATCTCCAACGGTTATGTTTTTAACGGTCATCTACAAATCATCAACAAGAAGCTAAAGTCACATGTGAGGTTTAAGGAGTGAACCGTTGGGGTCAGGTCGCTTTCGCTCCCTTGGAGTCCATCCCCTTTGTTTATTCTTTGTGTCTCTTTCCATTGATTCTTGTTGTAACTAAGCGAGTCTATATATAGACATTCGCCATCATTTGTAATAACACACTTAAGGAAATAATACTCTCCTTATTCAAACTCCCTTTCTCACTCATGCTCCTCACTCTTTACACTCATTTCATACTATCTTTCTCATAATCATCCGCAAATACTCTAACATGGTATCAGAGCGGTTTGTAGATCTTTGGACTACAACCTTTTGATTCTCATTATTCTCTTCTTTATCTCACTATTCGCTTTTCACTCTTTCAAAATTCCAGAAACACTTAATCTTTATCCACTGGTCCATAACTCTCAAACACTTCTCTTTTACTCAAAACCCTCACTAAACACTCTCTAAACCGCCTAAAACACTCTCATTCCACCATACTCTCATTCGCTCACCTTCTAATCATCTCTAATTTACCATCCAAAACCGTTTACCCAACGGTCCCTTGCTTTGCCCAACGGTCCATTGCATCTTAAACATGGCCTTGGAGAACAACAAGCCATTGGCTTTACCAGTGACCCTCAAAGGGGTGAACTACTTGCTGTGGTCAAGAACCACAAGAACTGCCTTGTGTGGAAGAGGTCTTTGGAGTCATGTGTCAAGCGATGCTCCTAGAGCAGCACCACCAGCCGCCGGAGCCGTCATTGTCCCAGCCGAAGAGACCCAATGGTACAAGGAAGATCAGACCGTTCTTGCTCTTCTACAAAGCTCCCTTAGCAATGAAATCTTGGAGGCTTACTCATACTGTGAAACCGCCAAAGAGCTATGGGGGACTCTGAAGCAAGTATTCGGCAACATCTCCAATCTCAGCCGTGTGTTTGAAGTCAAGAAGGCTATCAATGAGCTAAGGCAAGAAGATATGGAGTTTACTAAACACTTTGGAAGATTCAGAGCACTATGGGCAGAACTGGAGATGCTAAGGCCAAGCACAGTTGACCCTCAAGTCCTGAACGACAGAAGAGAGCAAGACAAAGTCTTTGGCCTACTCATGACCCTCAGCTCAACTTACAATGACCTCATCAAGCATCTCCTTAGAGCAGAACGATTGCCAACCCTTGAAGAAGTATGCTCTCAAATCCAAAAGGAGCAAGGATCTCTCGGTTTATTTGGAGGAAAGGGGGAGCTAGTCTCAGCGAATAAGGGGGCATACAAGTTTGATGAGAAGAGGAGCCAACTCTGCGATCATTGCAAGAAGAAAGGGCATAGCAAAGAAAAATGCTGGATCCTTCATCCACACCTCAAACCGAGCAAATGGAAGGAAACAAGAGCTAACTTTGCGAATGAAGAGGGGAGTCACAAAGGGGAGCCGTCTCAGAGGAACATGTGTGAAGAGGGGATAGCTAACTCATCTCAATTCGTGAAGAAAACAGAGTTAGACGCCCTGATCAAAGCACTCAAAGAATCCGGTAACACCCTTGGTACCTCCTTTCATGTAGTTAACAACTTGGGTAATTCTTATAGATCTTCATATACTCTAAAGAATAAACCTCTAATAGTTGATTCAGGAGCTTCACATCACATGATTAGTGATTTAAGCCTAATTAGTAATATAAAACCAACATTAGGAAATGTTGAGATTGCTAATGGTGAAAAGGTACCAATTAAGGGAATAGGTGAACTTAAACTCTTTGAAAGGTCTTCTAAAGCGTTTTATATGCCTACCTTCACCTCTAACTTATTGTCAGTTAAGAAAGCTACAACTGACTTACACTGTATTGCTATATTCGGACCTAATGATGTGTGTTTTCAGGATATTAAGACCAGCAAATTGCTTGGGAAAGGGACTACCAAAGATGATCTCTATGTTCTTGAAGACACTAAGCTCTTAGATTCTACCGTTGCTTCTTCTAATAATGTTGTAGCCTGTGCTAATAATGCGATTTGGCATGCTAGATTAGGACATCCTCATGCTCGTGCATTGAGTCTTTTATTTCCTAAAGTAGTGTTTAAAAATGATGAGTGTGAGGCCTGCATCTTAGGAAAACATTGTAGAACTGTTTTTTCCTAAGTCTTCCACTATTTATGACAAATGTTTTGATTTAGTGCATTCTGATGTTTGGTCATCTCCCTGTGAGTCTAGAGATCAAAATAAATACTTTGTTACATTCATAGATGAAAAATCTAAGTATACTTGGCTAACTCTCCTTCCATCAAAAGATAGAGTTTTTGAGGCATTTAGAAACTTTCAAACCCATGTCACTAATCACTTTAATGCCAAGATTAAGATTTTCAGATCAGATAATGGAGGAGAATACACAAGTAACATATTCAAAGAATATCTCAACTCACACGGCATCATTCACCAAACGAGCTGTCCCTACACTCCTCAACAGAATGGCGTAGCTGAGAGGAAGAATAGACACTTAATGGAGGTGGCCAGGTCCATGATGTTTCAAAGCAATGTACCAAAGCGTTTTTGGGGAGATGCAGTGCTCACGGCTTGTTACCTGATCAATCGCATACCCACAAAAAGTCCTTAATGACTCATCACCATATGAGGTACTCAACTCAACCAAACCTTCTCTTGATCACTTACGAGTGTTTGGATGTGTGTGCTTTGTCTTGATTCCAGGAGATCTTAGAACAAAGCTGGATGCCAAGAGCACTAGATGTATGTTTGTTGGCTATTCCACTACTCAAAAGGGGTACAAATGCTACAATCCTACTACACGCCGGGTTATAGTGTCTAGAGATGTGAAGTTTTTGGAATCAGAAAGCTTCTATGCCAAGCAGCCATGGGAAGACTTGCAAGACATTTCCAAGTCTACATCAGATAGAGCCACTAACCTCCGGCTGCTCCTAGATCATCTCGGTGTCACTACCAATACTAGCGCCCCTACGGTTGATCATGAGGGGGAGAATGGTGATAACAATGATGATCCACCAGCTGAGCACACAGCCTCGGATTCCCACGACAATGCACATGATCAACCTTCAGAGCAAGATCACGCACCCACACGGTCAGCACCAGCTCCTCTAAGAAGAAGTCCACGCTTGCAAAGTCTACAACAAGCAGAACCAGTCCAAGCTCCGGCTCCCACTACCTTAAGGCGCAGTACAAGAGAAAGGCAGGACCCCTCTAATTGGGTGAACACAAGAGTGTATTACAATGGCAATGCCGTGGCGCATCCAACTCAGGCATCATGCTCCTTTGCACAACTTCCGGAGGAACACCGAGTGTTCTTGGCAGCAATAGAGCAGGGTCATATTCCTAAGACCTATGAAGAAGCAGTGGAACATGAGGAATGGCGTGAAGCAATCAGGGAAGAAAAAGGAGCTATGGAAAGAAACCATACTTGGGATGAAGCTGACTTACCTAAAGGGAAGAAAACGGTTAGCTCAAGATGGGTCTTTACTATCAAGTACAAGAGCAATGGTGAAATAGAGAGGTACAAAGCTCGGTTGGTGGCTAGAGGCTTTACTCAGACATATGGAGAAGACTATGGAGACACCTTTGCACCGGTGGCCAAGCTCCACACAGTTAGAGTCGTCATCTCACTTGCCGTGAATCTGGAATGGGATCTTTGGCAAATGGATGTGAAGAATGCATTTCTACAAGGAGAGCTTGAGGAAGAAGTCTACATGACACCACCACCTGGTATAGACAAAGAGGTTGCCCATGGCAAGGTACTAAGGCTGAGAAAGGCGATTTATGGTCTCAAGCAATCGCCAAGAGCATGGTACCACCGGTTGAGTAGAGTTCTATTTGATAGGGGATTCAGCAGATCAGAAGCGGATCACACCCTATTCACTCTCACCAGCCAAGAAGGTATAGTAGTCATTCTCATCTATGTAGATGATATAATCATCTCTGGGAATGACAAGGTAAACATTCAAGCTACTAAAGACTATCTAAAAAACTGTTTTTGATATTAAAGATCTAGGTGAACTGAAATACTTCTTAGGTATTGAAGTTTGCAGATCTAAAGAAGGCTTGTTTCTCTCACAAAGAAAATATATGCTTGATATGTTAAGTGAAACAGGAAACCTTGGAGACAAAGTAGCTAAAACCCCTCTTGAAGATAGTTACAAAGTGGACCGAAAGGGGGAGTTAGAGGATGAACCCTTTGAAGATGTCACACAATATCGCAGGATGGTTGGTAAGCTAATCTATCTTACAATAACTAGACCTGACTTGTGCTTTGCTGTGAATCAGGTTAGTCAATACATGAAAGCTCCAAAGATGTGTCATTGGGGCATGGTCAAGCGCATTCTCAGCTATGTTCAAGGAACGATTGGTCATGGCATTTGGATGGGGTGCAACGGAAGCTCAGAGCTAGTAGGATACTGTGATGCAGATTGGGCAGGAGACCGTGTAGACAGGAGATCCACCACTGGCTATTGCACGTTCATTGGAGGGAATCTAGTCACTTGGAAGAGCAAGAAGCAAAATGTGGTAGCATGTTCAAGCGCTGAAGCCGAATACCGAGCTATGAGAAGACTAACTACCGAGCTAATGTGGCTGAGGAACCTCCTCAAAGACCTCGGACAAGAGATAAGCACACCAATCTGTTAGAGTATTTGCGGATGATTATGAGAAAGATAGTATGAAATGAGTGTAAAGAGTGAGGAGCATGAGTGAGAAAGGGAGTTTGAATAAGGAGAGTATTATTTCCTTAAGTATGTTATTACAAATGATGGCGAATGTCTATATATAGACTCGCTTAGTTACAACAAGAATCAATGGAAAGAGACACAAAGAATAAACAAAGGGGATGGACTCCAAGGGAGCGAAAGCGACCTGACCCCAACGGTTCACTCCTTAAACCTCACATGTGACTTTAGCTTCTTGTTGATGATTTGTAGATGACCGTTAAAAACATAACCGTTGGAGATGTGAGCATCCACTAAGCATAACCTAAACTCATGGAAGCTTGACTTGCTCACCACGGCTGATTGATGATCATACTTGGGTGACACGATTCCCTAGGTGTACGGACTTGTACGGACATCATCCCTTCTTCTAGTTTGATACTCCCCCTCAAGCTTTAACCGTGGTGAACGGTTAGAGCTTGGAGCCATGAAGGATCACCTCATTAAAAACCTCAATGTAGAAAACCTCATGGGACAAAACTACATTGAGGGAAAAAGAGTATGATCTTCACAGCTAGGTGAGCTCAAGCTGAAATATCAACGAGTCCCATCCTAGAGTGGATGAACTCGCTTGTCTTCTGGTTGACTGCCTTCGTGAAGATGTCGGCTAGCTGATCTGAACTCTTGGTATAACATGGGAGAATGACTCCAAGTTGCACTTGCTCCCTAACCTTATGACAATCCACCTCTATATGCTTGGTTCTCTCATGGAAGACCGAGTTTGATGCTATATGCATAGCCGCCTGATTATCACAATGCATTGTGATTGGTGTGCTTATCTCTTGTCCGAGGTCTTTGAGGAGGTTCCTCAGCCACATTAGCTCGGTAGTTAGTCTTCTCATAGCTCGGTATTCGGCTTCAGCGCTTGAACATGCTACCACATTTTGCTTCTTGCTCTTCCAAGTGACTAGATTCCCTCCAATGAACGTGCAATAGCCAGTGGTGGATCTCCTGTCTACACGGTCTCCTGCCCAATCTGCATCACAGTATCCTACTAGCTCTGAGCTTCCGTTGCACCCCATCCAAATGCCATGACCAATCGTTCCTTGAACATAGCTGAGAATGCGCTTGACCATGCCCCAATGACACATCTTTGGAGCTTTCATGTATTGACTAACCTGATTCACAGCAAAGCACAAGTCAGGTCTAGTTATTGTAAGATAGATTAGCTTACCAACCATCCTGCGATATTGTGTGACATCTTCAAAGGGTTCATCCTCTAACTCCCCCTTTCGGTCCACTTTGTAACTATCTTCAAGAGGGGTTTTAGCTACTTTGTCTCCAAGGTTTCCTGTTTCACTTAACATATCAAGCATATATTTTCTTTGTGAGAGAAACAAGCCTTCTTTAGATCTGCAAACTTCAATACCTAAGAAGTATTTCAGTTCACCTAGATCTTTAATATCAAAAACAGTTTTTAGATAGTCTTTAGTAGCTTGAATGTTTACCTTGTCATTCCCAGAGATGATTATATCATCTACATAGATGAGAATGACTACTATACCTTCTTGGCTGGTGAGAGTGAATAGGGTGTGATCCGCTTCTGATCTGCTGAATCCCCTATCAAATAGAACTCTACTCAACCGGTGGTACCATGCTCTTGGCGATTGCTTGAGACCATAAATCGCCTTTCTCAGCCTTAGTACCTTGCCATGGGCAACCTCTTTGTCTATACCAGGTGGTGGTGTCATGTAGACTTCTTCCTCAAGCTCTCCTTGTAGAAATGCATTCTTCACATCCATTTGCCAAAGATCCCATTCCAGATTCACGGCAAGTGAGATGACGACTCTAACTGTGTGGAGCTTGGCCACCGGTGCAAAGGTGTCTCCATAGTCTTCTCCATATGTCTGAGTAAAGCCTCTAGCCACCAACCGAGCTTTGTACCTCTCTATTTCACCATTGCTCTTGTACTTGATAGTAAAGACCCATCTTGAGCTAACCGTTTTCTTCCCTTTAGGTAAGTCAGCTTCATCCCAAGTATGGTTTCTTTCCATAGCTCCTTTTTCTTCCCTGATTGCTTCACGCCATTCCTCATGTTCCACTGCTTCTTCATAGGTCTTAGGAATATGACCCTGCTCTATTGCTGCCAAGAACACTCGGTGTTCCTCCGGAAGTTGTGCAAAGGAGCATGATGCCTGAGTTGGATGCGCCACGGCATTGCCATTGTAATACACTCTTGTGTTCACCCAATTAGAGGGGTCCTGCCTTTCTCTTGTACTGCGCCTTAAGGTAGTGGGAGCCGGAGCTTGGACTGGTTCTGCTTGTTGTAGACTTTGCAAGCGTGGACTTCTTCTTAGAGGAGCTGGTGCTGACCGTGTGGGTGCTTGATCTTGCTCTGAAGGTTGATCATGTGCATTGTCGTGGGAATCCGAGGCTGTGTGCTCAGCTGGTGGATCATCATTGTTATCACCATTCTCCCCCTCATGATCAACCGTAGGGGCGCTAGTATTGGTAGTGACACCGAGATGATCTAGGAGCAGCCGGAGGTTAGTGGCTCTATCTGATGTAGACTTGGAAATGTCTTGCAAGTCTTCCCATGGCTGCTTGGCATAGAAGCTTTCTGATTCCAAAAACTTCACATCTCTAGACACTATAACCCGGCGTGTAGTAGGATTGTAGCATTTGTACCCCTTTTGAGTAGTGGAATAGCCAACAAACATACATCTAGTGCTCTTGGCATCCAGCTTTGTTCTAAGATCTCCTGGAATCAAGACAAAGCACACACATCCAAACACTCGTAAGTGATCAAGAGAAGGTTTGGTTGAGTTGAGTACCTCATATGGTGATGAGTCATTAAGGACTTTTGTGGGTATGCGATTGATCAGGTAGCAAGCCGTGAGCACTGCATCTCCCCAAAAACGCTTTGGTACATTGCTTTGAAACATCATGGACCTGGCCACCTCCATTAAGTGTCTATTCTTCCTCTCAGCTACGCCATTCTGTTGAGGAGTGTAGGGACAGCTCGTTTGGTGAATGATGCCGTGTGAGTTGAGATATTCTTTGAATATGTTACTTGTGTATTCTCCTCCATTATCTGATCTGAAAATCTTAATCTTGGCATTAAAGTGATTAGTGACATGGGTTTGAAAGTTTCTAAATGCCTCAAAAACTCTATCTTTTGATGGAAGGAGAGTTAGCCAAGTATACTTAGATTTTTCATCTATGAATGTAACAAAGTATTTATTTTGATCTCTAGACTCACAGGGAGATGACCAAACATCAGAATGCACTAAATCAAAACATTTGTCATAAATAGTGGAAGACTTAGGAAAAACAGTTCTACAATGTTTTCCTAAGATACAGGCCTCACACTCATCATTTTTAAACACTACTTTAGGAAATAAAAGACTCAATGCACGAGCATGAGGATGTCCTAATCTAGCATGCCAAATCGCATTATTAGCACAGGCTATAACATTATTAGAAGAAGCAACGGTAGAATCTAAGAGCTTAGTGTCTTCAAGAACATAGAGATCATCTTTGGTAGTCCCTTTCCCAAGCAATTTGCTGGTCTTAATATCCTGAAAACACACACATCATTAGGTCCGAATATAGCAATACAGTGTAAGTCAGTTGTAGCTTTCTTAACTGACAATAAGTTAGAGGTGAAGGTAGGCATATAAAACGCTTTAGAAGACCTTTCAAAGAGTTTAAGTTCACCTATTCCCTTAATTGGTACCTTTTCACCATTAGCAATCTCAACATTTCCTAATGTTGGTTTTATATTACTAATTAGGCTTAAATCACTAATCATGTGATGTGAAGCTCCTGAATCAACTATTAGAGGTTTATTCTTTAGAGTATATGAAGATCTATAAGAATTACCCAAGTTGTTAACTACATGAAAGGAGGTACCAAGGGTGTTACCGGATTCTTTGAGTGCTTTGATCAGGGCGTCTAACTCTGTTTTCTTCACGAATTGAGATGAGTTAGCTATCCCCTCTTCACACATGTTCCTCTGAGACGGCTCCCCTTTGTGACTCCCCTCTTCATTCGCAAAGTTAGCTCTTGTTTCCTTCCATTTGCTCGGTTTGAGGTGTGGATGAAGGATCCAGCATTTTTCTTTGCTATGCCCTTTCTTCTTGCAATGATCGCAGAGTTGGCTCCTCTTCTCATCAAACTTGTATGCCCCCTTATTCGCTGAGACTAGCTCCCCCTTTCCTCCAAATAAACCGAGAGATCCTTGCTCCTTTTGGATTTGAGAGCATACTTCTTCAAGGGTTGGCAATCGTTCTGCTCTAAGGAGATGCTTGATGAGGTCATTGTAAGTTGAGCTGAGGGTCATGAGTAGGCCAAAGACTTTGTCTTGCTCTCTTCTGTCGTTCAGGACTTGAGGGTCAACTGTGCCTGGCCTTAGCATCTCCAGTTCTGCCCATAGTGCTCTGAATCTTCCAAAGTGTTTAGTAAACTCCATATCTTCTTGCCTTAGCTCATTGATAGCCTTCTTGACTTCAAACACACGGCTGAGATTGGAGATGTTGCCGAATACTTGCTTCAGAGTCCCCCATAGCTCTTTGGCGGTTTCACAGTATGAGTAAGCCTCCAAGATTTCATTGCTAAGGGAGCTTTGTAGAAGAGCAAGAACGGTCTGATCTTCCTTGTACCATTGGGTCTCTTCGGCTGGGACAATGACGGCTCCGGCGGCTGGTGGTGCTGCTCTAGGAGCATCGCTTGACACATGACTCCAAAGACCTCTTCCACACAAGGCAGTTCTTGTGGTTCTTGACCACAGCAAGTAGTTCACCCCTTTGAGGGTCACTGGTAAAGCCAATGGCTTGTTGTTCTCCAAGGCCATGTTTAAGATGCAATGGACCGTTGGGCAAAGCAAGGGACCGTTGGGTAAACGGTTTTGGATGGTAAATTAGAGATGATTAGAAGGTGAGCGAATGAGAGTATGGTGGAATGAGAGTGTTTTAGGCGGTTTAGAGAGTGTTTAGTGAGGGTTTTGAGTAAAAGAGAAGTGTTTGAGAGTTATGGACCAGTGGATAAAGATTAAGTGTTTCTGGAATTTTGAAAGAGTGAAAAGCGAATAGTGAGATAAAGAAGAGAATAATGAGAATCAAAAGGTTGTAGTCCAAAGATCTACAAACCGCTCTGATACCATGTTAGAGTATTTGCGGATGATTATGAGAAAGATAGTATGAAATGAGTGTAAAGAGTGAGGAGCATGAGTGAGAAAGGGAGTTTGAATAAGGAGAGTATTATTTCCTTAAGTATGTTATTACAAATGATGGCGAATGTCTATATATAGACTCGCTTAGTTACAACAAGAATCAATGGAAAGAGACACAAAGAATAAACAAAGGGGATGGACTCCAAGGGAGCGAAAGCGACCTGACCCCAACGGTTCACTCCTTAAACCTCACATGTGACTTTAGCTTCTTGTTGATGATTTGTAGATGACCGTTAAAAACATAACCGTTGGAGATGTGAGCATCCACTAAGCATAACCTAAACTCATGGAAGCTTGACTTGCTCACCACGGCTGATTGATGATCATACTTGGGTGACACGATTCCCTAGGTGTACGGACTTGTACGGACATCATCCCTTCTTCTAGTTTGATACAATCACAATGCATTGTGATAATCAGGCGGCTATGCATATAGCATCAAACTCGGTCTTCCATGAGAGAACCAAGCATATAGAGGTGGATTGTCATAAGGTTAGGGAGCAAGTGCAACTTGGAGTCATTCTCCCATGTTATACCAAGAGTTCAGATCAGCTAGCCGACATCTTCACGAAGGCAGTCAACCAGAAGACAAGCGAGTTCATCCACTCTAGGATGGGACTCGTTGATATTTCAGCTTGAGCTCACCTAGCTGTGAAGATCATACTCTTTTTCCCTCAATGTAGTTTTGTCCCATGAGGTTTTCTACATTGAGGTTTTTAATGAGGTGATCCTTCATGGCTCCAAGCTCTAACCGTTCACCACGGTTAAAGCTTGAGGGGGAGTATCAAACTAGAAGAAGGGATGATGTCCGTACAAGTCCGTACACCTAGGGAATCGTGTCACCCAAGTATGATCATCAATCAGCCGTGGTGAGCAAGTCAAGCTTCCATGAGTTTAGGTTATGCTTAGTGGATGCTCACATCTCCAACGGTTATGTTTTTAACGGTCATCTACAAATCATCAACAAGAAGCTAAAGTCACATGTGAGGTTTAAGGAGTGAACCGTTGGGGTCAGGTCGCTTTCGCTCCCTTGGAGTCCATCCCCTTTGTTTATTCTTTGTGTCTCTTTCCATTGATTCTTGTTGTAACTAAGCGAGTCTATATATAGACATTCGCCATCATTTGTAATAACACACTTAAGGAAATAATACTCTCCTTATTCAAACTCCCTTTCTCACTCATGCTCCTCACTCTTTACACTCATTTCATACTATCTTTCTCATAATCATCCGCAAATACTCTAACACAAAAGTCCTTAATGACTCATCACCATATGAGGTACTCAACTCAACCAAACCTTCTCTTGATCACTTACGAGTGTTTGGATGTGTGTGCTTTGTCTTGATTCCAGGAGATCTTAGAACAAAGCTGGATGCCAAGAGCACTAGATGTATGTTTGTTGGCTATTCCACTACTCAAAAGGGGTACAAATGCTACAATCCTACTACACGCCGGGTTATAGTGTCTCGAGATGTGAAGTTTTTGGAATCAGAAAGCTTCTATGCCAAGCAGCCATGGGAAGACTTGCAAGACATTTCCAAGTCTACATCAGATAGAGCCACTAACCTCCGGCTGCTCCTAGATCATCTCGGTGTCACTACCAATACTAGCGCCCCTACGGTTGATCATGAGGGGGAGAATGGTGATAACAATGATGATCCACCAGCTGAGCACACAGCCTCGGATTCCCACGACAATGCACATGATCAACCTTCAGAGCAAGATCAAGCACCCACACGGTCAGCACCAGCTCCTCTAAGAAGAAGTCCACGCTTGCAAAGTCTACAACAAGCAGAACCAGTCCAAGCTCCGGCTCCCACTACCTTAAGGCGCAGTACAAGAGAAAGGCAGGACCCCTCTAATTGGGTGAACACAAGAGTGTATTACAATGGCAATGCCGTGGCGCATCCAACTCAGGCATCATGCTCCTTTGCACAACTTCCGGAGGAACACCGAGTGTTCTTGGCAGCAATAGAGCAGGGTCATATTCCTAAGACCTATGAAGAAGCAGTGGAACATGAGGAATGGCGTGAAGCAATCAGGGAAGAAAAAGGAGCTATGGAAAGAAACCATACTTGGGATGAAGCTGACTTACCTAAAGGGAAGAAAACGGTTAGCTCAAGATGGGTCTTTACTATCAAGTACAAGAGCAATGGTGAAATAGAGAGGTACAAAGCTCGGTTGGTGGCTAGAGGCTTTACTCAGACATATGGAGAAGACTATGGAGACACCTTTGCACCGGTGGCCAAGCTCCACACAGTTAGAGTCGTCATCTCACTTGCCGTGAATCTGGAATGGGATCTTTGGCAAATGGATGTGAAGAATGCATTTCTACAAGGAGAGCTTGAGGAAGAAGTCTACATGACACCACCACCTGGTATAGACAAAGAGGTTACCCATGGCAAGGTACTAAGGCTGAGAAAGGCGATTTATGGTCTCAAGCAATCGCCAAGAGCATGGTACCACCGGTTGAGTAGAGTTCTATTTGATAGGGGATTCAGCAGATCAGAAGCGGATCACACCCTATTCACTCTCACCAGCCAAGAAGGTATAGTAGTCATTCTCATCTATGTAGATGATATAATCATCTCTGGGAATGACAAGGTAAACATTCAAGCTACTAAAGACTATCTAAAAAACTGTTTTTGATATTAAAGATCTAGGTGAACTGAAATACTTCTTAGGTATTGAAGTTTGCAGATCTAAAGAAGGCTTGTTTCTCTCACAAAGAAAATATATGCTTGATATGTTAAGTGAAACAGGAAACCTTGGAGACAAAGTAGCTAAAACCCCTCTTGAAGATAGTTACAAAGTGGACCGAAAGGGGGAGTTAGAGGATGAACCCTTTGAAGATGTCACACAATATCGCAGGATGGTTGGTAAGCTAATCTATCTTACAATAACTAGACCTGACTTGTGCTTTGCTGTGAATCAGGTTAGTCAATACATGAAAGCTCCAAAGATGTGTCATTGGGGCATGGTCAAGCGCATTCTCAGCTATGTTCAAGGAACGATTGGTCATGGCATTTGGATGGGGTGCAACGGAAGCTCAGAGCTAGTAGGATACTGTGATGCAGATTGGGCAGGAGACCGTGTAGACAGGAGATCCACCACTGGCTATTGCACGTTCATTGGAGGGAATCTAGTCACTTGGAAGAGCAAGAAGCAAAATGTGGTAGCATGTTCAAGCGCTGAAGCCGAATACCGAGCTATGAGAAGACTAACTACCGAGCTAATGTGGCTGAGGAACCTCCTCAAAGACCTCGGACAAGAGATAAGCACACCAATCACAATGCATTGTGATAATCAGGCGGCTATGCATATAGCATCAAACTCGGTCTTCCATGAGAGAACCAAGCATATAGAGGTGGATTGTCATAAGGTTAGGGAGCAAGTGCAACTTGGAGTCATTCTCCCATGTTATACCAAGAGTTCAGATCAGCTAGCCGACATCTTCACGAAGGCAGTCAACCAGAAGACAAGCGAGTTCATCCACTCTAGGATGGGACTCGTTGATATTTCAGCTTGAGCTCACCTAGCTGTGAAGATCATACTCTTTTTCCCTCAATGTAGTTTTGTCCCATGAGGTTTTCTACATTGAGGTTTTTAATGAGGTGATCCTTCATGGCTCCAAGCTCTAACCGTTCACCACGGTTAAAGCTTGAGGGGGAGTATCAAACTAGAAGAAGGGATGATGTCCGTACAAGTCCGTACACCTAGGGAATCGTGTCACCCAAGTATGATCATCAATCAGCCGTGGTGAGCAAGTCAAGCTTCCATGAGTTTAGGTTATGCTTAGTAGATGCTCACATCTCCAACGGTTATGTTTTTAACGGTCATCTACAAATCATCAACAAGAAGCTAAAGTCACATGTGAGGTTTAAGGAGTGAACCGTTGGGGTCAGGTCGCTTTCGCTCCCTTGGAGTCCATCCCCTTTGTTTATTCTTTGTGTCTCTTTCCATTGATTCTTGTTGTAACTAAGCGAGTCTATATATAGACATTCGCCATCATTTGTAATAACACACTTAAGGAAATAATACTCTCCTTATTCAAACTCCCTTTCTCACTCATGCTCCTCACTCTTTACACTCATTTCATACTATCTTTCTCATAATCATCCGCAAATACTCTAACATGGTGTAGGTATTGGGGCCGTGCTTATGCAAGAAAGGAGACCAATTGCCTATTTCAGCGAAAAGCTCGGAGGAGCCACGCTGAATTACCCTACATATGACAAAGAGTTGTATGCTCTTGTTCGGGCATTACAGACTTGGCAACATTACTTGTGGCCAAAAGAATTTGTCATACACACGGACCATGAATCTCTCAAACACCTCAAAGGTCAGCAAAAACTTAACAAAAGACACGCGAGGTGGGTCGAGTTCATTGAAACCTTTCCCTATGTCATCAAATATAAGAAAGGTAAAGACAATGTTGTAGCCGACGCATTGTCTCGGAGGTACGTTCTTCTATCTACTCTTTCTGCTAAGCTTTTAGGGTTTGAACAAATTAAAGAAATGTATGTTGCTGATCCTGATTTTCAAGAAATTTTTAAAGCATGTGATAAGTTTGCTTCTGGTCGTTATTATCAACAAGACGGGTATCTCTTCTATGAGAACCGTTTGTGTATTCCTAACTGCTCTCTTCGAGATTTATTTGTCAGGGAAGCACACGGAGGTGGGCTTATGGGGCATTTCGGAATAGCCAAGACGTTAGAAGTCATGAAAGATCATTTCCATTGACCTCACATAGAATTTGGTTACAATCACTCTGTTCACTCTGCTTCTAAGTACTCGCCTTTTCAAATCGTGTATGGTTTCAATCCTATTTCTCCTTTAGTTCTAATGCCTTTACCTTTGAGTGATAGAGCAAGCATTGATGGAAAGAAAAAGGCAGAGTTGATACAGCAGATTCATGAAAGTGCTCGAAAGAACATAGAAGAAAAGACTAAGTTATATGTCAAACACACCAACAAAGGAAGGAAACAAGTTGTTTTTCAGGTTGGAGATCAAGTTTGGTTGCATTTGAGGAAGGAACGGTTCCCTAATGAAAGAAAATCAAAGCTAATACCAAGAATAGACGGTCCTTTCAAAATCATCAAACGGATCAGTGACAATGCATATCAACTAGATTTACAAGGTAAGTATAATGTTAGCTCTAGTTTCAATGTTGCTGATCTTGTTCCTTTTGTTTCAGATGAAGCGGATTTGAGGTCAAATCCTTCTCAAGTGGGAGGGGATGATATGATCTTGGACAAGGCTAAAGACTTGGAACTTGAAGTTAAGGAAGACCATGGAGAAGAAGATAAGGGAGATCATGTAGCCGAAGAAGCTCTATACTTTCCCCAAGGTCCAATGACACGTTCAAGAGCCAAAGCACTACAAGAACAAGTGCATTCGTTACTTAACCACTCGGAGAATCAAGAAGATCAAAGTCATGCTTATCAAACCACTTTGGTTTTGATTCAAACCCACGGCTAGTAAATCGGGAATGGGCTATACTTGTGCTCTTTTTCCCTCATCTTGTTTTTGTCCCTTTGGGTTTTGCAAGAGAGGTTTTTAACGAGGCAAGTATACCCATCGTTAGCCCATTTGCTAGTCCAAGACAAGTTCTAAGCAACAACCGTTTCACCTAAGTAGTTTAAGAGTTCTCCCTTTGTTATTCAAACTAGACGCTCCCCTTATTCATTTCTTTGCTTTGTTTCGAGATGTTCTTGGTGCTTGTACCGAGTTCTATCTCTTTATATGTTGTCTCTGAACTTGCATTTTAATCTATCTATCCTTTTTTTCTCAAACTCTCTGAAACGATAGATCCGATAAATCAAAGGTTCTCTGATTCCCTTTGTGTGACCATTCGATCCACGGTGAATCTAAGGACCCTCCGCAGCCTTAGTGTGACCAAACGCTCCATTCTACTACTTCATCTCATCCGTGTTAAGTTCTCCCATTCACTCATTCCCATTAGTCATTCATCAACAGCATTTTTCCGTTGTTATCCTTGATCTTTGTCGTCCCTTGCTCATATTGTTCATTCCAGTTGATCATCATTCAAATAACATCCTTTGTGTTAGTCTAGCTTTCAAAGTGTCGAATCATAAGGGTAATCATATTATGCTAAATCATACAAAGAAAATGGAGTTAATAGGCTTGAAAATTTCATCTGGTACTCATAATAGTACAAGGAGAAGCCTCTATTACGTGTATCTCATTCTGTAAAAGAGATCCCAAATCAAGATCCGAAACTGGTCTACTAGCTGAAAATGGGGAAAATGGACTTCTCATGAATCATAGAAAGAAAATGGAGTAAATAGGCTTGAAATAGTTATTTGGGACTCATAATAGTACAATGAGAAGCCTCAATTACTTGTATCTCATTCCCTTGAAGATATCCCAATTGAAGATCCGAAACTGGTCTACATGCCGAAAATTAGGAAAACGGACTTCTGATAAATCATACAAAGAAAATGGAGTAAATCGGCTTGAAATAGTCATCTGGGACTCATAATAGTACAAGTAGAGGCCTCTATTACTTGTATCTCATTCCCTAGAAGATATCCCAAATGAAGATCTGTAACTGGTCTACTTGCCGAAAATAGGGGAAAACGGACTTCTGATGAATCATACAAAGAAAATGGGGTAACTATGCTTGAAATAGTCATCTGGGACTCATAATAGTACAAGGAGAAGCCTCTATTACTAGTATCTCATTCTGTAGAAGAGATCCCTAATCAAGATCTGAAACTTGTCTACTAGCTGAAAATGGGCAAAACGGACTTTTGATGAATCATACAAAGAAAATATAGTAAATAGGCTTGAAATAGTCATCTGGGACTCATAATATTACAAGGAGAAGCCTCTATTACTTGTATCTCATTCTGTAGAAGTGATACAAGCATGGAGTCCACCAAACTTATAACACACGATTTCAAGATCCGCAGCTTCAATGGATGATGGAGGAGTTGCTGAATGATTCCACAATCAGCACTTGAACAAGACAACTTGATTCCACAAGTGATCTAGACAAGGGGGGGAACGAAAGCACCACAGAAAGTATGGGAGATTCTCTGATAAAGCAAAGCTGGCACAGCTCTAAGTGATTCCACACAAAGAACAACAGCAAAAGACTAGAACAATCTTGCATAATAACAAAAACAGTGTTTATTTTATTGATCAAAAGTTGAATAATACAGTGCTGTGAGAGGGGACTTTATAAACAGTCCAAACAGCTATGCCCTTCTAGGGGACTTTGAAGCAAATTACAATGAATGAAAACTACATTATCGGTGCTAATTTCGTGGCTAACAAATGCCTTAACTACTGAATAAATCAAAATAAAAGCTAGACCAAAAGAAGATCACAAAAAGAGAGAAACACAAGGAGTTAGTCAATAATTCAAATAATTGAAATACTTACCTTAGCAGCTTGTGGACGTGTAATCAAGTAAGGAAAGAGTATTTGCTGCCTCCATTCTCCTTGGCCAAAAACTCAAAACAACAAGACTTTCAAAGAAAACTACAAGGCATTTAAAATACAAGAAAAAGAAAGTTTGCTAAAATAAAAACAAAACTATCTAAAATATTTCTGTCTTTACTGAGCTTTGAACCGTGGCCTCTAACAGCTCTAAATACCACTGTGACACTGTGGATTACTTGCACAAATTCATAATGAAAATATCTTACCCGATTTGTGCTCAAATGGCCTGGTTTTGAAGCTGGAATGTTCAGGGAGAATATTAGTCTGTTCAACTTGGATTCTTTAATGAATTCTTCCTCTTGAGTCTTTTCGAAGTCAAAATGGTTAAAATCTTCAAGTGTTTCACCGTGGTTATCTTTATTTTTCACTTCTTGCTTCATTTGTTCTCTATTGGCTTCATATCTTATTTTAGGGATATCTTGAAGCTCCGAAATTATCTCTGAGAAATTCTTGGTGCCTTGAACTCCATATCCTGTCAAGTAAACATTCTTACCTTGTTTGGTTCGAGGCTGAGCCTTCTTGATCCTTGAAAGTGCAAAATTCATCTTTATGTCTAATTCAGTTGCCTTGGAGCTCTCTTGATAGAAACATTGTCTGATGACCTCATCAAGAAGGGATCCCAAATCAAGATCTGAAACTGGTCTACTAGCCAAAAATGGAGAAAACGGACTTCT
Source organism: Thlaspi arvense (assembly GCA_911865555.2). Taxonomy (NCBI): domain Eukaryota; kingdom Viridiplantae; phylum Streptophyta; class Magnoliopsida; order Brassicales; family Brassicaceae; genus Thlaspi; species Thlaspi arvense. Next base: position 43,032,118 of record OU466857.2, read on the forward strand.
GATGAATCATACGAAGAAAATGTAGTAAATAGGCTTGAAATAGTCATCTGGGACTCATAATAGTAGAAGAACAAGCCTCTATTACTTGTATCTCATTCCCTAGAAGATATCCCAATTGAAGATCCGAAACTGGTCTACTTGCCGAAAATGGGGAAAACAAACTTTTGATGAATCATACAAAGAAAATGGAGTAAATAGGCTTGAAATAGTCATCTGGGACTCATAATAGTACAAGGAGAAGCCTCTATTACTTGTATCTTATTCCGTAGAAGAGATCCCAAATCAAGATCCGAAACTGGTCTACTAGCCGAAAATGGGGAAAACGGACTTTTGATGAATCATACAAAGAAAATGTAGTAAATAGGCTTGAAATAGTCATCTGTGACTCATAATAGTACAAGAAGAAGCCTCTATTCCTTGTATCTCATTCCCTAGAAGATTTGAAGATCTGAAACTGGTCTACTTGCCGAAAATGGGGAAAACAGACTTCTGATAAATCATACAAAGAAAATGGAGTAAATCGGCTTGAAATAGTCATCTGAGCCTCATAATAGTACAAGTAGAAGCCTCTATTATATGTATCTCATTCCCTAGAAGATATCCCAAATGAAGATCTAATACTGGTCTACTTGCCGAAAATGGGAAAAACGGATTTCAGATGAATCATAAAAAGAAAATGGAGTAAATAGGCTTGAAATACTCATCTGGGACTCATAATAGTACAAGCAGAAGCCTCTATTACTTGTATCTCATTCCCTAGAAGATATTCCAATTGAAGATCTGAAACTGGTCTACTAGCCGAAAACGGGGAAAACGAACTTCTGATGAATCATACAAAGAAAATGGAGTAAATAGGCAAAACTGGTCTACTTGCGGAAAATGGGGAAAACGGACTTCTGTTAATTCATACAAAGAAAATGGAGCAAATAGGCTTGAAAATTTCATCTGGGACTCATAATAGTACAAGGAGAAGCATCTATTACTTGTATCTCATTCTGTAGAAGAGATCCCAAATCAAGATCCGAAACTAGTCTACTAGCTGAAAATTGTGAAAACGGACTTCTGATAAATCACACAAAGAAAATGGGGTAACTATGCTTGAAATAGTCATCTGGAACTCATAATAGTACAAGGAGAAGCCTCTATTACTTGTATCTCATTCTGTAGAAGAGATCCCAAATCAAGATCCAAAACTGGTCTACTAGCGGAAAATGGGGAAAACAGATTTTTGATGAATCATACAAAGAAAATGGAGTAAATAGGCTTGAAATAGTCATCTGGGACTCATAATAGTACAAGGAGAAGCCTCTATTACTTGTATCTCATTCCCTAGAAGATATCCCAATTGAAGATCCGAAACTGGTCTACTTGGCGAAAATTGGGAAAACGGACTTCTGATAAATCATACAAAGAAAATGGAGTAAATCGGCTTGAACTAGTCATCTGGGACTCATAATAGTACAAGGAGAAGCCTCTATTACTTGTATCTCATTCCCTAGAAGATATCCCAAATGAAGATCTGTAACTGGTCTACTAGCCGATTATCAAACTAGAAGGATGAAGGGTGTCCGTACACATTCTTCACCGTGGCAATCAAGGAAGGTTATCAACAACAAGTGACTTACAAGGCAAGAATAAGCTCGCCCTTCCTTCTCACCTAGCCTAACGGTCATTTGCATCAAGGCTAAGAAGATAAGGTCACATGTCTATCTTAAGCAAGTGGAAGTTGGAGTCAACCTTGACCTGTCACTCTCACCCTTGGGATCCACATAATTGTTTATTCTTATTGTTTCCCTCTTGTAGCCGTTAGCTTAGGAGATTCTTAGGCCTATAAATGGATCATATCTATCAATTGTAATCAATAACTTAAGGAAATATACTCTCCTTAATTCTATTCTCTCATTCTCTCTTGTTCTTCACTTGTTCTTCATCATTTCACTTAATCATTCCGCAAATATTCTAACATGGTATCAGAGCGAGTTATGTAGATCTTTGGATCACAAACTCTGATTCTCATCCTCTCTCATTTTACTTCTTCTTTATTCGCCACCTCTCTCTCTCAACTCCAGAAAATTCTCAGAAACTTTACCCAACGGTCCATAGCCACTAATCACCTTCTTTATACTCTTAAATCACTCCTAAAACTCTCTAAACCACCTAAACACATTCTCAATCCACCATACTCTCATTCGCTTACTCTTCTCTTCCCTCAAATCTCTTCCCTGAAACTATTGACCAATGGTCCATACCTTTGCCCATAGGTCCATAGAATCAATTTCATGGCCATGGAGAACAATAAGTCATTGGCTTTACCAGTTACACTCAAAGGAGTGAACTATCTACTGTGGTCAAGAACCACAAGAGCCGCCTTGTGTGGAAGAGGTCTCTGGAGTCATGTTTCAAGTGACGCTCCCATAGCAGCACCACCAGCCGCGGGAGCAGCCATTGTCCCAGCCGAAGAGACCCAATGGTACAGGGAAGACCAGACCGTCCTTGCTTTGTTACAAAGCTCCCTAAGCAACGAGATCTTGGAGGCATACTCCTACTGTGAAACCGCCAAGGAGCTGTGGGGGACTTTGAAGCAAGTATTCGGCAATGTCTCTAATCTAAGCCGTGTGTTTGAAGTCAAAAAGGCTATCAACGATCTAAGGCAAGAAGATATAGAGTTCACCAAGAACTTTGGAAAATTCAGAGCACTATGGGCTGAGCTGGAAATGCTAAGGCCAAGTACCGTGGATCCACAAGTCTTGAATGAAAGAAGGGAGCAAGACAAGGTCTTTGGACTGCTTTTGACTCTCAGCTCAACCTACAATGATCTCATCAAACACCTTCTCAGAGCAGAAAGGCTACCAACGCTTGAAGAAGTCTGTTCTCAAGTCCAAAAGGAGCAAGGATCACTTGGCTTATTTGGAGGAAAAGGAGAACTGATTTCAGCCAACAAAGGAGCCTACAAGTTTGATGAGAAGAGAAACTCGTTTTGTGATCATTGCAAGAGAAAGGGGCACACCAAAGAAATCTGTTGGAGTCTCCATCCACACCTTAAACCAAAATGGAAAGAGGGAAAGGCTAGGTGTGCCTTGATCAAGGCGTTTAAGGAGTCTGGTAACACTCTTGGTACCTCTTTTCATGTGATTCAAAATATGGGAAATTCTTACAGTTCTTCACATACACTTAAGAATAAGCCATTAATAGTTGATTCAGGAGCTTCTCATCACATGATTTGTGATTTAAGCTTAATTAGCAACATAAAACCAACTATAGGAAATGTTGAGATTGCTAATGGGGAAAAGGTGCCAATTAAGGGAATAGGAGAACTTAAGCTCTTTGAGAGATCTTCTAAAGCGTTTTATATGCCTACCTTTACATCTAACTTATTATCAGTAAAGAAAGCTACAACTGATTTAAACTGTATTGCTATCTTTGGACCTAATGAAGTGTGTTTTCAGGATATTAAGACCAGCAAAACGCTTGGGAAAGGGACTACCAAAGATGATCTCTATGTTCTTGAAGACACTAAGCTTTTAGATCCTACCTTTGCTTCTTCTAATAATGTTGTAGCTTGTGCTAATAATGCGATTTGGCATGCTAGATTAGGACACCCTCATGCTCGTGCATTGAGTCTTCTATTACCTAAAGTAGTGTTTAAGAATGATGATTGTGAGGCTTGTATCTTAGGAAAACATTGTAGAACTGTTTTTCCTAAGTCTTCTACTATTTATGAAAAATGCTTTGATTTAGTTCATTCTGATGTTTGGACATCTCCATGTGAGTCTAGAGATCAAAACAAGTATTTTGTTACCTTCATAGATGAAAAATCTAAGTATACTTGGTTAACTCTCCTTCCATCAAAAGATAGAGTCTTTGAGGCATTTAGGAATTTTCAAACTCACATAACTAACCATTTTAATACCAAGATTAAGATTTTCAGATCAGATAATGGAGGAGAATACACCAGTAACTTATTCAAAGAATACCTTACCTCACAAGGCATCATTCACCAAACAAGCTGCCCTTACACGCCCCCAACAAATGGTGTAGCTGAAAGGAAGAATAGACACTTAATGGAGGTTGCCAGATCCATGATGTTTCAAAGCAATGTACCAAAACGGTTTTGGGGAGATGCTGTACTTACGGCTTGCTACTTGATCAACCGAATACCAACCAAAGTTCTCAATGACTCATCACCATATGAGGTACTCAACTCAACTAAACCCTCTCTTGATCACTTACGAGTGTTTGGGTGTGTTTGTTTTGCCTTAATTCCAGGAGATCTTAGAACAAAGCTTGATGCCAAGAGTACTAGGTGTATGTTTGTTGGCTACTCTACTACTCAAAAGGGGTACAAATGCTACAATCCCACTACACGATGGGTTATAATCTCTAGAGATGTGAAGTTTTTGGAATCAGAAAGTTTCTATGCCAAACAGTCATGGGAAGACTTGCAAGACATCTCCAAGTCCACATCAGATAGAGCTACTAACCTCCGGCTACTCCTAGATCATCTCGGTGTCACTACAAAACTAGAACCCCTACGGTTGATCATGAGGGGGAGAATGGTGAAACTAGTGACCCACCAGCTGAGCACACAGACTCGGAGGAGACCCAAGACAATGCACATGATCAACCTCCGGAGCAAGCAGTAGCACCCACACGGTCAGTAACTCATCAAGCACCAGCTCCTCTAAGAAGAAGTCCGCGGTTGCAAAGCTTACAACAAGCAGAACAAGTCCCAGCCCCTGCTCCAGCAGCACTAAGGAGAAGCACAAGGGAAAGGCAGGATCCATCCAATTGGGTTAACACAAGGGTCTACTACAATGGCAATGCTGTAGCCCATCCTACTCAAGCGGCTTGCTCTTTCGCTCAGTTTCCAAAGGAGCATCAAGCTTTCTTAGTTGCACTGGAGCAAGGTCAGATACCCAAAACCTATGAAGAAGCAATAGAGTATAAGGTATGGCGTGATGCAATCAGTGAAGAAAGGGGGGCTATGGAGAAGAATCACACTTGGGATGAGGCTACATTGCCTAAAGGAAAGAAAACAGTGAGCTCAAGATGGGTCTTCACTATTAAATACAAGAGCAATGGCGAAATAGAGAGGTATAAGGCTCGGCTAGTAGCAAGAGGATTCACTCTGACCTATGGAGAAGACTATGGAGACACCTTTGCACCAGTGGCTAAGCTTCACACGGTTAGAGTAGTCATCTCACTTGCCGTGAACCTGGAATGGGATCTTTGGCAAATGGATGTGAAGAATGCATTCCTGCAAGGAGAGCTTGAGGAGGAAGTCTACATGACACCACCACCTGGTGTAGACAAAGAGGTTGCCCATGGCAAAGTGCTAAGGCTGAGAAAGGCAATTTATGGTCTCAAGCAATCGCCAAGAGCATGGTACCACCGGTTGAGTAGAGTTCTATTTGATAGGGGATTCAGCAGATCAGTGTTAGAATTATTGCGGATTATTATGAGTAAGGGAGTATGAAATGAGAGAAGAGAGTGATGAACATGAGTAAGAACGAGAGTTTTGGTTAAGGAGAGTATTATTTCCTTAAGTTAACTTGTTACAATGATAGAAAGAGTCTTTATATAGACTCATACAAGGAGAGTAACGGTTACATATGAAAGGGACACAAAGAATAAACAAGTGTGGATGTGGTCCTCACGGTGATAGTGACTGGTCAAGGAAGCTCCCCAACGGTCATATCCTTAAGTATAACATGTGACCTTATCTTCTTTGGTCTTGAAACTTTGTGACCGTTGGTGTAGATAACAAAGCCACTAATCCCTTGCCTTGCACTTCACTTAGCTTGATATCATACCTTGCATCCCACTCTTGTCTACTTCCTTGTATGCCAAGTATGTGTATGGACATAACTCATCCTTTTGCTTTGATACTCCCCCTCAAGCTTTAACCATGGTGAATGGTTAGAGCTTGGAGCCATGAAGGATCACCTCATTAAAAACCTCAATGTAGAAAACCTCATGGGACAAAACTACATTGAGGGAAAAAGAGTGTGATCTCCACGGCTAGGTGAGCTCAAGCTGAGATGTCAACGAGCCCCATCTTAGAGTAGATGAACTCGTTGATCTTCTGACTTGTTGCCTTGGTGAAGATATCGGCTAGCTGATCTGAACTCTTTGTGTAGCATGGCAGGATGACTCCAAGCTGGACTTGCTCCCTGACCTTGTGACAATCAACCTCAATATGCTTGGTTCTTTCATGGAAGACCGAGTTTGATGCAATGTGTATAGCCGCTTGGTTGTCACAATGCATGGTGATTGGTGTGCTTGTCTCACGTCCGAGGTCTTTAAGAAGGTTCCTTAACCACATTAGCTCGGTTGTTAACCTCCTCATGGCCCGGTACTCAGCTTCAGCACTAGAACATGCCACTACATTTTGCTTCTTGCTCTTCCAAGTAACTAGGTTCCCACCAACGAAAGTGCAATAGCCAGTAGTTGATCTTCTATCTACACGGTCCCCTGCCCAGTCTGCATCGCAATACCCCACAATCTCTGAGCTTCCATTGCAACCCATCCAAATGCCATGACCGATTGTTCCTTGAACATAGCTGAGAATGCGCTTGACCATGCTCCAGTGATATGACTTTGGGGCTTTCATGTGTTGACTAACCTGATTCACAGCAAAACACAAGTCAGGTCTAGTTATGGTAAGATAAATTAGCTTACCAACCATCCTGCGGTATTGTGTGATGTCTTCAAAGGGTTCATCTTCTAGCTCCTCCTTTCGGTCCACCTTGTAGCTATCTTCAAGAGGAGTTTTAGCTACTTTATCTCCAAGGTTTCCTGCTTCACTCAACATATCCATCATATATTTTCTTTGTGAGAGAAACAAACCTTCTTTAGATCTACAAACTTCAATACCTAAGAAGTATTTTAGTTCACCTAGATCTTTAATGTCAAAAACATTCTTTAAATACTCTTTAGTAGCGAGAATGTTTACCTTGTCATTCCCAGAGATGATAATATCATCTACATAAATGAGAATGACTACTATACCTTCTTGGCTGGTGAGAGTGAATAAGGTGTGATCCGCTTCTGATCTGCTGAATCCCCTATCAAATAGAACTCTACTCAGCCTGTGGTACCATGCTCTTGGCGATTGCTTGAGACCATAAATCGCCTTTCTCAGCCTTAGTACTTTGCCATGGGCAACCTCTTTGTCTATACCAGGTGGTGGTGTCATGTAGACTTCCTCCTCAAGCTCTCCTTGTAGAAATGCATTCTTCACATCCATTTGCCAAAGATCCCATTCCAGATTCACGGCAAGTGAGATGACAACTCTAACTGTGTGGAGCTTGGCCACCGGTGCAAAGGTGTCTCCATAGTCTTCTCCATATGTCTGAGTAAAACCTCTAGCCACCAACCGAGCTTTGTACCTCTCTATTTCACCATTGCTCTTGTACTTGATAGTAAAGACCCATCTTGAGCTAACCGTCTTCTTCCCTTTAGGTAAATCAGCTTCGTCCCAAGTATGGTTTCTTTCCATAGCTCCTTTTTCTTCCCTGATTGCTTCACGCCACTCCTCATGTTCCGCTGCTTCTTCATAGGTCTTAGGAATATGACCCTGCTCTATTGCTGCTAAGAACACTCGGTGCGTCTCCGGAAGTTGTGCAAAGGAGCATGATGCCTGAGTTGGATGCGCCACGGCATTGCCGTTGTAATACACTCTTGTGTTCACCCAATTAGAGGGATCCTGCCTTTCTCTTGTACTGCGCCTTAAGGTAGTAGGAGCAGGAGCTGGAACTGCTTGAACTTGTTCTGCTTGTTCCGCTTGTTGTAGACTTTGCAAGCGTGGACTTCTTCTTAGAGGAGCAGGTGCTTGAGCTGGTGCTGACCGTGTGGGTGCTTGATCTTGCTCTGAAGGTTGATCATGTGCATTGTCGTGGGAATCCGAGGCTGTGTGCTCAGCTGGTGGATCATCATTGTTATCACCATTCTCCCCCTCATGATCAACCGTAGGAACTCTAGTACTGGTAGTGACACCGAGATGATCTAGAAGCAGCCGGAGGTTAGTGGCTCTATCTGATGTAGACCTGGAAATGTCTTGCAAGTCTTCCCATGGCTGTTTGGCATAGAAGCTTTCTGATTCCAAAAACTTCACATCTCTAGAGATTATAACTCGGCGTGTAGTGGGATTATAGCACTTGTACCCCTTTTGTGTAGTAGAGTATCCAATAAACATGCACCTTGTGCTCTTGGCATCCAGCTTTGTTCGCAGGTCTCCTGGGATTAAGGCAAAACAAACACACCCAAACACTCGTAAGTGATTAAGAGAGGGTTTAGTTGAGTTGAGTACCTCATATGGTGATGAGTCATTGAAGACTTTGGTTGGTATTCGGTTGATAAGGTAGCAGGCTGTAAGTACAGCATCCCCCCAAAACCGCTTTGGTACATTGTTTTGAAACATCATGGACCTGGCCACCTCCATTAAATGTCTGTTCTTCCTTTCTGCGACACCATTTTGTTGGGGCGTATAAGGACAGCTTGTTTGGTGAATGATGCCTTGTGAGGTAAGATATTCTTTGAATAAGTTGCTTGTGTATTCTCCCCCATTATCTGATCTGAAAATCTTAATCTTGGCATTAAAATGGTTAGTTGTGTGAGTTTGAAAGTTCCTAAATGCCTCAAAGACTCTATCTTTTGATGGGAGGAGAGTTAACCAAGTATACTTAGACTTTTCATCTATGAAAGTAACAAAGTACTTGTTTTGATCTCTAGATTCACAAGGGGATGTCCAAACATCAGAATGAACTAAATCAAAACATTTTTCATAAATGGTAGAAGACTTAGGAAAAACAGTTCTACAATGCTTTCCTAAGATACAAGCCTCACAATCATCATTCTTAAACACTACTTCAGGTAATAAAAGACTCAAGGCACGAGCATGAGGATGTCCTAATCTAGCATGCCAAATCGCATTATTATCACAAGCTACAACACTATTAGAAGAAGCAAAAGTAGGATCTAAAAGCTTAGTGTCTTCAAGAACATAGAGATCATCTTTGGTAGTCCCTTTCCCAAGCGTTTTGCTGGTCTTAATATCCTGAAAACACACTTCATTAGGTCCAAATATAGCAATACAGTGTAAATCAGTTGTAGCTTTCTTTACTGATAATAAGTTGGATGTAAAAGTAGGCATGTAGAATGCTTCAGAAGATCTCTCAAATAGCTTAAGTTCTCCTATTCCCTTAATTGGAACCTTTTCACCATTAGCAATCTCAACATTTCCTATTGTTGGTTTTATGTTGCTAATTAGACTTAAATCACTAATCATGTGATGAGAAGCCCCTGAATCAACTATTAATGGTTTATTCTTAAGTGCATGTGAAGAACTATAAGAATTGCCCATATTTTTAATCACATGAAGAGAGGTACCAAGGGTGTTACCAGACTCCTTAAACGCTTTGATCAGGGCATCCAGGTCTGATTTTGTCACGAACTGGGATGAGTTTGCTGCTCCTTCTCCAGGGGTGGTCTTAGAGCTTTCGCCTTTGTGAGCCACCTCTTCTGAAGCAATCCTAGCCTTTCCCTCCTTCCATTTCGGTTTTAGGTGAGGATGAAGGCTCCAGCAAACTTCTTTGGTATGCCCCTTTCTCTTGCAATGATCGCAGAATGAGTTTCTCTTCTCATCAAACTTGTAGGCTCCTTTGTTGGCTGATATCAGTTCTCCTTTTCCTCCAAATAGGCCGAGTGATCCTTGTTCCTTTTGGATTTGGGAACATACTTCTTCAAGTGTTGGTAGCCTTTCTGCTCTGAGAAGGTGTTTGATGAGATCGTTGTAGGTGGAGTTGAGAGTCAAAAGTAGCCCAAAGACCTTATCTTGCTCCCTTCTTTCATTCAAAATCTGTGGGTTCACAGTGCTTGGCCTTAGCATTTCCAGCTCAGCCCATAGTGCTCTGAATTTTCCAAAGTGTTTGGTAAATTCCGCATCTTCTTGCCTTAGCTCATTGATGGCTTTCTTGACTTCAAAGACACGGCTGAGATTAGAGATGTTGCCGAATACTTGCTTCAGGGTCTCCCATAGCTCTTTGGCGGTTTCACAGTATGAGTAAGCCTCCAAGATTTCAGTGCTAAGGGAGCTTTGTAGGAGAGCAAGAACGGTCTGATCCTCCTTGTACCATTGGGTCTCTTCTGCTGGGACAATGGCTGCTCCGGCGGCTGGTGGTGCTGCTATGGGGGCATCGCTTGATACATGTCTCCAAAGACCTCTTCCACACAAGGCGGTTCTTGTGGTTCTTGACCACAGTAGATAGTTCGCTCCTTTGAGTGTAACTGGTAAAGCCAATGGCTTATTATTCTCCATATCCATGAAATTTATTCTATGGACCTATGGATAAAGATATGGACCGTTGGGTAAACGGTTTTAGAAATGAGTTTTAGGTGATTGAGAGGGTAAGCGAATACTAGTATGGTGGAAAGAAGGTGTTTTAGGCGATTTAGAGAGTGTTTAGTGAGAATTAAGAGTAAAAGAGGAGTGTTTGAGAGTTATGGACCAGTGGATAAAGATTAAGTGTTTCTGGAATTTGAAAGAGTAAAAGCGAACAATGAAATGAAGAGAAGAATAATGAGAATCAAAAGGTTGTAGTCCAAAGATCTACAAACCGCTCTGATACCATGTTAGAATTATTGCGGATTATTATGAGTAAGGGAGTATGAAATGAGAGAAGAGAGTGATGAACATGAGTAAGAACGAGAGTTTTGGTTAAGGAGAGTATTATTTCCTTAAGTTAACTTGTTACAATGATAGAAAGAGTCTTTATATAGACTCATACAAGGAGAGTAACGGTTACATATGAAAGGGACACAAAGAATAAACAAGTGTGGATGTGGTCCTCACGGTGATAGTGACTGGTCAAGGAAGCTCCCCAACGGTCATATCCTTAAGTATAACATGTGACCTTATCTTCTTTGGTCTTGAAACTTTGTGACCGTTGGTGTAGATAACAAAGCCACTAATCCCTTGCCTTGCACTTCACTTAGCTTGATATCATACCTTGCATCCCACTCTTGTCTACTTCCTTGTATGCCAAGTATGTGTATGGACATAACTCATCCTTTTGCTTTGATAATCAGAAGCGGATCACACCTTGTTCACTCTTACCAGCCGAGAAGGTATAGTAGTCATTCTCATTTATGTAGATGATATAATCATCTCTGGAATGACAAGGTAAACATTCTTGCTACTAAAGACTATCTAAAGAATGTTTTTGATATTAAAGATCTAGGTGAACTAAAATACTTCTTAGGTATTGAAGTTTGTAGATCTAAGGAAGGCTTGTTTCTCTCACAAAGAAAATATATGCTTGATATGTTGAGTGAAGCAGGAAACCTTGGTGATAAAGTAGCTAAAACTCCTCTTGAAGATAGCTACAAAGTGGACCGAAAGGAGGAGCTAGAAGATGAACCCTTTGAAGATATCACACAATATCGAAGGATGGTGGGTAAGCTAATCTATCTTACCATAACTAGACCTGACTTGTGTTATGCTGTGAATCAGGTTAGTCAACACATGAAAGCCCCAAATTCATATCACTGGAGCATGGTCAAGCGCATTATCAGCTATGTTCAAGGAACAATCGGTCATGGCATTTGGATGGGTTGCAACGGAAGCTCAGAGATTGTGGGATATTGCGATGCAGATTGGGCAGGAGACCGTGTAGATAGAAGATCAACTACTGGCTATTGCACGTTCGTTGGTGGGAATCTAGTTACTTGGAAGAGCACGAAGCAAAATGTAGTTGCATGTTCTAGTGCTGAAGCTGAGTATCGGGCCATGAGGAGGTTAACAACCGAGCTAATGTGGCTAAAGAACCTCCTTAAAGACCTCGGATGTGAGACAAGCACACCAATCACCATGCACTGTGACAACCAAGCGGCTATACACATTGCATCAAACTCGGTCTTCCATGAAAGAACCAAGCATATTGAGGTTGATTGTCACAAGGTCAGGGAGCAAGTCCAGCTTGGAGTCATCCTGCCATGCTACACAAAGAGTTCAGACCAACTAGCCGATATCTTCACCAAGGCAACAAGTCAGAAGATCAACGAGTTAATCCACTCCAAGATGGGGCTCGTTGACATAGCTTGAGCTCACCTAGCCGTGGAGATCACACTCTTTTTCCCTCAATGTAGTTTTGTCCCATGAGGTTTTCTACATTGAGGTTTTTAATGAGGTGATCCTTCATGGCTCCAAGCTCTAACCATTCACCACGGTTAAAGCTTGAGGGGGAGTATCAAACTAGAAGGATGAAGGGTGTCCGTACACATTCTTCACTGTGGCAATCAAGGTGAAGAAGATAAGGTCACATCTCACCTAGCCTAACGGTCATATGCATTTCAAGGCTAAGAAGATAAGGTCACATGTCTATCTTAAGCAAGTGGGCGTTGGAGTCAACCTTGACCTGTCACTCTCACCCTTGGGATCCACATAATTGTTTATTCTTATTGTTTCCCTCTTGTAGTCGTTAGCTTAGGAGATTCTTAGGCCTATAAATGGATCATATCTATCAATTGTAATCAATAACTTAAGGAAATATACTCTCCTTAATTCTATTCTCTCATTCTCTCTTGTTCTTCACTTGTTCTTCATCATTTCACTTAATCATTCCGCAAATATTCTAACACCGATAATGGGGAAAACAGACTTTTGATGAATCATACAAAGAAAATGGAGTAAATTGGCTTGAAATAGTCATCTGGAACTCATAATAGTACAAGGAGAAACCTTTATTACTTGTATCTTATTCCGTAGAAGAGATCCCAAATCGAGATCTGAAACTGGTCTACTAGCGAAAAATGCAGAAAATGGACTTCTGATGAATCATACAAAGAAAATGTAGTAAATAGGCTTGGAATAGTCATCTGAAACTCATAATAGTACAAGAAGAAGCCTCTATTACTTGTATCTCATTACCTAGAAGATATCCCAATTGAAGATCCGAAACTGGTCTACTTGCCGAAAATGGGGAAAACGGACTTCTGATAAATCATACAAAGAAAATGGAGTAAATCGGCATGAAAAGTTCATCTGGGACTCATAATAGTACAAGGAGAAGCCTCTATTACTTGTATCTCTTTCTGTAGAAGAGATCCCAAATCATGATACGAAACTGGTCTAATAGCCAGAAATGGGGAAAACGGACTTCTGATGAATCATACAAAGAATATGGAGTAAATAGGCTTGAAATAGTCACCAGGGACTCATAATATGACAAGGAGAAGCCTCTATTACTTGTATTTCATTCTGTAGAAGAGATCCGAAATCAAGATCCTAAACTGGTCTACTAGCCGAAAATAGGGAAAACGGACTTTTGATGAATCATACAAATAAAATGGAGTAAATAGGTTTGAAATTTTCATCTGGGACTAATAATAGTACAAGGAGAAGCCTCTATTACTTGTATCTTATTCCCTAGAAGATATCCCAAATGAAGATCAGAAACTGGTCTACTTGCCGAAAATGGGAAAAACAGACTTCTGTTAAATCATACAAAGAAAATGGAGTAAATAGGCATGAAAATTTCATCTGGGACTCATAATAGTACAAGGAGAAGCTTCTATTACTTGTATCTCATTCTGTTGAAGATATCCCAAATCAAGATCCGAAACTGGTCTACTAGCCGAAAATGGGGAAAACGAACTTCTGATGAATCATACAAAGAAAATGGAGTAAATAGGCAAAACTGGTCTACTTGCAAAAAATGGGAAAAACGGACTTCTGTTAAATCATACAAAGAAAATGGAGTAAATAGGCTTGAATATTTCATCTGGGACTCATAATAGTACAAGGAGAAGCCTATATTACTTGTATCTCATCCTGTAGAAGAGATCCCAAATGAAGATCCGAAACTGGTCTACTAGCCGAATATGGGGAAAACGATTTTTTGATGAATCATACAAAGAAAATGGAGTAAATAGGCTTGAAATAGTCATCTGGGACTCATAATAGTACAAGGATAAGCCTCTATTACTTGTATCTTATTCCGTAGAAGAGATCCCAAATGAAGATCCGAAACAGGTCTACTAGCCAAAAATGGGGAAAACGATTTTTTGATGAATCATACAAAGAAAATGGAGTAAATAGGCTTGAAATAGTCATCTGGGACTCTTAATAGTACAAGGAGAAGCCTCTATTACTTGTATCTTATTCCGTAGAAGAGATCCCAAATCAAGATCCGAAACTGGTCTACAAGCCGAAAATGGGGAAAACGGACTTTTGATGAATCATACAAAGAAAATGTAGTAAATAGGCTTTAAATAGTCATCTGAGACTCATAATAGTACAAGAAGAAGCCCCTATTACTTGTATCTCATTCCTTAGAATATTTGAAAATGGGGAAAACAGACTTCTGATAAATCATACAAAGAAAATGGAGTAAATCGGCTTGAAATAGTCATCTGGGACTCATCATAGTACAAGGAGAAGCCTCTATTACTTGTATCTCATTCCCTAGAAGATATCCCAATTGAAGATCTGAAACTGGTCTACTAGCCGAAAACGGGGAAAACGAACTTCTCATGAATCATACAAAGAAAATGGAGTAAATAGGCAAAACTGGTCTACTTGCGGAAAATGGGAAAAACGGACTTCTGTTAAATCATACAAAGAAAATGGAGTTAATAGGCTTGAAAATTTAATCTGGGACTCATAATAGTACAAGGAGAAGCATATATTACTTGTATCTCATTCTGTAGAAGAGATCCCAAATCAAGATCCGAAACTGGTCTACTAGCTGAACATTGTGAAAACGGACTTCTGATAAATCATACAAAGAAAATGGGGTAACTATGCTTGAAATAGTCATCTGGGACTCATAATAGTACAAGGAGAAGCCTCTACTACTTGTATCTCATTCTGTAGAAGGGATCCCAAATCAAGATCCGAAACTGGTCTACTAGCCGAAAATGGGAAAAACAGACTTTTGATGAATCATACAAAGAAAATGGAGTAAATAGGCTTGAAATAGTCATCTGGGACTCATAATAGTACAAGGAGAAGCCTCTATTACTTGTATCTTATTCCCTAGAAGATAACCCAATTGAAGATCCGAAAATGGTCTACTTGGCGAAAATTGGGAAAACGGACTTCTGATAAATCATACAAAGAAAATGGAGTAAATCGGCTTAAACTAGTCATCTGGGACTCATAATAGTACAAGGAGAAGCCTCTATTACTTGTATCTCATTCCCTAGAAGATATCCCAAATGAAGATATGTAACTGGTCTACTAGCCGAAAATGGGGAAAACAGACTTTTGATCAATCATACAAAGAAAATGGAGTAAATTGGCTTTAAATAGTCATCTGGGACTCATAATAGTACAAGGAGAAGCCTCTATTACTTGTATCTTATTCCGTAGAAGAGATCCCAAATCGAGATCCGAAACTGGTCTACTAGCCAAAAATGGAGAAAACGGACTTTTGATGAATCATACAAAGAAAATGTAGTAAATAGGCTTGGTATAGTCATCTGGGACCCATAATAGTACAAGAAGAAGCCTCTATTAATTGTATCTCATTACCTAGAAGATATCCCAATTGAAGATCCAAAACTGGTCTACTAGCCGAAAATGGGGAAAACAGATTTTTGATGAATCATACAAAGAAAATGGAGTAAATAGGCTTGAAATAGTCATCTGGGACTCATAATAGTACAAAGAGAAGCCTCTATTACTTGTATCTTATTCCCTTGAAGATATCCCAATTGAAGATCCGAAACTGGTCTACTTGGCGAAAATTGGGAAAACGGACTTCTGATAAATCATATAAAGAAAATGGAGTAAATCGGCTTGAACTAGTCATCTGGGACTCATAATAGTACTAGGAGAAGCCTCTATTACTTTTATCTCATTCCCTAGAAGATATCCCAAATGAAGATCTGTAACTGGTCTACTAGCCGATAATGGGGAAAACAGACTTTTGATGAATCATACAAAGAAAATGGAGTAAATGGGCTTGAAATAGTCATCTGGGACTCATAATAGTACAAGGAGAAGCCTCTATTATTTGTATCTCATTCCCTAGAAGATATCCCAAATGAAGATATGTAACTGGTTTACTAGCCGAAAATGGGGAAAACAGACTTTTGATGAATCATACAAAGAAAATGGAGTAAATTGGCTTGAAATAGTCATCTGGGACTCATAATAGTACAAGGAGAAGCCTCTATTACTTGTATCTTATTCCGTAGAAGAGATCCCAAATCGAGATCCGAAACTGGACTACTAGCCAAAAATGGAGAAAACGGACTTTTGATGAATCATACAAAGAAAATGTAGTAAATAGGCTTGGTATAGTCATCTGGGACCCATAATAGTACAAGAAGAAGCCTCTATTAATTGTATCTCATTACCTAGAAGATATCCCAATTGAAGATCCGAAACTGGTCTACTAGCCGAAAATGGGGATAACAGATTTTTGATGAATCATACAAAGAAAATGGAGTAAATAGGCTTGAAATAGTCATCTGGGACTCATAATAGTACAAGGAGAAGCCTCTATTACTTGTATCTTATTCCCTTGAAGATATCCCAATTGAAGATCCGAAACTAGTCTACTTGGCGAAAATTGGGAAAACGGACTTCTGATAAATCATATAAAGAAAATGGAGTAAATCGGCTTGAACTAGTCATCTGGGACTCATAATAGTACTAGGAGAAGCCTCTATTACTTGTATCGCATTCCCTAGAAGATATCCCAAATGAAGATCTGTAACTGGTCTACTAGCCGATAATGGGGAAAACAGACTTTTGATGAATCATACAAAGAAAATGGAGTAAATGGGCTTGAAATAGTCATCTGGGACTCATAATAGTACAAGGAGAAGCCTCTATTATTTGTATCTCATTCCCTAGAAGATATCCCAAATGAAGATATGTAACTGGTCTACTAGCCGAAAATGGGGAAAACAGACTTTTGATGAATCATACAAAGAAAATGGAGTAAATTGGCTTGAAATAGTCATCTGGGACTCATAATAGTACAAGGAGAAGCCTCTATTACTTGTATCTTATTCCGTAGAAGAGATGCCAAATCGAGATCCGAAACTGGACTACTAGCCAAAAATGGAGAAAACGGACTTTTGATGAATCATACAAAGAAAATGTAGTAAATAGGCTTGGAATAGTCATCTGTGACCCATAATAGTACAATAAGAAGCCTCTATTAATTGTATCTTATTACCTAGAAGATATCCCAATTGAAGATCCAAAACTGGTCTACTTGCCGAAAATGGGGAAAACGGACTTCTGATAAATCATACAAAGAAAATGGAGTAAATCGGCTTGAAATAGTCATCTGGGACTCATAATAGTACAAGTAGAAGCCTTCATTACATGTATCTCATTCCCTAGAAGATATCCCAAATGAAGATCTGAAACTGGTCTACTAGCCGAAAATGGGAAAAACGGATTTCTGATGAATCATAAAAAGAAAATGGAGTAAATAGGCATGAAATAGTTATCTGGGAGTCATAATAGTACAAGGAGAAGCCTATATTACTTGGATCTCATTTCCTAGAAGATATCCCAATTGAAGATCCGAAACTGGTCTACCTGGCGAAAAATGGGAAAACGGACTTCTGAAAAATCATACAAAGAAAATAGAGTAAATCGGCTTGAACTAGTCATCTGGGACTCATAATAGTACAAGTTGAAGCCTCTATTACTTGTATCTCATTCTCTAGAAGATATCCCAAATGAAGATCTGTAACTGGTCTACTTGCCGAAAATTGGGAAAAACGGACTTCTGATGAATCATACAAAGAAAAAAGGGTAACTATGCTTGAAATAGTCATCTGGAACTCATAATAGTACAAGGGGAAGCCTCTATTACTTGTATCTCATTCTGTAGAAGAGATCTTAAATCAAGATCCAAAACTGGTCTACTAGCCGAAAATGGAGAAAATGGACTTTTGATGAATGATACAAAGAAAATGCAGTAACTAGGCTTGAAATAGTCATCTTGGACTCATAATAGTACAAGGAGAAGCCTCTATTACTTGTATCTCATTCCCTAGAAGATATCCCAAATGAAGATCCAAAATTGGTCTACTTGCGGAAAATGGGAGAAACGGACTTCTGTTAAATCATAAAAAGAAAATGGAGTAAATAGGCTTGAAAAGTTCATCTGGGACTCATAATAGTACAAGGAGAAGCCTCTATTACTTGTATCTCATTCTGTAGAAGAGATCCCAAATCATGATACGAAACTGGTCTAATAGCCAGAAATGGGGAAAACGGACTTCTGATGAATCATACAAAGAATATGGAGTAAATAGGCTTGAAATAGTCATCAGGGACTCATAATATGACAAGGAGAAGCCTCTATTACTTGTATTTCATTCTGTAGAAGAGATCCGAAATCAAGATCCTAAACTGGTCTACTAGCCGAAAATGGGGAAAACGGACTTTTGATGAATCATACAAATAAAATGGAGTAAATAGGTTTGAAATTTTCATCTGGGACTAATAATAGTACAAGGAGAAGCCTCTATTACTTGTATCTTATTCCCTAGAAGATATCCCAAATGAAGATCAGAAACTGGTCTACTTGCCGAAAATGGGAAAAACAGACTTCTGTTAAATCATACAAAGAAAATGGAGTAAATAGGCATGAAAATTTCATCTGGGACTCATTATAGTACAAGGAGAAGCTTCTATTACTTGTATCTCATTCTGTTGAAGATATCCCAAATCAAGATCCGAAACTGGTCTACTAGCTGAAAATGGGGAAAACGAATTTCTGATGAATCATACAAAGAAAATGGAGTAAATAGGCAAAACTGGTCTACTTGCAAAAAATGGGAAAAACGGACATCTGTTAAATCATACAAAGAAAATGGAGTAAATAGGCTTGAATATTTCATCTGGGACTCATAATAGTACAAGGAGAAGCCTATATTACTTGTATCTCATCCTGTAGAAGAGATCCCAAATGAAGATCCGAAACTGGTCTACTAGCCGAATATGGGGAAAACGATTTTTTGATGAATCATACAAAGAAAATGGAGTAAATAGGCTTGAAATAGTCATCTGGGACTCATAATAGTACAAGGAGAAGCCTCTATTACTTGGATTTCATTTCCTAGAAGATATCCCAATTGAAGATCCGAAACTGGTCTACTTGCCGAAAATTGGGAAAACGAACTTCTGATAAATCATACAAAGAAAATGGAGTAAATTGGCTAGAATTAGTCATCTGGGACTCATAATAATACAAGTTGAATCCTCTATTACTTGTATCTCATTCCCTAGAAGATATTCCAAATGAAGATTTATAACTGGTCTACTTGCCGAAAATTGGGAAAAACGGACTTCTGATGAATCATACAAAGAAAAAGGGGTAACTATGCTTCAAATAGTCATCTGGAACTCATAATAGTACAAGGAGAAGCCTCTATTACTTGTATCTTATTCCGTATAAGAGATCCCAAATCAAGATCCGAAACTGGTCTACTAGCCGAAAATGGGGAAAACGGACTTTTGATGAATCATACAAAGAAAATGTAGTAAATAGGCTTGAAATAGTCATCTGGGACTCATAATAGTACAAGAAGAAGCCTCTATTACTTACATCTCATTCCCTAGAAGATTTGAAGATCCGAAACTGGTCTACTTGCCGAAAATGGGGAAAACAGACTTCTGATAAATCATACAAAGACAATGGAGTAAATCGGCTTGAAATAGTCATCTGGGACTCATAATAGTACAAGTAGAAGCCTCTATTACATGTATCTCATTCCCTAGAAGATATCCCAAATGAAGATCTAAAACTGGTCTACTTGCCGAAAATGGGAAAAACGGATTTCAGATGAATCATAAAAAGAAAATGGAGTAAATAGTCTTGAAATAGTCATAGTACAAGTAGAAGCCTCTATTACATGTATCTCATTCCCTAGAAGATATCCCAAATGAAGATCTAAAACTGGTCTACTTGCCGAAAATGGGAAAAACGGATTTCAGATGAATCATAAAAAGAAAATGGAGTAAATCGGCTTGAAATAGTCATCTGGGACTCATAATAGTACAAGTAGAAGCCTATATTATATGTATCTCATTCCCTAGAAGATATCCCAAATAAAGATCTTAAACTGGTCTACTTGCCGAAAATGGGAAAAACGGATTTCAGATGAATCATAAAAAGAAAATAGAGTAAATAGGCTTGAAATAGTCATCTGGGACTCATAATAGAACAAGCAGAAGCCTCTATTACTTGTATCTCATTCCCTAGAAGATATCCCAATTGAAGATCTGAAACTGGTCTACTAGCCGAAAACAGGGAAAACGAACTTCTGATGAATCATACAAAGAAAATGGAGTAAATAGGCAAAACTGGTCTACTTGCGGAAAATGGGAAAAACGGACTTCTGTTAATTCATACAAAGAAAATGGAGCAAATAAGCTTGAAAATTTCATCTGGGACTCATAATAGTACAAGGAGAAGCATTTATTACTTGTATTTCATTCTGTAGAAGAGATCGCAAATCAAGATCTGAAACTAGTCTACTAGCTGAAAATCGTGAAAACGGACTTCTGATAAATCATACAAAGAAAATGGGGTAACTATGCTTGAAATAGTCATATGGGACTCATAATAGTACAAGGAGAAACCTCTATTACTTGTATCTCATTCTGTAGAAGAGATCCCAAATCAAGATCTGAAACTGGTCTACTAGCCGAAAATGGGGAAAACAGATTTTTGATGAATCATACAAAGAAAATGAAGTAAATAGGCTTGAAATAGTCATCTTGGACTCATAATATTACAAGGAGAAGCCTCTATTACTTTGTATCTTATTCCCTAGAAGATATCCCAATTGAAGATCCAAAACTGGTCTACTTGGCGAAAATTGGAAAAACGGACTTCTGATAAATCATACAAAGAAAATGGAGTAAATCGGCTTGAACTAGTCATCTGGGACTCATAATAGTACAAGGAGAAGCCTCTATTACTTGTATCTCATTCCCTAGAAGATATCCCAAATGAAGATCTGTAACTGGTCTACTAGCCGATAATGGGGAAAACAGACTTTTGATGAATCATACAAAGAAAATGGAGTAAATTGGCTTGAAATAGTCATCTGGGACTCATAATAGTACAAAGAGAAGCCTCTATTACTTGTATCTCATTCCGTAGAAGATATCCCAAATGAAGATATGTAACTGGTCTACTAGCCGAAAATGGGGAAAACAGACTTTTGATGAATCATACAAAGAAAATGGAGTAAATTGGCTTGAAATAGTCATCTGGGACTCATAATAGTACAAGGAGAAGCCTCTATTACTTGTATCTTATTCCGTAGAAGAGATCCCAAATCGAGATCCGAAACTGGACTACTAGCCGAAAATGGGAAAAACGGATTTCTGATGAATCATAAAAAGAAAATGGAGTAAATAGGCATGAAATAGTTATCTGGGAGTCATAATAGTACAAGGAGAAGCCTATATTACTTGGATCTCATTTCCTAGAAGATATCCCAATGAAGATCCGAAACTGGTCTACCTGGCGAAAATTGGGAAAACGGACTTCTGAAAAATCATACAAAGAAAATAGAGTAAATCGGCTTGAACTAGTCATCTGGGACTCATAATAGTACAAGTTGAAGCCTCTATTACTTGTATCTCATTCCCTAGAAGATATCCCAAATGAAGATCTGTAACTGGTCTACTTGCCAAAAATTGTGAAAAACGGACTTCTGATGAATCATACAAAGAAAAACGGGTAACTATGCTTGAAATAGTCATCTGGGACTCATAATAGTACAAGGGGAAGCCTCTATTACTTGTATCTCATTCTGTAGAAGAGATCCCAAATCAAGATCCAAAACTGGTCTACTAGCCGAAAATGGAGAAAATGGACTTTTGATGAATGATACAAAGAAAATGCAGTAACTAGGCTTGAAATAGTCATCTTGGACTCATAATAGTACAAGGAGAAGCCTCTATTACTTGTATCTCATTCCCTAGAAGATATCCCAAATGAAGATCCAAAATTGGTCTACTTGCGGAAAATGGGAGAAACGGACTTCTGTTAAATCATACAAAGAAAATGGAGTAAATAGGCTTGAAAAGTTCATCTGGGACTCATAATAGTACAAGGAGAAGCCTCTATTACTTGTATCTCATTCTGTAGAAGAGATCCCAAATCATGATACGAAACTGGTCTAATAGGCAGAAATGGGGAAAACGGACTTCTGATGAATCATAATAAGAATCTGGAGTAAATAGGCTTGAAATAGTCATCAGGGACTCATAATAGTACAACGAGAAGCCTCTATTACTTGTATTTCATTCTGTAGAAGAGATCCGAAATCAAGATCCTAAACTGGTCTACTAGCCGAAAATGGGGAAAACGGACTTTTGATGAATCATACAAATAAAATGGAGTAAATAGGTTTGAAATTTTCATCTGGGACTAATAATAGTACAAGGAGAAGCCTCTATTACTTGTATCTTATTCCCTAGAAGATATCCCAAATGAAGATCAGAAACTGGTCTACTTGCCGAAAATGGGAAAAACAGACTTCTGTTAAATCATACAAAGAAAATGGAGTAAGTAGGCATGAAAATTTCATCTGGGACTCATAATAGTACAAGGAGAAGCTTCCATTACTTGTATCTCATTCTGTAGAAGAGATCCCAAATCAAGATCCGAAACTGGTCTACTAGCCGAAAATGGGGACAACGAACTTCTGATGAATCATACAAAGAAAATGGAGTAAATAGGCAAAACTGGTCTACTTGCAAAAAATGGGAAAAACGGACTTCTGTTAAATCATACAAAGAAAATGGAGTAAATAGGCTTGAATATTTCATCTGGGACTCATAATAGTACAAGGAGAAGCCTATATTACTTGTATCTCATTCTGTAGAAGAGATCCCAAATGAAGATCCGAAACTGGTCTAGTAGCCGAATATGGGGAAAACGATTTTTTGATGAATCATACAAAGAAAATGGAGAAAATAAGCTTGAAATAGTCATCTGGGACTCATAATAGTACAAGGAGAAGCCTCTATTACTTGGATTTCATTTCCTAGAAGATATCCCAATTGAAGATCCGAAACTGGTCTACTTGCCGAAAATTGGGAAAACGAATTTCTGATAAATCATACAAAGAAAATGGAGTAAATCGGCTAGAATTAGTCATCTGGGACTCAGAATAGTATAAGTTGAAGCTTCTATTACTTGTATCTCATTCCCTAGAAGATATCCCAAATGAAGATTTATAACTGGTCTACTTGCCGAAAATTGGGAAAAACGGACTTCTGATGAATCATACAAAGAAAAAGGGGTAACTATGCTTCAAATAGTCATCTGGAACTCATAATAGTACAAGGAGAAGCCTCTATTACTTGTATCTTATTCCGTAGAAGAGATCCCAAATCAAGATCCGAAACTGGTCTACTAGCCGAAAATGGGGAAAACGGACTTTTGATGAATGATACAAAGAAAATGTAGTAACTAGGCTTGAAATAGTTCTGGGACTCGTAACAGTACAAGAAGAAGCCTCTATTACTTGTATCTCATTCCCTAGAAGATATCCCAAATGAAGATCCAAAATTGGTCTACTTGCGGAAAATGGGAGAAACGGACTTCTGTTAAATCATACAAAGAAAATGGAGTAAATAGGCTTGAAAAGTTCATCTGGGACTCATAATAGTACAAGGAGAAGCCTCTATTACTTGTATCTCATTCTGTAGAAGAGATCCCAAATCATGATACGAAACTGGTCTAATAGGCAGAAATAGGGAAAACGGACTTCTGATGAATCATAATAAGAATATGGAGTAAATAGGCTTGAAATAGTCATCAGGGACTCATAATAGTACAACGAGAAGCCTCTATTACTTGTATTTCATTCTGTAGAAGAGATCCAAAATCAAGATCCTAAACTGGTCTACTAGCCGAAAATGGGGAAAACGGACTTTTGATGAATCATACAAATAAAATGGAGTAAATAGGTTTGAAATTTTCATCTGGGACTAATAATAGTACAAGGAGAAGC
This sequence comes from Thlaspi arvense, assembly GCA_911865555.2. Classification (NCBI taxonomy): domain Eukaryota; kingdom Viridiplantae; phylum Streptophyta; class Magnoliopsida; order Brassicales; family Brassicaceae; genus Thlaspi; species Thlaspi arvense. The sequence continues at coordinate 43,056,136 of OU466857.2, forward strand.
CTCTATTACTTGTATCTTATTCCCTAGAAGATATCCCAAATGAAGATCAGAAACTGGTCTACTTGCCGAAAATGGGAAAAACAGACTTCTGTTAAATCATACAAAGAAAATGGAGTAAGTAGGCATGAAAATTTCATCTGGGACTCATAATAGTACAAGGAGAAGCTTCCATTACTTGTATCTCATTCTGTAGAAGAGATCCCAAATCAAGATCCGAAACTGGTCTACTAGCCGAAAATGGGGAAAACGAACTTCTGATGAATCATACAAAGAAAATGGAGTAAATAGGCAAAACTGGTCTACTTGCAAAAAATGGGAAAAACGGACTTCTGTTAAATCATACAAAGAAAATGGAGTAAATAGGCTTGAATATTTCATCTGGGACTCATAATAGTACAAGGAGAAGCCTATATTACTTGTATCTCATTCTGTAGAAGAGATCCTAAATGAAGATCCGAAACTGGTCTAGTAGCCGAATATGGGGAAAACGATTTTTTGATGAATCATACAAAGAAAATGGAGAAAATAGGCTTGAAATAGTCATCTGGGACTCATAATAGTACAAGGAGAAGCCTCTATTACTTGGATTTCATTTCCTAGAAGATATCCCAATTGAAGATCCGAAACTGGTCTACTTGCCGAAAATTCGGAAAACGAACTTCTGATAAATCATACAAAGAAAATGGAGTAAATCGGCTAGAATTAGTCATCTGGGACTCAGAATAGTATAAGTTAAAGCCTCTATTACTTGTATCTCATTCCCTAGAAGATATCCCAAATGAAGATTTATAACTGGTCTACTTGCCGAAAATTGGGAAAAACGGACTTCTGATGAATCATACAAAGAAAAAGGGGTAACTGTGCTTCAAATAGTCATCTGGAACTCATAATAGTACAAGGAGAAGCCTCTATTACTTGTATCTTATTCCGTAGAAGAGATCCCAAATCAAGATCCGAAACTGGTCTACTAGCCGAAAATGGGGAAAACGGACTTTTGATGAATGATACAAAGAAAATGTAGTAACTAGGCTTGAAATAGTTCTGGGACTCATAACAGTACAAGAAGAAGCCTCTATTACTTGTATCTCATTTCCTAGAAGATATCCCAAATGAAGATCCAAAATTGGTCTACTTGCGGAAAATGGGAGAAACGGACTTCTGTTAAATCATACAAAGAAAATGGAGTAAATAGGCTTGAAAAGTTCATCTGGGACTCATAATAGTACAAGGAGAAGCCTCTATTACTTGTATCTCATTCTGTAGAAGAGATCCCAAATCATGATACGAAACTGGTCTAATAGGCAGAAATAGGGAAAACGGACTTCTGATGAATCATAATAAGAATATGGAGTAAATAGGCTTGAAATAGTCATCAGGGACTCATAATAGTACAACGAGAAGCCTCTATTACTTGTATTTCATTCTGTAGAAGAGATCCAAAATCAAGATCCTAAACTGGTCTACTAGCCGAAAATGGGGAAAACGGACTTTTGATGAATCATACAAATAAAATGGAGTAAATAGGTTTGAAATTTTCATCTGGGACTAATAATAGTACAAGGAGAAGCCTCTATTACTTGTATCTTATTCCCTAGAAGATATCCCAAATGAAGATCAGAAACTGGTCTACTTGCCGAAAATGGGAAAAACAGACTTCTGTTAAATCATACAAAGAAAATGGAGTAAGTAGGCATGAAAATTTCATCTGGGACTCATAATAGTACAAGGAGAAGCTTCCATTACTTGTATCTCATTCTGTAGAAGAGATCCCAAATCAAGATCCGAAACTGGTCTACTAGCCGAAAATGGGGAAAACGAACTTCTGATGAATCATACAAAGAAAATGGAGTAAATAGGCAAAACTGGTCTACTTGCAAAAAATGGGAAAAACGGACTTCTGTTAAATCATACAAAGAAAATGGAGTAAATAGGCTTGAATATTTCATCTGGGACTCATAATAGTACAAGGAGAAGCCTATATTACTTGTATCTCATTCTGTAGAAGAGATCCCAAATGAAGATCCGAAACTGGTCTAGTAGCCGAATATGGGGAAAACGATTTTTTGATGAATCATACAAAGAAAATGGAGAAAATAGGCTTGAAATAGTCATCTGGGACTCATAATAGTACAAGGAGAAGCCTCTATTACTTGGATTTCATTTCCTAGAAGATATCCCAATTGAAGATCCGAAACTGGTCTACTTGCCGAAAATTCGGAAAACGAACTTCTGATAAATCATACAAAGAAAATGGAGTAAATCGGCTAGAATTAGTCATCTGGGACTCAGAATAGTATAAGTTAAAGCCTCTATTACTTGTATCTCATTCCCTAGAAGATATCCCAAATAAAGATTTATAACTGGTCTACTTGCCGAAAATTGGGAAAAACGGACTTCTGATGAATCATACAAAGAAAAAGGGGTAACTATGCTTCAAATAGTCATCTGGAACTCATAATAGTACAAGGAGAAGCCTCTATTACTTGTATCTTATTCCGTAGAAGAGATCCCAAATCAAGATCCGAAACTGGTCTACTAGCCGAAAATGGGGAAAACGGACTTTTGATGAATCATACAAAGAAAATGTAGTAAATAGGCTTGAAATAGTTCTGGGACTCATAATAGTACAAGAAGAAGCCTCTATTACTTGTATCTCATTCCCTAGAAGATTTGAAGATCCGAAACTAGTCTACTTGCCGAAAATGGGGAAAACAGACTTCTGATAAATCATACAAAGAAAATGGAGTAAATCGGCTTGAAATAGTCATCTGGGACTCATAATAGTACAAGTAGAAGCCTCTATTACATGTATCTCATTCCCTAGAAGATATCCCAAATGAAGATCTAAAACTGGTCTACTTGCCGAAAATGGGAAAAACGGATTTCAGATGAATCATAAAAAGAAAATGGAGTAAATAGGCTTGAAATAGTCATCTGGGACTCATAATAGTACAAGTAGAAGCCTCTATTACATGTATCTCATTCCCTAGAAGATATCCCAACTGAAGATCTAAAACTGGTCTACTTGCCGAAAATGGGAAAAACGGATTTCAGATGAATCATAAAAAGATTTATAACTAGTCATCTGGGACTCATAATAGTACAAGTTGAAGCCTCTATTACTTGTATCTCATTCCCTAGAAGATATCCCAAATGAAGATTTATAACTGGTCTACTTGCCGAAAATTGGGAAAAACGGACTTCTAATGAATCATACAAAGAAAAAGGGGTAACTATGCTTGAAATAGTCATCTGGGACTCATAATAGTACAAGGAGAAGCCTCTATTACTTGTATCTCATTCTGTAGAAGAGATCCCAAATCAAGATCCGAAACTAGTCTACTAGCCGAAAATGGGGAAAACAGATTTTTGATGAATCATACAAAAAAAATGGAGTAAATAGGCTTGAAATAGTCATCTGGGACTCATAACAGTACAAGGAGAAGCCTCTATTACTTTTATCTTATTCCCTAGAAGATATCCCAATTGAAGATCCGAAACTGGTCTACTTTCCGAAAATGAGGAAAACGGACTTCTGATAAATCATACAAAAAAAAGGAGTAAATCGGCTTGAAGTAGTCATCTGGGACTTATAATAGTACAAGGAGAAGCCTCTATTACTTGTATCTCATTCCCTAGAAGATATCCCAATTGAAGATCCCAAACTGGTCTACTAGCCAAAAATGGGGAAAACGAACTTCTGATGAGTCATACAAAGAAAATGGAGTAAATAGGCTTGAATATTTCATCTGGGACTCATAATAGTACAAGGAGAAGCCTATATTACTTGTATCTCATTCTGTAGAAGCGATCCCAAATGAAGATCCGAAACTGGTCTACTAGCCGAATATGGGGAAAACGATTTTTTGATGAATCATACAAAGAAAGTGGAGTAAATAGGCTTGAAATAGTAATCTGGGACTCATAATAGTACAAGGAGAAGCCTCTATTACTTGTATCTTATTCCGTAGAAGAGATCCCAATTCAAGATCCGAAACTGGTCTTCTAGCCGAAAATGGGGAAAACGGACTTTTGATGAATCATACAAAGAAAATGTAGTAAATAGGCTTGAAAGAGTCATCTGGGACTCATAATAGTACAAGTAGAAGCCTCTATTACATGTATCTCATTCCCTAGAAGATATCCCAAATGAAGATCTGAAACTGGTCTACTAGCCCAAAATGGGAAAAACGGATTTCTGATGAATCATACAAAGAAAATAGAGTAAATCGGCTTGAACTAGTCATCTGGGACTCATAATAGTACAAGTTGAAGCCTCTATTACTTGTATCTCATTCCCTAGAAGATATCCCAAATGAAGATCTGTAACTGGTCTACTTGCCGAAAATTGGGAAAAACGGACTTCTGATGAATCATACAAAGAAAAAAGGGTAACTATGCTTGAAATAGTCATCTGGGACTCATAATAGTACAAGGGGAAGCCTCTATTACTTGTATCTCATTCTGTAGAAGAGATCCCAAATCAAGATCCAAAACTGGTCTACTAGCCGAAAATGGAGAAAATGGACTTTTGATGAATCATACAAAGAAAATGCAGTAACTAGGCTTGAAATAGTCATCTTGGACTCATAATAGTACAAGGAGAAGCCTCTATTACTTGTATCTCATTCCCTAGAAGATATCCCAAATGAAGATCCAAAATTGGTCTACTTGCGGAAAATGGGAGAAACGGACTTCTGTTAAATCATACAAAGAAAATGGAGTAAATAGGCTTGAAAAGTTCATCTGGGACTCATAATAGTACAAGGAGAAGCCTCTATTACTTGTATCTCATTCTGTAGAAGAGATCCCAAATCATGATACGAAACTGGTCTAATAGCCAGAAATGGGGAAAACGGACTTCTGATGAATCATACAAAGAATATGGAGTAAATAGGCTTGAAATAGTCATCAGGGACTCATAATAGTACAAAGAGAAGCCTCTATTACTTGTATTTCATTCTGTAGAAGAGATCCGAAATCAAGATCCTAAACTGGTCTACTAGCCGAAAATGGGAAAAACGGACTTTTGATGAATCATACAAATAAAATGGAGTAAATAGGTTTGAAATTTTCATCTGGGACTAATAATAGTACAAGGAGAAGCCTCTATTACTTGTATCTTATTCCCTAGAAGATATCCCAAATGAAGATCAGAAACTGGTCTACTTGCCGAAAATGGGAAAAACAGACTTTTGTTAAATCATACAAAGAAAATGGAGTAAATAAGCATGAAAATTTCATCTGGGACTCATAATAGTACAAGGAGAAGCTTCTATTACTTGTATCTCATTCTGTAGAAGAGATCCCAAATCATGATCCGAAACTGGTCTACTAGCCGAAAATGGGGAAAACGAACTTCTGATGAATCATACAAAGAAAATAGAGTAAATAGGCAAAACTGGTCTACTTGCAAAAAATGGGAAAAACGGACTTCTGTTAAATCATACAAAGAAAATGGAGTAAATAGGCTTGAATATTTCATCTGGGACTCATAATAGTACAAGAAGAAGCCTATATTACTTGTATCTCATTCTGTAGAAGAGATCCCAAATGAAGATCCGAAACTGGTCTACTTGCGGAAAATGGGAAAAACGGACTTCTGATAATTCATACAAAGAAAATGGAGCAAATAGACTTGAAAATTTCAACTGGGACTCATAATAGTACAAAGAGAAGCATCTATTACTTGTATCTCATTCTGTAGAAGAGATCCCAAATCATGATCCGAAACTAGTCTACTAGCTGAAAATTGTGAAAACGGACTTCTGATAAATCATATAAAGAAAATAGGGTAACTATGCTTGAAATAGTCATCTGGGACTCATAATACTACAAGGAGAAGCCTCTATTACTTGTATCTCATTCTGTAGAAGAGATCCCAAATCAAGATCCGAAACTGGTCTACTAGCCGAAAATGGGGAAAACAGATTTTTGATGAATCATACAGAGAAAATGGAGTAAATAGGCTTGAAATAGTCATCTGGGACTCATAATAGTACAAGGAGAAGCCTCTATTACTTGTATCTTATTCCCTTGAAGATATCCCAACTGAAGATCCGAAACTGGTCTACTTGGCAGAAATTGGGAAAACGGACTTCGGATAAATCATACAAAGAAAATGGAGTAAATCGGCTTGAACTAGTCATCTGGGACTCATAATAGTACAAGGAGAAGCCTCTGTTACTTGTATCTCATTCCCTAGAAGATATCCCAAATGAAGATCTGTAACTGGTCTACTAGCCGATAATGGGGAAAATAGACTTTTGATGAATCATACAAAGAAAATGGAGTAAATTGGCTTGAAATAGTCATCTGGGACTCATAATAGTACAAGGAGAAACCTCTATTACTTGTATCTTATTCCGTAGAAGAGATCCCAAATCGAGATCCGAAACTGGTCTACTAGCGAAAAATAGAGAAAATGGACTTCTGATGAATCATACAAAGAAAATGTAGTAAATAGGCTTGGAATAGTCATCTGAAACTCATAATAATACAAGAAGAAGCCTCTATTACTTGTATCTCATTACCTAGAAGATATCCCAATTGAAGATCCGAAACTGGTCTACTTGCCGAAAATGGGGAAAACGGACTTCTGATAAATCATACAAAGAAAACGGAGTAAATCGGCTTGAAATAGTCATCTGGGACTCATAATAGTACAAGTAGAAGCCTTTATTACATGTATCTCATTCCCTTGAAGAAATCCCAAATAAAGATCTGAAACTGGTCTACTAGCTGAAAATTGTGAAAACGGACTTCCGATAAATCATACAAAGAAAATGGGGAAACTATGCTTGAAATAGTCATCTGGGACTCATAATAGTACAAGGAGAAGCCTCTATTACTTGTATCTCATTCTGTAGAAGAGATCCCAAATCAAGATCCGAAACTGGTCTACTAGCCGAAAATGGGGAAAACAGAGTTTTGATGAATCATACAAAGAAAATGGAGTAAATAGGCTTGAAATAGCCATCTGGGACTCATAATGGTACAAGGAGAAGCCTCTATTACTTTTATCTTATTCCCTAGAAGATATCCCAATTGAAGATCCGAAACTGGTCTACTTTCCGAAAATGGGGAAAACGGACTTCTGATAAATCATACAAAAAAATGGAGTAAATCGGCTTGAAATAGTCATCTGGGACTTATAATAGTACAAGGAGAAGCTTCTATTACTTGTATCTCATTCCCTAGAAGATATCCCAATTGAAGATCCCAAACTGGTCTACTAGCCAAAAATGGGGAAAACGAATTTCTGATGAGTCATACAAAGAAAATGGAGTAAATAGGCTTGAATATTTCATCTGGGACTCATAATAGTACAAGGAGAAGCCTATATTACTTGTATCTCATTCTGTAGAAGCGATCCCAAATGAAGATCCGATACTGGTCTACTAGCCGAAAATGGGGAAAACGATTTTTTGATGAATCATACAAAGAAAATGGAGTAAATAGGCTTGAAATACTCATCTGGGACTCATAATAGTACAAGGAGAAGCCTCTATTACTTGTATCTTATTCCGTAGAAGAGATCCCAAATCAAGATCCGAAACTGGTCTTCTAGCCGAAAATGGGGAAAACAGACTTTTGATGAATCATACAAAGAAAATGTAGTAAATAGGCTTGAAAGAGTCATCTGGGACTCATAATAGTACAAGGAGAAGCCTCTATTACTTGTATCTCATTCCCTAGAAGATTTGAAGATCCAAAACTGGTCTACTTGCCGAAAATGGGGAAAACAGACTTCTGATAAATCATACAAAGAAAATGGAGTAAATCGGCTTGAAATAGTCATCTGGGACTCATAATAGTACATGTAGAAGCCTCTATTACATGTATCTCATTCCCTAGAAGATATCCCAAATGAAGATCTGAAACTGGTCTACTAGACAAAAATGGGAAAAACGGATTTCTGATGAATCATAAAAAGAAAATGGAGTAAATAGGCATGAAATAGTCATCTGGGACTCATAATAGTACAAGGAGAAGCCTATATTACTTGGATCTCAATCCCTAGAAGATATCCCAATTGAAGATCCGAAACTGCTCTACTTGGCGAAAATTGGGAAAACGGACTTCTGATAAATCATACAAAGAAAATGGAGTAAATCGGCTTGAAATAGTCATCTGGGACTCATAATAGTACAAGTAGAAGCCTCTATTACATGTATCTCATTCCCTAGAAGATATCCCAAATGAAGATCTAAAACTGGTCTACTTGCCGAAAATGGGAAAAACGGATTTCAGATGAATCATAAAAAGAAAATGGCGTAAATAGGCTTGAAATAGTCATCTGGGACTCATAATAGTACAAGGAGAAGCCTCTATTACTTGTATCTCATTCCCTAGAAGATATCCCAATTGAAGATCTGAAACTGGTCTACTAGCCGAAAACGGGGAAAACTAATTTCTGATGAATCATACAAAGAAAATGGAGTAAATAGGCAAAACTGGTCTACTTGCGGAAAATGGGAAAAACGGACTTCTGTTAAATCATACAAAAAAAATGGAGTAAATAGGCTTGAATATTTCATCTGGGACTCATAATAGTACAAGGAGAAGCCTATATTACTTGTATCTCATTCTGTAGAAGAGATCCCAAATGAAGATCCGAAACAGGTTTACTAGCCGAAAATAGGGAAAATGATTTTTTGATGAATCATACAAAGAAAATAGAGTAAATAGGCTTGAAATAGTCATCTGGGACTCGTAATAGTACAAGGAGAAGCCTTTATTACTTGTATCTTATTCCGTATAAGAGATCCCAAATCAAGATCCGAAACTGGTCTACTAGACGAAAATGGGGAAAACGGATTTTTGATGAATCATACAAAGAAAATGTAGTAAATAGGCTTGAAATAGTCATCTGGGACTAATAATAGTACAAGAAGAAGCCTCTATTTCTTGTATCTCATTCCCTAGAAGATTTGAAGATCCGAAACTGGTATACTTGCCGAAAATGGGGAAAACAGACTTCTGATAAATCATACAAAGAAAATGGAGTAAATCGGCTTGAAATAGTCATCTGGGACTCATAATAGTACAAGTAGAAACCTGTATTACATGTATCTCATTCCCTAGAAGATATCCCAAATGAAGATCTGAAACTGGTCTACTAGCCGAAAATGGGAAAAACGGATTTCTGATGAATCATAAAAAGAAAATGGATTAAATAGGCATGAAATAGTCATCTGGGACTCATAATAGTACAAGGAGAAGCCTATATTACTTGGATCTCATTCCCTAGAAGATATCCCAATTGAAGATCCGAAACTGGTCTACTTGGCGAAAATTGGGAAAACGGACTTCTGATAAATCATACAAAGAAAATGGAGTAAATCGGCTTGAAATAGTCATCTGGGACTCATAATAGTACAAGTAGAAGCCTCTATTACATGTATCTCATTCCCTAGAAGATATCCCAAATAAAGATTTAAAACTGGTCTACTTGCCGAAAATGGGAAAAACGGATTTCAAATGAATCATAAAAAGAAAATGGAGTAAATAGGCTTGAAATAGTCATCTGGGACTCATAATAGTACAAGGAGAAGCCTCTATTACTTGTATCTCATTCCCTAGAAGATATCCCAATTGAAGATCTGAAACTGGTCTACTAGCCGAAAACGGGGAAAACGAACTTCTGATGAATCATACAAAGAAAATGGAGTAAATAGGCAAAACTGGTCTACTTGCGGAAAATGGGAAAAACGGACTTCAGTTAAATCATACAAAGAAAATAGAGTAAATAGGCTTGAAAATTTAATCTGGGACTCATAATAGTACAAGGAGAAGCATATATTACTTGTATCTCATTCTGTTGAAGAGATCCCAAATCAAGATCCGAAACTGGTCTACTAGCTGAAAATTGTGAAAACGGACTTCCGATAAATCATACAAAGAAAATGGGGTAACTATGCTTGAAATAGTCATCTGGGACTCATAATAGTACAAGGAGAAGCCTCTATTTAATATGATTACCCTTATGATTCGACACTTTGAAAGCTAGACTAACACAAAGGATGTTATATGAATGATGATCAACTGGAATGAACAATATGAGCAAGGGACGACAAAGATCAAGGATAACAACGGAAAAATGCTGTTGATGAATGACTAATGGGAATGAGTGAATGGGAGAACTTAACACGGATGAGATGAAGTAGTAGAATGGAGCGTTTGGTCACACTAAGGCTGCGGAGGGTCCTTAGATTCACCATGGATCGAATGGTCACACAAAGGGAATGAGAGAACCTTTGATTTACCGGATCTATCGTTTCAGAGAGTTTGAGAAAAAAAGGATAGATAGATTAAAATGCAAGTTCAGAGACAACATATAAAGAGATAGAACTCGGTACAAGCACCAAGAACATCTCGAAACAAAGCAAAGAAATGAATAAGGGGAGCGTCTAGTTTGAATAACAAAGGAAGAACTCTTAAACTACTTAGGTGAAACGGTTGTTGCTTAGAACTTGTCTTGGACTAGCAAATGGGCTAACGATGGGTATACTTGCCTCGTTAAAAACCTCTCTTGCAAAACCCAAAGGGACAAAAACAAGATGAGGGAAAAAAGAGCACAAGTATAGCCCATTCCCGATTTACTAGCCGTGGGTTTGAATCAAAACCAAAGTGGTTTGATAAGCATGACTTTGATCTTCTTGATTCTCCGAGTGGTTAAGTAACGAATGCACTTGTTCTTGTAGTGCTTTGGCTCTTGAACGTGTCATTGGACCTTGGGGAAAGTATAGAGCTTCTTCGGCTACATGATCTCCCTTATCTTCTTCTCCATGGTCTTCCTTAACTTCAAGTTCCAAGTCTTTAGCCTTGTCCAAGATCATATCATCCCCTCCCACTTGAGAAGGATTTGACCTCAAATCCGCTTCATCTGAAACAAAAGGAACAAGATCAGCAACATTGAAACTAGAGCTAACATTATACTTACCTTGTAAATCTAGTTGATATGCATTGTCACTCATCCGTTTGATGATTTTGAAAGGACCGTCTATTCTTGGCATTAGCTTTGATTTTCTTTCATTAGGGAACCGTTCCTTCCTCAAATGCAACCAAACTTGATCTCCAACCTGAAAAACAACTTGTTTCCTTCCTTTGTTGGCGTGTTTGACATATAACTTAGTCTTTTCTTCTATGTTCTTTTGAGCACTTTCGTGAATCTGCTGTATCAACTCTGCCTTTTTCTTTCCATCACTGCTTGCTCTATCACTCAAAGGTAAAGGCATTAGATCTAAAGGAGAAATAGGATTGAAACCATACACGATTTGAAAAGGCGAGTACTTAGAAGCAGAGTGAACAGAGTGATTGTAAGCAAATTCTATGTGAGGTAAACAATCCTGCCAACTCTTTAAATTTTTCTTAATCAAGGCACGCAGCAAGGTTCCTAAGGTTCTATTAACTACTTCAGTCTGACCATCAGTCTGTGGATGACAAGTAGTAGAAAACAACAATTTAGTACCTAACTTAGACCAAAGTGTCTTCCAAAAGAAACTAAGAAACTTGGTATCACGATCAGAAACTATGGTCTTAGGCATGCCATGCAAACGTACAACTTCTTTGAAAAACAGATTAGCTACATGTAATGCATCATCAGTCTTGTTGCAAGCAATGAAATGAGCCATTTTCGAGAACCTATCAACTACAACAAAGATAGAGTCCTTACCTGTTCTAGTCCTAGGCAAACCCATAACAAAATCCATTGAAATATTATTCCAAGGATGCATAGGAATAGGGAGAGGGGTATACAAACCATTCGGTTGTACTTTAGACTTAGCTTGTTTGCATGTAGGACAACGGCCACATATTCGCTCAACGTCTCTTTTCATGTGAGGCCAATGGAAATGATCTTTCATGACTTCTAACGTCTTGGCTATTCCGAAATGCCCCATAAGCCCACCTCCGTGTGCTTCCCTGACAAATAAATCTCGAAGAGAGCAGTTAGGAATACACAAACGGTTCTCATAGAAGAGATACCCGTCTTGTTGATAATAACGACCAGAAGCAAACTTATCACATGCTTTAAAAATTTCTTGAAAATCAGGATCAGCAACATACATTTCTTTAATTTGTTCAAACCCTAAAAGCTTAGCAGAAAGAGTAGATAGAAGAACGTACCTCCGAGACAATGCGTCGGCTACAACATTGTCTTTACCTTTCTTATATTTGATGACATAAGGAAAGGTTTCAATGAACTCGACCCACCTCGCGTGTCTTTTGTTAAGTTTTTGCTGACCTTTGAGGTGTTTGAGAGATTCATGGTCCGTGTGTATGACAAATTCTTTTGGCCACAAGTAATGTTGCCAAGTCTGTAATGCCCGAACAAGAGCATACAACTCTTTGTCATATGTAGGGTAATTCAGCGTGGCTCCTCCGAGCTTTTCGCTGAAATAGGCAATTGGTCTCCTTTCTTGCATAAGCACAGCCCCAATACCTACACCAGAAGCGTCACACTCAATTTCAAAGGTTTTAACAAAATCAGGTAAAGCTAATACTGGAGCATGAATAAGCTTCTCTTTAAGGCATTGAAACGCTTCTTCTTGAGCTTGTTCCCATTTGAACCCCACACTCTTCTTGATTACTTTGGTTAAAGGCGCGGCTATAGTACTGAAATCTTTTACGAAATGTCGGTAAAACCCAGCTAGACCATGAAAGCTTCGGACCTCTCCAATGGTTTTAGGACTTGGCCATTCTTTGATCGCCTTAACCTTTTCTTCGTCTACCTTCACACCTTCTGTACTTACAACAAAACCTAAGAACACAATGTTATCCGTACAAAAAGTACACTTTTTAAAATTAGCATAAAGCTTTTCTTGCCTAAGCACTTCTAAAACAAGCTTAATATGCTTAACATGCTCTTCTAAGTTCTTAGAGTATATCAGAATGTCATCAAAGTATACGACCACAAACTCTCCTATATATGCCCTAAGAACATGATTCATAAGCCTCATTGTTAGAGTATTTGCGGATGATTATGAGAAAGATAGTATGAAATGAGTGTAAAGAGTGAGGAGCATGAGTGAGAAAGGGAGTTTGAATAAGGAGAGTATTATTTCCTTAAGTGTGTTATTACAAATGATGGCGAATGTCTATATATAGACTCGCTTAGTTACAACAAGAATCAATGGAAAGAGACACAAAGAATAAACAAAGGGGATGGACTCCAAGGGAGCGAAAGCGACCTGACCCCAACGGTTCACTCCTTAAACCTCACATGTGACTTTAGCTTCTTGTTGATGATTTGTAGATGACCGTTAAAAACATAACCGTTGGAGATGTGAGCATCCACTAAGCATAACCTAAACTCATGGAAGCTTGACTTGCTCACCACGGCTGATTGATGATCATACTTGGGTGACACGATTCCCTAGGTGTACGGACTTGTACGGACATCATCCCTTCTTCTAGTTTGATACTCCCCCTCAAGCTTTAACCGTGGTGAACGGTTAGAGCTTGGAGCCATGAAGGATCACCTCATTAAAAACCTCAATGTAGAAAACCTCATGGGACAAAACTACATGAGAGGAAAAAGAGTATGATCTTCACAGCTAGGTGAGCTCAAGCTGAAATATCAACGAGTCCCATCCTAGAGTGGATGAACTCGCTTGTCTTCTGGTTGACTGCCTTCGTGAAGATGTCGGCTAGCTGATCTGAACTCTTGGTATAACATGGGAGAATGACTCCAAGTTGCACTTGCTCCCTAACCTTATGACAATCCACCTCTATATGCTTGGTTCTCTCATGGAAGACCGAGTTTGATGCTATATGCATAGCCGCCTGATTATCACAATGCATTGTGATTGGTGTGCTTATCTCTTGTCCGAGGTCTTTGAGGAGGTTCCTCAGCCACATTAGCTCGGTAGTTAGTCTTCTCATAGCTCGGTATTCGGCTTCAGCGCTTGAACATGCTACCACATTTTGCTTCTTGCTCTTCCAAGTGACTAGATTCCCTCCAATGAACGTGCAATAGCCAGTGGTGGATCTCCTGTCTACACGGTCTCCTGCCCAATCTGCATCACAGTATCCTACTAGCTCTGAGCTTCCGTTGCACCCCATCCAAATGCCATGACCAATCGTTCCTTGAACATAGCTGAGAATGCGCTTGACCATGCCCCAATGACACATCTTTGGAGCTTTCATGTATTGACTAACCTGATTCACAGCAAAGCACAAGTCAGGTCTAGTTATTGTAAGATAGATTAGCTTACCAACCATCCTGCGATATTGTGTGACATCTTCAAAGGGTTCATCCTCTAACTCCCCCTTTCGGTCCACTTTGTAACTATCTTCAAGAGGGGTTTTAGCTACTTTGTCTCCAAGGTTTCCTGTTTCACTTAACATATCAAGCATATATTTTCTTTGTGAGAGAAACAAGCCTTCTTTAGATCTGCAAACTTCAATACCTAAGAAGTATTTCAGTTCACCTAGATCTTTAATATCAAAAACAGTTTTTAGATAGTCTTTAGTAGCTTGAATGTTTACCTTGTCATTCCCAGAGATGATTATATCATCTACATAGATGAGAATGACTACTATACCTTCTTGGCTGGTGAGAGTGAATAGGGTGTGATCCGCTTCTGATCTGCTGAATCCCCTATCAAATAGAACTCTACTCAACCGGTGGTACCATGCTCTTGGCGATTGCTTGAGACCATAAATCGCCTTTCTCAGCCTTAGTACCTTGCCATGGGCAACCTCTTTGTCTATACCAGGTGGTGGTGTCATGTAGACTTCTTCCTCAAGCTCTCCTTGTAGAAATGCATTCTTCACATCCATTTGCCAAAGATCCCATTCCAGATTCACGGCAAGTGAGATGACGACTCTAACTGTGTGGAGCTTGGCCACCGGTGCAAAGGTGTCTCCATAGTCTTCTCCATATGTCTGAGTAAAGCCTCTAGCCACCAACCGAGCTTTGTACCTCTCTATTTCACCATTGCTCTTGTACTTGATAGTAAAGACCCATCTTGAGCTAACCGTTTTCTTCCCTTTAGGTAAGTCAGCTTCATCCCAAGTATGGTTTCTTTCCATAGCTCCTTTTTTCTTCCCTGATTGCTTCACGCCATTCCTCATGTTCCACTGCTTCTTCATAGGTCTTAGGAATATGACCCTGCTCTATTGCTGCCAAGAACACTCGGTGTTCCTCCGGAAGTTGTGCAAAGGAGCATGATGCCTGAGTTGGATGCGCCACGGCATTGCCATTGTAATACACTCTTGTGTTCACCCAATTAGAGGGGTCCTGCCTTTCTCTTGTACTGCGCCTTAAGGTAGTGGGAGCCGGAGCTTGGACTGGTTCTGCTTGTTGTAGACTTTGCAAGCGTGGACTTCTTCTTAGAGGAGCTGGTGCTGACCGTGTGGGTGCGTGATCTTGCTCTGAAGGTTGATCATGTGCATTGTCGTGGGAATCCGAGGCTGTGTGCTCAGCTGGTGGATCATCATTGTTATCACCATTCTCCCCCTCATGATCAACCGTAGGGGCGCTAGTATTGGTAGTGACACCGAGATGATCTAGGAGCAGCCGGAGGTTAGTGGCTCTATCTGATGTAGACTTGGAAATGTCTTGCAAGTCTTCCCATGGCTGCTTGGCATAGAAGCTTTCTGATTCCAAAAACTTCACATCTCTAGACACTATAACCCGGCGTGTAGTAGGATTGTAGCATTTGTACCCCTTTTGAGTAGTGGAATAGCCAACAAACATACATCTAGTGCTCTTGGCATCCAGCTTTGTTCTAAGATCTCCTGGAATCAAGACAAAGCACACACATCCAAACACTCGTAAGTGATCAAGAGAAGGTTTGGTTGAGTTGAGTACCTCATATGGTGATGAGTCATTAAGGACTTTTGTGGGTATGCGATTGATCAGGTAACAAGCCGTGAGCACTGCATCTCCCCAAAAACGCTTTGGTACATTGCTTTGAAACATCATGGACCTGGCCACCTCCATTAAGTGTCTATTCTTCCTCTCAGCTACGCCATTCTGTTGAGGAGTGTAGGGACAGCTCGTTTGGTGAATGATGCCGTGTGAGTTGAGATATTCTTTGAATATGTTACTTGTGTATTCTCCTCCATTATCTGATCTGAAAATCTTAATCTTGGCATTAAAGTGATTAGTGACATGGGTTTGAAAGTTTCTAAATGCCTCAAAAACTCTATCTTTTGATGGAAGGAGAGTTAGCCAAGTATACTTAGATTTTTCATCTATGAATGTAACAAAGTATTTATTTTGATCTCTAGACTCACAGGGAGATGACCAAACATCAGAATGCACTAAATCAAAACATTTGTCATAAATAGTGGAAGACTTAGGAAAAACAGTTCTACAATGTTTTCCTAAGATGCAGGCCTCACACTCATCATTTTTAAACACTACTTTAGGAAATAAAAGACTCAATGCACGAGCATGAGGATGTCCTAATCTAGCATGCCAAATCGCATTATTAGCACAGGCTACAACATTATTAGAAGAAGCAACGGTAGAATCTAAGAGCTTAGTGTCTTCAAGAACATAGAGATCATCTTTGGTAGTCCCTTTCCCAAGCAATTTGCTGGTCTTAATATCCTGAAAACACACATCATTAGGTCCGAATATAGCAATACAGTGTAAGTCAGTTGTAGCTTTCTTAACTGACAATAAGTTAGAGGTGAAGGTAGGCATATAAAACGCTTTAGAAGACCTTTCAAAGAGTTTAAGTTCACCTATTCCCTTAATTGGTACCTTTTCACCATTAGCAATCTCAACATTTCCTAATGTTGGTTTTATATTACTAATTAGGCTTAAATCACTAATCATGTGATGTGAAGCTCCTGAATCAACTATTAGAGGTTTATTCTTTAGAGTATATGAAGATCTATAAGAATTACCCAAGTTGTTAACTACATGAAAGGAGGTACCAAGGGTGTTACCGGATTCTTTGAGTGCTTTGATCAGGGCGTCTAACTCTGTTTTCTTCACGAATTGAGATGAGTTAGCTATCCCCTCTTCACACATGTTCCTCTGAGACGGCTCCCCTTTGTGACTCCCCTCTTCATTCGCAAAGTTAGCTCTTGTTTCCTTCCATTTGCTCGGTTTGAGGTGTGGATGAAGGATCCAGCATTTTTCTTTGCTATGCCCTTTCTTCTTGCAATGATCGCAGAGTTGGCTCCTCTTCTCATCAAACTTGTATGCCCCCTTATTCGCTGAGACTAGCTCCCCCTTTCCTCCAAATAAACCGAGAGATCCTTGCTCCTTTTGGATTTGAGAGCATACTTCTTCAAGGGTTGGCAATCGTTCTGCTCTAAGGAGATGCTTGATGAGGTCATTGTAAGTTGAGCTGAGGGTCATGAGTAGGCCAAAGACTTTGTCTTGCTCTCTTCTGTCGTTCAGGACTTGAGGGTCAACTGTGCTTGGCCTTAGCATCTCCAGTTCTGCCCATAGTGCTCTGAATCTTCCAAAGTGTTTAGTAAACTCCATATCTTCTTGCCTTAGCTCATTGATAGCCTTCTTGACTTCAAACACACGGCTGAGATTGGAGATGTTGCCGAATACTTGCTTCAGAGTCCCCCATAGCTCTTTGGCGGTTTCACAGTATGAGTAAGCCTCCAAGATTTCATTGCTAAGGGAGCTTTGTAGAAGAGCAAGAACGGTCTGATCTTCCTTGTACCATTGGGTCTCTTCGGCTGGGACAATGACGGCTCCGGCGGCTGGTGGTGCTGCTCTAGGAGCATCGCTTGACACATGACTCCAAAGACCTCTTCCACACAAGGCAGTTCTTGTGGTTCTTGACCACAGCAAGTAGTTCACCCCTTTGAGGGTCACTGGTAAAGCCAATGGCTTGTTGTTCTCCAAGGCCATGTTTAAGATGCAATGGACCGTTGGGCAAAGCAAGGGACCGTTGGGTAAACGGTTTTGGATGGTAAATTAGAGATGATTAGAAGGTGAGCGAATGAGAGTATGGTGGAATGAGAGTGTTTTAGGCGGTTTAGAGAGTGTTTAGTGAGGGTTTTGAGTAAAAGAGAAGTGTTTGAGAGTTATGGACCAGTGGATAAAGATTAAGTGTTTCTGGAATTTTGAAAGAGTGAAAAGCGAATAGTGAGATAAAGAAGAGAATAATGAGAATCAAAAGGTTGTAGTCCAAAGATCTACAAACCGCTCTGATACCATGTTAGAGTATTTGCGGATGATTATGAGAAAGATAGTATGAAATGAGTGTAAAGAGTGAGGAGCATGAGTGAGAAAGGGAGTTTGAATAAGGAGAGTATTATTTCCTTAAGTGTGTTATTACAAATGATGGCGAATGTCTATATATAGACTCGCTTAGTTACAACAAGAATCAATGGAAAGAGACACAAAGAATAAACAAAGGGGATGGACTCCAAGGGAGCGAAAGCGACCTGACCCCAACGGTTCACTCCTTAAACCTCACATGTGACTTTAGCTTCTTGTTGATGATTTGTAGATGACCGTTAAAAACATAACCGTTGGAGATGTGAGCATCCACTAAGCATAACCTAAACTCATGGAAGCTTGACTTGCTCACCACGGCTGATTGATGATCATACTTGGGTGACACGATTCCCTAGGTGTACGGACTTGTACGGACATCATCCCTTCTTCTAGTTTGATACTCATAAACGTACTAGGAGCATTAGTTAACCCAAATGGCATCAAGAGTATTAGAGTGAGGAGATGAGAAGGCCACACATGAAGTGAAGGCCAAGCATCTCCACATCAAATAAGAAGAAGAAGAGAAGTGTCAAAGCGTGACTTAGCCAAGAATGAAGCTCATCACATGTAAAAGACATCAAGAAGGTGATCAACCATGTGTATATGAAGCAATGGAGGCTTAGGAGTCATGAAGTGTGTTGCAAGCCCAACTTATTGGGTTGTCCATACAATCTCTTAGTGGGCTGTCCGTACAAGCCCACATAAACTCCTCCAATCAAGCCCAAACTGTAAGGAGGAGTGTGTGCACGCCTAAGAGAAGTTGTCAAGTGTTCTAGAAGCTCCTCACTTGCCTCCATAACCGTTTGAATTCAAAGAAGTGGAGGGAAGCAAGAGTCACATGTGTGACTTAAGAAAAGAGCTGTTATGTGCTGTCACTTTCAATCTTTGTCTTTGTGCCCAAGTTTAATTTCTATATAAGGGCGCCCTCTCTCATTGTAAAATATATAGAATTTATAATAAAAGAGACAAGTTCTTGTTAAATTTGTATACATCTCTCTCCTTTACTTATGCTTAATTAAATTAAGGCAATGTAGAGAGTGAGTTATATGCAGTTTAGGTCTGCCTTAATGGCAGACCATTACTTGTCTAATTGTACTTCAAACCACCTAAACTCTTTCTTTGTTCAGTTAGACACTAAGTTAGTGAGCTAATCCTTCTTTAATGAGAACACAAACTCTAAGTGTTGTTGTTACTCAAATATGGATTCATGTCTCATGCTAGTGCAACTCTTCTTTACTTAGTTAGTCATTAGATTACTGAACCTTTCTTTGGTTATGACAACAAACTCTCTAGTTATGTTGCTTGTAATACTCAGATTGTGTATCATACTAATGCATTTTTTTTATTATGTTGAAGTGAGTTCATTTGGTTGGTTAATGAAGAACCAATCACAAGTTGATTGTGTTTCTTCTTATGTGAGACAAACCCTCACAAATTCCAACATGGTATCAGAGCAAGGTTATTCTCTTGGGCTGGACTCACTTCTTCTTTCTTCTTTCTTCTTTCTTCATTCCAAGGATTCCTCTCTCTCACATTCTTGTTAAGCTTTGTAGACAGACTTGTGATGTCTCTTGTCCAAAGCGTGAGGAGAGAGTGATAGGATGAAGTTTGGTTTTCAAATACCTTTAATGGTTTTATTTTTCAAACTCTTTCCTCCCTCTACCCATCTCTTCTCTTGATAAGCTTGGATAAAAGACTTTATGTCTGTATATGCCAATGCTTAAGGGAGGGAGAGAGGATGAAAGTTGATTTTTGAATTTGAAAACTTCTTAAAAAAATTACTTTGGGAATTATTCACCCTTTGTTCAAAAGATTTGAATTTTGAAAAATGTTTTTTTAAATGGTCCAAAATAATTTTAAATTGTTTTGAGAATTTTGCTTGATGGTTACAAGCTTGAAAGTAATTTTGGAAATTATTTCCTTGATAAACCCTTTGGGAAGATTTTTGGAAAATATTTTTAAAATTCCGAAATGTATTTTTAAAAATATTTTAAAATGTTCTTGATGAACCTTTGGCTTTGATAAGCTATTTTAAATGTTTTAAAATTGTTTTGCAATCTTTCCTTGAAATGAAAAGGTTTTAAAAAAAAAAAAATCTTTTGAAAGGTTGAAAATTCTGGAAAATATTTTTGAAAATGTTTTGGCCTTGAATGGCTTTGTTTTGCTGATGGACAAATGGTTTTGTTCCATTAGCACAACTCTTTAACACTCAGAAATCACTTGAATGTGAATTACTCTAATGTGTTTGTTGTTGAGATTGTAGGAAATCTCTTGAAGAGAGTTTGTCCTTGCACCTCTTAGATGAAAGACTGGTGGGAAGTTAAAAGCCTCACCAGCATTGTTGCTCAGCCATGAAGCTTGAAGGCCATGGACTGAATGTTGCTTCCGCTCATACTCATTCTCCATCATACTCATTCTCCATCATACTCATTCTCCACCATACTCTCACTACACTTCTGCTTACACTCTATCATACTCTTATATTCTCTCATACTTATAGTTGCTTACTCTTATTCTCTGGTTACTTTATATTCTTCATCTCTCACTATTGTTTGCTTTGAATCTGTCTATACTCTACAGGTTCTAAGTGTAATAATGGGGTTTGGTGCTTATGGCTTGATTGTCTCATGAAGGCAATGCAAGTGTTTTGGTGTTTGGCGCATCCTTGACTAGGGGAGTTAGAACCAATGGCCACCTAGAATGTCTGCTGGACTGGTGGAAAGTGATGAATCAGCTCGGAGTTAGAACCAATGGCCACCTAGAATGTCTGCTGGACTGGTGGAAAGTGATGAATCAGCTCGGAGTTAGAACCAATGGCCACCTAGAAAGTCTGCTGGACTGGTGGAAAGTGATGAATTAGTTCGCTAGCAAGATGTTTTCCCATAGATGGAGATCAAACCAAATTCATTCAGTCCATTCAAAGGACCATTCAAAGACCACTCTTCTTCTATTGAAAGGCTGTTCTCTAAACCCTATCTCCTATTTCAATTAGTGCTAATTTCATGACTTACTTCATTCATTTAGCAGTCAGATTACTCTTCATAATTTATGCATAATTCTGTTTGACTGAATTGCATAAGTTAGTATGAGAATATTAATTGGATGTCTTTTTGAAATTGTTTGAGTTAATGCATAATTCAGATTGACATTAATTTCGATTTTTCTGCTTAAAATGTTCAGTTCTCTGTATGAATTACCAATTGTGCATCTTAGTCTTTAATATATCTCTTAGGCTTTGATATTCCTCATTTGGTTATTTGATATTCCTTATGGCAATACTTAATCTCCTCTTCTTTATTCTCTTGTTTAAGGGAAAAGAAGACCATAAGAGCCTCAAAGAGACTAATGAGAGCCTCAAATGCTGAAGAGTCTCAAAGGAGATGGCAAAGAAAGGATTCAAATGAAAGAGAAGTCAAGTCATGAAGAGCTAAGAAGTGAGAAGACTTGGAAAGGAGCCAATTTTCAAAATGGTTTAAACCAAGGTCATAGCTATTCTAATGCACCGTGGAGGCTATACTCTTTTTGTCCTCATCATGGTTTTATCCCAAAGAGGTTTTACATGATGAGGTTTTTGAGTGAGGTAGTCCTTTGCGTGGGCAAGCTTGGCCTTTGGTCCCAATGGCTCCCGACGCCCAAGCTTGAGGGAGGGTATTAGAGTGAGGAGATGAGAAGGCCACACATGAAGTGAAGGCCAAGCATCTCCACATCAAATAAGAAGAAGAAGAGAAGTGTCAAAGCGTGACTTAGCCAAGAATGAAGCTCATCACATGTAAAAGACATCAAGAAGGTGATCAACCATGTGTATATGAAGCAATGGAGGCTTAGGAGTCATGAAGTGTGTTGCAAGCCCAACTTATTGGGTTGTCCATACAATCTCTTAGTGGGCTGTCCGTACAAGCCCACATAAACTCCTCCAATCAAGCCCAAACTGTAAGGAGGAGTGTGTGCACGCCTAAGAGAAGTTGTCAAGTGTTCTAGAAGCTCCTCACTTGCCTCCATAACCGTTTGAATTCAAAGAAGTGGAGGGAAGCAAGAGTCACATGTGTGACTTAAGAAAAGAGCTGTTATGTGCTGTCACTTTCAATCTTTGTCTTTGTGCCCAAGTTTAATTTCTATATAAGGGCGCCCTCTCTCATTGTAAAATATATAGAATTTATAATAAAAGAGACAAGTTCTTGTTAAATTTGTATACATCTCTCTCCTTTACTTATGCTTAATTAAATTAAGGCAATGTAGAGAGTGAGTTATATGCAGTTTAGGTCTGCCTTAATGGCAGACCATTACTTGTCTAATTGTACTTCAAACCACCTAAACTCTTTCTTTGTTCAGTTAGACACTAAGTTAGTGAGCTAATCCTTCTTTAATGAGAACACAAACTCTAAGTGTTGTTGTTACTCAAATATGGATTCATGTCTCATGCTAGTGCAACTCTTCTTTACTTAGTTAGTCATTAGATTACTGAACCTTTCTTTGGTTATGACAACAAACTCTCTAGTTATGTTGCTTGTAATACTCAGATTGTGTATCATACTAATGCATTTTTTTTATTATGTTGAAGTGAGTTCATTTGGTTGGTTAATGAAGAACCAATCACAAGTTGATTGTGTTTCTTCTTATGTGAGACAAACCCTCACAAATTCCAACAAAGAGGATCAACAACAATGCCTACCAGATTGATCTTCAAGGTAAGTATAATATATCTCCATCATTCAATGTCTCTGACTTGCTTCCTTATGTTGCAGATACAGATTTGAGGACAAATCCCTTTCAAGAGGGAGAGGATGATATGATAGGGGATAGCACGGTAGCTGCAGAACCAGAGGAGGAACCGGAGATAGTAGGGAGGATCACTCGTTCCAGAGCTAAGGAGCTGGCTAAGGAAGTTCATGCACTTATGGCAGAAGGATTATGCAATCTACCAGCTATTCAAGTTTTCAACATCTTCAACCAGAAGACTCCACCCGGTAATGATAACTAAGTAACTTAGGTGAGGAGTCTGTACTCTTTTTCCCATGATGAGTTTTGTCCCATTGGGTTTTCTCAACATGGTTTTTAATGAGACAGATGAATCACTACGTCAAGTTACTTAGGAGTCATTACCAATGGGTAATAAATGTATGAGCTACTTTGGCCTTATACTTAGTATTTTCAGGCGCACCAATTAGGATTCTAAGGAATGGGACGCCTTGTTGTTTTATTTTTTACTTTGGACGCTTTGTTGTTTTCTTTCTTAGACGCCATGCTGTTTGGTTTTTAGGGTAGTATAAGACTTGTATTACGCCCCTTTTGTAAATCAGCGAAGAACTAAGTGTTAAACAAACAACCATTGCTGTATTTCTTCTCTCACCCTTTGATCTCTTGAATGTGTTCTTGTGGATCCGAGTTTCTATTCACCAAGTGTCCTTGAAACTCTACTATCTGTTACTCTCATTTTATCACTTAAATCGTTCCATTAAACCCTTAATACCATTCTAATCTCACTCTACACTATCACTTCCCCTTTCACACGATCATCATCACCATTTCGCAATCATCATTGTCCTTGAAACTCTACTATCTGTTACTCTCATTTTATCACTTAAATCGTTCCATTAAACCCTTAATACCATTCTAATCTCACTCTACACTATCACTTCCCCTTTCACACGATCATCATCACCATTTCGCAATCATCATTTGATCTTCATCAGCCTATCTTCAGAGTAGTTCCAGGGGAGATCGTGTCACAAATCAAGATCCGAAACTGGTCTACTAGCTGAACATTGTGAAAACAGACTTCTGATAAATCATATAAAGAAAATGGGGTAACTATGCTTGAAATAGTCATCTGGGACTCATAATAGTACAAGGAGAAGCCTCTACTACTTGTATCTCATTCTGTAGAAGAGATCCCAAAACAAGATCCGAAACTGGTCTACTAGCCGAAAATGGGAAAAACAGACTTTTGATGAATCATACAAAGAAAATGGAGTAAATAGGCTTGAAATAGTCATCTGGGACTCATAATAGTACAAGGAGAAGCCTCTATTACTTGTATCTTATTCCCTAGAAGATAACCCAATTGAAGATCCGAAAATGGTCTACTTGGCGAAAATTGGGAAAACGGACTTCTGATAAATCATACAAAGAAAATGGACTAAATCGGCTTGAACTAGTCATCTGGGACTCATAATAGTACAAGGAGAAGCCTCTATTACTTGTATCTCATTCTCTATAAGATATCCCAAATGAAGATATGTAACTAGTCTACTAGCCGAAAATGGGGAAAACAGACTTTTGATGAATCATACAAAGAAAATGGAGTAAATTGGCTTGAAATAGTCATCTGGGACTCATAATAGTACAAGGAGAAGCCTCTATTACTTGTATCTTAATCCATAGAAGAGATCCCAAATCGAGATCCGAAACTGGTCTACTAGCCAAAAATGGAGAAAACGGACTTTTGATGAATCGTACAAAGAAAATGTAGTAAATAGGCTTGGAATAGTCATCTGGGACCCATAATAGTACAAGAAGAAGCCTCTATTAATTGTATCTCATTACCTAGAAGATATCCCAATTGAAGATCCGAAACTGGTCTACCTGGCGAAAATTGGGAAAACGGACTTCTGATGAATCATACAAAGAAAATGGGGTAACTATGCTTGAAAAAGTCATCTGGGACTTATAATAGTACAAGGAGAAGCCTCTATTACTTGTATCTCATTCTGTAGAAGAGATCCCAAATCAAGATCCAAAACTGGTCTACCAGCCGAAAATGGAGAAAATGGACTTTTGATGAATCATACAAAGAAAATGCAGTAACTATGCTTGAAATAGTCATCTGGGACTCATAATAGTACAAGGAGAAGCCTCTATTACTTGTATCTCATTCCCTAGAAGATATCCCAAATGAAGATCCAAAACTGGTCTACTTGCGGAAAATGGGAGATACAGACTTCTGTTAAATCATACAAAGAAAATGGAGTTAATAGGCTTGAAAATTTCATCTGGTACTCATAATAGTACAAGGAGAAGCCTCTATTACTTGTATCTCATTCTGTAAAAGAGATCCCAAATCAAGATCCGAAACTGGTCTGCTAGCTGAAAATGGGGAAAATCGACTTCTCATGAATCATAGAAAGAAAATGGAGTAAATAGGCTTGAAATAGTTATTTGGGACTCATAATAGTACAATGAGAAGCCTCAATTACTTGTATCTCATTCCCTTGAAGATATCCCAATTGAAGATCCGAAACTGGTCTACATGCCGAAAATTAGGAAAACGGACTTCTGATAAATCATACAAAGAAAATGGAGTAAATCGGCTTGAAATAGTCATCTGGGACTCATAATAGTACAAGTAGAGGCCTCTATTACTTGTATCTCATTCCCTAGAAGATATCCCAAATGAAGATCTGTAACTGGTCTACTTGCCGAAAATAGGGGAAAACGGACTTCTGATGAATCATACAAAGAAAATGGGGTAACTATGCTTGAAATAGTCATCTGGGACTCATAATAGTACAATGAGAAGCCTCTATTACTAGTATCTTATTCTGTAGAAGAGATCCCAAATCAAGATCTGAAACTTGTCTACTAGCTGAAAATGGGCAAAACGGACTTTTGATGAATCATACAAAGAAAATGTAGTAAATAGGCTTGAAATAGTCATCTGGGACTCATAATAGTACAAGGAGAAGCCTCTATTACTTGTATCTCATTCTGTAGAAGTGATACAAGCATGGAGTCCACCAAACTTATAACACACGATTTCAAGATCCGCAGCTTCAATGGATGATGGAGGAGTTGCTGAATGATTCCACAATCAGCACTTGAACAAGACAACTTGATTCCACAAGTGATCTAGACAAGGGGGAGAACGAAAGCACCACATAAAGTATGGGAGATTCTCTGATAAAGCAAAGCTGGCACAGCTCTAAGTGATTCCACACAAAGAACAACAGCAAAAGACTAGAACAATCTTGTATAATAACAAAAACAGGGTTTATTTTATTGATCAAAAAGTTGAATAATACAATGCTGTGAGAGGGGACTTTATAAACAGTCCAAACAGCTATGCCCTTCTAGGGGACTTTGAAGCAAATTACAATGAATGAAAACTACATTATCGGTGCTAATTTCGTGGCTAACAAATGCCTTAACTACTGAATAAATCAAAATAAAAGCTAGACCAAAAGAAGATCACAAAAAGAGAGAAACGCAAGGAGTTAGTCAATAATTCAAATAATTAAAATACTTACCTTAGCAGCTTGTGGACGTGTAATCAAGTAAAGAAAGAGTATTTGCTGCCTCCATTCTCCTTGGCCAAAAACTCAAAACAACAAGACTTTCAAAGAAAACTACAAGGCATTTAAAATACAAGAAAAAGAAAGTTTGCTAAAATAAAAACAAAACTATCTAAAATATTTCTGTCTTGACTGAGCTTTGAACCATAGCCTCTAACAGCTCTAAACACCACTGTGACACTGTGGATTACTTGCACAAATTCATAACGAAAATATCTTACCCGATTTGTGCTCAAATGGCCTGGTTTTGAAGCTGGAATGTTCAGGGAGAATATTAGTCCGTTCAACTTGGATTCTTTGATGAATTCTTCCTCTTGAGTCTTTTCGAAGTCAAAATGGTTAAAATCTTCAAGTTTTTCCCCGTGGTTATCTTTATTTTTCACTTCTTTCTTCATTTGTTCTCTATTGGCTTCATATCTTATTTTAGGGATATCTTGAAGCTCCGAAATTATCTCTGAGAAATTCTTGGTGCCTTGAACTCCATATCCTGTCAAGTAAACATTCTTACCTTGTTTGTTTCGAGGCTGAGCCTTCTTGATCCTTGAAAGTGCAAAATTCATCTTTATGTCTAATTCAGTTGCCTTGGAGCTCTCTTGATAGAAACATTTTCTGATGACCTCATCAAGAAGGGATCCCAAATCAAGATCTGAAACTGGTCTACTAGCCAAAAATGGAGAAAACGGACTTCTGATGAATCATACGAAGAAAATGTAGTAAATAGGCTTGAAATAGTCATCTGAGAATCATAATAGTAGAAGAACAAGCCTCTATTACTTGTATCTCATTCCCTAGAAGATATCCCAATTGAAGATCCGAAACTGGTCTACTTGCCGAAAATGGGGAAAACAAACTTTTGATGAATCATACAAAGAAAATGGAGTAAATAGGCTTGAAATAGTCATCTGGGACTCATAATAGTACAAGGAGAAGCCTCTATTACTTGTATCTTATTCCGTAGAAGAGATCCCAAATCAAGATCCAAAACTGGTCTACTAGCCGAAAATGGGGAAAACGGACTTTTGATGAATCATACAAAAAAATGTAGTAAATATGCTTGAAATAGTCATCTGTGACTCATAATAGTACAAGAAGAAGCCTCTATTCCTTGTATCTCATTCCCTAGAAGATTTGAAGATCTGAAACTGGTCTACTTGCCGAAAATGGGGAAAACAGACTTCTGATAAATCATACAAAGAAAATGGAGTAAATCGGCTTGAAATAGTCATCTGGGACTCATAATAGTACAAGTAGAAGCCTCTATTATATGTATCTCATTCCCTAGAAGATATCCCAAATGAAGATCTAAAACTGGTGTACTTGCCGAAAATGGGAAAAACGGATTTCAGATGAATCATAAAAAGAAAATGGAGTAAATAGGCTTGAAATAGTCATCTGGGACTCATAATAGTACAAGCAGAAGCCTCTATTACTTGTATCTCATTCCCTAGAAGATATCCCAATTGAAGATCTGAAACTGGTCTACTAGCCGAAAACGGGGAAAACGAACTTCTGATGAATCATAAAAAGAAAATGGGGTAAATAGGCAAAACTGGTCTACTTGCGGAAAATGGGAAAAACGGACTTCTGTTAATTCATACAAAGAAAATGGAGCAAATAAGCTTGAAAATTTCATCTGGGACTCATAATACTATAAGGAGAAGCATCTATTACTTGTATCTCATTCTATAGAAGAGATCCCAAATCAAGATCTGAAACTAGTCTACTAGCTGAAAATCGTGAAAACGGACTTCTGATAAATCATACAAAAAAAATGGGGTAACTATGCTTGAAATAGTCATCTGGGACTCATAACAGTACAAGGAGAAGCCTCTATTACTTGTATCTCATTCTGTAGAAGAGATCCCAAATCAAGATCCGAAACTGGTCTACTAGCTGAAAATGGGGAAAACAGATTTTTGATGAATCATACAAAGAAAATGGAGTAAATAGGCTTGAAATAGTCATCTGAGACTCATAATAGTACAAGGAGAAGCCTCTATTACTTTGTATCTTATTCCCTAGAAGATATCCCAATTGAAGATCCGAAACTGGTCTACTTGGCGAAAATTGGGAAAACGGACTTCTGATAAATCATACAAAGAAAATGGAGTAAATAGGCTTGAAATAGTCATCTGGGACTCATAATAGTACAAGGAGAAGCCTCTATTACTTTGTATCTTATTCCCTAGAAGATATCCCAATTGAAGATCCGAAACTGGTCTACTTGGCGAAAATTGGGAAAACGGACTTCTGATAAATCATACAAAAAAAATGGAGTAAATCGGCTTGAACTAGTCATCTGGGACTCATAATAGTACAAGGAGAAGCCTCTATTACTTGTATCTCATTCCCTAGAAGATATCCCAAATGAAGATCTGTAACTGGTCTACTAGCCGATAATGGGGAAAACAGACTTTTGATAAATCATACAAAGAAAATGGAGTAAATTGGCTTGAAATAGTCATCTGGGACTCATAATAGTACAAGGAGAAGCCTCTATTACTTGTATCTCATTCCCTAGAAGATATACCAAATGAAGATATGTAACTGGTCTACTAGCCGGAAATGGGGAAAACAGACTTTTGATGAATCATACAAAGAAAATGGAGTAAATTGGCTTGAAATAGTCATCTGGGACTCATAATAGTACAAGGAGAAGCCTCTATTACTTGTATCTTATTCCGTAGAAGAGATCCCAAATCGAGATCCGAAACTGGACTACTAGCCAAAAATGGAGAAAACGGACTTTTGATGAATCATACAAAGAAAATGTAGTAAATAGGCTTGGAATGGTCATCTGGGACCCATAATAGTACAATAAGAAGCCTCTATTATATCAAACTAGAAGAAGGGATGATGTCCGTACAAGTCCGTACACCTAGGGAATCGTGTCACCCAAGTATGATCATCAATCAGCCGTGGTGAGCAAGTCAAGCTTCCATGAGTTTAGGTTATGCTTAGTGGATGCTCACATCTCCAACGGTTATGTTTTTAACGGTCATCTACAAATCATCAACAAGAAGCTAAAGTCACATGTGAGGTTTAAGGAGTGAACCGTTGGGGTCAGGTCGCTTTCGCTCCCTTGGAGTCCATCCCCTTTGTTTATTCTTTGTGTCTCTTTCCATTGATTCTTGTTGTAACTAAGCGAGTCTATATATAGACATTCGCCATCATTTGTAATAATATACTTAAGGAAATAATACTCTCCTTATTCAAACTCCCTTTCTCACTCATGCTCCTCACTCTTTACACTCATTTCATACTATCTTTCTCATAATCATCCGCAAATACTCTAACATGGTATCAGAGCGGTTTGTAGATCTTTGGACTACAACCTTTTGATTCTCATTATTCTCTTCTTTATCTCACTATTCGCTTTTCACTCTTTCAAAATTCCAGAAACACTTAATCTTTATCCACTGGTCCATAACTCTCAAACACTTCTCTTTTACTCAAAACCCTCACTAAACACTCTCTAAACCGCCTAAAACACTCTCATTCCACCATACTCTCATTCGCTCACCTTCTAATCATCTCTAATTTACCATCCAAAACCGTTTACCCAACGGTCCCTTGCTTTGCCCAACGGTCCATTGCATCTTAAACATGGCCTTGGAGAACAACAAGCCATTGGCTTTACCAGTGACCCTCAAAGGGGTGAACTACTTGCTGTGGTCAAGAACCACAAGAACTGCCTTGTGTGGAAGAGGTCTTTGGAGTCATGTGTCAAGCGATGCTCCTAGAGCAGCACCACCAGCCGCCGGAGCCGTCATTGTCCCAGCCGAAGAGACCCAATGGTACAAGGAAGATCAGACCGTTCTTGCTCTTCTACAAAGCTCCCTTAGCAATGAAATCTTGGAGGCTTACTCATACTGTGAAACCGCCAAAGAGCTATGGGGGACTCTGAAGCAAGTATTCGGCAACATCTCCAATCTCAGCCGTGTGTTTGAAGTCAAGAAGGCTATCAATGAGCTAAGGCAAGAAGATATGGAGTTTACTAAACACTTTGGAAGATTCAGAGCACTATGGGCAGAACTGGAGATGCTAAGGCCAGGCACAGTTGACCCTCAAGTCCTGAACGACAGAAGAGAGCAAGACAAAGTCTTTGGCCTACTCATGACCCTCAGCTCAACTTACAATGACCTCATCAAGCATCTCCTTAGAGCAGAACGATTGCCAACCCTTGAAGAAGTATGCTCTCAAATCCAAAAGGAGCAAGGATCTCTCGGTTTATTTGGAGGAAAGGGGGAGCTAGTCTCAGCGAATAAGGGGGCATACAAGTTTGATGAGAAGAGGAGCCAACTCTGCGATCATTGCAAGAAGAAAGGGCATAGCAAAGAAAAATGCTGGATCCTTCATCCACACCTCAAACCGAGCAAATGGAAGGAAACAAGAGCTAACTTTGCGAATGAAGAGGGGAGTCACAAAGGGGAGCCGTCTCAGAGGAACATGTGTGAAGAGGGGATAGCTAACTCATCTCAATTCGTGAAGAAAACAGAGTTAGACGCCCTGATCAAAGCACTCAAAGAATCCGGTAACACCCTTGGTACCTCCTTTCATGTAGTTAACAACTTGGGTAATTCTTATAGATCTTCATATACTCTAAAGAATAAACCTCTAATAGTTGATTCAGGAGCTTCACATCACATGATTAGTGATTTAAGCCTAATTAGTAATATAAAACCAACATTAGGAAATGTTGAGATTGCTAATGGTGAAAAGGTACCAATTAAGGGAATAGGTGAACTTAAACTCTTTGAAAGGTCTTCTAAAGCGTTTTATATGCCTACCTTCACCTCTAACTTATTGTCAGTTAAGAAAGCTACAACTGACTTACACTGTATTGCTATATTCGGACCTAATGATGTGTGTTTTCAGGATATTAAGACCAGCAAATTGCTTGGGAAAGGGACTACCAAAGATGATCTCTATGTTCTTGAAGACACTAAGCTCTTAGATTCTACCGTTGCTTCTTCTAATAATGTTGTAGCCTGTGCTAATAATGCGATTTGGCATGCTAGATTAGGACATCCTCATGCTCGTGCATTGAGTCTTTTATTTCCTAAAGTAGTGTTTAAAAATGATGAGTGTGAGGCCTGTATCTTAGGAAAACATTGTAGAACTGTTTTTCCTAAGTCTTCCACTATTTATGACAAATGTTTTGATTTAGTGCATTCTGATGTTTGGTCATCTCCCTGTGAGTCTAGAGATCAAAATAAATACTTTGTTACATTCATAGATGAAAAATCTAAGTATACTTGGCTAACTCTCCTTCCATCAAAAGATAGAGTTTTTGAGGCATTTAGAAACTTTCAAACCCATGTCACTAATCACTTTAATGCCAAGATTAAGATTTTCAGATCAGATAATGGAGGAGAATACACAAGTAACATATTCAAAGAATATCTCAACTCACACGGCATCATTCACCAAACGAGCTGTCCCTACACTCCTCAACAGAATGGCGTAGCTGAGAGGAAGAATAGACACTTAATGGAGGTGGCCAGGTCCATGATGTTTCAAAGCAATGTACCAAAGCGTTTTTGGGGAGATGCAGTGCTCACGGCTTGCTACCTGATCAATCGCATACCCACAAAAGTCCTTAATGACTCATCACCATATGAGGTACTCAACTCAACCAAACCTTCTCTTGATCACTTACGAGTGTTTGGATGTGTGTGCTTTGTCTTGATTCCAGGAGATCTTAGAACAAAGCTGGATGCCAAGAGCACTAGATGTATGTTTGTTGGCTATTCCACTACTCAAAAGGGGTACAAATGCTACAATCCTACTACACGCCGGGTTATAGTGTCTAGAGATGTGAAGTTTTTGGAATCAGAAAGCTTCTATGCCAAGCAGCCATGGGAAGACTTGCAAGACATTTCCAAGTCTACATCAGATAGAGCCACTAACCTCCGGCTGCTCCTAGATCATCTCGGTGTCACTACCAATACTAGCGCCCCTACGGTTGATCATGAGGGGGAGAATGGTGATAACAATGATGATCCACCAGCTGAGCACACAGCCTCGGATTCCCACGACAATGCACATGATCAACCTTCAGAGCAAGATCAAGCACCCACACGGTCAGCACCAGCTCCTCTAAGAAGAAGTCCACGCTTGCAAAGTCTACAACAAGCAGAACCAGTCCAAGCTCCGGCTCCCACTACCTTAAGGCGCAGTACAAGAGAAAGGCAGGACCCCTCTAATTGGGTGAACACAAGAGTGTATTACAATGGCAATGCCGTGGCGCATCCAACTCAGGCATCATGCTCCTTTGCACAACTTCCGGAGGAACACCGAGTGTTCTTGGCAGCAATAGAGCAGGGTCATATTCCTAAGACCTATGAAGAAGCAGTGGAACATGAGGAATGGCGTGAAGCAATCAGGGAAGAAAAAGGAGCTATGGAAAGAAACCATACTTGGGATGAAGCTGACTTACCTAAAGGGAAGAAAACGGTTAGCTCAAGATGGGTCTTTACTATCAAGTACAAGAGCAATGGTGAAATAGAGAGGTACAAAGCTCGGTTGGTGGCTAGAGGCTTTACTCAGACATATGGAGAAGACTATGGAGACACCTTTGCACCGGTGGCCAAGCTCCACACAGTTAGAGTCGTCATCTCACTTGCCGTGAATCTGGAATGGGATCTTTGGCAAATGGATGTGAAGAATGCATTTCTACAAGGAGAGCTTGAGGAAGAAGTCTACATGACACCACCACCTGGTATAGACAAAGAGGTTGCCCATGGCAAGGTACTAAGGCTGAGAAAGGCGATTTATGGTCTCAAGCAATCGCCAAGAGCATGGTACCACCGGTTGAGTAGAGTTCTATTTGATAGGGGATTCAGCAGATCAGAAGCGGATCACACCCTATTCACTCTCACCAGCCAAGAAGGTATAGTAGTCATTCTCATCTATGTAGATGATATAATCATCTCTGGGAATGACAAGGTAAACATTCAAGCTACTAAAGACTATCTAAAAACTGTTTTTGATATTAAAGATCTAGGTGAACTGAAATACTTCTTAGGTATTGAAGTTTGCAGATCTAAAGAAGGCTTGTTTCTCTCACAAAGAAAATATATGCTTGATATGTTAAGTGAAACAGGAAACCTTGGAGACAAAGTAGCTAAAACCCCTCTTGAAGATAGTTACAAAGTGGACCGAAAGGGGGAGTTAGAGGATGAACCCTTTGAAGATGTCACACAATATCGCAGGATGGTTGGTAAGCTAATCTATCTTACAATAACTAGACCTGACTTGTGCTTTGCTGTGAATCAGGTTAGTCAATACATGAAAGCTCCAAAGATGTGTCATTGGGGCATGGTCAAGCGCATTCTCAGCTATGTTCAAGGAACGATTGGTCATGGCATTTGGATGGGGTGCAACGGAAGCTCAGAGCTAGTAGGATACTGTGATGCAGATTGGGCAGGAGACCGTGTAGACAGGAGATCCACCACTGGCTATTGCACGTTCATTGGAGGGAATCTAGTCACTTGGAAGAGCAAGAAGCAAAATGTGGTAGCATGTTCAAGCGCTGAAGCCGAATACCGAGCTATGAGAAGACTAACTACCGAGCTAATGTGGCTGAGGAACCTCCTCAAAGACCTCGGACAAGAGATAAGCACACCAATCACAATGCATTGTGATAATCAGGCGGCTATGCATATAGCATCAAACTCGGTCTTCCATGAGAGAACCAAGCATATAGAGGTGGATTGTCATAAGGTTAGGGAGCAAGTGCAACTTGGAGTCATTCTCCCATGTTATACCAAGAGTTCAGATCAGCTAGCCGACATCTTCACGAAGGCAGTCAACCAGAAGACAAGCGAGTTCATCCACTCTAGGATGGGACTCGTTGATATTTCAGCTTGAGCTCACCTAGCTGTGAAGATCATACTCTTTTTCCCTCAATGTAGTTTTGTCCCATGAGGTTTTCTACATTGAGGTTTTTAATGAGGTGATCCTTCATGGCTCCAAGCTCTAACCGTTCACCACGGTTAAAGCTTGAGGGGGAGTATCAAACTAGAAGAAGGGATGATGTCCGTACAAGTCCGTACACCTAGGGAATCGTGTCACCCAAGTATGATCATCAATCAGCCGTGGTGAGCAAGTCAAGCTTCCATGAGTTTAGGTTATGCTTAGTGGATGCTCACATCTCCAACGGTTATGTTTTTAACGGTCATCTACAAATCATCAACAAGAAGCTAAAGTCACATGTGAGGTTTAAGGAGTGAACCGTTGGGGTCAGGTCGCTTTCGCTCCCTTGGAGTCCATCCCCTTTGTTTATTCTTTGTGTCTCTTTCCATTGATTCTTGTTGTAACTAAGCGAGTCTATATATAGACATTCGCCATCATTTGTAATAATATACTTAAGGAAATAATACTCTCCTTATTCAAACTCCCTTTCTCACTCATGCTCCTCACTCTTTACACTCATTTCATACTATCTTTCTCATAATCATCCGCAAATACTCTAACATATTAATTGTATCTCATTACCTAGAAGATATCCCAATTGAAGATCCGAAACTGGTCTACTTGCCGAAAATGGGGAAAACGGACTTCTGATAAATCATACAAAGAAAATGGAGTAAATCGGCTTGAAATAGTCATCTGGGACTCATAATAGTACAAGTAGAAGCCTTTATTACATGTATCTCATTCCCTAGAAGATATCCCAAATGAAGATCTGAAACTGGTCTACTAGCCGAAAATGGGAAAAACGGATTTCTGATGAATCATAAAAAGAAAATAGAGTAAATAGGCATGAAATAGTTATCTGGGAGTCATAATAGTACAAGGAGAAGCCTATATTACTTGGATCTCATTTCCTAGAAGATATCCCAATTGAAGATCCGAAACTGGTCTACCTGGCGAAAATTGGGAAAACGGACTTCTGAAAAATCATACAAAGAAAATAGAGTAAATCGGCTTGAACTAGTCATCTGGGACTCATAATAGTACAAGTTGAAGCCTCTATTACTTGTATCTCATTCCCTAGAAGATATCCCAAATGAAGATCTGTAACTGGTCTACTTGTCGAAAATTGGGAAAAACGGACTTCTGATGAATCATAGAAAGAAAAAAGGGTAACTATGCTTAAAATAGTCATCTGGGACTCATAATAGTACAAGGGGAAGCCTCTATTACTTGTATCTCATTCTGTAGAAGAGATCCCAAATCAAGATCCAAAACTGGTCTACTAGCCGAAAATGGAGAAAATGGACTTTTGATGAATCATACAAAGAAAATGCAGTAACTAGGCTTGAAATAGTCATCTTGGACTCATAATAGTACAAGGAGAAGCCTTTATTACTTGTATCTCATTCCCTAGAAGATATCCCAAATGAAGATCCAAAATTGGTCTACTTGCGGAAAATGGGAGAAACGGACTTCTGATAAATCATACAAAAAAAATGGGGTAACTATGCTTGAAATAGTCATCTGGGACTCATAACAGTACAAGGAGAAGCCTCTATTACTTGTATCTCATTCTGTAGAAGAGATCCCAAATCAAGATCCGAAACTGGTCTACTAGCTGAAAATGGGGAAAACAGATTTTTGATGAATCATACAAAGAAAATGGAGTAAATAGGCTTGAAATAGTCATCTGAGACTCATAATAGTACAAGGAGAAGCCTCTATTACTTTGTATCTTATTCCCTAGAAGATATCCCAATTGAAGATCCGAAACTGGTCTACTTGGCGAAAATTGGGAAAACGGACTTCTGATAAATCATACAAAGAAAATGGAGTAAATAGGCTTGAAATAGTCATCTGGGACTCATAATAGTACAAGGAGAAGCCTCTATTACTTTGTATCTTATTCCCTAGAAGATATCCCAATTGAAGATCCGAAACTGGTCTACTTGGCGAAAATTGGGAAAACGGACTTCTGATAAATCATACAAAAAAAATGGAGTAAATCGGCTTGAACTAGTCATCTGGGACTCATTACTTGTATCTCATTCCCGAGAAGATATCCCAAATGAAGATCTGTAACTGGTCTACTAGCCGATAATGGGGAAAACAAACTTTTGATAAATCATACAAAGAAAATGGAGTAAATTGGCTTGAAATAGTCATCTGGGACTCATAATAGTACAAGGAGAAGCCTCTATTACTTGTATCTCATTCCCTAGAAGATATACCAAATGAAGATATGTAACTGGTCTACTAGCCGGAAATGGGGAAAACAGACTTTTGATGAATCATACAAAGAAAATGGAGTAAATTGGCTTGAAATAGTCATCTGGGACTCATAATAGTACAAGGAGAAGCCTCTATTACTTGTATCTTATTCCGTAGAAGAGATCCCAAATCGAGATCCGAAACTGGACTACTAACCAAAAATGGAGAAAACGGACTTTTGATGAATCATACAAAGAAAATGTAGTAAATAGGCTTGGAATGGTCATCTGGGACCCATAATAGTACAATAAGAAGCCTCTATTAATTGTATCTCATTACCTAGAAGATATCCCAATTGAAGATCCGAAACTGGTCTACTTGCCGAAAATGGGGAAAACGGACTTCTGATAAATCATACAAAGAAAATGGAGTAAATCGGCTTGAAATAGTTGTTAATCAAGAAGGTATTTACTAGTAACTAATTAATAGTTACATAGTAAAATACAGTTACTTGAGTAATAAGGAAGTTAGTTTGTATTAGAAAGAAGAGGGAAAAAGAGGATAAAAGGCTAAAGGGATAAGGTGGCAGTACACTTTGTCTTATAGCGCTGTACCTTCACCCTTATCCTCTTGTTACCGTTATGAGCTGTAAAGGGGTGAGTAATACACGGTTTGTATAAGGCTGAATGAGGACGCAATAGTGGCTTTGTGTGTAACCCTTTCAGACCTAGAATGTGTTCTATATAAACTGTGTATCCCCCTTCATTGTAGATAACTTTTCTTCATCTAATACATTTTCACATTTTCCTATCATGAGAGTCGAATCCTTATCCTACAATCTTCTATAATTTACATGGTATCAGAGCGGTTTTGTGATTCTTGAGTCTTAAATCTTGGTTTTCTTGTTCGATTCTTGTGTTTGAGAGAAGTTCTTGTGAGTTAATCCGTGGCAAAAGCTATTCTGGGTTGAAACTGGGTCTTATGAGTTAAGCTGAAGCATCAAACCGAGCTAAGAAGGTGAAGCAAGTCAGATCTGGAAAAGTAAAGGTTTGAGCTTTATCTCTCTCTCTGGTTGAAAGGTCTAGTCTAGAGGAATCAGTTTAAGGCAAAGGTTGTGGATAGATTAGTGTTGCGGTTTGGCTTGTGGTTTGAGTAAGGAAGGTTCGAAAAGTTGGATCTTTGGTCTTGGAAAGTGTTAGTTTTGGTGTTCAATAAGCGAAATACTTAAGCTTTGGTGATGGCTGCTCTTCAACAAGCTCCTATGCCTGTTACGGTGTATGATGGCAAGATGAATGACACCTTCAAAGACTTGAGATTTGCGGTAACTCTAAATGGGAACAACTTTCTGTTGTGGAAGCGAACAACTCTGAATGTGTTAGGAGGAAGGAAGCTCACAAAACACATTGAGTTCACCTATGAAGAGCTAAAGGCAATTGATAGAGGTCTGGATGAAGATACTTGGAAGCAGTATGATCTGAATGTGCTGACTGCTCTACACTGCTCACTAGAGGCGTCAATTCTAGAAGGCTATTCGTACTGTGAGACTGCTAAGGAGCTGTGGGATACTCTTACAAGTGTCTTCGGCAATGAGTCTAACTTGACTCGGGTCTATGGTATCAAGAAAGCTCTCGGAAATCTGAGCCAAGAAGAGAGTGACTTCAACACCCATTTCGGAAGGTATAGATTGTTGGTTGCTGAGTTGGATATGTTGAGACCCTTTACCACTGATGCTAAGACACTCAAGGAGAGAAGAGAGCAAGATCGTGTGTTTGGGTTGCTTCTGTCTCTGAATCAAGGCTATACTGATGTAATCCAGCACATCTTGAGAGAAGACAAGATTCCTACCCTAGAGCAAGTTTGTGCTAAGATACAAAAGGAGTATGGCAATCAGGAGCTGTTTGGCAACAAGAATGCAAGTCTACCTACGGCAAACAAGGTGGGAGTGGCAAAACATGGAGACAAGAAGACATGGGTTTGTGAGCATTGTGAGAAAAAGGGTCATCTCAAAGACAAATGCTGGATCCTACACCCTCATTTAAAGCCAGATAAGTTCAAGAAGGACAAGATGAAGGCGAATGTGGCAGAAGCAAGTGAAGGCTCCGAAAATGCTGAAAGAGCTATGGTGCAGTTCGGTCATCATGAGAAGGCTTTACAAGCTATACAAGACAAGAGCTCAGCTTCCACCTCTCAGGAGACCATTGTGATGAACAAAGCTGATCTAGAGAGCCTCCTTCAATCCATTGCATCTAAGTTACATCCAGGCGGTATATCTCTCTTATCTTCTAACTCTAGTGATTTAAACTCATTAGTATTAGACTCAGGAGCTTCTCACCATATGATTAGTAATCCTAAGTTGTTAGAGAACATTAAACCGGCTTTAGGGAATGTTAAGGTTGCAAATGGTCATAATGTGCCAATAGAAGGTATAGGTTATATTAATGTGTTTAACAAGAAGCTAAGTGCCTTTTATATGCCTAAGTTCACCTCTAATCTCCTTTCTGTAAAGAAAACTACTAAGGACTTAAACTGTTTAGCTATTTTTAGTCCTAATGATGTTAAGTTGCAGGATATTGAGAGTGGAAAAGTGTTTGGGCAAGGCAGCACCAAGGATGACTTATATGTGTTCCAAGACATCTCTTTAAATTCTGTTTCTAAGAATAATGTTTCTTCTATCTTTGCAAACTCTGTTAAGACATCTGTTGTTTTATGGCATGAAAGACTTGGTCACCCTCATTCTAGAGCCTTAAGTTTACTAATGCCTGGTTTTTCTTATGATTGTGCAAATTGTGAAGCATGCATATTAGGCAAACATTGCAAAGCTGTTTTTCCTAAGTCTAGTGCGATTTATGAAAAATGTTTTGATCTTGTGCATTCTGATGTGTGGTCTTCACCTTGTGCATCTAGAGATAACCATAAGTATTTTGTCACATTTATAGATGAGAAATCTAAGTATACTTGGGTAACCTTGATGCCTTCTAAGGATAGAATTTATGATGCATTTATAAACTTTCAAAACTATGTGACTAACTACTTTGATGCAAAGATTAAGATGTTAAGAACAGATAATGGAGGTGAATATACAAGCAACAAGCTCAAAGAACACTTAGAGAAATGTGGAATTCTTCATCAAACCAGCTGCCCATATAACCCCCAACAAAATGGTGTTGCTGAGAGAAAGAATAGGCACCTAATGGAGGTGGCAAGGGCTATGCTATTTCAAAAACACATGCCTAAGAGGTTTTGGGGCGATGCAGTAATGACAGCTTGCTATCTCATCAACCGAACACCAACTCGTATCCTTGATGATAAATCTCCTTTCCAAATCCTAAATAACTCAAATCCTAGTATTGACCATTTGAGGGTGTTTGGTAGTCTGTGTTTTGTGTTTGTTCCAGGTGACTTAAGGAACAAGCTGGAGCCTAAGAGTAACAAGTGCGTATTCATTGGATACTCAACAACTCAGAAGGGCTACAAGTGCTTCGATCCAGTCACCAACCGGTATTATGTGTCAAGGGATGTCAAGTTTTTGGAAGACAAAGCCTACTTTGGGGAAAAGAGTTGGGAGAGTGTGAAGGACCTACCTAACTCAACCGCTGATAGAGCTTCAAGCCTCCGACGAATTCTGGAGCACTTAGGGAATGCAAGCTCCCCTCAGGCAGAAAAGGAAGCTCCATCATTTCCAAATGAGGATGTGCATGAAGTTAGAGAGGATGAGAACAATGCATCTCAGGATCTTTTGGATGATCACCAAGAAAGTGATAGAGGAGAGAAGTCTAGTGAAGAAGTGGCAGAGACGGGTCAGTCTAGTGAAGAAGTGGCAGAGGAGACGGGTCAGTCTAGTGAAGGAGAGGTCATTGAATCGGGTCAGTCTAGTGAAGGAGAGTTCATTGAATCTTCAAGCGATGACGATACCTATCAAGCTCCACAAGTTACACCAGATCCAGTCTACACTCGGGAGAATCAAAGAAAGAGTACAAGAGAGAAGAAATCCCCCTCAAAGTGGAAGAATACGAGAGTTTACTACAACTGCCAAGCTGTAGCTCATCCAATTCAAGCTACTTGTTCGATTGACCTTCTTCCGGAGGAGCATAAAGCTTTTATCAGCAAGCTGGATGTAGAACTCATCCCACAAAGCTATGAGGAAGCCAAGGAAAGTAAGGAATGGACTAATGCTGTTGATGATGAGGTTCAAGCTATGGTGAGGAATCAAACTTGGGTTGAAGAAGAACTACCAAAAGGAAAGAAGTGTGTTAGCTCAAAGTGGGTATTCACCATTAAGTACAAGAGTGATGGTGAAATCGAGAGATATAAGGCAAGGCTGGTTGCAAGAGGGTTTACCCAAACTTATGGGGATGACTATAGGGAAACATTTGCTCCAGTAGCTAAGCAACATACAGTGAAAGTGGTTCTCTCTTTAGCAGTTAATTTGGATTGGGAGTTGTGGCAAATGGATGTCAAGAATGCTTTCCTTCAGGGGGAGTTAGAAGAAGAAGTCTACATGTCACCTCCTCCGGGTTTAGAAGACATAGTGGCTCCGGGAAAGGTCTTAAGGCTTCGGAAAGCAATCTATGGGCTTAAACAATCTCCAAGAGCTTGGTATCACAAGTTAAGCTCTACACTACTGGCTAATGGCTTCAAGAGGTCACACTCTGATCACACTCTATTTACTAAGCAAGATATTCATGGCATAGTAGTAGTGTTGGTCTATGTGGATGATTTGATTATTTCAGGGAGTAACAAAGAGGGTATTCAAGCCATTAAGTCCTCTTTGCACTCAGCCTTTGATATTAAAGATTTGGGTGTTTTGAAGTATTTCTTAGGGATTGAAGTGTGTAGATCCAAGGAGGGACTATTTCTCTCACAAAGGAAATATGCACTTGATCTTCTAAAGCTTACAGGAAAACTTGGAGCTAAACCGGTGGACACACCACTAGAGCAAGGATACAAGGTCAATCGAAAGGGGGAGAAGGATGATACTCCATATCATTGCCCGGAACAGTACCGAAGACTCGTGGGTAAGCTCATATACTTAACATATACTCGGCCTGATCTTTCTTTTGCTGTGAATCAGGTGGCTCAACACATGCAAGTACCTACGGTATACCATTGGAGCCTGGTGGAAAGGATTCTGAGATATATCAAAGGGAGTCCTGGCAAAGGCATTTGGATGGGAAGAAATTCAAGCACGGAAATAGTGGGATACTGTGATGCAGATTACAATGGAGATCGCAACACAAGGCAGTCTACAACCGGCTTTTGCACCTTCATTGGTGGAAATCTTGTGACTTGGAAGACAAAGAAGCAGAAGGTGGTGTCTTGTTCCAGTGCTGAAGCAGAGTATAGGGCGATGAAGAAGCTCACAAACGAGCTAACTTGGCTAAAGGCTCTACTTAAGGACTTCGGGATAGAGCAGAAGACGCCAATCACCTTCCATTGCGACAACCAAGCTGCCATCCATATAGCCACTAATCCAGTGTTTCACGAGAGGACCAAGCACATAGAGACGGATTGCCACAAGACAAGAGAGAAGATCGAAGATGGTACAATTCTCCCTTGTTTTACTAAGAGTTCGGACCAATTGGCCGACATTTTTACCAAGGCAGCAAGTAACCAAGTTTGCCAATTTATCCATGGTAAGCTTGGTCTTGTAGACCTAACACATCCTTGAGAGAGACTCTCCAACTTGTAGGGATAATACTCTTTTTCCCTAAGCTTGGTTTTGTCCCACGTGGTTTTCCAAGCTTAGGTTTTTAATGAGGTTATCCTTGCAAGTGCCAAGTTTATACACAATCAGTATTGTAGTATAAACTTGAGGGGGAGTGTTAATCAAGAAGGTATTTACTAGTAACTAATTAATAGTTACATAGTAAAATACAGTTACTTGAGTAATAAGGAAGTTAGTTTGTATTAGAAAGAAGAGGGAAAAAGAGGATAAAAGGCTAAAGGGATAAGGTGGCAGTACACTTTGTCTTATAGCGCTGTACCTTCACCCTTATCCTCTTGTTACCGTTATGAGCTGTAAAGGGGTGAGTCATACACGGTTTGTATAAGGCTGAATGAGGACGCAATAGTGGCTTTGTGTGTAACCCTTTCAGACCTAGAATGTGTTCTATATAAACTGTGTATCCCCCTTCATTGTAGATAACTTTTCTTCATCTAATACATTTTCACATTTTCCTATCATGAGAGTCGAATCCTTATCCTACAATCTTCTATAATTTACAATAGTCATATGGGACTCATAATAGTACAAGTAGAAGCCTTTATTACATGTATCTCATTCCCTAGAAGATATCCCAAATGAAGATCTGAAACTGGTCTACTAGCCGAAAATGGGAAAAACGGATTTCTGATGAATCATAAAAAGAAAATAGAGTAAATAGGCATGAAATAGTTATCTGGGAGTCATAATAGTACAAGGAGAAGCCTATATTACTTGGATCTCATTTCCTAGAAGATATCCCAATTGAAGATCCGAAACTGGTCTACCTGGCGAAAATTGGGAAAACGGACTTCTGAAAAATCATACAAAGAAAATAGAGTAAATCGGCTTGAACTAGTCATCTGGGACTCATAATAGTACAAGTTGAAGCCTCTATTACTTGTATCTCATTCCCTAGAAGATATCCCAAATGAAGATCTGTAACTGGTCTACTTGTCGAAAATTGGGAAAAACGGACTTCTGATGAATCATACAAAGAAAAAAGGGTAACTATGCTTAAAATAGTCATCTGGGACTCATAATAGTACAAGGGGAAGCCTCTATTACTTGTATCTCATTCTGTAGAAGAGATCCCAAATCAAGATCC
Source organism: Thlaspi arvense (assembly GCA_911865555.2). NCBI lineage: Eukaryota > Viridiplantae > Streptophyta > Magnoliopsida > Brassicales > Brassicaceae > Thlaspi > Thlaspi arvense. The sequence goes on from OU466857.2 coordinate 43,099,578, forward strand.
AAAACTGGTCTACTAGCCGAAAATGGAGAAAATGGACTTTTGATGAATCATACAAAGAAAATGCAGTAACTAGGCTTGAAATAGTCATCTTGGACTCATAATAGTACAAGGAGAAGCCTTTATTACTTGTATCTCATTCCCTAGAAGATATCCCAAATGAAGATCCAAAATTGGTCTACTTGCGGAAAATGGGAGAAACAGACTTCTGTTAAATCATACAAAGAAAATGGAGTAAATAGGCTTGAAAAGTTCATCTGGGACTCATAATAGTACAAGGAGAAGCCTCTATTACTTGTATCTCATTCTGTAGAAGAGATCCCAAATCATGATACGAAACTGGTCTAATAGCCAGAAATGGGGAAAACGGACTTCTGATGAATCATACAAATAATATGGAGTAAATAGGCTTGAAATAGTCATCAGGGACTCATAATAGTACAAGGAGAAGCCTCTATTACTTGTATTTCATTCTGTAGAAGAGATCCGAAATCAAGATCCTAAACTGGTCTACTAGCCGAAAATGGGGAAAACGGACTTTTGATGAATCATACAAATAAAATGGAGTAAATAGGTTTGAAATTTTCATCTGGGACTAATAATAGTACAAGGAGAAGCCTCTATTACTTGTATCTTATTCCCTAGAAGATATCCCAAATGAAGATCAGAAACTGGTCTACTTGCCGAAAATGGGAAAAACAGAGTTCTGTTAAATCATACAAAGAAAATGGAGTAAATAGGCATGAAAATTTCATCTGGGACTCATAATAGTACAAGGAGAAGCTTCTATTACTTGTTTCTCATTCTGTAGAAGAGATCCCAAATCAAGATCCGAAACTGGTCTACTAGCCGAAAATGGGGAAAACGAACTTCTGATGAATCATACAAAGAAAATGGAGTAAATAGGCAAAACTGGTCTACTTGCAAAAAATGGGAAAAACGGACTTCTGTTAAATCATACAAAGAAAATGGAGTAAATAGGCTTGAATATTTCATCTGGGACTCATAATAGTACAAGGAGAAGCCTATATTACTTGTATCTCATTTTGTAGAAGAGATCCCAAATGAAGATCCGAAACTGGTCTACTAGCCGAATATGGGGAAAACGATTTTTTGATGAATCATACAAAGAAAATGGAGTAAATAGGCTTGAAATAGTCATCTGGGACTCATAATAGTACAAGGAGAAGCCTCTATTACTTGGATTTCATTTCCTAGAAGATATCCCAATTGAAGATCCGAAACTGGTCTACTTGCCGAAAATTGGGAAAACGAACTTCTGATAAATCATACAAATAAAATGGAGTAAATCGGCTTGAACTAGTCATCTGGGACTCATAATAGTACAAGTTGAAGCCTCTATTACTTGTATCTCATTCCCTAGAAGATATCCCAAATGAAGATTTATAACTGGTCTACTTGCCGAAAATTGGGAAAAACGGACTTCTGATGAATCATACAAAGAAAAAGGGGTAACTATGCTTCAAATAGTCATCTGGAACTCATAATAGTACAAGGAGAAGCCTCTATTACTTGTATCTTATTCTGTAGAAGAGATCCCAAATCTAGATCCGAAACTGGTCTACTAGTCGAAAATGGGGAAAACAGACTTTTGATGAATCATACAAAGAAAATGTAGTAAATAGGCTTGAAATAGTCATCTGGGACTCAAAATAGTACAAGAAGAAGCCTCTATTACTTGTATCTCATTCCCTAGAAGATTTGAAGATCTGAAACTGGTCTACTTGCCGAAAATGGGGAAAACAGACTTCTGATAAATCATACAAAGAAAATGGAGTAAATCGGCTTGAAATAGTCATCTGAGACTCATAATAGTACAAGTAGAAGCCTCTATTACATGTATCTCATTCCCTAGAAGATATCCCAAATGAAGATATAAAACTGGTCTACTTGCCGAAAATGGGAAAAACGGATTTCATGTTAATCAAGAAGGTATTTACTATTAACTAACTAATAGTTACATAGTAAATATAGTATCAAAGCAAAAGGATGAGCTATATTCGTACACATACTTGGCATACAAGGAAGTAGACAAGAGTGGGATGCAAGGTATAATATCAAGCTAAGTGAAGTGCAAGGCAAGGGATTAGTGGCTTTGTTATCTACACCAACGGTCACAAAGTTTCAAGACCAAAGAGGATAAGGTCACATGTTATACTTAAGGATATGACCGTTGGGGAGGTTCCTTGACCAGTCACTATCACCGTGAGGACCACATCCACACTTGTTTATTCTTTGTGTCCCTTTCATGTGTAATCGTTACTCTCCTTGTATGAGTCTATATAAAGACTCTTTCTATCATTGTAACAAGTTAACTTAAGGGAAATATACTCTTCCTTAATCCATTCTCTCTTTTCATGTTCTTCACTAATCTCACTCTAATCATCATTCTGCAAATTCTAACATGGTATCAGAGAGGTTTGTAGATCTTTGGACTACAACTATTTGATTCTCATCATCCTTCTTGTTAGAGTATTTGCGGATGATTATGAGAAAGATAGTATGAAATGAGTGTAAAGAGTGAGGAGCATGAGTGAGAAAGGGAGTTTGAATAAGGAGAGTATTATTTCCTTAAGTGTGTTATTACAAATGATGGCGAATGTCTATATATAGACTCGCTTAGTTACAACAAGAATCAATGGAAAGAGACACAAAGAATAAACAAAGGGGATGGACTCCAAGGGAGCGAAAGCGACCTGACCCCAACGGTTCACTCCTTAAACCTCACATGTGACTTTAGCTTCTTGTTGATGATTTGTAGATGACCGTTAAAAACATAACCGTTGGAGATGTGAGCATCCACTAAGCATAACCTAAACTCATGGAAGCTTGACTTGCTCACCACGGCTGATTGATGATCATACTTGGGTGACACGATTCCCTAGGTGTACGGACTTGTACGGACATCATCCCTTCTTCTAGTTTGATACTCCCCCTCAAGCTTTAACCGTGGTGAACGGTTAGAGCTTGGAGCCATGAAGGATCACCTCATTAAAAACCTCAATGTAGAAAACCTCATGGGACAAAACTACATTGAGGGAAAAAGAGTATGATCTTCACAGCTAGGTGAGCTCAAGCTGAAATATCAGCGAGTCCCATCCTAGAGTGGATGAACTCGCTTGTCTTCTGGTTGACTGCCTTCGTGAAGATGTCGGCTAGCTGATCTGAACTCTTGGTATAACATGGGAGAATGACTCCAAGTTGCACTTGCTCCCTAACCTTATGACAATCCACCTCTATATGCTTGGTTCTCTCATGGAAGACCGAGTTTGATGCTATATGCATAGCCGCCTGATTATCACAATGCATTGTGATTGGTGTGCTTATCTCTTGTCCGAGGTCTTTGAGGAGGTTCCTCAGCCACATTAGCTCGGTAGTTAGTCTTCTCATAGCTCGGTATTCGGCTTCAGCGCTTGAACATGCTACCACATTTTGCTTCTTGCTCTTCCAAGTGACTAGATTCCCTCCAATGAACGTGCAATAGCCAGTGGTGGATCTCCTGTCTACACGGTCTCCTGCCCAATCTGCATCACAGTATCCTACTAGCTCTGAGCTTCCGTTGCACCCCATCCAAATGCCATGACCAATCGTTCCTTGAACATAGCTGAGAATGCGCTTGACCATGCCCCAATGACACATCTTTGGAGCTTTCATGTATTGACTAACCTGATTCACAGCAAAGCACAAGTCAGGTCTAGTTATTGTAAGATAGATTAGCTTACCAACCATCCTGCGATATTGTGTGACATCTTCAAAGGGTTCATCCTCTAACTCCCCCTTTCGGTCCACTTTGTAACTATCTTCAAGAGGGGTTTTAGCTACTTTGTCTCCAAGGTTTCCTGTTTCACTTAACATATCAAGCATATATTTTCTTTGTGAGAGAAACAAGCCTTCTTTAGATCTGCAAACTTCAATACCTAAGAAGTATTTCAGTTCACCTAGATCTTTAATATCAAAAACAGTTTTTAGATAGTCTTTAGTAGCTTGAATGTTTACCTTGTCATTCCCAGAGATGATTATATCATCTACATAGATGAGAATGACTACTATACCTTCTTGGCTGGTGAGAGTGAATAGGGTGTGATCCGCTTCTGATCTGCTGAATCCCCTATCAAATAGAACTCTACTCAACCGGTGGTACCATGCTCTTGGCGATTGCTTGAGACCATAAATCGCCTTTCTCAGCCTTAGTACCTTGCCATGGGCAACCTCTTTGTCTATACCAGGTGGTGGTGTCATGTAGACTTCTTCCTCAAGCTCTCCTTGTAGAAATGCATTCTTCACATCCATTTGCCAAAGATCCCATTCCAGATTCACGGCAAGTGAGATGACGACTCTAACTGTGTGGAGCTTGGCCACCGGTGCAAAGGTGTCTCCATAGTCTTCTCCATATGTCTGAGTAAAGCCTCTAGCCACCAACCGAGCTTTGTACCTCTCTATTTCACCATTGCTCTTGTACTTGATAGTAAAGACCCATCTTGAGCTAACCGTTTTCTTCCCTTTAGGTAAGTCAGCTTCATCCCAAGTATGGTTTCTTTCCATAGCTCCTTTTTCTTCCCTGATTGCTTCACGCCATTCCTCATGTTCCACTGCTTCTTCATAGGTCTTAGGAATATGACCCTGCTCTATTGCTGCCAAGAACACTCGGTGTTCCTCCGGAAGTTGTGCAAAGGAGCATGATGCCTGAGTTGGATGCGCCACGGCATTGCCATTGTAATACACTCTTGTGTTCACCCAATTAGAGGGGTCCTGCCTTTCTCTTGTACTGCGCCTTAAGGTAGTGGGAGCCGGAGCTTGGACTGGTTCTGCTTGTTGTAGACTTTGCAAGCGTGGACTTCTTCTTAGAGGAGCTGGTGCTGACCGTGTGGGTGCTTGATCTTGCTCTGAAGGTTGATCATGTGCATTGTCGTGGGAATCCGAGGCTGTGTGCTCAGCTGGTGGATCATCATTGTTATCACCATTCTCCCCCTCATGATCAACCGTAGGGGCGCTAGTATTGGTAGTGACACCGAGATGATCTAGGAGCAGCCGGAGGTTAGTGGCTCTATCTGATGTAGACTTGGAAATGTCTTGCAAGTCTTCCCATGGCTGCTTGGCATAGAAGCTTTCTGATTCCAAAAACTTCACATCTCTAGACACTATAACCCGGCGTGTAGTAGGATTGTAGCATTTGTACCCCTTTTGAGTAGTGGAATAGCCAACAAACATACATCTAGTGCTCTTGGCATCCAGCTTTGTTCTAAGATCTCCTGGAATCAAGACAAAGCACACACATCCAAACACTCGTAAGTGATCAAGAGAAGGTTTGGTTGAGTTGAGTACCTCATATGGTGATGAGTCATTAAGGACTTTTGTGGGTATGCGATTGATCAGGTAACAAGCCGTGAGCACTGCATCTCCCCAAAAACGCTTTGGTACATTGCTTTGAAACATCATGGACCTGGCCACCTCCATTAAGTGTCTATTCTTCCTCTCAGCTACGCCATTCTGTTGAGGAGTGTAGGGACAGCTCGTTTGGTGAATGATGCCGTGTGAGTTGAGATATTCTTTGAATATGTTACTTGTGTATTCTCCTCCATTATCTGATCTGAAAATCTTAATCTTGGCATTAAAGTGATTAGTGACATGGGTTTGAAAGTTTCTAAATGCCTCAAAAACTCTATCTTTTGATGGAAGGAGAGTTAGCCAAGTATACTTAGATTTTTCATCTATGAATGTAACAAAGTATTTATTTTGATCTCTAGACTCACAGGGAGATGACCAAACATCAGAATGCACTAAATCAAAACATTTGTCATAAATAGTGGAAGACTTAGGAAAAACAGTTCTACAATGTTTTCCTAAGATACAGGCCTCACACTCATCATTTTTAAACACTACTTTAGGAAATAAAAGACTCAATGCACGAGCATGAGGATGTCCTAATCTAGCATGCCAAATCGCATTATTAGCACAGGCTACAACATTATTAGAAGAAGCAACGGTAGAATCTAAGAGCTTAGTGTCTTCAAGAACATAGAGATCATCTTTGGTAGTCCCTTTCCCAAGCAATTTGCTGGTCTTAATATCCTGAAAACACACATCATTAGGTCCGAATATAGCAATACAGTGTAAGTCAGTTGTAGCTTTCTTAACTGACAATAAGTTAGAGGTGAAGGTAGGCATATAAAACGCTTTAGAAGACCTTTCAAAGAGTTTAAGTTCACCTATTCCCTTAATTGGTACCTTTTCACCATTAGCAATCTCAACATTTCCTAATGTTGGTTTTATATTACTAATTAGGCTTAAATCACTAATCATGTGATGTGAAGCTCCTGAATCAACTATTAGAGGTTTATTCTTTAGAGTATATGAAGATCTATAAGAATTACCCAAGTTGTTAACTACATGAAAGGAGGTACCAAGGGTGTTACCGGATTCTTTGAGTGCTTTGATCAGGGCGTCTAACTCTGTTTTCTTCACGAATTGAGATGAGTTAGCTATCCCCTCTTCACACATGTTCCTCTGAGACGGCTCCCCTTTGTGACTCCCCTCTTCATTCGCAAAGTTAGCTCTTGTTTCCTTCCATTTGCTCGGTTTGAGGTGTGGATGAAGGATCCAGCATTTTTCTTTGCTATGCCCTTTCTTCTTGCAATGATCGCAGAGTTGGCTCCTCTTCTCATCAAACTTGTATGCCCCCTTATTCGCTGAGACTAGCTCCCCCTTTCCTCCAAATAAACCGAGAGATCCTTGCTCCTTTTGGATTTGAGAGCATACTTCTTCAAGGGTTGGCAATCGTTCTGCTCTAAGGAGATGCTTGATGAGGTCATTGTAAGTTGAGCTGAGGGTCATGAGTAGGCCAAAGACTTTGTCTTGCTCTCTTCTGTCGTTCAGGACTTGAGGGTCAACTGTGCTTGGCCTTAGCATCTCCAGTTCTGCCCATAGTGCTCTGAATCTTCCAAAGTGTTTAGTAAACTCCATATCTTCTTGCCTTAGCTCATTGATAGCCTTCTTGACTTCAAACACACGGCTGAGATTGGAGATGTTGCCGAATACTTGCTTCAGAGTCCCCCATAGCTCTTTGGCGGTTTCACAGTATGAGTAAGCCTCCAAGATTTCATTGCTAAGGGAGCTTTGTAGAAGAGCAAGAACGGTCTGATCTTCCTTGTACCATTGGGTCTCTTCGGCTGGGACAATGACGGCTCCGGCGGCTGGTGGTGCTGCTCTAGGAGCATCGCTTGACACATGACTCCAAAGACCTCTTCCACACAAGGCAGTTCTTGTGGTTCTTGACCACAGCAAGTAGTTCACCCCTTTGAGGGTCACTGGTAAAGCCAATGGCTTGTTGTTCTCCAAGGCCATGTTTAAGATGCAATGGACCGTTGGGCAAAGCAAGGGACCGTTGGGTAAACGGTTTTGGATGGTAAATTAGAGATGATTAGAAGGTGAGCGAATGAGAGTATGGTGGAATGAGAGTGTTTTAGGCGGTTTAGAGAGTGTTTAGTGAGGGTTTTGAGTAAAAGAGAAGTGTTTGAGAGTTATGGACCAGTGGATAAAGATTAAGTGTTTCTGGAATTTTGAAAGAGTGAAAAGCGAATAGTGAGATAAAGAAGAGAATAATGAGAATCAAAAGGTTGTAGTCCAAAGATCTACAAACCGCTCTGATACCATGTTAGAGTATTTGCGGATGATTATGAGAAAGATAGTATGAAATGAGTGTAAAGAGTGAGGAGCATGAGTGAGAAAGGGAGTTTGAATAAGGAGAGTATTATTTCCTTAAGTGTGTTATTACAAATGATGGCGAATGTCTATATATAGACTCGCTTAGTTACAACAAGAATCAATGGAAAGAGACACAAAGAATAAACAAAGGGGATGGACTCCAAGGGAGCGAAAGCGACCTGACCCCAACGGTTCACTCCTTAAACCTCACATGTGACTTTAGCTTCTTGTTGATGATTTGTAGATGACCGTTAAAAACATAACCGTTGGAGATGTGAGCATCCACTAAGCATAACCTAAACTCATGGAAGCTTGACTTGCTCACCACGGCTGATTGATGATCATACTTGGGTGACACGATTCCCTAGGTGTACGGACTTGTACGGACATCATCCCTTCTTCTAGTTTGATACTTCTCTTAATTTCATCTTTCGGTTTTCACTTTCTCAAACTCCAGAAATTCTTTACCCAATGGTCCATAGCTTTTAAACACTCCCCTTTGCTTTAAATCGCCACTAAACACTTTCTAAATAGTCTCAAACACTCTTATTCCACCATATACACTTTTCGCTTACTCTCTTAAAATTATCATTTAAAACCGTTTACCCAACGGTCCCTAGCTTTACCCATAGGTCCATAGAATAAATTTCATGGATATGGAGAACAATAAGCCATTGGCTTTACCAGTTACACTCAAAGGAGTGAACTATCTATTGTGGTCAAGAACCACAAGAACCGCCTTGTGTGGAAGAGGTCTTTGGAGACATGTATCAAGCGATGCCCCCATAGCAGCACCACCAGCCGCCGGAGCAGCCATTGTCCCAGCAGAAGAGACCCAATGGTACAAGGAGGATCAGACCGTTCTTGCTCTCCTACAAAGCTCCCTTAGCACTGAAATCTTGGAGGCTTACTCATACTGTGAAACCGCCAAAGAGCTATGGGAGACCCTGAAGCAAGTATTCGGCAACATCTCTAATCTCAGCCGTGTCTTTGAAGTCAAGAAAGCCATCAATGAGCTAAGGCAAGAAGATGCGGAATTTACCAAACACTTTGGAAAATTCAGAGCACTATGGGCTGAGCTGGAAATGCTAAGGCCAAGCACTGTGGACCCACAGATTTTGAATGAAAGAAGGGAGCAAGACAAGGTCTTTGGGCTGCTTTTGACTCTCAACTCCACCTACAACGATCTCATCAAACACCTTCTCAGAGCAGAAAGGCTACCAACGCTTGAAGAAGTATGTTCCCAAATCCAAAAGGAACAAGGATCACTCGGCCTATTTGGAGGAAAAGGAGAACTGATCTCAGCCAACAAAGGAGCCTACAAGTTTGATGAGAAGAGAAACTCATTATGTGATCATTGCAAGAGAAAGGGGCATACTAAAGAAGTTTGCTGGAGCCTCCATCCTCACCTAAAACCGAAATGGAAGGAGGGAAAGGCTAGGATTGCTTCAGAAGGGGTGGCTCACAAAGGCGAAAGCTCTAAGACTACCCCTGGAGAAGGAGCAGCAAACTCATCCCAGTTCGTGACAAAATCAGACCTGGATGCCCTGATCAAAGCGTTTAAGGAGTCTGGTAACACTCTTGGTACCTCTCTTCATGTGATTCAAAATATGGGCAATTCTTATAGTTCTTCACATGCACTTAAGAATAAGCCATTAATAGTTGATTCAGGGGCTTCTCATCACATGATTAGTGATTTAAGTCTAATTAGCAACATAAAACCAACAATAGGAAATGTTGAGATTGCCAATGGTGAAAAGGTTCCAATTAAGGGAATAGGAGAACTTAAGCTATTTGAGAGATCTTCTAAAGCATTCTACATGCCTACTTTTACATCTAACTTATTATCAGTAAAGAAAGCTACAACTGATTTAAACTGTATTGCTATATTTGGACCTAATGAAGTGTGTTTTCAGGATATTAAGACCAGCAAAACGCTTGGGAAAGGGACTACCAAAGATGATCTCTATGTTCTTGAAGACACTAAGCTTTTAGATCCTACCTTTGCTTCTTCTAATAGTGTTGTAGCTTATGATAATAATGCGATTTGGCATGCTAGATTAGGACATCCTCATGCTTGTGCCTTAAGTCTTTTATTACCTGAAGTAGTGTTTAAGAATGATGATTGTGAGGCTTGTATCTTAGGAAAACATTGTAGAACTGTTTTTCCTAAGTCTTCTACCATTTATGAAAAATGTTTTGATTTAGTTCATTCTGATGTTTGGACATCCCCTTGTGAATCTAGAGATCAAAACAAGTACTTTGTTACTTTCATAGATGAAAAGTCTAAGTATACTTGGTTAACTCTCCTCCCATCAAAAGATAGAGTCTTTGAGGCATTTAGGAACTTTCAAACTCACATAACTAACCATTTTAATGCCAAGATTAAGATTTTCAGATCAGATAATGGGGGAGAATACACAAGCAACTTATTCAAAGAATATCTTACCTCACAAGGCATCATTCACCAAACAAGCTGTCCTTATACGCCCCAACAAAATGGTGTCGCAGAAAGAAAGAACAGACATTTAATGGAGGTGGCCAGGTCCATGATGTTTCAAAACAATGTACCAAAGCGGTTTTGGGGGGATGCTGTACTTACAGCCTGCTACCTTATCAACCGAATACCAACCAAAGTCCTCAATGACTCATCACCATATGAGGTACTCAACTCAACTAAACCCTCTCTTAATCACTTACGAGTGTTTGGGTGTGTTTGTTTTGCCTTAATCCCAGGAGACCTGCGAACAAAGCTGGATGCCAAGAGCACAAGGTGCATGTTTATTGGATACTCTACTACACAAAAGGGGTACAAGTGCTATAATCCCACTACACGCCGAGTTATAATCTCTAGAGATGTGAAGTTTTTGGAATCAGAAAGCTTCTATGCCAAACAGCCATGGGAAGACTTGCAAGACATTTCCAGGTCTACATCAGATAGAGCCACTAACCTCCGGCTGCTTCTAGATCATCTCGGTGTCACTACCAGTACTAGAGTTCCTACGGTTGATCATGAGGGGGAGAATGGTGATAACAATGATGATCCACCAGCTGAGCACACAGCCTCGGATTCCCACGACAATGCACATGATCAACCTTCAGAGCAAGATCAAGCACCCACACCAGCTCAAGCACCTGCTCCTCTAAGAAGAAGTCCACGCTTGCAAAGTCTACAACAAGCGGAACAAGCAGAACAAGTTCAAGCAGTTCCAGCTCCTGCTCCCACTACCTTAAGGCGCAGTACAAGAGAAAAGCAGGATCCCTCTAATTGGGTGAACACAAGAGTGTATTACAACGGCAATGCCGTGGCGCATCCAACTCAGGCATCATGCTCCTTTGCACAACTTCCGGAGACACACCGAGTGTTCTTAGCAGCAATAGAGCAGGGTCATATTCCTAAGACCTATGAAGAAGCAGTGGAACATGAGGAGTGGCGTGAAGCAATCAGGGAAGAAGAAGGAGCTATGGAAAGAAACCATACTTGGGACGAAGCTGATTTACCTAAAGGGAAGAAGACGGTTAGCTCAAGATGGGTCTTTACTATCAAGTACAAGAGCAATGGTGAAATAGAGAGGTACAAAGCTCGGTTGGTGGCTAGAGGTTTTACTCAGACATATGGAGAAGACTATGGAGACACCTTTGCACCGGTGGCCAAGCTCCACACAGTTAGAGTTGTCATCTCACTTGCCGTGAATCTGGAATGGGATCTTTGGCAAATGGATGTGAAGAATGCATTTCTACAAGGAGAGCTTGAGGAGGAAGTCTACATGACACCACCACCTGGTATAGACAAAGAGGTTGCCCATGGCAAAGTACTAAGGCTGAGAAAGGCGATTTATGGTCTCAAGCAATCGCCAAGAGCATGGTACCACAGGCTGAGTAGAGTTCTATTTGATAGGGGATTCAGCAGATCAGAAGCGGATCACACCTTATTCACTCTCACCAGCCAAGAAGGTATAGTAGTCATTCTCATTTATGTAGATGATATTATCATCTCTGGGAATGACAAGGTAAACATTCTCGCTACTAAAGAGTATTTAAAGAATGTTTTTGACATTAAAGATCTAGGTGAACTAAAATACTTCTTAGGTATTGAAGTTTGTAGATCTAAAGAAGGTTTGTTTCTCTCACAAAGAAAATATATGATGGATATGTTGAGTGAAGCAGGAAACCTTGGAGATAAAGTAGCTAAAACTCCCCTTGAAGATAGCTACAAGGTGGACCGAAAGGGGGAGCTAGAAGATGAACCCTTTGAAGACATCACACAATACCGCAGGATGGTTGGTAAGCTAATTTATCTTACCATAACTAGACCTGACTTGTGTTTTGCTGTGAATCAGGTTAGTCAACACATGAAAGCCCCAAAGTCATATCACTGGAGCATGGTCAAGCGCATTCTCAGCTATGTCCAAGGAACAATCGGTCATGGCATTTGGATGGGTTGCAATGGAAGCTCAGAGATTGTGGGGTATTGCGATGCAGACTGGGCAGGAGACCGTGTAGATAGAAGATCAACTACTGGCTATTGCACTTTCGTTGGTGGGAACCTAGTTACTTGGAAGAGCAAGAAGCAAAATGTAGTGGCATGTTCTAGTGCTGAAGCTGAGTACCGGGCCATGAGGAGGTTAACAACCGAGCTAATATGGTTAAGGAACCTCCTTAAAGACCTCGGACGTGAGACAAGCACACCAATCACCATGCATTGTGACAACCAAGCGGCTATACACATTGCATCAAACTCGGTCTTCCATGAAAGAACCAAGCATATTGAGGTTGATTGTCACAAGGTCAGGGAGCAAGTCCAGCTTGGAGTCATCCTGCCATGCTACACAAAGAGTTCAGATCAGCTAGCCGATATCTTCACCAAGGCAACAAGTCAGAAGATCAACGAGTTCATCTACTCTAAGATGGGGCTCGTTGACATCTCAGCTTGAGCTCACCTAGCCGTGGAGATCACACTCTTTTTCCCTCAATGTAGTTTTGTCCCATGAGGTTTTCTACATTGAGGTTTTTAATGAGGTGATCCTTCATGGCTCCAAGCTCTAACCATTCACCATGGTTAAAGCTTGAGGGGGAGTATCAAAGCAAAAGGATGAGCTATATTCGTACACATACTTGGCATACAAGGAAGTAGACAAGAGTGGGATGCAAGGTATAATATCAAGCTAAGTGAAGTGCAAGGCAAGGGATTAGTGGCTTTGTTATCTACACCAACGGTCACAAAGTTTCAAGACCAAAGAGGATAAGGTCACATGTTATACTTAAGGATATGACCGTTGGGGAGGTTCCTTGACCAGTCACTATCACCGTGAGGACCACATCCACACTTGTTTATTCTTTGTGTCCCTTTCATGTGTAATCGTTACTCTCCTTGTATGAGTCTATATAAAGACTCTTTCTATCATTGTAACAAGTTAACTTAAGGGAAATATACTCTTCCTTAATCCATTCTCTCTTTTCATGTTCTTCACTAATCTCACTCTAATCATCATTCTGCAAATTCTAACATATAGTTACTTGAGTAATAAGGTAGTTTGTATTAGAAAGAAGAGGGAAAGGAGGATAAGAAAAGCTAATGGTCATGTTGACCGTACGGTGATGAGTCATCCGTCCTCTAGCGGCTGTACCTCCTTCCCTTATCTCTTTGTTACCGTTATGAGCTGTAATGGAGAGTGAGTCACACATGGTAGTACAAGGTAGAATGAGGACGCTATATGGTCTATGTGCGTAACCCTTTCTAACCTAGGGATTGTCCTATAAATATCATGTGTATCCCTTCTTGTGAATGTAACTTTTATCATCTAATACATTTTTCCTCTATTCCTAAACATGAGAGTCGAGACTTTACCTTATAATCTTCTATAATTTACATGGTATCAGAGCGGTTTTGTGATTCTTGAGTCTTAAATCTTGGTTTTCTTGTTCGATTCTTCTGTTTGAGAGAAGTTCTTGTGGGTTAATCCGTGGCAAAAGCTATTCTGGGTTGAAGCTGGTTCTTGTGGGTTAAGCTGAAGCATCAAACCGAGCAAAGAAGGTGAAGCAAGTCAGATCTGAAAATAAAAGGTTTGAGCTTTATCTCTCTCTGGTTGAAAGGTTTAGTCTAAGGAATCAGTTTAAGGCAAAGGGTGTGGATAGACTAGTGTTGCGGCTTAGCTTGTGGTTTGAGTGTGGAAAGTTCAAGGTTAAAGCTTTAGTCTTGGAAAGTGTTAGTTTTTGGTGTCTAATCGGCGAAATACTTAAGCTTTGTTAATGGCTGCTCTTCAACAAGCTCCTATGCCTGTTATGGTGTATGATGGCAAGATGAATGATACCTTCAAGGACTTGAGATTTGCGGTAACTCTGAATGGGAACAACTTTCTGCTGTGGAAGCGAACAACTCTGAATGTGTTGGGAGGAAGGAAGCTCACAAAACACATTGAGTTCACCTATGAAGAGCTAAAGGCAACTGATAGAAGTCTGGATGAGGGTACTTGGAAGCAATATGATCTGAATGTGCTGACTGCTCTACACTGCTCACTAGAGGCATCAATCCTAGAAGGCTATTCGTATTGTGAGACTGCTAAGTATCAAACTAGAAGAAGGGATGATGTCCGTACAAGTCCGTACACCTAGGGAATCGTGTCACCCAAGTATGATCATCAATCAGCCGTGGTGAGCAAGTCAAGCTTCCATGAGTTTAGGTTATGCTTAGTGGATGCTCACATCTCCAACGGTTATGTTTTTAACGGTCATCTACAAATCATCAACAAGAAGCTAAAGTCACATGTGAGGTTTAAGGAGTGAACCGTTGGGGTCAGGTCGCTTTCGCTCCCTTGGAGTCCATCCCCTTTGTTTATTCTTTGTGTCTCTTTCCATTGATTCTTGTTGTAACTAAGCGAGTCTATATATAGACATTCGCCATCATTTGTAATAACACACTTAAGGAAATAATACTCTCCTTATTCAAACTCCCTTTCTCACTCATGCTCCTCACTCTTTACACTCATTTCATACTATCTTTCTCATAATCATCCGCAAATACTCTAACATGGTATCAGAGCGGTTTGTAGATCTTTGGACTACAACCTTTTGATTCTCATTATTCTCTTCTTTATCTCACTATTCGCTTTTCACTCTTTCAAAATTCCAGAAACACTTAATCTTTATCCACTGGTCCATAACTCTCAAACACTTCTCTTTTACTCAAAACCCTCACTAAACACTCTCTAAACCGCCTAAAACACTCTCATTCCACCATACTCTCATTCGCTCACCTTCTAATCATCTCTAATTTACCATCCAAAACCGTTTACCCAACGGTCCCTTGCTTTGCCCAACGGTCCATTGCATCTTAAACATGGCCTTGGAGAACAACAAGCCATTGGCTTTACCAGTGACCCTCAAAGGGGTGAACTACTTGCTGTGGTCAAGAACCACAAGAACTGCCTTGTGTGGAAGAGGTCTTTGGAGTCATGTGTCAAGCGATGCTCCTAGAGCAGCACCACCAGCCGCCGGAGCCGTCATTGTCCCAGCCGAAGAGACCCAATGGTACAAGGAAGATCAGACCGTTCTTGCTCTTCTACAAAGCTCCCTTAGCAATGAAATCTTGGAGGCTTACTCATACTGTGAAACCGCCAAAGAGCTATGGGGGACTCTGAAGCAAGTATTCGGCAACATCTCCAATCTCAGCCGTGTGTTTGAAGTCAAGAAGGCTATCAATGAGCTAAGGCAAGAAGATATGGAGTTTACTAAACACTTTGGAAGATTCAGAGCACTATGGGCAGAACTGGAGATGCTAAGGCCAAGCACAGTTGACCCTCAAGTCCTGAACGACAGAAGAGAGCAAGACAAAGTCTTTGGCCTACTCATGACCCTCAGCTCAACTTACAATGACCTCATCAAGCATCTCCTTAGAGCAGAACGATTGCCAACCCTTGAAGAAGTATGCTCTCAAATCCAAAAGGAGCAAGGATCTCTCGGTTTATTTGGAGGAAAGGGGGAGCTAGTCTCAGCGAATAAGGGGGCATACAAGTTTGATGAGAAGAGGAGCCAACTCTGCGATCATTGCAAGAAGAAAGGGCATAGCAAAGAAAAATGCTGGATCCTTCATCCACACCTCAAACCGAGCAAATGGAAGGAAACAAGAGCTAACTTTGCGAATGAAGAGGGGAGTCACAAAGGGGAGCCGTCTCAGAGGAACATGTGTGAAGAGGGGATAGCTAACTCATCTCAATTCGTGAAGAAAACAGAGTTAGACGCCCTGATCAAAGCACTCAAAGAATCCGGTAACACCCTTGGTACCTCCTTTCATGTAGTTAACAACTTGGGTAATTCTTATAGATCTTCATATACTCTAAAGAATAAACCTCTAATAGTTGATTCAGGAGCTTCACATCACATGATTAGTGATTTAAGCCTAATTAGTAATATAAAACCAACATTAGGAAATGTTGAGATTGCTAATGGTGAAAAGGTACCAATTAAGGGAATAGGTGAACTTAAACTCTTTGAAAGGTCTTCTAAAGCGTTTTATATGCCTACCTTCACCTCTAACTTATTGTCAGTTAAGAAAGCTACAACTGACTTACACTGTATTGCTATATTCGGACCTAATGATGTGTGTTTTCAGGATATTAAGACCAGCAAATTGCTTGGGAAAGGGACTACCAAAGATGATCTCTATGTTCTTGAAGACACTAAGCTCTTAGATTCTACCGTTGCTTCTTCTAATAATGTTGTAGCCTGTGCTAATAATGCGATTTGGCATGCTAGATTAGGACATCCTCATGCTCGTGCATTGAGTCTTTTATTTCCTAAAGTAGTGTTTAAAAATGATGAGTGTGAGGCCTGCATCTTAGGAAAACATTGTAGAACTGTTTTTCCTAAGTCTTCCACTATTTATGACAAATGTTTTGATTTAGTGCATTCTGATGTTTGGTCATCTCCCTGTGAGTCTAGAGATCAAAATAAATACTTTGTTACATTCATAGATGAAAAATCTAAGTATACTTGGCTAACTCTCCTTCCATCAAAAGATAGAGTTTTTGAGGCATTTAGAAACTTTCAAACCCATGTCACTAATCACTTTAATGCCAAGATTAAGATTTTCAGATCAGATAATGGAGGAGAATACACAAGTAACATATTCAAAGAATATCTCAACTCACACGGCATCATTCACCAAACGAGCTGTCCCTACACTCCTCAACAGAATGGCGTAGCTGAGAGGAAGAATAGACACTTAATGGAGGTGGCCAGGTCCATGATGTTTCAAAGCAATGTACCAAAGCGTTTTTGGGGAGATGCAGTGCTCACGGCTTGTTACCTGATCAATCGCATACCCACAAAAGTCCTTAATGACTCATCACCATATGAGGTACTCAACTCAACCAAACCTTCTCTTGATCACTTACGAGTGTTTGGATGTGTGTGCTTTGTCTTGATTCCAGGAGATCTTAGAACAAAGCTGGATGCCAAGAGCACTAGATGTATGTTTGTTGGCTATTCCACTACTCAAAAGGGGTACAAATGCTACAATCCTACTACACGCCGGGTTATAGTGTCTAGAGATGTGAAGTTTTTGGAATCAGAAAGCTTCTATGCCAAGCAGCCATGGGAAGACTTGCAAGACATTTCCAAGTCTACATCAGATAGAGCCACTAACCTCCGGCTGCTCCTAGATCATCTCGGTGTCACTACCAATACTAGCGCCCCTACGGTTGATCATGAGGGGGAGAATGGTGATAACAATGATGATCCACCAGCTGAGCACACAGCCTCGGATTCCCACGACAATGCACATGATCAACCTTCAGAGCAAGATCACGCACCCACACGGTCAGCACCAGCTCCTCTAAGAAGAAGTCCACGCTTGCAAAGTCTACAACAAGCAGAACCAGTCCAAGCTCCGGCTCCCACTACCTTAAGGCGCAGTACAAGAGAAAGGCAGGACCCCTCTAATTGGGTGAACACAAGAGTGTATTACAATGGCAATGCCGTGGCGCATCCAACTCAGGCATCATGCTCCTTTGCACAACTTCCGGAGGAACACCGAGTGTTCTTGGCAGCAATAGAGCAGGGTCATATTCCTAAGACCTATGAAGAAGCAGTGGAACATGAGGAATGGCGTGAAGCAATCAGGGAAGAAAAAGGAGCTATGGAAAGAAACCATACTTGGGATGAAGCTGACTTACCTAAAGGGAAGAAAACGGTTAGCTCAAGATGGGTCTTTACTATCAAGTACAAGAGCAATGGTGAAATAGAGAGGTACAAAGCTCGGTTGGTGGCTAGAGGCTTTACTCAGACATATGGAGAAGACTATGGAGACACCTTTGCACCGGTGGCCAAGCTCCACACAGTTAGAGTCGTCATCTCACTTGCCGTGAATCTGGAATGGGATCTTTGGCAAATGGATGTGAAGAATGCATTTCTACAAGGAGAGCTTGAGGAAGAAGTCTACATGACACCACCACCTGGTATAGACAAAGAGGTTGCCCATGGCAAGGTACTAAGGCTGAGAAAGGCGATTTATGGTCTCAAGCAATCGCCAAGAGCATGGTACCACCGGTTGAGTAGAGTTCTATTTGATAGGGGATTCAGCAGATCAGAAGCGGATCACACCCTATTCACTCTCACCAGCCAAGAAGGTATAGTAGTCATTCTCATCTATGTAGATGATATAATCATCTCTGGGAATGACAAGGTAAACATTCAAGCTACTAAAGACTATCTAAAAACTGTTTTTGATATTAAAGATCTAGGTGAACTGAAATACTTCTTAGGTATTGAAGTTTGCAGATCTAAAGAAGGCTTGTTTCTCTCACAAAGAAAATATATGCTTGATATGTTAAGTGAAACAGGAAACCTTGGAGACAAAGTAGCTAAAACCCCTCTTGAAGATAGTTACAAAGTGGACCGAAAGGGGGAGTTAGAGGATGAACCCTTTGAAGATGTCACACAATATCGCAGGATGGTTGGTAAGCTAATCTATCTTACAATAACTAGACCTGACTTGTGCTTTGCTGTGAATCAGGTTAGTCAATACATGAAAGCTCCAAAGATGTGTCATTGGGGCATGGTCAAGCGCATTCTCAGCTATGTTCAAGGAACGATTGGTCATGGCATTTGGATGGGGTGCAACGGAAGCTCAGAGCTAGTAGGATACTGTGATGCAGATTGGGCAGGAGACCGTGTAGACAGGAGATCCACCACTGGCTATTGCACGTTCATTGGAGGGAATCTAGTCACTTGGAAGAGCAAGAAGCAAAATGTGGTAGCATGTTCAAGCGCTGAAGCCGAATACCGAGCTATGAGAAGACTAACTACCGAGCTAATGTGGCTGAGGAACCTCCTCAAAGACCTCGGACAAGAGATAAGCACACCAATCACAATGCATTGTGATAATCAGGCGGCTATGCATATAGCATCAAACTCGGTCTTCCATGAGAGAACCAAGCATATAGAGGTGGATTGTCATAAGGTTAGGGAGCAAGTGCAACTTGGAGTCATTCTCCCATGTTATACCAAGAGTTCAGATCAGCTAGCCGACATCTTCACGAAGGCAGTCAACCAGAAGACAAGCGAGTTCATCCACTCTAGGATGGGACTCGTTGATATTTCAGCTTGAGCTCACCTAGCTGTGAAGATCATACTCTTTTTCCCTCAATGTAGTTTTGTCCCATGAGGTTTTCTACATTGAGGTTTTTAATGAGGTGATCCTTCATGGCTCCAAGCTCTAACCGTTCACCACGGTTAAAGCTTGAGGGGGAGTATCAAACTAGAAGAAGGGATGATGTCCGTACAAGTCCGTACACCTAGGGAATCGTGTCACCCAAGTATGATCATCAATCAGCCGTGGTGAGCAAGTCAAGCTTCCATGAGTTTAGGTTATGCTTAGTGGATGCTCACATCTCCAACGGTTATGTTTTTAACGGTCATCTACAAATCATCAACAAGAAGCTAAAGTCACATGTGAGGTTTAAGGAGTGAACCGTTGGGGTCAGGTCGCTTTCGCTCCCTTGGAGTCCATCCCCTTTGTTTATTCTTTGTGTCTCTTTCCATTGATTCTTGTTGTAACTAAGCGAGTCTATATATAGACATTCGCCATCATTTGTAATAACACACTTAAGGAAATAATACTCTCCTTATTCAAACTCCCTTTCTCACTCATGCTATGGGATACTCTTACAAGTGTCTTCGGCAATGAGTCTAACTTGACTCGGGTCTATGGTATCAAGAAAGCTCTCGGCAATCTGAGCCAAGAAGAGAGTGACTTCAACACCCATTTCGGAAGGTATAGATCGTTGGTTGCTGAGTTAGATATGTTGAGACCCTTTACCACCGATGCTAAGACACTCAAGGAAAGAAGAGAGCAAGATCGTGTGTTTGGGTTACTACTGTCTCTGAATCAAGGCTATACTGATGTAATCCAACACATCTTGAGAGAAGACAAGATCCCTACCCTAGAGCAAGTTTGTGCTAAGATACAAAAGGAGTATGGCAATCAGGAGCTGTTTGGCAACAAGAATGCAAGTCTACCTACGGCTAACAAGGTGGGATTGGCAAAGCATGGAGACAAGAAGACATGGGTTTGCGAGCATTGTGAGAAAAAGGGTCATCTCAAAGAAAAATGCTGGATCCTACACCCCCATTTGAAGCCAGACAAGTTCAAGAAAGACAAGATGAAGGCAAATGTGGCAGAAGCAAGTGAAGGCTCCGAGAATGGTGAAAGAGCTATAGTGCAGTACGGTCATCATGAGAAGGCGTTACAAGCTACACAAGACAAGAGCTCAGCTTCTACCTCTCAGGAGACCATTGTGATGAACAAAGCTGATCTAGAGAGCCTCCTTCAATCCATTGCATCTAAGTTGCATCCAGGCGGTATATCTCTCTTATCTTCTATTTCTAGTGATTTAAACTCATTGGTATTAGACTCAGGAGCTTCTGGGACTCATAATAGTACAAGGAGAAGCCTCTATTACTTGTATCTCATTCCCTAGAAGATATCCCAAATGAAGATCTGTAACTGGTCTACTAGCCGATAATGGGGAAAACAGACTTTTGATGAATCATACAAAGAAAATGGAGTAAATTGGTTTGAAATAGTCATCTGGGACTCATAATAGTACAAGGAGAAGCCTCTATTACTTGTATCTCATTCCCTAGAAGATATCCCAAATAAAGATATGTAACTGGTCTACTAGCCGAAAATGGGGAAAACAGACTTTTGAAGAATCATACAAAGAAAATAGAGTAAATTGGCTTGAAATAGTCATCTGGTGTAAATTATAGAAGATTATAGAAGAAAGTCTCGACTCTCATGTTTAGAAATAGAGAAAATGTCTTATAAAATGTATTAGATGATTAAGTTGTTTTCACAAGAAGGGGTACACATGGTATATATAGGACAATCCCTAGGTTAGAAAGGGTTACGCACATAGCCTATATTGCGTCCTCATTCTACCTTGTACTACCATGTGTGACTCACTCCCCTTTACAGCTCATAACGGTAACAAAGAGATAAGGGAAGGAGGTACAGCCGCTACAGGACGGATGACTCATCACCGTACGGTCAACATGACCGTTAGCTTTCCTTATCCTCATTTCCCTCTTCTTTCTAATACAAACTACCTTATTACTCAAGTAACTATATTTACTATGTAACTATTAGTTAGTTAATAGTAAATACCTTCTTGATTAACACTCCCCCTCAAGTTTATACTACAATACTGATTGTGTATAAACTTGGCACTTGCAAGAATAACCTCATTAAAAAAACCTAAGCTTGGAAAACCACGTGGGACAAAAGCAAGTTTAGGGAAAAAGAGTATTATCCCTACAAGTTGGAGAGTCTCTCTCAAGGGTGTGTTAGGTCTACAAGACCAAGTTTACCATGGATAAATTGGCAAACTTGGTTACTTGCTGCCTTGGTAAAGATGTCGGCCAATTGGTCCGAACTCTTAGTGAAGCAAGGGAGAATTGTACCGTCTTCGATCTTCTCTCTTGTCTTGTGGCAATCAGTCTCTATGTGCTTGGTCCTCTCGTGGAACAGGGGATTAGTGGCTATATGGATGGCAGCTTGGTTGTCACAGTGGAAGGTGATTGGCGTCTTCTGCTCTATCCCGAAGTCCTTAAGTAGAGCTTTCAGCCATGTTAACTCATTTGTGAGCTTCTTCATCGCCCTATACTCTGCTTCAGCACTTGAACAAGACACCACCTTCTGCTTCTTTGTCTTCCAAGTCACAAGATTTCCACCAATGAAGGTGCAAAAGCCGGTTGTAGACTGCCTTCTGTTGCGATCTCCATTGTAATCTGCATCACAGTATCCAACAATTTCCGTGCTAGAGTTTCTTCCCATCCAAATGCCCTTGCCAGGACTCCCTTTGATATATCTCAGAATCCTTTCCACCAGGCTCCAATGGTATACCGTAGGTACTTGCATGTGTTGAGCCACCTGATTCACAGCAAAAGAGAGATCAGGCCGAGTATATGTTAAGTATATGAGCTTACCAACGTGTCTTCGGTACTGTTCCGGGCAATGATATGGAGTATCATTCTTCTCCCCCTTTCGATTGACCTTGTATCCTTGCTCTAGTGGTGTATCCACCGGTTTAGCTCCAAGTTTTCCTGTAAGCTTTAGGAGATCGAGTGCATATTTCCTTTGTGAGAGAAATAGTCCCTCCTTGGATCTACACACTTCAATCCCTAAGAAATACTTCAAAACACCCAAATCTTTAATATCAAAAGCTGAGTGTAAAGAAGACTTAATGGCTTGAATACCCTCTTTGTTACTCCCTGAGATAATCAAATCATCAACGTAGACCAACACCACTACTATGCCTTGATTATCTTGCTTAGTAAATAGAGTATGATCAGAATGGGACCTCTTGAAGCCATTAGCCAGTAGTGTAGAGCTTAACTTGTGATACCAAGCTCTTGGAGATTGTTTAAGCCCATAGATTGCTTTCCGAAGCCTTAAGACCTTTCCCGGAGCCACTATGTCTTCTAAACCCGGAGGAGGTGACATGTAGACTTCTTCTTCTAACTCCCCCTGAAGGAAAGCATTCTTGACATCCATTTGCCACAACTCCCAATCCAAATTAACTGCTAAAGAGAGAACCACTTTCACTGTATGTTGCTTAGCTACTGGAGCAAATGTTTCCCTATAGTCATCCCCATAAGTTTGCGTAAACCCTCTTGCAACCAGCCTTGCCTTATATCTCTCGATTTCACCATCACTCTTGTACTTAATGGTGAATACCCACTTTGAGCTAACACACTTCTTTCCTTTTGGTAGTTCTTCTTCAACCCAAGTTTGATTCCTCACCATAGCTTGAACCTCATCATCAACAGCATTAGTCCATTCCTTTCTTTCCTTGGCTTCCTCATAGCTTTGTGGAATGAGTTCTACATCCAGCTTGCTGATAAAAGCTTTATGCTCCTCCGGAAGAAGGTCAATCGAACAAGTAGCTTGAATTGGATGAGCTACAGCTTGGCAGTTGTAGTAAACTCTCGTATTCTTCCAATTTGAAGGAGATTTCTTCTCTCTTGTACTCTTTCTTTGATTCTCCCGAGTGTAGACTGGATCTGGTGTAACTTGTGGAGCTTGATAGGTATCGTCATCGCTTGAAGATTCAATGACCTCTCCTTCACTAGACTGACCCGATTCAATGACCTCTCCTTCACTAGACTTCTCTCCTCTATCACTTTCTTGGTGATCATCCAAAAGATCCTGAGATGCATTGTTCTCATCCTCTCTAACTTCATTCACATCCTCATTTGGAGATGGTGGAGCTTCCTTCTCTGCCTGAGGAGAGCTCGCATTCCCTAAGTGTTCCAGAATTTGTCGGAGGCTTGAAGCTCGATCAGAGGTTGAGTTAGGTAGATCTTTCACACTCTCCCAACTCTTTTCCCCAAAGTATGCCTTGTCTTCCATAAACTTGACATCCCTTGACACATAATATCGGTTGGTGACTGGATCAAAGCACTTGTAACCTCTTTGAGTTGTTGAGTATCCAATGAATACGCACTTATTACTCTTAGGCTCCAGCTTGTTCCTTAAGTCACCTGGGACAAACACAAAACACAGACTACCAAATACCCTTAAATGATCAATACTAGGATTTGAGTTATTTAGGATTTGGAAAGGAGATTTATCATCAAGGATACGAGTTGGTGTTCGGTTGATGAGATAACATGCTGTCATCACTGCATCTCCCCAAAACCGCTTAGGCATGTGTTTTTGAAACAACATAGCTCTTGCCACCTCCATTAGATGCCTATTCTTTCTCTCAGAAACACCATTTTGTTGAGGGTTATATGGGCAGCTGGTTTGATGAAGAATTCCGCATTTCCCTAAGTGTTCTTTGAGCTTGTTGCTTGTATATTCACCTCCATTATCTGTTCTTAGAATCTTAATCTTTGCATCAAAGTAGTTAGTCACATAGTTTTGAAAATTTATAAATGCATCATAAACTCTATCCTTAGATGGCATCAAGGTTACCCAAGTATACTTAGATTTCTCATCTATAAATGTGACAAAATACTTATGGTTATCTCTAGATGCACAAGGTGAAGACCAAACATCAGAATGCACAAGATCAAAACATTTTTCATAAATCGCACTAGACTTAGGAAAAACAGCTTTGCAATGTTTGCCTAATATGCATGCTTCACAATTTGCACAATCATAAGAAAAACCAGGCATTAATAAACTTAAAGCTCGAGAATGAGGGTGACCAAGTCTTTCATGCCACAATACAACCGATGTCTTAACAGAATTTGCAAAGATAGAAGAAACTTTATTCTTAGAAACAGAATTTAAAGAGATGTCTTGGAACACATATAAGTCATCCTTGGTGCTTCCTTGCCCAAACACTTTTCCACTCTCAATATCCTGCAACTTAACATCATTAGGACTGAAAATAGCTAAACAGTTCAAGTCCTTAGTTGTTTTCTTTACAGAAAGGAGATTAGAAGTGAACTTAGGCATATAAAAGGCACTTAGCTTCTTGTTGAACAGATTAATATAACCTATACCTTCTATTGGCACATTATGGCCATTTGCAACCTTAACATTCCCTAAAGCCGGTTTAATATTCTCTAACAACTTAGGATTACTAATCATATGATGAGAAGCTCCTGAGTCTAATACCAATGAGTTTAAATCACTAGAAATAGAAGATAAGAGAGATATACCGCCTGGATGCAACTTAGATGCAATGGATTGAAGGAGGCTCTCTAGATCAGCTTTGTTCATCACAATGGTCTCCTGAGAGGTAGAAGCTGAGCTCTTGTCTTGTGTAGCTTGTAATGCCTTCTCATGATGACCGTACTGCACGATAGCTCTTTCACCATTCTCGGAGCCTTCACTTGCTTCTGCCATATTTGCCTTCATCTTGTCTTTCTTGAACTTGTCTGGCTTCAAATGGGGGTGTAGGATCCAGCATTTGTCTTTGAGATGACCCTTTTTCTCACAATGCTCGCACACCCATGTCTTCTTGTCTCCATGCTTCGCCAATCCCACTTTGTTAGCCGTAGGTAGACTTGCATTCTTGTTGCCAAACAGCTCCTGAGTGCCATACTCCTTTTGTATCTTAGCACATACTTGCTCTAGGGTAGGGATCTTGTCTTCTCTCAAGATGTGTTGGATTACATCAGTATAGCCTTTATTTAGAGACAGTAGCAACCCAAACACACGATCTTGTTCTCTTCTTTCCTTGAGTGTCTTAGCATCGGTGGTAAAGGGTCTCAACATATCTAACTCAGCAACCAACGATCTATACTTTCCAAAATGGGTGTTGAAGTCACTCTCTTCTTGGCTCAGATTGCCGAGAGCTTTCTTGATACCATAAACCCGAGTCAAGTTAGACTCATTGCCGAAGACACTTGTAAGAGTATCCCACAGCTCCTTAGCAGTCTCACAATACGAATAGCCTTCTAGGATTGACGCCTCTAGTGAGCAGTGTAGAGCACTCAGCACATTCAGATCATATTGCTTCCAAGTACCCTCATCCAGACTTCTATCAGTTGCCTTTAGCTCTTCATGTTAATCAAGAAGGTATT
This sequence comes from Thlaspi arvense, assembly GCA_911865555.2. Lineage (NCBI taxonomy): Eukaryota > Viridiplantae > Streptophyta > Magnoliopsida > Brassicales > Brassicaceae > Thlaspi > Thlaspi arvense. The sequence continues at coordinate 43,125,339 of OU466857.2, forward strand.
TACTAGTAACTAATTAATAGTTACATAGTAAATATAGTTACTTGAGTAATAAGGAAGTTAGTTTGTATTAGAAAGAAGAGGGAAAGGAGGATAAGAAAAGCTAAAGGATAAGGTGACCGTACACTTTGTCCAATAGCGGCTGTACCTCCTCCCTTATCCTTTTGTTACCGTTATGAGCTGTAAAGGGATGAGTCACACACGGTTTGTACAAGGCAGAATGAGGACGCAATAGTGGCTCTGTGCGTAACCCTTTCTGACCTAGAATGTGTTCTATATAAACCAAGTGTATCCCCTCTCATTGTAGATAACCTTTTATCATCTAATACATTTTCACCTTTTCCTAAACATGAGAGTCGAATCCTTATCCTATAATCTTCTATAATTTTCATGGTATCAGAGAGGTTTTGTGATTCTTGAGTCTTAAATCTTGGTTTTCTTGTTCGATTCTTGTGTTTGAGAGAAGTTCTTGTGAGTTAATCCGTGGCAAAAGCTATTCTGGGTTGAAGCTGGTTCTTGTGGGTTAAGCTGAAGCATCAAACCGAGCTAAGAAGGTGAAGCAAGTCAGATCTGAAAAAGTAAAGGTTTGAGCTTTATCTCTCTCTCTGGTTGAAAGGTTTAGTCTAGAGGAATCAGTTTAAGGCAAAGGTTGTGGATAGATTAGTGTTGCGGTTTGGCTTGTGGTTTGAGTAAGGAAGGTTCGAAAGTTGAATCTTTGGTCTTGGAAAGTGTTAGTTTTGGTGTTCAATAGGCGAAATACTTAAGCTTTGGTGATGGCTGCTCTTCAACAAGCTCCTATGCCTGTTACGGTGTATGATGGCAAGATGAATGACACCTTCAAAGACTTGAGATTTGCGGTAACTCTAAATGGGAACAACTTTCTGTTGTGGAAGCGAACAACTCTGAATGTGTTGGGAGGAAGGAAGCTCACAAAACACATTGAGTTCACCTATGAAGAGCTAAAGGCAATTGATAGAGGTCTGGATGAGGATACTTGGAAGCAGTATGATCTGAATGTGCTGACTGCTCTACACTGCTCACTAGAGGCGTCAATTCTAGAAGGCTATTCGTACTGTGAGACTGCTAAGGAGCTGTGGGATACTCTTACAGGTGTCTTCGGCAATGAGTCTAACTTGACTCGGGTCTATGGTATCAAGAAAGCTCTCGGAAATCTGAGCCAAGAAGAGAGTGACTTCAACACCCATTTCGGAAGGTATAGATCGTTGGTTGCTGAGTTAGATATGTTGAGACCCTTTACCACTGATGCTAAGACACTCAAGGAAAGAAGAGAGCAAGATCGTGTGTTTGGGTTGCTACTGTCTCTGAATCAAGGCTATACTGATGTAATCCAACACATCTTGAGAGAAGACAAGATCCCTACCCTAGAGCAAGTTTGTGCTAAGATACAAAAGGAGTATGGCAATCAGGAGCTGTTTGGCAACAAGAATGCAAGTCTACCTACGGCTAACAAGGTGGGAGTGGCGAAACATGGAGACAAGAAGACATGGGTTTGTGAGCATTGTGAGAAAAAGGGTCATCTCAAAGACAAATGCTGGATCCTACACCCTCATTTGAAGCCAGATAAGTTCAAGAAGGACAAGATGAAGGCGAATGTGGCAGAAGCAAGTGAAGGCTCCGAAAATACTGAAAGAGCTATAGTGCAGTTCGGTCATCATGAGAAGGCATTACAAGCTATACAAGACAAGAGCTCAGCTTCCACCTCTCAGGAGACCATTGTGATGAACAAAGCTGATCTAGAGAGCCTCCTTCAATCCATTGCATCTAAATTACATCCAGGCGGTATATCTCTCGTATCTTCTAATTCTAGTGATTTAAACTCATTAGTATTAGACTCAGGAGCTTCTCACCATATGATTAGTAATCCTAAGTTGTTAGAGAACATTAAACCGGCTTTAGGGAATGTTAAGGTTGCAAATGGCCATAATGTGCCAATAGAAGGTATAGGTTATATTAATGTGTTTAACAAGAAGCTAAGTGCCTTTTATATGCCTAAGTTCACCTCTAATCTCCTTTCTGTAAAGAAAACTACTAAGGACTTAAACTGTTTAGCTATTTTTAGTCCTAATGATGTTAAGTTGCAGGATATTGAGAGTGGAAAAGTGTTTGGGCAAGGAAGCACCAAGGATGACTTATATGTGTTCCAAGACATCTCTTTAAATTCTGTTTCTAAGAATAATGTTTCTTCTATCTTTGCAAACTCTGTTAAGACATCTGTTGTTTTATGGCATGAAAGACTTGGTCACCCTCATTCTAGAGCTTTAAGTTTATTAATGCCTGGTTTTTCTTATGATTGTGCAAATTGTGAAGCATGCATATTAGGCAAACATTGCAAAGCTGTTTTTCCTAAGTCTAGTGCGATTTATGAAAAATGTTTTGATCTTGTGCATTCTGATGTTTGGTCTTCACCTTGTGCATCTAGAGATAACCATAAGTATTTTGTCACATTTATAGATGAGAAATCTAAGTATACTTGGGTAACCTTGATGCCATCTAAGGATAGAGTTTATGATGCATTTATAAATTTTCAAAACTATGTGACTAACTACTTTGATGCAAAGATTAAGATTCTAAGAACAGATAATGGAGGTGAATATACAAGCAACAAGCTCAAAGAACACTTAGAGAAATGTGGAATTCTTCATCAAACCAGCTGCCCATATAACCCCCAACAAAATGGTGTTGCTGAGAGAAAGAATAGGCACCTAATGGAGGTGGCAAGAGCTATGCTATTTCAAAAAACACATGCCTAAGCGGTTTTGGGGCGATGCAGTAATGACAGCTTGCTATCTCATCAACCGAACACCAACTCGTATCCTTGATGATAAATCTCCTTTCCAAATCCTAAATAACTCAAATCCTAGTATTGACCATTTAAGGGTGTTTGGTAGTCTGTGCTTTGTGTTTGTTCCAGGTGACTTAAGGAACAAGCTGGAGCCTAAGAGTAACAAGTGCGTATTCATTGGATACTCAACAACTCAGAAGGGCTACAAGTGCTTTGATCCAGTCACCAACCGGTATTATGTGTCAAGGGATGTCAAGTTTTTGGAAGACAAGGCCTACTTTGGGGAAAAGAGTTGGGAGAGTGTGAAGGACCTACCTAACTCAACCGCTGATAGAGCTTCAAGCCTCCGACGAATTCTGGAACACTTAGGGAATGCAAGCTCCCCTCAGGCAGAGAAGGAAGCTCCACCATCTCCAAATGAGGACGTGAATGAAGTTAGAGAGGATGAGAACGATGCTTTTCAGGAACCTTTGGATGATCACCAAGAAAGTGATAGAGGAGAGAAGTCTAGTGAAGAAGTGGCAGAGGCGGGACAGTCTAGTGAAGGAGAGATTATTGAATCTTCAAGCGATGACAATGTCTATGAAGCTCCACAAACTACATCAGATCCAGTCTACACTCGGGAGAATCCAAGGAAGAGTACAAGAGAGAAGAAATCACCTTCAAACTGGAAGAATACGAGAGTTTACTACAACTGCCAAGCTGTCGCTCATCCAATTCAAGCTACCTGTTCGATTGACCTTCTTCCGGAAGAACATCAAGCCTTTATCAGCAAGCTGGATGTAGAACTTATTCCACAAAGCTATGAGGAAGCCAAGGAAAGAAAGGAATGGACTAATGCTGTTGATGATGAGGTTCAAGCTATGGTCAGGAATCAAACGTGGGTTGAAGAAGAACTACCAAAAGGAAAGAAGTGTGTTAGCTCAAAGTGGGTATTCACCATTAAGTACAAGAGTGATGGTGAAATAGAAAGATATAAGGCAAGGCTGGTTGCAAGAGGGTTTACACAAACGTATGGGGATGACTATAGGGAAACATTTGCTCCAGTAGCTAAGCAACACACAGTGAAAGTGGTTCTCTCTTTAGCAGTTAATTTGGATTGGGAGTTGTGGCAAATGGATGTCAAGAACGCTTTCCTTCAGGGGGAGTTAGAAGAAGAAGTCTACATGTCACCTCCTCCGGGTTTAGAAGACATAGTGGCTCTGGGAAAGGTCTTAAGGCTTCGGAAAGCAATCTATGGGCTTAAACAATCTCCAAGAGCTTGGTATCACAAGTTAAGCTCTACACTACTGGCTAATGGCTTCAAGAGGTCACATTCTGATCACACTCTATTTACTAAGCAAGATATTCATGGCATAGTAGTAGTGTTGGTCTATGTGGATGATTTGATTATTTCAGGGAGTAACAAAGAGGGTTTCAAGCCATTAAGTCCTCTTTGCACTCAGCCTTTGATATTAAAGATTTGGGTGTTTTGAAGTATTTCTTAGGGATTGAAGTGTGTAGATCCAAGGAGGGACTATTTCTCTCACAAAGGAAATATGCACTTGATCTTCTAAAGCTTACAGGAAAACTTGGAGCTAAACCGGTGGACACACCACTAGAGCAAGGATACAAGGTCAATCGAAAGGGGGAGAAGGATGATACTCCATATCATTGCCCGGAACAGTACCGAAGACTCGTTGGTAAGCTCATATACTTAACATATACTCGGCCTGATCTTTCTTTTGCTGTGAATCAGGTGGCTCAACACATGCAAGTACCTACGGTATTAGAGTGAGGAGATGAGAAGGCCACACATGAAGTGAAGGCCAAGCATCTCCACATCAAATAAGAAGAAGAAGAGAAGTGTCAAAGCGTGACTTAGCCAAGAATGAAGCTCATCACATGTAAAAGACATCAAGAAGGTGATCAACCATGTGTATATGAAGCAATGGAGGCTTAGGAGTCATGAAGTGTGTTGCAAGCCCAACTTATTGGGTTGTCCATACAATCTCTTAGTGGGCTGTCCGTACAAGCCCACATAAACTCCTCCAATCAAGCCCAAACTGTAAGGAGGAGTGTGTGCACGCCTAAGAGAAGTTGTCAAGTGTTCTAGAAGCTCCTCACTTGCCTCCATAACCGTTTGAATTCAAAGAAGTGGAGGGAAGCAAGAGTCACATGTGTGACTTAAGAAAAGAGCTGTTATGTGCTGTCACTTTCAATCTTTGTCTTTGTGCCCAAGTTTAATTTCTATATAAGGGCGCCCTCTCTCATTGTAAAACACACAGAATTTATAATAAAAGAGACAAGTTCTTGTTAAATTTGTATACATCTCTCTCCTTTACTTATGCTTAATTAAATTAAAGCAATGTAGAGAGTGAGTTATATGCAGTTTAGGTCTGCCTTAATGGCAGACCATTACTTGTCTAATTATACTTCAAACCACCTAAACTCTCTCTTTTGTTCAGTTAGACACTAAGTTAGTGAGCTAATCCTTCTTTAATGAGAACACAAACTCTAAGTGTTGTTGTTACTCAAATATGGATTCATGTCTCATGCTAGTGCAACTCTTCTTTACTTAGTTAGTCATTAGATTACTGAACCTTTCTTTGGTTATGACAACAAACTCTCTAGTTATGTTGCTTGTAATACTCAGATTGTGTATCATACTAATGCATTTTTTATTATGTTGAAGTGAGTTCATTTGGTTGGTTAATGAAGAACCAATCACAAGTTGATTGTGTTTCTTCTTATGTGAGACAAACCCTCACAAATTCCAACATGGTATCAGAGCAAGGTTATTCTCTTGGGCTGGACTCACTTCTTCTTTCTTCTTTCTTCATTCCAAGGATTCCTCTCTCTCACATTCTTGTTAAGCTTTGTAGACAGACTTGTGATGTCTCTTGTCCAAAGCGTGAGGAGAGAGTGATAGGATGAAGTTTGGTTTTCAAATACCTTTAATGGTTTTATTTTTCAAACTCTTTCCTCCCTCTACCCATCTCTTCTCTTGATAAGCTTGGATAAAAGACTTTATGTCTGTATATTATGCCAATGCTTAAGGGAGGGAGAGAGGATGAAAGTTGATTTTTGAATTTGAAAACTCTTAGAAAATTACTTTGGGAATTATTCACCATTTCTTCAAATCGATTTTACAAATTACTTTGAAAAGGATTTGAATTTTGAAAAATGTTTTGGAACAGATTTAAAATTAATCTGCCTTTGAAAAATATTTTAAAATGGTCCAGAATAATTTTAAATTGTTTTGAGAATTTTGCTTGATGGTTACAAGCTTGAAAGTTATTTTGGAAATTATTTCCTTGATAAACCCTTTGGGAAGATTTTTGGAAAATATTTTTAAAATTCCGAAAAGTATTTTTTTTTAAAAAAGAAAATATTTTAAAATGTTCTTGATGAACCTTTGGCTTTGATAAGCTATTTCAAATGTTTTAAAATTGTTTTGCAATTTTTCCTTGAAATGAAAAGGTTTTGAAAAACTCTTTTGAAAGGTTCAAAATTCTAGAAAATATTTTTGAAAATGTTTTGGCCTTGAATGGCTTTGTTTTGCTGATGGACAAATGGTTTTGTTCCATTAGCACAACTCTTTAACACTCAGAAATCACTTGAATGTGAATTACTCTAATGTGTTTGTTGTTGAGATTGTAGGAAATCTCTTGAAGATGTTAGAGTATTTGCGGATGATTATGAGAAAGATAGTATGAAATGAGTGTAAAGAGTGAGGAGCATGAGTGAGAAAGGGAGTTTGAATAAGGAGAGTATTATTCCCTTAAGTGTATTATTACAAATGATGGCGAATGTCTATATATAGACTCGCTTAGTTACAACAAGAATCAATGGAAAGAGACACAAAGAATAAACAAAGGGGATGGACTCCAAGGGAGCGAAAGCGACCTGACCCCAACGGTTCACTCCTTAAACCTCACATGTGACTTTAGCTTCTTGTTGATGATTTGTAGATGACCGTTAAAAACATAACCGTTGGAGATGTGAGCATCCACTAAGCATAACCTAAACTCATGGAAGCTTGACTTGCTCACCACGGCTGATTGATGATCATACTTGGGTGACACGATTCCCTAGGTGTACGGACTTGTACGGACATCATCCCTTCTTCTAGTTTGATACTCCCCCTCAAGCTTTAACCGTGGTGAACGGTTAGAGCTTGGAGCCATGAAGGATCACCTCATTAAAAACCTTAATGTAGAAAACCTCATGGGACAAAACTACATTGAGGGAAAAAGAGTATGATCTTCACAGCTAGGTGAGCTCAAGCTGAAATATCAACGAGTCCCATCCTAGAGTGGATGAACTCGCTTGTCTTCTGGTTGACTGCCTTCGTGAAGATGTCGGCTAGCTGATCTGAACTCTTGGTATAACATGGGAGAATGACTCCAAGTTGCACTTGCTCCCTAACCTTATGACAATCCACCTCTATATGCTTGGTTCTCTCATGGAAGACCGAGTTTGATGCTATATGCATAGCCGCCTGATTATCACAATGCATTGTGATTGGTGTGCTTATCTCTTGTCCGAGGTCTTTGAGGAGGTTCCTCAGCCACATTAGCTCGGTAGTTAGTCTTCTCATAGCTCGGTATTCGGCTTCAGCGCTTGAACATGCTACCACATTTTGCTTCTTGCTCTTCCAAGTGACTAGATTCCCTCCAATGAACGTGCAATAGCCAGTGGTGGATCTCCTGTCTACACGGTCTCCTGCCCAATCTGCATCACAGTATCCTACTAGCTCTGAGCTTCCGTTGCACCCCATCCAAATGCCATGACCAATCGTTCCTTGAACATAGCTGAGAATGCGCTTGACCATGCCCCAATGACACATCTTTGGAGCTTTCATGTATTGACTAACCTGATTCACAGCAAAGCACAAGTCAGGTCTAGTTATTGTAAGATAGATTAGCTTACCAACCATCCTGCGATATTGTGTGACATCTTCAAAGGGTTCATCCTCTAACTCCCCCTTTCGGTCCACTTTGTAACTATCTTCAAGAGGGGTTTTAGCTACTTTGTCTCCAAGGTTTCCTGTTTCACTTAACATATCAAGCATATATTTTCTTTGTGAGAGAAACAAGCCTTCTTTAGATCTGCAAACTTCAATACCTAAGAAGTATTTCAGTTCACCTAGATCTTTAATATCAAAAACAGTTTTTAGATAGTCTTTAGTAGCTTGAATGTTTACCTTGTCATTCCCAGAGATGATTATATCATCTACATAGATGAGAATGACTACTATACCTTCTTGGCTGGTGAGAGTGAATAGGGTGTGATCCGCTTCTGATCTGCTGAATCCCCTATCAAATAGAACTCTACTCAACCGGTGGTACCATGCTCTTGGCGATTGCTTGAGACCATAAATCGCCTTTCTCAGCCTTAGTACCTTGCCATGGGCAACCTCTTTGTCTATACCAGGTGGTGGTGTCATGTAGACTTCTTCCTCAAGCTCTCCTTGTAGAAATGCATTCTTCACATCCATTTGCCAAAGATCCCATTCCAGATTCACGGCAAGTGAGATGACGACTCTAACTGTGTGGAGCTTGGCCACCGGTGCAAAGGTGTCTCCATAGTCTTCTCCATATGTCTGAGTAAAGCCTCTAGCCACCAACCGAGCTTTGTACCTCTCTATTTCACCATTGCTCTTGTACTTGATAGTAAAGACCCATCTTGAGCTAACCGTTTTCTTCCCTTTAGGTAAGTCAGCTTCATCCCAAGTATGGTTTCTTTCCATAGCTCCTTTTTCTTCCCTGATTGCTTCACGCCATTCCTCATGTTCCACTGCTTCTTCATAGGTCTTAGGAATATGACCCTGCTCTATTGCTGCCAAGAACACTCGGTGTTCCTCCGGAAGTTGTGCAAAGGAGCATGATGCCTGAGTTGGATGCGCCACGGCATTGCCATTGTAATACACTCTTGTGTTCACCCAATTAGAGGGGTCCTGCCTTTCTCTTGTACTGCGCCTTAAGGTAGTGGGAGCCGGAGCTTGGACTGGTTCTGCTTGTTGTAGACTTTGCAAGCGTGGACTTCTTCTTAGAGGAGCTGGTGCTGACCGTGTGGGTGCTTGATCTTGCTCTGAAGGTTGATCATGTGCATTGTCGTGGGAATCCGAGGCTGTGTGCTCAGCTGGTGGATCATCATTGTTATCACCATTCTCCCCCTCATGATCAACCGTAGGGGCGCTAGTATTGGTAGTGACACCGAGATGATCTAGGAGCAGCCGGAGGTTAGTGGCTCTATCTGATGTAGACTTGGAAATGTCTTGCAAGTCTTCCCATGGCTGCTTGGCATAGAAGCTTTCTGATTCCAAAAACTTCACATCTCTAGACACTATAACCCGGCGTGTAGTAGGATTGTAGCATTTGTACCCCTTTTGAGTAGTGGAATAGCCAACAAACATACATCTAGTGCTCTTGGCATCCAGCTTTGTTCTAAGATCTCCTGGAATCAAGACAAAGCACACACATCCAAACACTCGTAAGTGATCAAGAGAAGGTTTGGTTGAGTTGAGTACCTCATATGGTGATGAGTCATTAAGGACTTTTGTGGGTATGCGATTGATCAGGTAACAAGCCGTGAGCACTGCATCTCCCCAAAAACGCTTTGGTACATTGCTTTGAAACATCATGGACCTGGCCACCTCCATTAAGTGTCTATTCTTCCTCTCAGCTACGCCATTCTGTTGAGGAGTGTAGGGACAGCTCGTTTGGTGAATGATGCCGTGTGAGTTGAGATATTCTTTGAATATGTTACTTGTGTATTCTCCTCCATTATCTGATCTGAAAATCTTAATCTTGGCATTAAAGTGATTAGTGACATGGGTTTGAAAGTTTCTAAATGCCTCAAAAACTCTATCTTTTGATGGAAGGAGAGTTAGCCAAGTATACTTAGATTTTTCATCTATGAATGTAACAAAGTATTTATTTTGATCTCTAGACTCACAGGGAGATGACCAAACATCAGAATGCACTAAATCAAAACATTTGTCATAAATAGTGGAAGACTTAGGAAAAACAGTTCTACAATGTTTTCCTAAGATACAGGCCTCACACTCATCATTTTTAAACACTACTTTAGGAAATAAAAGACTCAATGCACGAGCATGAGGATGTCCTAATCTAGCATGCCAAATCGCATTATTAGCACAGGCTACAACATTATTAGAAGAAGCAACGGTAGAATCTAAGAGCTTAGTGTCTTCAAGAACATAGAGATCATCTTTGGTAGTCCCTTTCCCAAGCAATTTGCTGGTCTTAATATCCTGAAAACACACATCATTAGGTCCGAATATAGCAATACAGTGTAAGTCAGTTGTAGCTTTCTTAACTGACAATAAGTTAGAGGTGAAGGTAGGCATATAAAACGCTTTAGAAGACCTTTCAAAGAGTTTAAGTTCACCTATTCCCTTAATTGGTACCTTTTCACCATTAGCAATCTCAACATTTCCTAATGTTGGTTTTATATTACTAATTAGGCTTAAATCACTAATCATGTGATGTGAAGCTCCTGAATCAACTATTAGAGGTTTATTCTTTAGAGTATATGAAGATCTATAAGAATTACCCAAGTTGTTAACTACATGAAAGGAGGTACCAAGGGTGTTACCGGATTCTTTGAGTGCTTTGATCAGGGCGTCTAACTCTGTTTTCTTCACGAATTGAGATGAGTTAGCTATCCCCTCTTCACACATGTTCCTCTGAGACGGCTCCCCTTTGTGACTCCCCTCTTCATTCGCAAAGTTAGCTCTTGTTTCCTTCCATTTGCTCGGTTTGAGGTGTGGATGAAGGATCCAGCATTTTTCTTTGCTATGCCCTTTCTTCTTGCAATGATCGCAGAGTTGGCTCCTCTTCTCATCAAACTTGTATGCCCCCTTATTCGCTGAGACTAGCTCCCCCTTTCCTCCAAATAAACCGAGAGATCCTTGCTCCTTTTGGATTTGAGAGCATACTTCTTCAAGGGTTGGCAATCGTTCTGCTCTAAGGAGATGCTTGATGAGGTCATTGTAAGTTGAGCTGAGGGTCATGAGTAGGCCAAAGACTTTGTCTTGCTCTCTTCTGTCGTTCAGGACTTGAGGGTCAACTGTGCTTGGCCTTAGCATCTCCAGTTCTGCCCATAGTGCTCTGAATCTTCCAAAGTGTTTAGTAAACTCCATATCTTCTTGCCTTAGCTCATTGATAGCCTTCTTGACTTCAAACACACGGCTGAGATTGGAGATGTTGCCGAATACTTGCTTCAGAGTCCCCCATAGCTCTTTGGCGGTTTCACAGTATGAGTAAGCCTCCAAGATTTCATTGCTAAGGGAGCTTTGTAGAAGAGCAAGAACGGTCTGATCTTCCTTGTACCATTGGGTCTCTTCGGCTGGGACAATGACGGCTCCGGCGGCTGGTGGTGCTGCTCTAGGAGCATCGCTTGACACATGACTCCAAAGACCTCTTCCACACAAGGCAGTTCTTGTGGTTCTTGACCACAGCAAGTAGTTCACCCCTTTGAGGGTCACTGGTAAAGCCAATGGCTTGTTGTTCTCCAAGGCCATGTTTAAGATGCAATGGACCGTTGGGCAAAGCAAGGGACCGTTGGGTAAACGGTTTTGGATGGTAAATTAGAGATGATTAGAAGGTGAGCGAATGAGAGTATGGTGGAATGAGAGTGTTTTAGGCGGTTTAGAGAGTGTTTAGTGAGGGTTTTGAGTAAAAGAGAAGTGTTTGAGAGTTATGGACCAGTGGATAAAGATTAAGTGTTTCTGGAATTTTGAAAGAGTGAAAAGCGAATAGTGAGATAAAGAAGAGAATAATGAGAATCAAAAGGTTGTAGTCCAAAGATCTACAAACCGCTCTGATACCATGTTAGAGTATTTGCGGATGATTATGAGAAAGATAGTATGAAATGAGTGTAAAGAGTGAGGAGCATGAGTGAGAAAGGGAGTTTGAATAAGGAGAGTATTATTCCCTTAAGTGTATTATTACAAATGATGGCGAATGTCTATATATAGACTCGCTTAGTTACAACAAGAATCAATGGAAAGAGACACAAAGAATAAACAAAGGGGATGGACTCCAAGGGAGCGAAAGCGACCTGACCCCAACGGTTCACTCCTTAAACCTCACATGTGACTTTAGCTTCTTGTTGATGATTTGTAGATGACCGTTAAAAACATAACCGTTGGAGATGTGAGCATCCACTAAGCATAACCTAAACTCATGGAAGCTTGACTTGCTCACCACGGCTGATTGATGATCATACTTGGGTGACACGATTCCCTAGGTGTACGGACTTGTACGGACATCATCCCTTCTTCTAGTTTGATAGAAGAGAGTTTGTCCTTGCACCTCTTAGATGAAAGACTGGTGGGAAGTTAAAAGCCTCACCAGCATTGTTGCTCAGCCATGAAGCTTGAAGGCCATGGACTGAATGTTGCTTCCGCTCATACTCATTCTCCATCATACTCATTCTCCATCATACTCATTCTCCACCATACTCTCTCTACACTTCCGCTTACACTCTATCATACTCTTATATTCTCTCATACTTATAGTTGCTTATACTCTTATTCTCTGGTTACTTTATATTCTTCATCTCTCACTATTGTTTGCTTTGAATCTGTCTATACTCTACAGGTTTTAAGTGTAATAATGGGGTTTGGTGCTTTTGGCTTGATTGTCTCATGAAGGCAAGGCAAGTGTTTTGGTGTTTGGTGCATCCTTGACTAGGGGAGTTAGAACCAATGGCCACCTAGAATGTCTGCTGGACTGGTGGAAAGTGATGAATCAGCTCGGAGTTAGAACCAATGGCCACCTAGAATGTCTGCTGGACTGGTGGAAAGTGATGAATCAGCTCGGAGTTAGAACCAATGGCCACCTAGAAAGTCTGCTGGACTGGTGGAAAGTGATGAATCAGCTTGCTAGCAAGATGTTTTCCCATAGATGGAGATCAAACCAAATTCATTCAGTCCATTCAAAGGACCATTCAAAGACCACTCTTCTTCTATTGAAAGGCTGTTCTCTAAACCCTATCTCCTATTTCAATTAGTGCTAATTTCATGACTTACTTCATTCATTTAGCAGTCAAATTACTCTTCATAATTTATGCATAATTCTGTTTGACTGAATTGCATAAGTTAGTATGAGAATATTAATTGGATGTCTTTTTGAAATTGTTTGAGTTAATGCATAATTCAGATTGACATTAATTTCGATTTTTCTGCTTAAAATGTTCAGTTCTCTGTATGAATTACTAATTGTGCATCTTAGTCTTTAATATATCTCTTAGGCTTTGATATTCCTCATTTGGTTATTTGATATTCCTTATGGCAATACTTAATCTCCTCTTCTTTATTCTCTTGTTTAAGGGAAAAGAAGACCATAAGAGCCTCAAAGAGACTAATGAGAGCCTCAAATGCTGAAGAGTCTCAAAGGAGATGGCAAAGAAAGGATTCAAATGAAAGAGAAGTCAAGTCATGAAGAGCTAAGAAGTGAGAAGACTTGGAAAGGAGCCAATTTTCAAAATGGTTTAAACCAAGGTCATAGCTATTCTAATGCACCGTGGAGGCTATACTCTTTTTGTCCTCATCATGGTTTTATCCCAAAGAGGTTTTACATGATGAGGTTTTTAATGAGGTAGTCCTTTGCGTGGGCAAGCTTGGCCTTTGGTCCCAATGGCTCCCGACGCCCAAGCTTGAGGGAGGGTATTAGAGTGAGGAGATGAGAAGGCCACACATGAAGTGAAGGCCAAGCATCTCCACATCAAATAAGAAGAAGAAGAGAAGTGTCAAAGCGTGACTTAGCCAAGAATGAAGCTCATCACATGTAAAAGACATCAAGAAGGTGATCAACCATGTGTATATGAAGCAATGGAGGCTTAGGAGTCATGAAGTGTGTTGCAAGCCCAACTTATTGGGTTGTCCATACAATCTCTTAGTGGGCTGTCCGTACAAGCCCACATAAACTCCTCCAATCAAGCCCAAACTGTAAGGAGGAGTGTGTGCACGCCTAAGAGAAGTTGTCAAGTGTTCTAGAAGCTCCTCACTTGCCTCCATAACCGTTTGAATTCAAAGAAGTGGAGGGAAGCAAGAGTCACATGTGTGACTTAAGAAAAGAGCTGTTATGTGCTGTCACTTTCAATCTTTGTCTTTGTGCCCAAGTTTAATTTCTATATAAGGGCGCCCTCTCTCATTGTAAAACACACAGAATTTATAATAAAAGAGACAAGTTCTTGTTAAATTTGTATACATCTCTCTCCTTTACTTATGCTTAATTAAATTAAAGCAATGTAGAGAGTGAGTTATATGCAGTTTAGGTCTGCCTTAATGGCAGACCATTACTTGTCTAATTATACTTCAAACCACCTAAACTCTCTCTTTTGTTCAGTTAGACACTAAGTTAGTGAGCTAATCCTTCTTTAATGAGAACACAAACTCTAAGTGTTGTTGTTACTCAAATATGGATTCATGTCTCATGCTAGTGCAACTCTTCTTTACTTAGTTAGTCATTAGATTACTGAACCTTTCTTTGGTTATGACAACAAACTCTCTAGTTATGTTGCTTGTAATACTCAGATTGTGTATCATACTAATGCATTTTTTATTATGTTGAAGTGAGTTCATTTGGTTGGTTAATGAAGAACCAATCACAAGTTGATTGTGTTTCTTCTTATGTGAGACAAACCCTCACAAATTCCAACATACGGTATACCATTGGAGCTTGGTGGAAAGGATTCTGAGATATATCAAAGGGAGTCCTGGCAAAGGCATTTGGATGGGAAGAAATTCAAGCACGGAAATTGTGGGATACTGTGATGCAGATTACAATGGAGATCGCAACACAAGGCAGTCTACAACCGGCTTTTGCACCTTCATTGGTGGAAATCTTGTGACTTGGAAGACAAAGAAGCAGAAGGTGGTGTCTTGTTCGAGTGCTGAAGCAGAGTATAGGGCGATGAAGAAGCTCACAAATGAGCTAACTTGGCTGAAGGGATAATACTCTTTTTCCCTAAGCTTGGTTTTGTCCCACGTGGTTTTCCAAGCATAGGTTTTTAATGAGGTTATCCTTGCAAGTGCCAAGTTTATACACAATCAGTATTGTAGTATAAACTTGAGGGGGAGTGTTAATCAAGAAGGTATTTACTAGTAACTAATTAATAGTTACATAGTAAATATAGTTACTTGAGTAATAAGGAAGTTAGTTTGTATTAGAAAGAAGAGGGAAAGGAGGATAAGAAAAGCTAAAGGATAAGGTGACCGTACACTTTGTCCAATAGCGGCTGTACCTCCTCCCTTATCCTTTTGTTACCGTTATGAGCTGTAAAGGGATGAGTCACACACGGTTTGTACAAGGCAGAATGAGGACGCAATAGTGGCTCTGTGCGTAACCCTTTCTGACCTAGAATGTGTTCTATATAAACCAAGTGTATCCCCTCTCATTGTAGATAACCTTTTATCATCTAATACATTTTCACCTTTTCCTAAACATGAGAGTCGAATCCTTATCCTATAATCTTCTATAATTTTCACTTCATAGGTGAACTCAATGTGTTTTGTGAGCTTCCTTCCTCCCAACACATTCAGAGTTGTTCGCTTCCACAACAGAAAGTTGTTCCCATTCAGAGTTACCGCAAATCTCAAGTCCTTGAAGGTATCATTCATCTTGCCATCATACACCGTAACAGGCATTGGAGCTTGTTGAAGAGCAGCCATTATCAAAGCTTAAGCCAAACAGCAACATAATAGTATAAGGAGAAGCCTCTATTACTTTTATCTTATTCCCTAGAAGATATCCCAATTGAAGATCCGAAACTGGTCTACTTTCCGAAAATGGGGAAAACGGACTTCTGATGAATCATACAAAGAAAATGGAGTAAATTGGCTTGAAATAGTCATCTGGGACTCATAATAGTACAAGGAGAAGCCTCTATTACTTGTATCTTATTCCGTAGAAGAGATCCCAAATCGAGATCCAAAAATGGAGAAAACGGACTTTTGATGAATCATACAAAGAAAATGGAGTAAATTGGCTTGAAATAGTCATCTGGGACTCATAATAGTACAAGGAGAAGCCTGTATTACTTGTATCTCATTCCCTAGAAGATATCCCAAATGAAGATATGTAACTGGTCTACTAGCCGAAAATGGGGAAAACAGACTTTTGATGAATCATACAAAGAAAATGGAGTAAATTGGCTTGAAATAGTCATCTGGAACTCATACTTCTACAAGGAGAAGCCTCTATTACTTGTATCTTATTCCGTAGAAGAGATCCCAAATCGAGATCCGAAACTGGACTACTAGCCAAAAATGGAGAAAACGGACTTTTGATGAATCATACAAAGAAAATATAGTAAATAGGCTTGCAATAGTCATCTGGGACCCATAATAGTACAATAAGAAGCCTCTATTAATTGTATCTCATTACCTAGAAGATATCCCAATTGAAGATCCGAAACTGGTCTACTTGCCGAAAATGGGGAAAACGGACTTCTGATAAATTATACAAAGAAAATGGAGTAAATCGGCTTGAAATAGTCATCTGGGACTCATAATAGTACAAGTAGAAGCCTTTATTACATGTATCTCATTCCCTAGAAGATATCCCAAATGAAGATCTAAAACTGGTCTACTAGCCGAAAATGAGAAAAACGGATTTCTGATGAATCATAAAAAGAAAATGGAGTAAATAGGCATGAAATAGTTATCTGGGAGTCATAATAGTACAAGGAGAAGCCTATATTACTTGGATCTCATTTCCTAGAAGATATCCCAATTGAAGATCCGAAACTGGTCTACCTGGCGAAAATTGGGAAAACGGACTTCTGAAAAATCATGAAAAGAAAATAGAGTAAATCGGCTTGAACTAGTCATCTGGGACTCATAATAGTACAAGTTGAAGCCTCTATTACTTGTATCTCATTCCCTAGAAGATATCCCAAATGAAGATCTAAAACTGGTCTACTAGCCGAAAATGGGAAAAACGGATTTCTGATGAATCATAAAAAGAAAATGGAGTAAATAGGCATGAAATAGTTATCTGGGAGTCATAATAGTACAAGGAGAAGCCTATATTACTTGGATCTCATTTCCTAGAAGATATACCAATTGAAGATCCGAAACTGGTCTACCTGGCGAAAATTGGGAAAACGGACTTCTGAAAAATCATGAAAAGAAAATAGAGTAAATCGGCTTGAACTAGTCATCTGGGACTCATAATAGTACAAGTTGAAGCCTCTATTACTTGTATCTCATTCCCTAGAAGATATCCCAAATGAAGATCTGTAACTGGTCTACTTGCCGAAAATTGGAAAAAACGGACTTCTGATGAATCATACAAAGAAAAAAGGATAACTATGCTTGAAATAGTCATCTCGGACTCATAATAGTACAATGGGGAGCCTCTATTACTTGTATCTCATTCTGTAGAAGAGATCCCAAATCAAGATCCAAAACTGGTCTACTAGCCAAAAATGGAGAAAATGGACTTTTGATGAATCATACAAAGAAAATGCAGTAACTAGGCTTGAAATAGTCATCTTGGACTCATAATAGTACAAGGAGAAGCCTCTATTACTTGTATCTCATTCCCTAGAAGATATCCCAAATGAAGATCCAAAATTGGTCTACTTGCGGAAAATGGGAGAAACGGACTTCTGTTAAATCATACAAAGAAAATGGAGTAAATAGGCTTGAAAAGTTCATCTGGGACTCATAATAGTACAAGGAGAAGCCTCTATTACTTGTATTTCATTCTGTAGAAGAGATCCGAAATCAAGATCCTAAACTTGTCTGTTAGCCGAAAATGGGGAAAACGGACTTTTGATGAATCATACAAATAAAATGGAGTAAATAGGTTTGAAATTTTCATCTGGGACTAATAATAGTACAAGGAGAAGCCTCTATTACTTGTATCTTATTCCCTAGAAGATATCCCAAATGAAGATCAGAAACTGGTCTACTTGCCGAAAATGGGAAAAACAGACTTCTGTTAAATCATACAAAGAAAATAGAGTAAATAGGCATGAAAATTTCATCTGGGACTCATAATAGTACAAGGAGAAGCTTCTATTACTTGTATCTCATTCTGTAGAAGAGATCCCAAATCAAGATCCGAAACTGGTCTACTAGCCGAAAATGGGGAAAACGAACTTCTGATGAATCATACAAAGAAAATGGAGTAAATAGGCAAAACTGGTCTACTTGCAAAAAATGGGAAAAACGGACTTCTGTTAAATCATACAAAGAAAATGGAGTAAATAGGCTTGAATATTTCATCTGGAACTCATAATAGTACAAGGAGAAGCCTATATTACTTGTATCTCATTCTGTAGAAGAGATCCCAAATGAAGATCCGAAACTGGTCTACTAGCCGAATATGGGGAAAACGATTGTTTGATGAATCATACAAAGAAAATGGAGTAAATAGGCTTGAAATAGTCATCTGAGACTCATAATAGTACAAAGAGAAGCCTCTATTACTTGGATTTCATTTCCTAGAAGATATCCCAATTGAAGATCCGAAACAGGTCTACTTGCCGAAAATTGGGAAAACGAACTTCTGATAAATCATACAAAGAAAATGGAGTAAATCGGCTTGAACTAGTCATCTGGGACTTATAATAGTACAAGTTGATATTAGAGTGAGGAGATGAGAAGGCCACACATGAAGTGAAGGCCAAGCATCTCCACATCAAATAAGAAGAAGAAGAGAAGTGTCAAAGCGTGACTTAGCCAAGAATGAAGCTCATCACATGTAAAAGACATCAAGAAGGTGATCAACCATGTGTATATGAAGCATTGGAGGCTTAGGAGTCATGAAGTGTGTTGCAAGCCCAACTTATTGGGTTGTCCATACAATCTCTTAGTGGGCTGTCCGTACAAGCCCACATAAACTCCTCCAATCAAGCCCAAACTGTAAGGAGGAGTGTGTGCACGCCTAAGAGAAGTTGTCAAGTGTTCTAGAAGCTCCTCACTTGCCTCCATAACCGTTTGAATTCAAAGAAGTGGAGGGAAGCAAGAGTCACATGTGTGACTTAAGAAAAGAGCTGTTATGTGCTGTCACTTTCAATCTTTGTCTTTATGCCCAAGTTTAATTTCTATATAAGGGCGCCCTCTCTCATTGTAAAACACACAGAATTTATAATAAAAGAGACAAGTTCTTGTTAAATTTGTATACATCTCTCTCCTTTACTTATGCTTAATTAAATTAAGGCAATGTAGAGAGTGAGTTATATGCAGTTTAGGTCTGCCTTAATGGCAGACCATTACTTGTCTAATTATACTTCAAACCACCTAAACTCTTTCTTTGTTCAGTTAGACACTAAGTTAGTGAGCTAATCCTTCTTTAATGAGAACACAAACTCTAAGTGTTGTTGTTACTCAAATATGGATTCATGTCTCATGCTAGTGCAACTCTTCTTTACTTAGTTAGTCATTAGATTACTGAACCTTTCTTTGGTTATGACAACAAACTCTCTAGTTATGTTGCTTGTAATACTCAGATTGTGTATCATACTAATGCATTTTTTATTATGTTGAAGTGAGTTCATTTGGTTGGTTGATGAAGAACCAATCACAAGTTGATTGTGTTTCTTCTTATGTGAGACAAACCCTCACAAATTCCAACATGGTATCAGAGCAAGGTTATTCTCTTGGGCTGGACTCACTTCTTCTTTCTTCTTTCTTCTTTCTTCATTCCAAGGATTCCTCTCTCTCACATTCTTGTTAAGCTTTGTAGACAGACTTGTGATGTCTCTTGTCCAAAGCGTGAGGAGAGAGTGATAGGATGAAGTTTGGTTTTCAAATACCTTTAATGGTTTTATTTTTCAAACTCTTTCCTCCCTCTACCCATCTCTTCTCTTGATAAGCTTGGATAAAAGACTTTATGTCTGTATATGCCAATGCTTAAGGGAGGGAGAGAGGATGAAAGTTGATTTTTGAATTTGAAAACTCTTAGAAAATTACTTTGGGAATTATTCACCATTTCTTCAAATCGATTTTACAAATTACTTTGAAAAGGATTTGAATTTTAAAAAATATTTTGGAACAGATTTAAAATTAATCTGCCTTTGAAAAATATTTAAAAATGGTCCAGAATAATTTTAAATTGTTTTGAGAATTTTGCTTGATGGTTACAAGCTTGAAAGTTATTTTGGAAATTATTTCCTTGATAAACCCTTTGGGAAGATTTTTGGAAAATATTTTTAAAATTCCGAAAAGTATTTTTTTTTTAAAAAAAAAAATATTTTAAAATGTTCTTGATGAACCTTTGGCTTTGATAAGCTATTTTAAATGTTTTAAAATTGTTTTGCAATTTTTCCTTGAAATGAAAAGGTTTTGAAAAAGTCTTTTGAAAGGTTCAAAATTCTGGAAAATATTTTTGAAAATGTTCTGGCCTTGAATGGCTTTGTTTTGCTGATGGACAAATGGTTTTGTTCCATTAGCACAACTCTTTAACACTCAGAAATCACTTGAATGTGAATTACTCTAATGTGTTTGTTGTTGAGATTGTAGGAAATCTCTTGAAGAGAGTTTGTCCTTGCACCTCTTTGATGAAAGACTGGTGGGAAGTTAAAAGCCTCACCAGCATTGTTGCTCAGCCATGAAGCTTGAAGGCCATGGACTGAATGTTGCTTCCGCTCATACTCATTCTCCATCATACTCATTCTCCACCCATACTCTCTCTACACTTCCGCTTACACTCTATCATACTCTTATATTCTCTCATACTTATAGTTACTTATACTCTTATTCTCTGGTTACTTTATACTCTTCATCTCTCACTATTGTTTGCTTTGAATCTGTCTATACTCTACAGGTTCTAAGTGTAATAATGGGGTTTGGTGCTTTTGGCTTGATTGTCTCATGAAGGCAAGGCAAGTGTTTTGGTGTTTGGTGCATCCTTGACTAGGGGAGTTAGAACCAATGGCCACCTAGAATGTCTGCTGGACTGGTGGAAAGTGATGAATCAGCTCGGAGTTAGAACCAATGGCCACCTAGAATGTCTGCTGGACTGGTGGAAAGTGATGAATCAGCTCGGAGTTAGAACCAATGGCCACCTAGAAAGTCTGCTGGACTGGTGGAAAGTGATGAATCAGCTTGCTAGCAAGATGTTTTCCCATAGATGGAGATCAAACCAAATTCATTCAGTCCATTCAAAGGACCATTCAAAGACCACTCTTCTTCTATTGAAAGGCTGTTCTCTAAACCCTATCTCCTATTTCAATTAGTGCTAATTTCATGACCTACTTCATTCATTTAGCAGTCAAATTACTCTTCATAATTTATGCATAATTCTGTTTGACTGAATTGCATAAGTTAGTATGAGAATATTAATTGGATGTCTTTTTGAAATTGTTTGAGTTAATGCATAATTCAGATTGACATTAATTTCGATTTTTCTGCTTAAAATGTTCAGTTCTCTGTATGCATTACTAATTGTGCATCTTAGTCTTTAATATATCTCTTAGGCTTTGATATTCCTCATTTGGTTATTTGATATTCCTTATGGCAATACTTAATCTCCTCTTCTTTATTCTCTTGTTTAAGGGAAAAGAAGACCATAAGAGCCTCAAAGAGACTAATGAGAGCCTCAAATGCTGAAGAGTCTCAAAGGAGATGGCAAAGAAAGGATTCAAATGAAAGAGAAGTCAAGTCATGAAGAGCTAAGAAGTGAGAAGACTTGGAAAGGAGCCAATTTTCAAAATGGTTTAAACCAAGGTCATAGCTATTCTAATGCACCGTGGAGGCTATACTCTTTTTGTCCTCATCATGGTTTTATCCCAAAGAGGTTTTACATGATGAGGTTTTTAATGAGGTAGTCCTTTGCGTGGGCAAGCTTGGCCTTTGGTCCCAATGGCTCCCGACGCCCAAGCTTGAGGGAGGGTATTAGAGTGAGGAGATGAGAAGGCCACACATGAAGTGAAGGCCAAGCATCTCCACATCAAATAAGAAGAAGAAGAGAAGTGTCAAAGCGTGACTTAGCCAAGAATGAAGCTCATCACATGTAAAAGACATCAAGAAGGTGATCAACCATGTGTATATGAAGCATTGGAGGCTTAGGAGTCATGAAGTGTGTTGCAAGCCCAACTTATTGGGTTGTCCATACAATCTCTTAGTGGGCTGTCCGTACAAGCCCACATAAACTCCTCCAATCAAGCCCAAACTGTAAGGAGGAGTGTGTGCACGCCTAAGAGAAGTTGTCAAGTGTTCTAGAAGCTCCTCACTTGCCTCCATAACCGTTTGAATTCAAAGAAGTGGAGGGAAGCAAGAGTCACATGTGTGACTTAAGAAAAGAGCTGTTATGTGCTGTCACTTTCAATCTTTGTCTTTATGCCCAAGTTTAATTTCTATATAAGGGCGCCCTCTCTCATTGTAAAACACACAGAATTTATAATAAAAGAGACAAGTTCTTGTTAAATTTGTATACATCTCTCTCCTTTACTTATGCTTAATTAAATTAAGGCAATGTAGAGAGTGAGTTATATGCAGTTTAGGTCTGCCTTAATGGCAGACCATTACTTGTCTAATTATACTTCAAACCACCTAAACTCTTTCTTTGTTCAGTTAGACACTAAGTTAGTGAGCTAATCCTTCTTTAATGAGAACACAAACTCTAAGTGTTGTTGTTACTCAAATATGGATTCATGTCTCATGCTAGTGCAACTCTTCTTTACTTAGTTAGTCATTAGATTACTGAACCTTTCTTTGGTTATGACAACAAACTCTCTAGTTATGTTGCTTGTAATACTCAGATTGTGTATCATACTAATGCATTTTTTATTATGTTGAAGTGAGTTCATTTGGTTGGTTGATGAAGAACCAATCACAAGTTGATTGTGTTTCTTCTTATGTGAGACAAACCCTCACAAATTCCAACAGTTGAAGCCTCTATTACATGTATCTCATTCCCTAGAAGAGATCCCAAATCAAGATCCGAAACTAGTTGACTAGCTGAAAATTGTGAAAACGGACTTCTGATGAATCATACAAAGAAAAAGCGGTAACTATGCTTGAAATAGTCATCTGGAACTCATAATAGTACAAGGAGAAGCCTCTATTACTTGTATCTTATTCCGTAGAAGAGATCCCAAATCAAGATCCGAAACTGGTCTACTAGCCGAAAATGGGGAAAACGGACTTTTGATGAATCATACAAAGAAAATGTAGTAAATAGGCTTGAAATAGTCATCTGGGACTCATAATAGTACAAGAAGAAGCCTCTATTACTTGTATCTCATTCCCTAGAAGATTTGAAGATCCGAAACTGGTCTACTTGCCGAAAATGGGGAAAACAGACTTCTGATAAATCATACAAAGAAAATAGAGTAAATCGGCTTGAAATAGTCATCTGGGACTCATAATAGTACAAGTAGAAGCCTCTATTACATGTATCTCATTCCCTAGAAGATATCCCAAATGAAGATCTAAAACTGGTCTACTTGCCGAAAATGGGAAAAACGGATTTCAGATGAATCATAAAAAGAAAATGGAGTAAATAAGCTTGAAATAGTCATCTGGGACTCATAATAGTACAAGCAGAAGCCTCTATTACTTGTATCTCATTCCCTAGAAGATATCCCAATTGAAGATCTGAAACTGGTCTACTAGCCGAAAACGGGGAAAACGAACTTCTGATGAATCATACAAAGAAAATGGAGTAAATAGGCAAAACTGGTCTACTTGCGGAAAATGGGAAAAACGGACTTCTGTTAATTCTTACAAAGAAAATGGAGGAAATAGGCTTGAAAATTTCAACTGGGACTCATAATAGTACAAGGAGAAGCATCTATTACTTGTATCTCATTCTGTAGAAGAGATCCCAAATCAAGATCCGAAACTAGTCTACTAGCTGAAAATTGTGAAAACGGACTTCTGATAAATCATACAAAGAAAATGGGGTAACTATGCTTGAAATAGTCATCTGGGACTCATAATACTACAAGGAGAAGCCTCTATTACTTGTATCTCATTCTGTAGAAGAGATCCCAAATAAAGATCCAAAACTGGTCTACTAGCCGAAAATGGGGAAAACAGATTTTTGATGAATCATACAAAGAAAATGGAGTAAATAGGCTTGAAATAGTCATCTGGGACTCATAATAGTACAAGGAGAAGCCTATATTACTTGTATCTTATTCCCTAGAAGATATCCCAATTGAAGATCCGAAACTGGTCTACTTGGCGAAAATTGGGAAAACGGACTTCTGATAAATCATACAAAGAAAATGGAGTAAATCGGCTTGAACTAGTCATCTGGGACTCATAATAGTACAAGGAGAAGCCTCTGTTACTTGAATCTCATTCCCTAGAAGATATCCCAAATGAAGATCTGTAGCTGGTCTACTAGCCGATAATGGGGAAAACAGACTTTTGATGAATCATACAAAGAAAATGGAGTAAATTGGCTTGAAATAGTCATCTGGGACTCATAATAGTACAAGGAGAAACCTCTATTACTTGTATCTTATTCCGTAGAAGAGATCCCAAATCGAGATCCGAAACTGGTCTACTAGCGAAAAATGGAGAAAATGGACTTCTGATGAATCATACAAAGAAAATGTAGTAAATAGGCTTGGAATAGTCATCTGAAACTCATAATAGTACAAGAAGAAGCCTCTATTACTTGTATCTCATTACCTAGAAGATATCCCAATTGAAGATCCGAAACTGGTCTACTTGCCGAAAATGGGGAAAACGGACTTCTGATAAATCATACAAAGAAAACGGAGTAAATCGGCTTGAAATAGTCATCTGGGACTCATAATCGTACAAGTAGAAGCCTTTATTACATGTATCTCATTCCCTTGAAGATATCCCAAATAAAGATCTGAAACTGGTCTACTAGCTGAAAATTGTGAAAACGGACTTCCGATAAATCATACAAAGAAAATGGGGTAACTATGCTTGAAATAGTCATCTGGGACTCATAATAGTACAAGGAGAAGCCTCTATTACTTGTATCTCATTCTGTAGAAGAGATCCCAAATCAAGATCCGAAACTGGTCTACTAGCCGAAAATGGGGAAAACAGACTTTTGATGAATCGTACAAAGAAAATGGAGTAAATAGGCTTGAAATAGCAATCTGGGACTCATAATAGTACAAGGAGAAGCCACTATTACTTTTATCTTATTCCCTAGAAGATATCCCAATTGAAGATCCGAAACTGGTCTACTTTCCGAAAATGGGGAAAACGGACTTCTGATAAATCATACAAAAAAAATGGAGTAAATCGGCTTGAAATAGTCATCTGGGACTCATAATAGTACAAGGAGAAGCCTCTATTACTTGTATCTAATTCCCTAGAAGATATCCCAATTGAAGATCCCAAACTGGTCTACTAGCCAAAAATGGGAAAAACGAACTTCTGATGAGTCATACAAAGAAAATGGAGTAAATAGGCTTGAATATTTCATCTGGGACTCATAATAGTACAAGGAGAAGCCTATATTACTTGTATCTCATTCTGTAGAAGAGATCCCAAATGAAGATCCGAAACTGGTCTACTAGCCGAAAATGGGGAAAACGATTTTTTGATGAATCATACAAAGAAAATGGAGTAAATAGGCTTGAAATAGTCATCTGGGACTCATAATAGTACAAGAAGAAGCCTCTATTACTTGTATCTTATTCCGTAGAAGAGATCCCAAATCAAGATCCGAAACTGGTCTACTAGCCGAAAATGGGGAAAACGGACTTTTGATGAATCATACAAAGAAAATGTAGTAAATAGGCTTGAAAGAGTCATCTGGGACTCATAATAGTACAAGGAGAAGCCTCTATTACTTGTATCTCATTCCCTAGAAGATTTGAAGATCCGAAACTGGTCTACTTGCCGAAAATGGGGAAAAAAGACTTCTGATAAATCATACAAAGAAAATGGAGTAAATCGGCTTGAAATAGTCATCTGGGACTCATAATAGTACAAGAAGAAGCCTCTATTACATGTATCTCATTCCCTAGAATATATCCCAAATGAAGATCTGAAACTGGTCTACAAGCCGAAAATGGGAAAAACGGATTTCTGATGAATCATAAAAAGAAAATAGAGTAAATAGGCATGAAATAGTCATCTGGGACTCATAATAGTACAAGGAGAAGCCTATATTACTTGGATCTCATTCCCTAGAAGATATCCCAATTGAAGATCCGAAACTGGTCTACTTGGCGAAAATTGGGAAAACGGACTTCTGATAAATCATACAAAGAAAATGGAGTAAATCGGCTTGAAATAGTCATCTGGGACTCATAATAGTACAAGTAGAAGCCTCTATTACATGTATCTCATTCCCTAGAAGATATCCCAAATGAAGATCTAAAACTGGTCTACTTGCCGAAAATGGGAAAATTGGATTTCAGATGAATCATAAAAAGAAAATGGCGTAAATAGGCTTGAAATAGTCATCTGGGACTCATAATAGTACAAGGAGAAGCCTCTATTTTTTGTATCTCATTCCCTAGAAGATATCCCAATTGAAGATCTGAAACTGGTCTACTAGCCGAAAACGGGGAAAACTAACTTCTGATGAATCATACAAAGAAAATGGTGTAAATAGGCAAAACTGGTCTACTTGCGGAAAATGGGAAAAACGGACTTCTGTTAAATCATACAAAGAAAATGGAGTAAATAGGCTTGAATATTTCATCTGGGACTCATAATAGTACAAGGAGAAGCCTATATTACTTGTATCTCATTCTGTAGAAGAGATCCCAAATGAAGATCCGAAACAGGTTTACTAGCCGAAAATGGGGAAAACGATTTTTTGTTGAATCATACAAAAAAAATGGAGTAAATAGGCTTGAAATAGTCATCTGGGACTCGTAATAGTACAAGGGGAAGCCTTTATTACTTGTATCTTATTCCGTATAAGAGATCCCAAATCAAGATCCGAAACTGGTCTACTAGCCGAAAATGGGGAAAACGGACTTTTGATGAATCACACAAAGAAAATGTAGTAAATAGGCTTGAAAGAGTCATCTGGGACTCATAATAGTACAAGGAGAAGCCTCTATTACTTGTATCTCATTCCCTAGAAGATTTGAAGATCCGAAACTGGTCTACTTGCCGAAAATGGGGAAAACAGACTTCTGATAAATCATACAAAGAAAATGGAGTAAATCGGCTTGAAATAGTCATCTGGGACTCATAATAGTACAAGAAGAAGCCTCTATTACATGTATCTCATTCCCTAGAATATATCCCAAATGAAGATCTGAAACTGGTCTACTAGCCGAAAATGGGAAAAACGGATTTCTGATGAATCATAAAAAGAAAATGGAGTAAATAGGCATGAAATAGTCATCTGGGACTCATAATAGTACAAGGAGAAGCCTATATTACTTGGATCTCATTCCCTAGAAGATATCCCAATTGAAGATCCGAAACTGGTCTACTTGGCGAAAATTGGGAAAACGGACTTCTGATAAATCATACAAAGAAAATGGAGTAAATCGGCTTGAAATAGTCATCTGGTGTAAATTATAGAAGATTGTAGGATAAGGATTCGACTCTCATGATAGGAAAATGTGAAAATGTATTAGATGAAG
This sequence comes from Thlaspi arvense, assembly GCA_911865555.2. Classification (NCBI taxonomy): domain Eukaryota; kingdom Viridiplantae; phylum Streptophyta; class Magnoliopsida; order Brassicales; family Brassicaceae; genus Thlaspi; species Thlaspi arvense. Next base: position 43,152,664 of record OU466857.2, read on the forward strand.
AAAAGTTATCTACAATGAAGGGGGATACACAGTTTATATAGAACACATTCTAGGTCTGAAAGGGTTACACACAAAGCCACTATTGCGTCCTCATTCAGCCTTATACAAACCGTGTATGACTCACCCCTTTACAGCTCATAACGGTAACAAGAGGATAAGGGTGAAGGTACAGCGCTATAAGACAAAGTGTACTGCCACCTTATCCCTTTAGTCTTTTATCCTCTTTTTCCCTCTTCTTTCTAATACAAACTAACTTCCTTATTACTCAAGTAACTGTATTTTACTATGTAACTATTAATTAGTTACTAGTAAATACCTTCTTGATTAACACTCCCCCTCAAGTTTATACTACAATACTGATTGTGTATAAACTTGGCACTTGCAAGGATAACCTCATTAAAAACCTAAGCTTGGAAAACCACGTGGGACAAAACCAAGCTTAGGGAAAAAGAGTATTATCCCTACAAGTTGGAGAGTCTCTCTCAAGGATGTGTTAGGTCTACAAGACCAAGCTTACCATGGATAAATTGGCAAACTTGGTTACTTGCTGCCTTGGTAAAAATGTCGGCCAATTGGTCCGAACTCTTAGTAAAACAAGGGAGAATTGTACCATCTTCGATCTTCTCTCTTGTCTTGTGGCAATCCGTCTCTATGTGCTTGGTCCTCTCGTGAAACACTGGATTAGTGGCTATATGGATGGCAGCTTGGTTGTCGCAATGGAAGGTGATTGGCGTCTTCTGCTCTATCCCGAAGTCCTTAAGTAGAGCCTTTAGCCAAGTTAGCTCGTTTGTGAGCTTCTTCATCGCCCTATACTCTGCTTCAGCACTGGAACAAGACACCACCTTCTGCTTCTTTGTCTTCCAAGTCACAAGATTTCCACCAATGAAGGTGCAAAAGCCGGTTGTAGACTGCCTTGTGTTGCGATCTCCATTGTAATCTGCATCACAGTATCCCACTATTTCCGTGCTTGAATTTCTTCCCATCCAAATGCCTTTGCCAGGACTCCCTTTGATATATCTCAGAATCCTTTCCACCAGGCTCCAATGGTATACCGTAGGTACTTGCATGTGTTGAGCCACCTGATTCACAGCAAAAGAAAGATCAGGCCGAGTATATGTTAAGTATATGAGCTTACCCACGAGTCTTCGGTACTGTTCCGGGCAATGATATGGAGTATCATCCTTCTCCCCCTTTCGATTGACCTTGTATCCTTGCTCTAGTGGTGTGTCCACCGGTTTAGCTCCAAGTTTTCCTGTAAGCTTTAGAAGATCAAGTGCATATTTCCTTTGTGAGAGAAAAAGTCCCTCCTTGGATCTACACACTTCAATCCCTAAGAAATACTTCAAAACACCCAAATCTTTAATATCAAAGGCTGAGTGCAAAGAGGACTTAATGGCTTGAATACCCTCTTTGTTACTCCCTGAAATAATCAAATCATCCACATAGACCAACACTACTACTATGCCATGAATATCTTGCTTAGTAAATAGAGAGTGTGATCAGAGTGTGACCTCTTGAAGCCATTAGCCAGTAGTGTAGAGCTTAGCTTGTGATACCAAGCTCTTGGAGATTGTTTAAGCCCATAGATTGCTTTCCGAAGCCTTAAGACCTTTCCCGGAGCCACTATGTCTTCTAAACCCGGAGGAGGTGACATGTAGACTTCTTCTTCTAACTCCCCCTGAAGGAAAGCATTCTTGACATCCATTTGCCACAACTCCCAATCCAAATTAACTGCTAAAGAGAGAACCACTTTCACTGTATGTTGCTTAGCTACTGGAGCAAATGTTTCCCTATAGTCATCCCCATAAGTTTGGGTAAACCCTCTTGCAACCAGCCTTGCCTTATATCTCTCGATTTCACCATCACTCTTGTACTTAATGGTGAATACCCACTTTGAGCTAACACACTTCTTTCCTTTTGGTAGTTCTTCTTCAACCCAAGTGTGATTCCTCACCATAGCTTGAACCTCATCATCAACAGCATTAGTCCATTCCTTACTTTCCTTGGCTTCCTCATAGCTTTGTGGGATGAGTTCTACATCCAGCTTGCTGATAAAAGCTTTATGCTCCTCCGGAAGAAGGTCAATCGAACAAGTAGCTTGAATTGGATGAGCTACAGCTTGGCAGTTGTAGTAAACTCTCGTATTCTTCCACTTTGAGGGGGATTTCTTCTCTCTTGTACTCTTTCTTTGATTCTCCCGAGTGTAGACTGGATCTGGTGTAACTTGTGGAGCTTGATAGGTATCGTCATCGCTTGAAGATTCAATGAACTCTCCTTCACTAGACTGACCCGATTCAATGACCTCTCCTTCACTAGACTGACCCGTCTCCTCTGCCACTTCTTTACTAGACTGACCCGTCTCTGCCACTTCTTCACTAGACTTCTCTCCTCTATCACTTTCTTGGTGATCATCCAAAAGATCCTGAGATGCATTGTTCTCATCCTCTCTAACTTCATGCACATCCTCATTTGGAAATGATGGAGCTTCCTTTTCTGCCTGAGGGGAGCTTGCATTCCCTAAGTGCTCCAGAATTCGTCGGAGGCTTGAAGCTCTATCAGCGGTTGAGTTAGGTAGGTCCTTCACACTCTCCCAACTCTTTTCCCCAAAGTAGGCTTTGTCTTCCAAAAACTTGACATCCCTTGACACATAGTACCGGTTGGTGACTGGATCGAAGCACTTGTAGCCCTTCTGAGTTGTTGAGTATCCAATGAATACGCACTTGTTACTCTTAGGCTCCAGCTTGTTCCTTAAGTCACCTGGAACAAACACAAAACACAGACTACCAAACACCCTCAAATGGTCAATACTAGGATTTGAGTTATTTAGGATTTGGAAAGGAGATTTATCATCAAGGATACGAGTTGGTGTTCGGTTGATGAGATAGCAAGCTGTCATTACTGCATCGCCCCAAAACCTCTTAGGCATGTGTTTTTGAAATAGCATAGCCCTTGCCACCTCCATTAGGTGCCTATTCTTTCTCTCAGCAACACCATTTTGTTGGGGGTTATGATATGATCTTGGACAAGGCTAAAGACTTGGAGCTTGAAGAAGACCATGGAGAAGAAGATAAAGGAGATCATTTAGCCGAAGAAGCTCTATACATTCCCCAAGGTCCAATGACACGTTCAAGAGCCAAAGCACTACAAGAACAAGTGCATTCGTTACTTAACCACTCGGAGGATCAAGAAGATCAAAGTCATGCTTATCAAACCACTTTGGTTTTGATTCAAGCCCACGGCTAGCAAATCGGGAATGGGCTATACTTGTACTCTTTTTCCCTCGTCTTGTTTTTGTCCCTTTGGGTTTTGCAAGCGAGGTTTTTAACGAGGCAAGTATACCCATCGTTGGCCCATTTGCTAGTCCAAGACAAGTTCCAGCAGCAACCGTTTCACCTAAGTAGTTTAAGAGTTCTTTCTTTGTTATTCAAACTAGACGCTCCCCTTATTCATTTCCTTGCTTTGTTTCGAGATGTTCTTGGTGCTTGTACCGAGTTCTATCTCTTTATATGTTGTCTTTGAACTTGCTTTGGAGTTATCTATCCTTTTATTCTCAAACTCTCTGAAACGATAGATCCGGTAAATCAAAGGTTATCTCATCCCCTTTGTGTGACCATTCGATCCACGGTGAATCTAAGGACCATCCGCAGCCTTAGTGTGACCAAACGCTCCATTCTGCTTTCTCATCTTACCCGTGTTAAGTTCTCATATTCAATCATTCACATTAACTTGTTTATCATCATCATCGTCGTCATTTCTTTGTCATTGATCATTGTTGTCCATTGCCCTTCGTGTTTCATCTCGTTTGACCATCATTGATATCATCCCGTTCCGTGTTAGTCTAACTTTCAAAGTGTCGAATCATAAGGGAAATCATATTAAGTGGTATCAGAGCCACTTTGAATGTTTAGATCTTGTTGATATCACTTTTCAATATTTTTGTCGATTAAAATTCTTGTGTTGCACGGATCTTTTGTTCTAAGGTGTTAGATCTTTGTTTGCTTGTTTCTCATCATCTGAATCTATGATCCATTTCTAAAACCAATCAACATAGGATTATTTTACTGTGAGAATTTGTTTAAACGTTTCAGGTACCATGGAAAATCTTGAGGAAGAAGAAAGTATCAACAACGTCAATAACAAACTATGGGTCGAAGCCATGACTGCTCGTTTTGACAAACTTCTCAACGATCGATTTGAAGCCTTCCGCCAAGAGCAAAACCTAAATCAAGCAGACAACAGATCAAATCATTCGCCCCCTAGAAGAAGAAACCGGCGTGATCATGTTTCAACCGGACATTCTAGTGGCGATTCAACTGATTCTTATTACTGTCCCAAGAGCGAGTCTTCTCAAGGTCGTCAGCGAAGACCTAGACGAGAAAGGCACGACAGGGAACGTATACCAGACCCGCTTGGAGGCATTAAACTTAAGATACCATCTTTTCATGGGAGAAACGATCCAGCTGCCTACTTAGAATGGGAAAAGAAGATTGAGCTTGTGTTTGATGCTCAGCACTGTACTGAGATCAATAGAGTGAAGATTGCTGCGACTGAATTCTACGACTATGCCCTTAGTTGGTGGGATCAGATAGTTACTACCAGAAGAAGAAACCGTGAGTATCCGGTGGAGACTTGGAACGAGTTGAGAAGCCTGATGAGAAAGAGGTTTGTGCCGAGTCACTACCACCGTGAACTACATCAACAACTCAGAAAGCTTGCACAAGGAAACCGCTCGGTTGAGGAATACTATCAGGAGATGGAAACTTTGATGATTCGAGCTGATATAGTAGAAGACCGGGAAGCTACGATGGCACGCTTTCTTGGAGGATTAAACCGTGAGATACAAGATCGTGTGGAAACTCAGTACTATGTGGAGCTAGAAGAAATGTTACACAAAGCCATTCTATTCGAGCAACAGATCAAGAGGAAAGGTCCCTCTCGGATAAGTCATGGAACCGGGACAACTTATAACCGGGCTAGTTACTCAAGAGAGGATAAGAGTAGCTACCCGAGGGAAAGTAAACCGTTCATAGCTCCGAAAACCGAATCAAAGCCGCCTACAGATCACAAAGGAAAAACTATAGAGGGGTTGACAAGGACACGCGACGTCAAGTGTTTTAAGTGTCACGGTAGAGGCCATTACGCCAATGAGTGTACCAACAAGCGTATGATGATTCTCCTTGATAACGGCGAATTTGAGTCCGAGGACGAGTGTCCAGAAGAAACCTGTGAAGAAGACATTCTCCCACCAGTCAGAGGTGATTTGTTGGTAGCAAGGAGAACTCTAAGCATACAAACTATGGCCCCGGAGCAAGAACAACGAGAAAATCTCTTTCACACGCGATGCCATGTTCTAGGAAAGGTATGTAGTCTTATCATCGACGGAGGAAGCTGCACCAACGTTGCTAGTGATACGATGGTTAAGAAACTTGGTCTAAAGACGTCAAAGCATCCAAACCCTTATAAGCTACAGTGGCTCAATAACATTGGAGAGCTAAACGTTAGTAGCCAAGTGATCGTCCCTATTACTATTAGTCGGTACGAAGACGAGGTTTTGTGTGATGTTCTACCAATGGAGGCCAGCCATATACTTCTAGGAAGACCGTGGCAATCAGATAGGAGAGTGACTCATGATGGTTTCTCTAACCGTCACTCGTTTGAATACAAAGGCAAGAAAACAACTCTGATTCCCATGACCCCTCAAGAAGTGTATCTTGATCAAAAGAAAGATTCGAAGAAACCAAAACATTCGAGCTTCTATGCTAAGGCCAGTCAGGTTAAAAAGTCCTTTCTCTCAAATCGCTCTTTGGTTTTATTTGTTTATAAGGAAGCTCTAACAAGTTTAACTAACATCACACCGGTGCTACCGAGTGAAATAAATCAACTCTTGCAAGAGTTTAGTGATGTTTTTCCAGAGGATTCACCAAAGGAGTTGCCACCCATCCGAGGCATAGAACATCAAATAGACTTTGTTCCCGGAGCTTCTCTACCAAACCGCCCTGCTTATAGAACTAATCCGGTGGAAACAAGGGAACTACAACAACAAGTTAATGATCTAATGGCTAAGGGACATATTCGTGAAAGTATGAGTCCTTGTGCCGTTCCCGTTTTGTTGGTACCAAAGAAAGATGGGAGCTGGCGCATGTGTGTAGACTGCCGAGCCATCAATAACATCACTGTAAAGTATCGTCATCCCATTCCTAGACTTGATGATATGTTAGATGAGTTATATGGTTCTAACATTTTCTCTAAAGTAGATTTAAAAAGTGGTTATCATCAGATTAGGATGAAAGAAGGGGATGAGTGGAAAACAGCCTTTAAAACAAAACAAGGGCTGTATGAGTGGCTCGTAATGCCATTTGGTTTAACTAATGCTCCTAGTACGTTTATGAGACTTATGAATCATGTTCTTAGGGCTTATATAGGAGAGTTTGTGGTAGTATACTTTGATGACATTCTTATATACTCTAAGAACTTAGAAGAGCATGTTAAGCATATTAAGCTTGTTTTAGAAGTGCTTAGGCAAGAAAAGCTTTATGCTAATTTTAAAAAGTGTACTTTTTGTACGGATAACGTGGTGTTCTTAGGTTTTGTTGTGAATACAGAAGGTGTAAAGGTAGATGAAGAAAAGGTTAAGGCGATCCAAGAATGGCCAAGTCCTAAAACCATTGGAGAGGTCCGAAGCTTTCATGGTCTAGCTGGGTTTTACCGACGTTTCGTAAGAGATTTCAGTACTATAGCCGCGCCTTTAACCGAAGTAATCAAGAAGAGTGTGGGGTTCAAATGGGAACAAGCTCAAGAAGAAGCGTTTCAATGCCTTAAAGAGAAGCTTATTCATGCTCCAGTATTAGCTTTACCCGACTTTGTTAAAACCTTTGAAATTGAGTGTGACGCTTCTGGTGTAGGTATTGGAGCCGTGCTTATGCAAGAAAGAAGACCAATTGCCTATTTCAGCGAAAAGCTTGGAGGAGCCACACTAAACTATCCCACATATGACAAAGAGTTGTATGCTCTTGTTCGGGCATTACAGACTTGGCAACATTACTTGTGGCCAAAAGAATTTGTTATACACACGGATCACGAATCTCTCAAGCACCTCAAAGGCCAGCAAAAACTTAACAAAAGACACGCAAGGTGGGTCGAGTTCATTGAAACCTTTCCCTATGTCATCAAATATAAAAAAGGTAAAGACAATGTTGTAGCCGACGCATTGTCTCGAAGGTACGTCCTTCTCTCTACTCTTTCTGCTAAGCTTTTAGGGTTTGAACAAATTAAAGAAATGTATGCTGATGATCCTGATTTTCAAGAAATTTTTAAAGCATGTGAGAAGTTTGCTTCGGGACATTATTATCAGCAAGACGGGTATCTCTTCTATGAGAACCGTTTGTGTATTCCTAACTGCTCTCTTCGAGATTTATTTGTCAGGGAAGCACACGGAGGCGGGCTTATGGGGCATTTTGGGATAGCCAAGACGTTAGAAGTCATGAAAGATCACTTCCATTGGCCTCACATGAAAAGAGACGTTGAGCGAATATGTGGCCGTTGTCCTACATGCAAACAAGCTAAGTCTAAAGTACAACCGAATGGTTTGTATACCCCTCTTCCTATTCCTATGCACCCTTGGAATGATATTTCAATGGATTTTGTTATGGGTTTGCCTAGAACTAGAACAGGTAAGGACTCTATCTTTGTTGTAGTTGATAGGTTTTCGAAAATGGCTCACTTCATTGCTTGCAACAAAACTGATGATGCATTGCATGTAGCTAATCTGTTTTTCAAAGAAGTTGTACGTTTGCATGGCATGCCTAAGACCATAGTTTCTGATCGTGATACCAAGTTTCTTAGTTTCTTTTGGAAGACACTTTGGTCTAAGTTAGGCACTAAATTGTTGTTTTCTACTACTTGTCATCCACAGACTGATGGTCAGACTGAAGTAGTTAATAGAACCTTAGGAACCTTACTGCGTGCCTTGATTAAAAAGAATTTAAAGAGTTGGGAGGATTGCTTACCTCACGTAGAATTTGCTTACAATCACTCTGTTCATTCTGCTTCTAAGTACTCGCCTTTTCAAATTGTGTATGGTTTCAATCCTATTTCTCCTTTAGACCTAATGCCTTTACCTTTGAGTGATAGAGCAAGCACTGATGGAAAAAAAAAAAAGCAGAGTTGATACAGCAGATTCATGAAAGTGCTCGAAAGAACATAGAAGAAAAGACTAAGTTATATGTCAAACACGCCAACAAAGGAAGGAAACAAGTTGTTTTTCAGGTTGGAGATCAAGTCTGGTTGCATTTGAGGAAGGAACGGTTCCCTAATGAAAGGAAATCAAAGCTAATGCCAAGAATAGACGGTCCTTTCAAAATCATCAAACGGATCAGTGACAATGCGTATCAACTGGATTTACAAGGTAAGTATAATGTTAGTTCTAGTTTTAATGTTGCTGATCTTGTTCCTTTTGTTTCAGATGAAGCGGATTTGAGGTCAAATCCTTCTCAAGTGGGAGGGGATGATATGATCTTGGACAAGGCTAAAGACTTGGAGCTTGAAGAAGACCATGGAGAAGAAGATAAAGGAGATCATTTAGCCGAAGAAGCTCTATACATTCCCCAAGGTCCAATGACACGTTCAAGAGCCAAAGCACTACAAGAACAAGTGCATTCGTTACTTAACCACTCGGAGGATCAAGAAGATCAAAGTCATGCTTATCAAACCACTTTGGTTTTGATTCAAGCCCACGGCTAGCAAATCGGGAATGGGCTATACTTGTACTCTTTTTCCCTCGTCTTGTTTTTGTCCCTTTGGGTTTTGCAAGCGAGGTTTTTAACGAGGCAAGTATACCCATCGTTGGCCCATTTGCTAGTCCAAGACAAGTTCCAGCAGCAACCGTTTCACCTAAGTAGTTTAAGAGTTCTTTCTTTGTTATTCAAACTAGACGCTCCCCTTATTCATTTCCTTGCTTTGTTTCGAGATGTTCTTGGTGCTTGTACCGAGTTCTATCTCTTTATATGTTGTCTTTGAACTTGCTTTGGAGTTATCTATCCTTTTATTCTCAAACTCTCTGAAACGATAGATCCGGTAAATCAAAGGTTATCTCATCCCCTTTGTGTGACCATTCGATCCACGGTGAATCTAAGGACCATCCGCAGCCTTAGTGTGACCAAACGCTCCATTCTGCTTTCTCATCTTACCCGTGTTAAGTTCTCATATTCAATCATTCACATTAACTTGTTTATCATCATCATCGTCGTCATTTCTTTGTCATTGATCATTGTTGTCCATTGCCCTTCGTGTTTCATCTCGTTTGACCATCATTGATATCATCCCGTTCCGTGTTAGTCTAACTTTCAAAGTGTCGAATCATAAGGGAAATCATATTAGGTTATATGGGCAGCTGGTTTGATGAAGAATTCCACATTTCTCTAAGTGTTCTTTGAGCTTGTTGCTTGTATATTCACCTCCATTATCTGTTCTTAAAATCTTAATCTTTGCATCAAAGTAGTTAGTCACATAGTTTTGAAAGTTTATAAATGCATCATAAACTCTATCCTTAGAAGGCATCAAGGTTACCCAAGTATACTTAGATTTCTCATCTATAAATGTGACAAAATACTTATGGTTATCTCTAGATGCACAAGGTGAAGACCACACATCAGAATGCACAAGATCAAAACATTTTTCATAAATCGCACTAGACTTAGGAAAAACAGCTTTGCAATGTTTGCCTAATATGCATGCTTCACAGTTTGCACAATCATAAGAAAAACCAGGCATTAGTAAACTTAAGGCTCTAGAATGAGGGTGACCAAGTCTTTCATGCCATAAAACAACAGATGTCTTAACAGAGTTTGCAAAGATAGAAGAAACATTATTCTTAGAAACAGAATTTAAAGAGATGTCTTGGAACACATATAAGTCATCCTTGGTGCTGCCTTGCCCAAACACTTTTCCACTCTCAATATCCTGCAACTTAACATCATTAGGACTAAAAATAGCTAAACAGTTTAAGTCCTTAGTAGTTTTCTTTACAGAAAGGAGATTAGAGGTGAACTTAGGCATATAAAAGGCACTTAGCTTCTTGTTAAACACATTAATATAACCTATACCTTCTATTGGCACATTATGACCATTTGCAACCTTAACATTCCCTAAAGCCGGTTTAATGTTCTCTAACAACTTAGGATTACTAATCATATGGTGAGAAGCTCCTGAGTCTAATACTAATGAGTTTAAATCACTAGAGTTAGAAGATAAGAGAGATATACCGCCTGGATGTAACTTAGATGCAATGGATTGAAGGAGGCTCTCTAGATCAGCTTTGTTCATCACAATGGTCTCCTGAGAGGTGGAAGCTGAGCTCTTGTCTTGTATAGCTTGTAAAGCCTTCTCATGATGACCGAACTGCACCATAGCTCTTTCAGCATTTTCGGAGCCTTCACTTGCTTCTGCCACATTCGCCTTCATCTTGTCCTTCTTGAACTTATCTGGCTTTAAATGAGGGTGTAGGATCCAGCATTTGTCTTTGAGATGACCCTTTTTCTCACAATGCTCACAAACCCATGTCTTCTTGTCTCCATGTTTTGCCACTCCCACCTTGTTAGCCGTAGGTAGACTTGCATTCTTGTTGCTAAACAGCTCCTGATTGCCATACTCCTTTTGTATCTTAGCACAAACTTGCTCTAGGGTAGGAATCTTGTCTTCTCTCAAGATGTGCTGGATTACATCAGTATAGCCTTGATTCAGAGACAGAAGCAACCCAAACACACGATCTTGCTCTCTTCTCTCCTTGAGTGTCTTAGCATCAGTGGTAAAGGGTCTCAACATATCCAACTCAGCAACCAACGATCTATACCTTCCGAAATGGGTGTTGAAGTCACTCTCTTCTTGGCTCAGATTTCCGAGAGCTTTCTTGATACCATAGACCCGAGTCAAGTTAGACTCATTGCCGAAGACATTTGTAAGAGTATCCCACAGCTCCTTAGCAGTCTCACAGTACGAATAGCCTTCTAGAATTGACGCCTCTAGTGAGCAGTGTAGAGCAGTCAGCACATTCAGATCATACTGCTTCCAAGTATCTTCATCCAGACCTCTATCAATTGCCTTTAGCTCTTCATAGGTGAACTCAATGTGTTTTGTGAGCTTCCTTCCTCCTAACACATTCAGAGTTGTTCGCTTCCACAACAGAAAGTTGTTCCCATTTAGAGTTACCGCAAATCTCAAGTCTTTGAAGGTGTCATTCATCTTGCCATCATACACCGTAACAGGCATAGGAGCTTGTTGAAGAGCAGCCATCACCAAAGCTTAAGTATTTCGCTTATTGAACACCAAAACTAACACTTTCCAAGACCAAAGATCCAACTTTTCGAACCTTCCTTACTCAAACCACAAGCCAAACCGCAACACTAATCTATCCACAACCTTTGCCTTAAACTGATTCCTCTAGACTAGACCTTTCAACCAGAGAGAGAGATAAAGCTCAAACCTTTACTTTTCCAGATCTGACTTGCTTCACCTTCTTAGCTCGGTTTGATGCTTCAGCTTAACTCATAAGACCCAGTTTCAACCCAGAATAGCTTTTGCCACGGATTAACTCACAAGAACTTCTCTCAAACACAAGAATCGAACAAGAAAACCAAGATTTAAGACTCAAGAATCACAAAACCGCTCTGATACCATGTAAATTATAGAAGATTGTAGGATAAGGATTCGACTCTCATGATAGGAAAATGTGAAAATGTATTAGATGAAGAAAAGTTATCTACAATGAAGGGGGATACACAGTTTATATAGAACACATTCTAGGTCTGAAAGGGTTACACACAAAGCCACTATTGCGTCCTCATTCAGCCTTATACAAACCGTGTATGACTCACCCCTTTACAGCTCATAACGGTAACAAGAGGATAAGGATGAAGGTACAGCGCTATAAGACAAAGTGTACTGCCACCTTATCCCTTTAGTCTTTTATCCTCTTTTTCCCTCTTCTTTCTAATACAAACTAACTTCCTTATTACTCAAGTAACTGTATTTTACTATGTAACTATTAATTAGTTACTAGTAAATACCTTCTTGATTAACATCTGGGACTCATAATAGTACAAGTAGAAGCCTCTATTACATGTATCTCATTCCCTAGAAGATATCCCAAATGAATATTTAAAACTGGTCTACTTGCCGAAAATGGGAAAACGGATTTCAAATGAATCATAAAAAGAAAATGGAGTAAATAGGCTTGAAATAGTCATCTGGGACTCATAATAGTACAAGGAGAAGCCTCTATTACTTGTATCTCATTCCCTAGAAGATATCCCAATTGAAGATCTGAAACTGGTCTACTAGCCGAAAACGGGGAAAACGAACTTCTGATGAATCATACAAAGAAAATGGAGTAAATAGGCAAAACTGGTCTACTTGCGGAAAATGGGAAAAACGGACTTCTGTTAAATCATACAAAGAAAATGGAGTAAATAGGCTTGAAAATTTAATCTGGGACTCATAATAGTACAAGGAGAAGCATATATTACTTGTATCTCATTCTGTAGAAGAGATCCCAAATCAAGATCCGAAACTGGTCTACTAGCTGAAAATTGTGAAAACGGACTTCCGATAAATCATACAAAGAAAATAGGGTAACTATGCTTGAAATAGTCATCTGGGACTCATAATAGTACAAGGAGAAGCCTCTATTTAATATGATTACCCTTATGATTCGACACTTTGAAAGCTAGACTAACACAAAGGATGTTATATGAATGATGATCAACTGGAATGAACAATATGAGCAAGGGACGACAAAGATCAAGGATAACAACGGAAAAATGCTGTTGATGAATGACTAATGGGAATGAGCGAATGGGAGAACTTAACACGGATGAGATGAAGTAGTAGAATGGAGCGTTTGGTCACACTAAGGCTGCGGAGGGTCCTTAGATTCACCATGGATCGAATGGTCACACAAAGGGAATGAGAGAACCTTTGATTTACCGGATCTATCGTTTCAGAGAGTTTGAGAAAAAAAGGATAGATAGATTAAAATGCAAGTTCAGAGACAACATATAAAGAGATAGAACTCGGTACAAGCACCAAGAACATCTCGAAACAAAGCAAAGAAATGAATAAGGGGAGCGTCTAGTTTGAATAACAAAGGAAGAACTCTTAAACTACTTAGGTGAAACGGTTGTTGCTTAGAACTTGTCTTGGACTAGCAAATGGGCTAACGATGGGTATACTTGCCTCGTTAAAAACCTCTCTTGCAAAACCCAAAGGGACAAAAACAAGATGAGGAAAAAAGAGCACAAGTATAGCCCATTCCCGATTTACTAGCCGTGGGTTTGAATCAAAACCAAAGTGGTTTGATAAGCATGACTTTGATCTTCTTGATTCTCCGAGTGGTTAAGTAACGAATGCACTTGTTCTTGTAGTGCTTTGGCTCTTGAACGTGTCATTGGACCTTGGGGAAAGTATAGAGCTTCTTTGGCTACATCTCCCTTATCTTCTTCTCCATGGTCTTCCTTAACTTCAAGTTCCAAGTCTTTAGCCTTGTCCAAGATCATATCATCCCCTCCCACTTGAGAAGGATTTGACCTCAAATCCGCTTCATCTGAAACAAAAGGAACAAGATCAGCAACATTGAAACTAGAGCTAACATTATACTTACCTTGTAAATCTAGTTGATATGCATTGTCACTGATCCATTTGATGATTTTGAAAGGACCGTCTATTCTTGGCATTAGCTTTGATTTTCTTTCATTAGGGAACCGTTCCTTCCTCAAATGCAACCAAACTTGATCTCCAACCTGAAAAACAACTTGTTTCCTTCCTTTGTTGGCGTGTTTGACATATAACTTAGTCTTTTCTTCTATGTTCTTTCGAGCACTTTCATGAATCTGCTCTATCAACTCTGCCTTTTTCTTTCCATCAGTGCTTGCTCTATCACTCAAAGGTAAAGGCATTAGATCTAAAGGAGAAATAGGATTGAAACCATACACGATTTGAAAAGGCGAGTACTTAGAAGCAGAGTGAACAGAGTGATTGTAAGCAAATTCTATGTGAGGTAAACAATCCTGCCAACTCTTTAAATTTTTCTTAATCAAGGCACGCAGCAAGGTTCCTAAGGTTCTATTAACTACTTCAGTCTGACCATCAGTCTGTGGATGACAAGTAGTAGAAAACAACAATTTAGTACCTAACTTAGACCAAAGTGTCTTCCGAAAGAAACTAAGAAACTTGGTATCACGATCAGAAACTATGGTCTTAGGCATGCCATGCAAACGTACAACTTCTTTGAAAAACATATTAGCTACATGTAATGCATCATCAGTCTTGTTGCAAGCAATGAAATGAGCCATTTTTGAGAACCTATCAACTACAACAAAGATAGAGTCCTTACCTGTTCTAGTCCTAGGCAAACCCATAACAAAATCCATTGAAATATCATTCCAAGGATGCATAGGAATAGGGAGAGGGGTATACAAACCATTCGGTTGTACTTTAGACTTAGCTTGTTTGCATGTAGGACAACGGCCACATATTCGCTCAACGTCTCTTTTCATGTGAGGCCAATGGAAATGATCTTTCATGACTTCTAACGTCTTGGCTATTCCGAAATGCCCCATAAGCCCACCTCCGTGTGCTTCCCTGACAAATAAATCTCGAAGAGAGTGTTGGAATTGTTTGCGGAAGTTTACAATAAAGGAGAGAAATGAATGAAGAACATGACGAACAAGAGAAAGAGGGTTAAGGAGGATTATTATTCCTTAAGTTAACTCATTACAATGATAGAAAGAGTCTATATATAGACTTATACAATGGTGAGTAACGGCTACATATGAAAGAGACACAAGGAATAAACAAGTGGATGTGGTCTTCACGGTGATAGTGACTGGTCAAGGGAAGCCTCCAACGTTCATATCCTTAAGTGTAACATGTGACCTTATCTTCTTTATATCAAACAAGGAGGAGGTAGCATCCGTACAAGTCCGTATGCCTAGGGAACCGAGCCACTTAAGCTTGATCATCAAGTAAGCTTGACATACAAGCTAGGTCTCCAACGGTCACTTAGATGCTCGGTTCTAGGCTTACTACTCCAACGGTCATGATTTAATAAGCAACAAGAGGATAAGGTCACATGTTTGCTTAAGGAGACAACCGTTGATGACAAGTCACTTTCGCTTCCTTGGAGACCATCCCTTTGTTTATTCTTATTGTCTTTGTCTTATTGATTCAAGTTGTAACCAAGGCGAGTCTATATATAGACTATTGCCCACATTTGTAACATTTTAACTTAAGGAAATATACTCTCCTTAATTCTATTCTCACATTCTCTCCTGTTCTTCACTTGTTCTTCATCATTTTACTTAAACATTCCGCAAATATTCTAACATGGTATCAGAGCGAGTTATGTAGATCTTTGGATCACAAACTCTGATTCTCATCCTCTCTCATTTTACTTCTTCTTTATTCGCTACCTCTCTCTCTCTCTCAACTCCAGAAAATTCTCAGAAACTTTACCCAACGGTCCATAGCCACTAATCACCCTCTTTATACTCTTAAATCACTCCTAAAACTCTCTACACCACCTAAACTCATTCTCAATCCACCATACTCTCATTCGCTTACTCTTCTCTTTCCTCAAATCTCTTTCTCAAAACCATTGACCAACGGTCCATACCTTTGCCCATAGGTCCATAGAACCAAATTCATGGCCATGGAGAACAACAAGCCATTGGCTTTACCAGTTACACTCAAAGGAGTGAACTATCTACTGTGGTCAAGAACCACAAGAGCCGCCTTGTGTGGAAGAGGTCTCTGGAGTCATGTCTCAAGTGACGCCCCCATAGCAGCTCCACCAGCCGCGGGAGCAGCCATTGTCCCAGCCGAAGAGACCCAATGGTACAGGGAAGACCAGACCGTCCTTGCTTTGTTACAAAGCTCCCTAAGCAACAAAATCTTGGAGGCATACTCCTACTGTGAAACCGCCAAGGAGCTGTGGGGGACTTTGAAGCAAGTATTCGGCAATGTCTCTAATCTAAGCCGTGTGTTTGAAGTCAAAAAGGCTATCAACGATCTAAGGCAAGAAGATATGGAGTTCACCAAGCACTTTGGAAAATTCAGAGCACTATGGGCTGAGCTGGAAATGCTAAGGCCAAGTACCGTGGATCCACAAGTCTTGAATGAAAGAAGGGAGCAAGACAAGGTCTTTGGACTGCTTTTAACTCTCAGCTCAACCTACAATGATCTCATCAAACACCTTCTCAGAGCAGAAAGGCTACCAACGCTTGAAGAAGTCTGTTCTCAAGTCCAAAAGGAGCAAGGATCACTCGGCTTATTTGGAGGAAAAGGAGAGCTGATTTCAGCCAACAAAGGAGCCTACAAGTTTGATGAGAAGAGAAACTCGTTTTGTGATCATTGCAAGAGAAAGGGGCACACCAAAGAAATCTGCTGGAGTCTCCATCCACACCTTAAATGATACAAACTTAGGAGCTGAAGCTGACATCCCTACCATGAGACAAGCTCCAAGAACAAGATCAGGAACTAAAGACTTAGCTGATGGCTTCAACCAAGCAGTAGAGACGCTGATCACTTCCCAACACTTAGAGGATATCACTACTCAACTAAGTCAACTAAGCATCGCCAAGGAAGCAGCAATGGCAAGGGATTATCTAGACAAGGAGGGCATTGAGCAAGAAGACCTTCCCAATGAGCAAGCAGGCGGTTTAGACATCACCAACGACCCTCTCATCAAAAGCATAGGTTATACACGTGACTGGCCATTGATTCATGCCAACAAAGGAGTTTCCTTATTCACCATCACG
The DNA here is from genome assembly GCA_911865555.2 of Thlaspi arvense. Taxonomy (NCBI): domain Eukaryota; kingdom Viridiplantae; phylum Streptophyta; class Magnoliopsida; order Brassicales; family Brassicaceae; genus Thlaspi; species Thlaspi arvense. The sequence goes on from OU466857.2 coordinate 43,169,472, forward strand.
TCAGCTAAGTAAACCGCCTCATTTGGACCTAAACCAAGGTATGATCCAAATCCTTAATTTCCATATGGTTTAGTTCTACTAATCAATCTTTTCTGTTTTGTTTTCTTGGTTTAGTTTTTATTTCATTTAAACTTTAGTATAAGGCATGTTGGCCACCTTTTATTTACATTTTTGTTTTAAGGCATTGTTAGCCAAGTAGTTTAACCTAAGGGTTTTGTAATCTGTTTCAAGTCCCCTAGAAGGGCAAAGCTGTTTGGACTGTTTATAAAGTCCCCTCACAGCCGTGTATTCTTTCACCATATCAATAAAGATCGAACTTCTTGGCTAAGTACCAAACTCTTGTTCTCTAAAGCTTTGTGTGATTCATTGCTTGAGAGTTCTTTGTCTTATCAAGGCTTAGATCCATAAAGCCTTGTGGCGACTTTCGTTCCATCCCACTATTCATCTCATCCTTTAGTTCTTACAAATAGAGTGGCACAACTCTTTGTTTGAGCTCCATCTCGATCCACTTCCTTCCATAGTCCATCCACTGATTGCAAGTCGAAAGAGTTGAACAACCAGCGGCCCAATCCCATCATCCCTACACGGTTACCTGTTAGTAGGTGTGTGTCATTAAACCAAAATGGAAGGAGGGAAAGGCTAGGTGTGCTTCAGAAGAAGCTGCTCACAAAGGCGAAAGATCTAAGACGATCCCTGGAGAAGATGGAGCAGCCAACTCATCCCAATTCGTGACAAAATCGGACTTAGATGCCTTGATCAAGGCGTTTAAGGAGTCTGGTAACACTCTTGGTACCTCATTTCATGTGATTCAAAATATGGGAAATTCTTACAGCTCTTTACATACACTTAAGAATAAGCCATTAATAGTTGATTCAGGAGCTTCTCATCACATGATTAGTGATTTAAGCTTAATTAGCAACATAAAACCAACTATAGGAAATGTTGAGATTGCTAATGGGGAAAAGGTGCCAATTAAGGGAATAGGAGAACTAAAGCTCTTTGAGAGATCTTCTAAAGCGTTTTATATGCCTACCTTTACATCTAATTTATTATCAGTAAAGAAAGCTACAATGATCTAAACTGTATTGCTATCTTTGGACCTAATGAAGTGTGTTTTCACAATATTAAGACCAGCAAAACGCTTGGGAAAGGGACTACCAAAGATGATCTCTATGTTCTTGAAGACACTAAGCTCTTAGATCCTACCTTTGCTTCTTCTAATAATGTTGTAGCTTGTGCTAATAATGCGATTTGGCATGCTAGATTAGGTCACCCTCATGCTCGTGCATTGAGTCTTCTATTACCTAGAGTAGTGTTTAAGAATGATGATTGTGAGGCTTGTATCTTAGGAAAACATTGTAGAACTGTCTTTCCTAAGTCTTCTACTATTTATGAAAAATGCTTTGATTTAGTTCATTCTGATGTTTGGACATCTCCATGTGAGTCTAGAGATCAAAACAAGTATTTTGTTACCTTCATAGATGAAAAATCTAAGTATACTTGGTTAACTCTTCTTCCATCAAAAGATAGAGTCTTTGAGGCATTTAGAAATTTTCAAACTCACATAACTAACCATTTTAATGCCAAGATTAAGATTTTCAGATCAGATAATGGAGGAGAATACACCAGTAACTTAATCAAAGAATACCTTACCTCACAAGGCATCATTCACCAAACAAGCTGCCCTTACACGCCCCAACAAAATGGTGTAGCTGAAAGGAAGAATTGTAAATTATAGAAGATTGTAGGATAAGGATTCGACTCTCATGATAGGAAAATGTGAAAATGTATTAGATGAAGAAAAGTTATCTACAATGAAGGGGGATACACAGTTTATATAGAACACACTCTAGGTCTGAAAGGGTTACACACAAAGCCACTATTGCGTCCTCATTCAGCCTTATACAAACCGTGTATGACTCACCCCTTTACAGCTCATAACGGTAACAAGAGGATAAGGGTGAAGGTACAGCGCTATAAGACAAAGTGTACTGCCACCTTATCCCTTTAGCCTTTTATCCTCTTTTTCCCTCTTCTTTCTAATACAAACTAACTTCCTTATTACTCAAGTAACTGTATTTTACTATGTAACTATTAATTAGTTACTAGTAAATACCTTCTTGATTAACACTCCCCCTCAAGTTTATACTACAATACTGATTGTGTATAAACTTGGCACTTGCAAGGATAACCTCATTAAAAACCTAAGCTTGGAAAACCACGTGGGACAAAACCAAGCTTAGGGAAAAAGAGTATTATCCCTACAAGTTGGAGAGTCTCTCTCAAGGATGTGTTAGGTCTACAAGACCAAGCTTACCATGGATAAATTGGCAAACTTGGTTACTTGCTGCCTTGGTAAAAATGTCGGCCAATTGGTCCGAACTCTTAGTAAAACAAGGGAGAATTGTACCATCTTCGATCTTCTCTCTTGTCTTGTGGCAATCCGTCTCTATGTGCTTGGTCCTCTCGTGAAACACTGGATTAGTGGCTATATGGATGGCAGCTTGGTTGTCGCAATGGAAGGTGATTGGCGTCTTCTGCTCTATCCCGAAGTCCTTAAGTAGAGCCTTTAGCCAAGTTAGCTCGTTTGTGAGCTTCTTCATCGCCCTATACTCTGCTTCAGCACTGGAACAAGACACCACCTTCTGCTTCTTTGTCTTCCAAGTCACAAGATTTCCACCAATGAAGGTGCAAAAGCCGGTTGTAGACTGCCTTGTGTTGCGATCTCCATTGTAATCTGCATCACAGTATCCCACTATTTCCGTGCTTGAATTTCTTCCCATCCAAATGCCTTTGCCAGGACTCCCTTTGATATATCTCAGAATCCTTTCCACCAGGCTCCAATGGTATACCGTAGGTACTTGCATGTGTTGAGCCACCTGATTCACAGCAAAAGAAAGATCAGGCCGAGTATATGTTAAGTATATGAGCTTACCCACGAGTCTTCGGTACTGTTCCGGGCAATGATATGGAGTATCATCCTTCTCCCCCTTTCGATTGACCTTGTATCCTTGCTCTAGTGGTGTGTCCACCGGTTTAGCTCCAAGTTTTCCTGTAAGCTTTAGAAGATCAAGTGCATATTTCCTTTGTGAGAGAAATAGTCCCTCCTTGGATCTACACACTTCAATCCCTAAGAAATACTTCAAAACACCCAAATCTTTAATATCAAAGGCTGAGTGCAAAGAGGACTTAATGGCTTGAATACCCTCTTTGTTACTCCCTGAAATAATCAAATCATCCACATAGACCAACACTACTACTATGCCATGAATATCTTGCTTAGTAAATAGAGTGTGATCAGAGTGTGACCTCTTGAAGCCATTAGCCAGTAGTGTAGAGCTTAACTTGTGATACCAAGCTCTTGGAGATTGTTTAAGCCCATAGATTGCTTTCCGAAGCCTTAAGACCTTTCCCGGAGCCACTATGTCTTCTAAACCCGGAGGAGGTGACATGTAGACTTCTTCTTCTAACTCCCCCTGAAGGAAAGCATTCTTGACATCCATTTGCCACAACTCCCAATCCAAATTAACTGCTAAAGAGAGAACCACTTTCACTGTATGTTGCTTAGCTACTGGAGCAAATGTTTCCCTATAGTCATCCCCATAAGTTTGGGTAAACCCTCTTGCAACCAGCCTTGCCTTATATCTCTCGATTTCACCATCACTCTTGTACTTAATGGTGAATACCCACTTTGAGCTAACACACTTCTTTCCTTTTGGTAGTTCTTCTTCAACCCAAGTTTGATTCCTCACCATAGCTTGAACCTCATCATCAACAGCATTAGTCCATTCCTTACTTTCCTTGGCTTCCTCATAGCTTTGTGGGATGAGTTCTACATCCAGCTTGCTGATAAAAGCTTTATGCTCCTCCGGAAGAAGGTCAATCGAACAAGTAGCTTGAATTGGATGAGCTACAGCTTGGCAGTTGTAGTAAACTCTCGTATTCTTCCACTTTGAGGGGGATTTCTTCTCTCTTGTACTCTTTCTTTGATTCTCCCGAGTGTAGACTGGATCTGGTGTAACTTGTGGAGCTTGATAGGTATCGTCATCGCTTGAAGATTCAATGAACTCTCCTTCACTAGACTGACCCGATTCAATGACCTCTCCTTCACTAGACTGACCCGTCTCCTCTGCCACTTCTTCACTAGACTGACCCGTCTCTGCCACTTCTTCACTAGACTTCTCTCCTCTATCACTTTCTTGGTGATCATCCAAAAGATCCTGAGATGCATTGTTCTCATCCTCTCTAACTTCATGCACATCCTCATTTGGAAATGATGGAGCTTCCTTTTCTGCCTGAGGGGAGCTTGCATTCCCTAAGTGCTCCAGAATTCGTCGGAGGCTTGAAGCTCTATCAGCGGTTGAGTTAGGTAGGTCCTTCACACTCTCCCAACTCTTTTCCCCAAAGTAGGCTTTGTCTTCCAAAAACTTGACATCCCTTGACACATAGTACCGGTTGGTGACTGGATCGAAGCACTTGTAGCCCTTCTGAGTTGTTGAGTATCCAATGAATACGCACTTGTTACTCTTAGGCTCCAGCTTGTTCCTTAAGTCACCTGGAACAAACACAAAACACAGACTACCAAACACCCTCAAATGGTCAATACTAGGATTTGAGTTATTTAGGATTTGGAAAGGAGATTTATCATCAAGGATACGAGTTGGTGTTCGGTTGATGAGATAGCAAGCTGTCATTACTGCATCGCCCCAAAACCTCTTAGGCATGTGTTTTTGAAATAGCATAGCCCTTGCCACCTCCATTAGGTGCCTATTCTTTCTCTCAGCAACACCATTTTGTTGGGGGTTATATGGGCAGCTGGTTTGATGAAGAATTCCACATTTCTCTAAGTGTTCTTTGAGCTTGTTGCTTGTATATTCACCTCCATTATCTGTTCTTAAAATCTTAATCTTTGCATCAAAGTAGTTAGTCACATAGTTTTGAAAGTTTATAAATGCATCATAAACTCTATCCTTAGAAGGCATCAAGGTTACCCAAGTATACTTAGATTTCTCATCTATAAATGTGACAAAATACTTATGGTTATCTCTAGATGCACAAGGTGAAGACCACACATCAGAATGCACAAGATCAAAACATTTTTCATAAATCGCACTAGACTTAGGAAAAACAGCTTTGCAATGTTTGCCTAATATGCATGCTTCACAATTTGCACAATCATAAGAAAAACCAGGCATTAGTAAACTTAAGGCTCTAGAATGAGGGTGACCAAGTCTTTCATGCCATAAAACAACAGATGTCTTAACAGAGTTTGCAAAGATAGAAGAAACATTATTCTTAGAAACAGAATTTAAAGAGATGTCTTGGAACACATATAAGTCATCCTTGGTGCTGCCTTGCCCAAACACTTTTCCACTCTCAATATCCTGCAACTTAACATCATTAGGACTAAAAATAGCTAAACAGTTTAAGTCCTTAGTAGTTTTCTTTACAGAAAGGAGATTAGAGAGGTGAACTTAGGCATATAAAAGGCACTTAGCTTCTTGTTAAACACATTAATATAACCTATACCTTCTATTGGCACATTATGACCATTTGCAACCTTAACATTCCCTAAAGCCGGTTTAATGTTCTCTAACAACTTAGGATTACTAATCATATGGTGAGAAGCTCCTGAGTCTAATACTAATGAGTTTAAATCACTAGAGTTAGAAGATAAGAGAGATATACCGCCTGGATGTAACTTAGATGCAATGGATTGAAGGAGGCTCTCTAGATCAGCTTTGTTCATCACAATGGTCTCCTGAGAGGTGGAAGCTGAGCTCTTGTCTTGTATAGCTTGTAAAGCCTTCTCATGATGACCGAACTGCACCATAGCTCTTTCAGCATTTTCGGAGCCTTCACTTGCTTCTGCCACATTCGCCTTCATCTTGTCCTTCTTGAACTTATCTGGCTTTAAATGAGGGTGTAGAATCCAGCATTTGTCTTTGAGATGACCCTTTTTCTCACAATGCTCACAAACCCATGTCTTCTTGTCTCCATGTTTTGCCACTCCCACCTTGTTTGCCGTAGGTAGACTTGCATTCTTGTTGCCAAACAGCTCCTGATTGCCATACTCCTTTTGTATCTTAGCACAAACTTGCTCTAGGGTAGGAATCTTGTCTTCTCTCAAGATGTGCTGGATTACATCAGTATAGCCTTGATTCAGAGACAGAAGCAACCCAAACACACGATCTTGCTCTCTTCTCTCCTTGAGTGTCTTAGCATCAGTGGTAAAGGGTCTCAACATATCCAACTCAGCAACCAACGATCTATACCTTCCGAAATGGGTGTTGAAGTCACTCTCTTCTTGGCTCAGATTTCCGAGAGCTTTCTTGATACCATAGACCCGAGTCAAGTTAGACTCATTGCCGAAGACACTTGTAAGAGTATCCCACAGCTCCTTAGCAGTCTCACAGTACGAATAGCCTTCTAGAATTGACGCCTCTAGTGAGCAGTGTAGAGCAGTCAGCACATTCAGATCATACTGCTTCCAAGTATCTTCATCCAGACCTCTATCAATTGCCTTTAGCTCTTCATAGGTGAACTCAATGTGTTTTGTGAGCTTCCTTCCTCCTAACACATTCAGAGTTATTCGCTTCCACAACAGAAAGTTGTTCCCATTTAGAGTTACCGCAAATCTCAAGTCTTTGAAGGTGTCATTCATCTTGCCATCATACATCGTAACAGGCATAGGAGCTTGTTGAAGAGCAGCCATCACCAAAGCTTAAGTATTTCGCTTATTGAACACCAAAACTAACACTTTCCAAGACCAAAGATCCAACTTTTCGAACCTTCCTTACTCAAACCACAAGCCAAACCGCAACACTAATCTATCCACAACCTTTGCCTTAAACTGATTCCTCTAGACTAGACCTTTCAACCAGAGAGAGAGATAAAGCTCAAACCTTTACTTTTCCAGATCTGACTTGCTTCACCTTCTTAGCTCGGTTTGATGCTTCAGCTTAACTCATAAGACCCAGTTTCAACCCAGAATAGCTTTTGCCACGGATTAACTCACAAGAACTTCTCTCAAACACAAGAATCGAACAAGAAAACCAAGATTTAAGACTCAAGAATCACAAAACCGCTCTGATACCATGTAAATTATAGAAGATTGTAGGATAAGGATTCGACTCTCATGATAGGAAAATGTGAAAATGTATTAGATGAAGAAAATGTTAATCAAGAAGGTATTTACTAGTAACTAATTAATAGTTACATAGTAAAATACAGTTACTTGAGTAATAAGGAAGTTAGTTTGTATTAGAAAGAAGAGGGAAAAAGAGGATAAAAGACTAAAGGGATAAGGTGGCAGTACACTTTGTCTTATAGCGCTGTACCTTCACCCTTATCCTCTTGTTACCGTTATGAGCTGTAAAGGGGTGAGTCATACACGGTTTGTATAAGGCTGAATGAGGACGCAATAGTGGCTTTGTGTGTAACCCTTTCAGACCTAGAATGTGTTCTATATAAACTGTGTATCCCCCTTCATTGTAGATAACTTTTCTTCATCTAATACATTTTCACATTTTCCTATCATGAGAGTCGAATCCTTATCCTACAATCTTCTATAATTTACATGGTATCAGAGCGGTTTTGTGATTCTTGAGTCTTAAATCTTGGTTTTCTTGTTCGATTCTTGTGTTTGAGAGAAGTTCTTGTGAGTTAATCCGTGGCAAAAGCTATTCTGGGTTGAAACTGGGTCTTATGAGTTAAGCTGAAGCATCAAACCGAGCTAAGAAGGTGAAGCAAGTCAGATCTGGAAAAGTAAAGGTTTGAGCTTTATCTCTCTCTCTGGTTGAAAGGTCTAGTCTAGAGGAATCAGTTTAAGGCAAAGGTTGTGGATAGATTAGTGTTGCGGTTTGGCTTGTGGTTTGAGTAAGGAAGGTTCGAAAAGTTGGATCTTTGGTCTTGGAAAGTGTTAGTTTTGGTGTTCAATAAGCGAAATACTTAAGCTTTGGTGATGGCTGCTCTTCAACAAGCTCCTATGCCTGTTACGGTGTATGATGGCAAGATGAATGACACCTTCAAAGACTTGAGATTTGCGGTAACTCTAAATGGGAACAACTTTCTGTTGTGGAAGCGAACAACTCTGAATGTGTTAGGAGGAAGGAAGCTCACAAAACACATTGAGTTCACCTATGAAGAGCTAAAGGCAATTGATAGAGGTCTGGATGAAGATACTTGGAAGCAGTATGATCTGAATGTGCTGACTGCTCTACACTGCTCACTAGAGGCGTCAATTCTAGAAGGCTATTCGTACTGTGAGACTGCTAAGGAGCTGTGGGATACTCTTACAAATGTCTTCGGCAATGAGTCTAACTTGACTCGGGTCTATGGTATCAAGAAAGCTCTCGGAAATCTGAGCCAAGAAGAGAGTGACTTCAACACCCATTTCGGAAGGTATAGATCGTTGGTTGCTGAGTTGGATATGTTGAGACCCTTTACCACTGATGCTAAGACACTCAAGGAGAGAAGAGAGCAAGATCGTGTGTTTGGGTTGCTTCTGTCTCTGAATCAAGGCTATACTGATGTAATCCAGCACATCTTGAGAGAAGACAAGATTCCTACCCTAGAGCAAGTTTGTGCTAAGATACAAAAGGAGTATGGCAATCAGGAGCTGTTTGGCAACAAGAATGCAAGTCTACCTACGGCTAACAAGGTGGGAGTGGCAAAACATGGAGACAAGAAGACATGGGTTTGTGAGCATTGTGAGAAAAAGGGTCATCTCAAAGACAAATGCTGGATCCTACACCCTCATTTAAAGCCAGATAAGTTCAAGAAGGACAAGATGAAGGCGAATGTGGCAGAAGCAAGTGAAGGCTCCGAAAATGCTGAAAGAGCTATGGTGCAGTTCGGTCATCATGAGAAGGCTTTACAAGCTATACAAGACAAGAGCTCAGCTTCCACCTCTCAGGAGACCATTGTGATGAACAAAGCTGATCTAGAGAGCCTCCTTCAATCCATTGCATCTAAGTTACATCCAGGCGGTATATCTCTCTTATCTTCTAACTCTAGTGATTTAAACTCATTAGTATTAGACTCAGGAGCTTCTCACCATATGATTAGTAATCCTAAGTTGTTAGAGAACATTAAACCGGCTTTAGGGAATGTTAAGGTTGCAAATGGTCATAATGTGCCAATAGAAGGTATAGGTTATATTAATGTGTTTAACAAGAAGCTAAGTGCCTTTTATATGCCTAAGTTCACCTCTAATCTCCTTTCTGTAAAGAAAACTACTAAGGACTTAAACTGTTTAGCTATTTTTAGTCCTAATGATGTTAAGTTGCAGGATATTGAGAGTGGAAAAGTGTTTGGGCAAGGCAGCACCAAGGATGACTTATATGTGTTCCAAGACATCTCTTTAAATTCTGTTTCTAAGAATAATGTTTCTTCTATCTTTGCAAACTCTGTTAAGACATCTGTTGTTTTATGGCATGAAAGACTTGGTCACCCTCATTCTAGAGCCTTAAGTTTACTAATGCCTGGTTTTTCTTATGATTGTGCAAATTGTGAAGCATGCATATTAGGCAAACATTGCAAAGCTGTTTTTCCTAAGTCTAGTGCGATTTATGAAAAATGTTTTGATCTTGTGCATTCTGATGTGTGGTCTTCACCTTGTGCATCTAGAGATAACCATAAGTATTTTGTCACATTTATAGATGAGAAATCTAAGTATACTTGGGTAACCTTGATGCCTTCTAAGGATAGAGTTTATGATGCATTTATAAACTTTCAAAACTATGTGACTAACTACTTTGATGCAAAGATTAAGATTTTAAGAACAGATAATGGAGGTGAATATACAAGCAACAAGCTCAAAGAACACTTAGAGAAATGTGGAATTCTTCATCAAACCAGCTGCCCATATAACCCCCAACAAAATGGTGTTGCTGAGAGAAAGAATAGGCACCTAATGGAGGTGGCAAGGGCTATGCTATTTCAAAAACACATGCCTAAGAGGTTTTGGGGCGATGCAGTAATGACAGCTTGCTATCTCATCAACCGAACACCAACTCGTATCCTTGATGATAAATCTCCTTTCCAAATCCTAAATAACTCAAATCCTAGTATTGACCATTTGAGGGTGTTTGGTAGTCTGTGTTTTGTGTTTGTTCCAGGTGACTTAAGGAACAAGCTGGAGCCTAAGAGTAACAAGTGCGTATTCATTGGATACTCAACAACTCAGAAGGGCTACAAGTGCTTCGATCCAGTCACCAACCGGTACTATGTGTCAAGGGATGTCAAGTTTTTGGAAGACAAAGCCTACTTTGGGGAAAAGAGTTGGGAGAGTGTGAAGGACCTACCTAACTCAACCGCTGATAGAGCTTCAAGCCTCCGACGAATTCTGGAGCACTTAGGGAATGCAAGCTCCCCTCAGGCAGAAAAGGAAGCTCCATCATTTCCAAATGAGGATGTGCATGAAGTTAGAGAGGATGAGAACAATGCATCTCAGGATCTTTTGGATGATCACCAAGAAAGTGATAGAGGAGAGAAGTCTAGTGAAGAAGTGGCAGAGACGGGTCAGTCTAGTAAAGAAGTGGCAGAGGAGACGGGTCAGTCTAGTGAAGGAGAGGTCATTGAATCGGGTCAGTCTAGTGAAGGAGAGTTCATTGAATCTTCAAGCGATGACGATACCTATCAAGCTCCACAAGTTACACCAGATCCAGTCTACACTCGGGAGAATCAAAGAAAGAGTACAAGAGAGAAGAAATCCCCCTCAAAGTGGAAGAATACGAGAGTTTACTACAACTGCCAAGCTGTAGCTCATCCAATTCAAGCTACTTGTTCGATTGACCTTCTTCCGGAGGAGCATAAAGCTTTTATCAGCAAGCTGGATGTAGAACTCATCCCACAAAGCTATGAGGAAGCCAAGGAAAGTAAGGAATGGACTAATGCTGTTGATGATGAGGTTCAAGCTATGGTGAGGAATCACACTTGGGTTGAAGAAGAACTACCAAAAGGAAAGAAGTGTGTTAGCTCAAAGTGGGTATTCACCATTAAGTACAAGAGTGATGGTGAAATCGAGAGATATAAGGCAAGGCTGGTTGCAAGAGGGTTTACCCAAACTTATGGGGATGACTATAGGGAAACATTTGCTCCAGTAGCTAAGCAACATACAGTGAAAGTGGTTCTCTCTTTAGCAGTTAATTTGGATTGGGAGTTGTGGCAAATGGATGTCAAGAATGCTTTCCTTCAGGGGGAGTTAGAAGAAGAAGTCTACATGTCACCTCCTCCGGGTTTAGAAGACATAGTGGCTCCGGGAAAGGTCTTAAGGCTTCGGAAAGCAATCTATGGGCTCAAACAATCTCCAAGAGCTTGGTATCACAAGCTAAGCTCTACACTACTGGCTAATGGCTTCAAGAGGTCACACTCTGATCACACTCTATTTACTAAGCAAGATATTCATGGCATAGTAGTAGTGTTGGTCTATGTGGATGATTTGATTATTTCAGGGAGTAACAAAGAGGGTATTCAAGCCATTAAGTCCTCTTTGCACTCAGCCTTTGATATTAAAGATTTGGGTGTTTTGAAGTATTTCTTAGGGATTGAAGTGTGTAGATCCAAGGAGGGACTTTTTCTCTCACAAAGGAAATATGCACTTGATCTTCTAAAGCTTACAGGAAAACTTGGAGCTAAACCGGTGGACACACCACTAGAGCAAGGATACAAGGTCAATCGAAAGGGGGAGAAGGATGATACTCCATATCATTGCCCGGAACAGTACCGAAGACTCGTGGGTAAGCTCATATACTTAACATATACTCGGCCTGATCTTTCTTTTGCTGTGAATCAGGTGGCTCAACACATGCAAGTACCTACGGTATACCATTGGAGCCTGGTGGAAAGGATTCTGAGATATATCAAAGGGAGTCCTGGCAAAGGCATTTGGATGGGAAGAAATTCAAGCACGGAAATAGTGGGATACTGTGATGCAGATTACAATGGAGATCGCAACACAAGGCAGTCTACAACCGGCTTTTGCACCTTCATTGGTGGAAATCTTGTGACTTGGAAGACAAAGAAGCAGAAGGTGGTGTCTTGTTCCAGTGCTGAAGCAGAGTATAGGGCGATGAAGAAGCTCACAAACGAGCTAACTTGGCTAAAGGCTCTACTTAAGGACTTCGGGATAGAGCAGAAGACGCCAATCACCTTCCATTGCGACAACCAAGCTGCCATCCATATAGCCACTAATCCAGTGTTTCACGAGAGGACCAAGCACATAGAGACGGATTGCCACAAGACAAGAGAGAAGATCGAAGATGGTACAATTCTCCCTTGTTTTACTAAGAGTTCGGACCAATTGGCCGACATTTTTACCAAGGCAGCAAGTAACCAAGTTTGCCAATTTATCCATGGTAAGCTTGGTCTTGTAGACCTAACACATCCTTGAGAGAGACTCTCCAACTTGTAGGGATAATACTCTTTTTCCCTAAGCTTGGTTTTGTCCCACGTGGTTTTCCAAGCTTAGGTTTTTAATGAGGTTATCCTTGCAAGTGCCAAGTTTATACACAATCAGTATTGTAGTATAAACTTGAGGGGGAGTGTTAATCAAGAAGGTATTTACTAGTAACTAATTAATAGTTACATAGTAAAATACAGTTACTTGAGTAATAAGGAAGTTAGTTTGTATTAGAAAGAAGAGGGAAAAAGAGGATAAAAGACTAAAGGGATAAGGTGGCAGTACACTTTGTCTTATAGCGCTGTACCTTCACCCTTATCCTCTTGTTACCGTTATGAGCTGTAAAGGGGTGAGTCATACACGGTTTGTATAAGGCTGAATGAGGACGCAATAGTGGCTTTGTGTGTAACCCTTTCAGACCTAGAATGTGTTCTATATAAACTGTGTATCCCCCTTCATTGTAGATAACTTTTCTTCATCTAATACATTTTCACATTTTCCTATCATGAGAGTCGAATCCTTATCCTACAATCTTCTATAATTTACAGAAAAGTTATCTACAATGAAGGGGGATACACAGTTTATATAGAACACACTCTAGGTCTGAAAGGGTTACACACAAAGCCACTATTGCGTCCTCATTCAGCCTTATACAAACCGTGTATGACTCACCCCTTTACAGCTCATAACGGTAACAAGAGGATAAGGGTGAAGGTACAGCGCTATAAGACAAAGTGTACTGCCACCTTATCCCTTTAGCCTTTTATCCTCTTTTTCCCTCTTCTTTCTAATACAAACTAACTTCCTTATTACTCAAGTAACTGTATTTTACTATGTAACTATTAATTAGTTACTAGTAAATACCTTCTTGATTAACAAGAATAGACACTTAATGGAGGTGGCCAGATCCATGATGTTTCAAAGCAATGTACCAAAACGGTTTTGGGGAGATGCTGTACTTACGGCTTGCTACTTGATCAACCGAATACCAACCAAAGTTCTCAAAGACTCATCACCGTATGAGGTACTCAACTCAACTAAACCCTCTCTTGATCACTTACGAGTGTTTGGGTGTGTTTGTTTTGCCTTAATTCCAGGAGAGCTTAGAACAAAGCTTGATGTCAAGAGCACTAGGTGTATGTTTGTTGGCTACTCTACCACTCAAAAGGGGTACAAATGCTACAATCCCACTACACGACGGGTTATAATCTCTAGAGATGTGAAGTTTTTGGAATCAGAAAGCTTCTATGCCAAACAGTCATGGGAAGACTTGCAAGACATCTCCAAGTCCACATCAGATAGAGCTACTAACCTCCGACTACTCCTAGACCATCTTGGTGTCACTACAAATACTGGAACCCCTACGGTTGATCATGAGGGGGAGAATGGTGAAACTAGTGACCCACCAGCTGAGCACACAGACTCGGAGACCCAAGACAATGCACATAATCAACCTCCGGAGCAAGCAGTAGCACCCACACGGTCAGTAACTCATCAAGCACCAGCTCCTCTAAGAAGAAGTCCGCGGTTGCAAAGCTTACAACAAGCAGAACAAGTCCCAGCCCCTGCTCCAGCAGCACTAAGGAGAAGCACAAGGGAAAGGCAGGATCCATCCAATTGGGTTAACACAAGGGTCTACTACAATGGCAATGCCGTAGCCCATCCTACTCAAGCGGCTTGCTCTTTTGCTCAGTTTCCAAAGGAGCATCAAGCTTTCTTAGTTGCACTGGAGCAAGGTCAGATACCTAAAACCTATGAAGAAGCAATAGAGTATAAGGTATGGCATGATGCAATCAGTGAAGAAAGGGGGGCTATGGAAAAGAATCACACTTGGGATGAGGCTGCATTGCCTAAAGGAAAGAAAACAGTGAGCTCAAGGTGGGTCTTCACTATTAAATACAAGAGCAATGGCGAAATAGAGAGGTATAAGGCTCGGCTAGTAGCAAGAGGATTCACTCAGACCTATGGAGAAGACTATGGAGACACCTTTGCACCAGTGGCTAAGCTTCACCCGGTTAGAGTAGTCATCTCACTTGCCGTGAACCTTGAATGGGATCTTTGGCAAATGGATGTGAAGAATGCATTCCTGCAAGGAGAGCTTGAGGAGGAAGTCTACATGACACCACCACCTGGTGTAGACAAAGAGGTTGCCCATGACAAAGTACTAAGGCTGAGAAAGGCGATTTATGGTCTCAAGCAATCGCCAAGAGCATGGTACCACCGGTTGAGTAGAGTTCTATTTGATAGGGGATTCATCAGATCAGAAGCGGATCACACCTTATTCACTCTTACCAACCGAGAAGGTATAGTAGTCATTCTCATTTATGTAGATGATATAATCATCTCTGGGAATGACAAGGTAAACATTCTTGCTACTAAAGACTATCTAAAGAATGTTTTTGATATTAAAGATCTAGGTGAACTAAAATACTTCTTAGGTATTGAAGTTTGTAGATCTAAGGAAGGCTTGTTTCTCTCACAAAGAAAATATATGCTTGATATGTTGAGTGAAGCAGGAAACCTTGGTGATAAAGTAGCTAAAACTCCTCTTGAAGATAGCTACAAAGTGGACCGAAAGGGGGAGCTAGAAGATGAACCCTTTGAAGATATCACACAATATCGCAAGATGGTGGGTAAGATAATCTATCTTACCATAACTAGACCTGACTTGTGTTTTGCTGTGAATCAGGTTAGTCAACACATGAAAGCTCCAAATTCATATCACTGGAGCATGGTCAAGCGCATTCTCAGCTATGTTCAAGGAACAATCGGTCATGGCATTTGGATGGGTTGCAACGGAAGCTCAGAGATTGTGGGATATTGCGATGCAGACTGGGCAGGAGACCGTGTAGATAGAAGATCAACTACTGGCTATTGCACGTTCGTTGGTGGGAATCTAGTTACTTGGAAGAGCAAGAAGCAAAATGTAGTTGCATGTTCTAGCGCTGAAGCTGAGTACCGGGCCATGAGGAGGTTAACAACCGAGTTAATGTGGCTAAGGAACCTCCTTAAAGACCTCGGATGTGAGACAAGCACACCAATCACCATGCACTGTGACAACCAAGCGTGATATGATAGGGGATAGCACGGTAGTTGCAGAACCAAAGGAGGAACCAGAGATAGTAGGGAGGATCACTCGTTCCAGAGCTAAGGAGCTGGCTAAGGAAGTTCATGCACTTATGGCAGAAGGATTATGCAACCTACCAGCTATTCAAGTTTTTAACATCTTCAACCAGAAGACTCCACCCGGTAATGATAACTAAGTAACTTAGGTGAGGAGTCTGTACTCTTTTTCCCATGATGAGTTTTGTCCCATTGGGTTTTCTCAACATGGTTTTTAATGAGGCAGATGAATCACTACGTCAAGTTACTTAGGAGTCATTGCCAATGGGTAATAAATGTATGAGCTACTTTGGTCTTATACTTAGTATTTTCAGGCGCACCAATTAGGATTCTAAGGAATGGGACGCCTTGTTGTTTTATTCTTTACTTTGGACGTTTTGTTGTTTTCTTTCTTAGACGCCATGCTGTTTGGTTTTTAGGGTAGTATAAGACTTGTATTACGCCCCCATTTGTAAATCAGCGAAGAACTAAGTGTTAAACAAACAGCCATTGCTGCATTTCTTCTCTCATCCTTTGATCTCTTGAATGTGTTCTTGTTGATCCGAGTTTCTATTCACCAAGTGTCCTTGAAACTCTACTATCTTTTACTCCCATCTTATCACTTAAATCGTTCCATTAAACCCCTAATACCATTCCAATCTCACTCTACACTATCACTTCCCTTTCACACGATCAGCATCACCATTTCGCAATCATCATTTGATCTTCATCAGCCTATCTTCAGAGTAGTTCCAAGGGAGATCGTGTCATGTGGTATCAGAGCCAACTCTGAACCAAAGGCTGAGAAACCCTAAACCCCTCTTTTTCCTTTTCTTTGTTAAATCGATTGTCCTAAGAGTCTTAGGTTTGCCTTTTTGTTGTTTCATAAAAGTTAGTGTTTAGTTTCGATTTCCTAATAGTAATAGGTTGTGTGTTCGTTTTCCCTAATAGTTTTAGGAGTTGTATCTCTTTCTTTAATCAATCTTAAAAACTAGTTATCTTGAGAACTTTTTACTTTGATTGTTGTTTTGATTGTCTCAGGTACCATGGAGCTTTCAGCATAAGCCATGGAAGCTCTGAATCAAGCCATGGCGCAACAAATCAAAGAAGCTAATCAGTCAGTTGCTACTCAGCTGATGCAACAGATAGAGCAGCTCAACGACAAGTTTGAGACTCGGTTCAAGGATTTTCTGAAAGAGAACAGTGCTGCAGAAAGTGACTCATCAGAACCGCCCAACCCAAGTGAAGCAATCCGCCTTGCCAAAGGAAAAGCACACATGGGAGCTTCTTCTAAACAACCCAAAGCTAACACTACAAGAACACCGGTTGGAAGGAGAGAAACCAGTGTAAACCGGCGAAGGAATGCTGAGGGAACAGAGAGAGAGAGACATAGAGCTGCTAGAACATCTCCACACCTCCGAGCTGAGAACGTTGGTGGGCGTAGAGTTTATGTGGAGACAGAACCTGGATCTTCTGAAGGAGAAGAGAGATCAGACAATAGCTTTAATACTGTGAGGAGAGGCAGGAACAGAGGCAACAACCGAGATTATGACCCATTGAAACAACAGCTGAATCACCTTATGCTTCAGTTTCCTTCTTTCCACGGTAATAATTGACACGATCTCCCTGGAACTGCTCTGAAGATAGGCTGAAGATGAACATGTGATAGTGAAAGTGATAGTGTAGAGTGAGATTGGAATGATATTAGGGTTAAATGGAACGATTTAAATGATAAGATGGGAATGAAACATAGAAGAGTTTCAGGGACACTTGGTGAATAGAAACTCGGATCAACAAGAACACATTCAAGAGATCAAAGGGTGAGAGAAGAAATGCAGCAATGGCTGTTTGTTTAACACTTAGTTCTTCGCTGCTTTACAACTGGAGGCGTAATACAAGACTTATACTACCCTAAACCAAACAACAAGGCGTCTAAGAAAGAAAACAACAAGACGTCCAAAATAAAGAGAAAAACAACAAGGCGTCCCATTCCTTAGAATCCTAATTGGTGCGCCTAAAATTACTAAGTATAAACCATAGTAGCTCATACACTTATTACCCATTGGCAATGACTCCTAAGTAACTTGACATAGTGATTCATCTGCCTCATTAAAAACCATGTTGAGAAAACCCAGTGGGACAAAACTCAATCATGGGAAAAAGAGTACAGACTCCTCACCTAAGTTACTTAGTCATCATTACCGGGTGGAGTCTTCTGGTTGAAGATGTTGAAAACTTGAATAGCTGGTAAGTTGCACAGTCCTTCTGCTATAAGTGCATGAACCTCCTTAGCCAGCTCCTTAGCTCTGGAACGAGTGATCCTCCCTACTATCTCTGGTTCCTTCTCTGGTTCACTAGCTGCTGTGCTATCCACTATCATATCATCCTCTCCCTCTTGAAAAGGATTTGTCCTCAAATCTGTATCTGCAACATAAGGAAGCAAGTCAGAAACATTGAATGATGGAGATATATTATACTTACCTTGAAGATCAATCTGGTAGGCATTGTTGTTGATCCTTTTGATGACTTCAAATGGTCCATCCATCCTTGGCATAAGCTTGCTCTTCCTCTCTTCTGGAAATCGATCTTTCCTCAAATGAATCCACACCAAGTCTCCTTCCTCAAAGATTAACTCCTTTCGACCCTTGTTTGCATGCTTCTCATACTGCTTTGTTTTCTTCTCTATATTCTCCTTGGCCTTGGCGTGTATCTTCCTCACCTGTTCTGCCTTTTCTTTACCATCTAAACTACATTTCACACTTAGAGGCAAAGGGATCAAATCTAGAGGTGATTGTGGGTTAAAGCCATAAACAATTTCAAAAGGAGAAAAGAGAGTAGCAGAATGCTTAGCGTGATTGTAAGCAAACTCCACGTGTGGTAGACACTCCTCCCATGACTTGATGTTACTCTTGACCAACGTTCTAAGAAGTGTTGACAATGTTCTGTTCACCACCTCGGTTTGTCCATCAGTTTGAGGGTGACAAGTAGTGGAGAATTGAAGCTTGGTTCCCAACTTAGCCCACAATGTTCTCCAGAAATGCCCTAGAAACTTGGTATCCCTGTCTGAAACTATCACTTGAGGCATGCCATGTAAACGAACCACTTCCCTGAAAAACAAGTTAGCTACACAGACAGCATCATCTGTCTTATGACTTGCAATGAAGTGTGCCATCTTACTGAACCTGTCAACAACTACAAAAATCGAATCTCTACCATTTCTGGTTCGAGGTAAGCCAAGCACAAAGTCCATAGAAATATGAGTCCACGGTTGAGAGGGAATAGGCAGAGGAGTATACAAACCGTGAGGTTGCACCTTACTCTTTGCCATTTTACAAACCGCACACCTAGAACAAATCCTCTCAACGTCTGTCTTCATATATGGCCAATAAAAGTGATCTTGCAGTCCAAGTAAAGTCTTAGTGACTCCAAAATGTCCAGCTAATCCACCTCCATGAGCTTCCCTGACCAATAACTCTCTGACAGATCCTCTTGGTATGCACAAACGATTGTTATAGAACAGATATCCATCCTGTCTATGATACTTTTCAAAAGCAAACTTATAGCACTTGCCATAGCTCTCAGCAAAATCAATGTCAGTCTCATAAAGATCTACTATATGTTCGAATCCATTAAGCTTAGAAGTTAAAGTAGAGACAAGTGTGTACCTCCTTGATAATGCATCTGCAACTACATTATCTTTACCTTTCTTGTACTTAATGATGTAGGGAAAAGTCTCAATAAACTCCATCCATCTGGCGTGTCTTTTATTGAGCTTCTGCTGTCCTTTAAGGTGCTTTAGAGACTCATGATCTGTATGAATGACAAACTCCTTGGGCCACAAGTAGTGCTGCCACGTTTGAAGAGCTCGGACTAATGCATATAGTTCCTTGTCATAGGTGGGATAGTTGGCGGTTGATCCTCCTAGTTTCTCACTGAAGTATGCCACTGGTTTCCTATCCTGCATCAATACAGCACCAATTCCAACTCCTGAAGCATCACATTCAATTTCAAAGGTTTTAAGGAAATCAGGAAGAACTAAAAGAGGGGCATTGATAAGCTTCTCTTTAAGGGCTGTGAAAGCCTGCTCTTGTGCTTCTTCCCATCTAAAACCAACTTCCTTCTTGATGACTTCGGTTAATGGCGCAGCAAGGGTGCTAAAGCTTGGAACAAATCTTCTGTAGAATCCTGCTAACCCATGAAAGCTCCTCACTTCCCCAACACTCTTAGGCGTAGGCCATTCTTTGATTGCTTTGATCTTCTCTTCGTCAACTCTCACTCCTTCTGCACTAACAACAAAGCCTAGAAAAACAACTTCAGTAGTACAGAATGAACACTTAGAGAAGTTAGCAAATAGGGATTGAGAACGAAGAACATCCAGAACTTGGCGGATGTGCCCTAGATGTTCCTCCAAACCTTTACTGTAGATGAGAATGTCATCAAAGTAAACCACTACAAAAACTCCAATGAATGATCTTAAGGCATGATTCATTAGGCGCATGAAGGTACTGGGAGCATTAGTGAGACCAAACGGCATGACTAACCACTCATACAACCCTTGCTTGGTCTTGAAAGCAGTTTTCCACTCATCTCCCTCTTTCATTCTGATCTGATGATAACCACTCTTTAAATCGATTTTGGAGAACACTGTTGACCCACATAACTCATCTAACATGTCATCTAATCTTGGGATAGGATGTCTATACTTCACTGTGATGTTGTTGATTGCTCTGCAGTCTACACACATTCTCCATGTTCCATCTTTCTTAGGAACCAACAGAACTGGTACTGCACATGGACTGAGGCTTTCTCTGATATATCCTTTACTCATCAGCTCCTCTACTTGTTTCTGAAGCTCTTTAGTCTCTACAGGGTTGGTTCTGTAAGCTGGTTTATTTGGTAGTACTGACCCTGGCACTAGATCAATCTGATGCTCAATTCCACGAGTTGGGGGTAAGCCTGGGGGTATCTCTTCTGGAAATACATCCTTGTACTCCTCAATGATCTCTATCACCTCATGGGGAAGCTTCTCTAACGGTTGAGTACTAGCCAGCGTTTCTTTGTAAACAAACATGAAGGTGGTCATCTCAGGATCAAAGAGCTTGTTGAACTCACTGTGATTGATGTATAGACTGTTGGAGACTTTCTCTTTGTCTTTGCGGTTCATGTGAAGTTGATCTTGGTAGATTTCGCTGGGGGAAAGTGGTAGAAGGGTGACCTTGCGCCCCTTGAATTCAAAGGTCTGCTTGTTGGTGTAGCCATCATGAAGAACTCTCCTATCATACTGCCACGGCCTTCCTAATAACATATGACTAGACCTCATAGGAACCACATCACAGAGGAGTTCATCTTCATACTTCCCAATGGCTAGCTTGACAAGCACTTGTTGAGAAACGGTAATAGCTCCTTTGTTGTCCAGCCACTGCAGCTTGTAAGGTCTAGGATGTGAAGTGGTTTTAAGGTTAAGCTTCTTTACCATCTCTTCACTGGCGGCATTGGTGCAACTTCCCCCATCTATAATCAACGTGCAGACCTTGTCCTGAACTACACATCTGGTGTGAAAGAGATTCTCTCTCTGACCTCTATCATCTGGATGCACCTGAACACTCAAAGCTCTGCATGCTACTAGCATCTCTCCTACTGCGGCTGCTTCTTCTTCTCCTTCTGTACTAACATCTGATTCACTCTCTGAACTGTATTGAGGCACGATGTTTCCTCCCTCTTGCAACAAAAACATCTTCTTATTAGGACAGTCTCTGGAGTAATGTCCCATACCTTGACACTTGAAGCATCTGACATTGCTAGTAGAAGTTCCTCTTGGTTTAAACTCGGTTTTAATCTCCTCTTTGATTGTTGCTGTAGCCGGTTTTGTGTTCTGAGTAGGGGTTGACTTGTTGAACTCTTTCGGTTTTGGTATGTTAGAGGCAAAAGTTGGTCTGCTGATTCTCCTCTTAATCTGTGCTTCAATCAATTCTGCCTTATGCACCATTTCTTGCACATCCTCATAGTTCTGTAGCTCAACTTTGTCTTGAATCTCTCTGTTAAGTCCTCCCAAGAACCTAGACATCACCATGTCTTCTCCTTCTCTCAAATCGGCTCTAATCATCAAGGTTTCCAGCTCTTGGTAGTAATCTCTAACAGACTTAGTTCCTTGTATGAGGCGCCTACTTGTTGAGAATCTCTCTCTGATAGTGTGCAGGAACAAACTTCCTCCTCATCTGCGTGGTTAGTTGACCCCAGGTGGTAATAGGAAGCTCGTGATGCCTCTCTCTAGTAACTCCCAACTGCTCCCACCACAAGAGTGCATAGCCATTGAACTCTGAAACAGCTATCTTCACCTTGTTGAGCTCATAAGTACCTTGAACCAAGAAGTTCGATTCCATCTTCCTTTCCCAATCTAAGTAGACTTCGGGATCATTATTACCATGGAAGGAAGGAAACTGAAGCTTAAGGTGATTCAGCTGCTGTTTCAAGGGATCATATTCTCGGTTGTTGCCTCTGTTCCTGCCTCTCCTCACAGTATTGAAGCTATTATCTGATCTCTCTTCTCCTTCAGAAGATCCTGGTTCTGTCTCCACATAAACTCTACGCCCACCAACATTCTCAGCTCGGAGGTGTGGAGATGTTCTAGTAGTTCTGTGTCTCTCTCTCTCTGCTCCCTCAGCATTCCTGCGCCGGTTTTCACTGGTTTCTCTCCTCCCAACCGGTGCTCTTGTAGTGTTGACTTTGGGATGTTTAGAAGAAGCTCCCATGTGTGCTTTTCCTTTGGCAAGGCGGATTGCTTCACTAGGGCTGGGCGGTTCTGATGAGTCACTTTCTGCAGCACTGTTCTCTTTCAGGAAGTCTTTGAACCGTGACTCAAACTTGTCATTGA
Organism: Thlaspi arvense; assembly: GCA_911865555.2. Classification (NCBI taxonomy): domain Eukaryota; kingdom Viridiplantae; phylum Streptophyta; class Magnoliopsida; order Brassicales; family Brassicaceae; genus Thlaspi; species Thlaspi arvense. Next base: position 43,191,848 of record OU466857.2, read on the forward strand.
GCTGTTCTATCTGTTGCATCAACTGAGTAGCAACTGACTGATTAGCCTCTTTGATTTGTTGCGCCATAGCTTGATTCAGAGCTTCCATGGCTTCTGCTGAAAGCTCCATGGTACCTGGGACAATCAAAACAACACTCAAAGTAAAGAGTTCTCAAAATAACAAGTTTTTAAGATTGATTAAAGAGAGAGATACAATCCTAAACTAATAGAGAAACGAACACACAACCTATTGCTATTAGGAATTCGAAACTAATCACTAACTTTTATGAAACAACAAAAGAAAGCAAACCTAATACTCTTAGGAAAATTCGATTTAACAAAGAAAAGGAAAAAGAGGGGTTTAGGGTTTTCTCATAATATGATTTCCCTTATGATTCGACACTTTGAAAGTTAGACTAACACGGAACGGGATGATATCAATGATGGTCAAACGAGATGAAACACGAAGGGCAATGGACAACAATGATCAATGACAAAGAAATGACGACGATGATGATGATAAACAAGTTAATGTGAATGATTGAATATGAGAACTTAACACGGGTAAGATGAGAAAGCAGAATGGAGCGTTTGGTCACACTAAGGCTGCGGATGGTCCTTAGATTCACCGTGGATCGAATGGTCACACAAAGGGGATGAGATAACCTTTGATTTACCGGATCTATCGTTTCAGAGAGTTTGAGAATAAAAGGATAGATAACTCCAAAGCAAGTTCAAAGACAACATATAAAGAGATAGAACTCGGTACAAGCACCAAGAACATCTCGAAACAAAGCAAGGAAATGAATAAGGGGAGCGTCTAGTTTGAATAACAAAGAAAGAACTCTTAAACTACTTAGGTGAAACGGTTGCTGCTGGAACTTGTCTTGGACTAGCAAATGGGCCAACGATGGGTATACTTGCCTCGTTAAAAACCTCGCTTGCAAAACCCAAAGGGACAAAAACAAGACGAGGGAAAAAGAGTACAAGTATAGCCCATTCCCGATTTGCTAGCCGTGGGCTTGAATCAAAACCAAAGTGGTTTGATAAGCATGACTTTGATCTTCTTGATCCTCCGAGTGGTTAAGTAACGAATGCACTTGTTCTTGTAGTGCTTTGGCTCTTGAACGTGTCATTGGACCTTGGGGAATGTATAGAGCTTCTTCGGCTAAATGATCTCCTTTATCTTCTTCTCCATGGTCTTCTTCAAGCTCCAAGTCTTTAGCCTTGTCCAAGATCATATCATCCCCTCCCACTTGAGAAGGATTTGACCTCAAATCCGCTTCATCTGAAACAAAAGGAACAAGATCAGCAACATTAAAACTAGAACTAACATTATACTTACCTTGTAAATCCAGTTGATACGCATTGTCACTGATCCGTTTGATGATTTTGAAAGGACCGTCTATTCTTGGCATTAGCTTTGATTTCCTTTCATTAGGGAACCGTTCCTTCCTCAAATGCAACCAGACTTGATCTCCAACCTGAAAAACAACTTGTTTCCTTCCTTTGTTGGCGTGTTTGACATATAACTTAGTCTTTTCTTCTATGTTCTTTCGAGCACTTTCATGAATCTGCTGTATCAACTCTGCTTTTTTTTTTCCATCAGTGCTTGCTCTATCACTCAAAGGTAAAGGCATTAGGTCTAAAGGAGAAATAGGATTGAAACCATACACAATTTGAAAAGGCGAGTACTTAGAAGCAGAATGAACAGAGTGATTGTAAGCAAATTCTACGTGAGGTAAGCAATCCTCCCAACTCTTTAAATTCTTTTTAATCAAGGCACGCAGTAAGGTTCCTAAGGTTCTATTAACTACTTCAGTCTGACCATCAGTCTGTGGATGACAAGTAGTAGAAAACAACAATTTAGTGCCTAACTTAGACCAAAGTGTCTTCCAAAAGAAACTAAGAAACTTGGTATCACGATCAGAAACTATGGTCTTAGGCATGCCATGCAAACGTACAACTTCTTTGAAAAACAGATTAGCTACATGCAATGCATCATCAGTTTTGTTGCAAGCAATGAAGTGAGCCATTTTCGAAAACCTATCAACTACAACAAAGATAGAGTCCTTACCTGTTCTAGTTCTAGGCAAACCCATAACAAAATCCATTGAAATATCATTCCAAGGGTGCATAGGAATAGGAAGAGGGGTATACAAACCATTCGGTTGTACTTTAGACTTAGCTTGTTTGCATGTAGGACAACGGCCACATATTCGCTCAACGTCTCTTTTCATGTGAGGCCAATGGAAGTGATCTTTCATGACTTCTAACGTCTTGGCTATCCCAAAATGCCCCATAAGCCCGCCTCCGTGTGCTTCCCTGACAAATAAATCTCGAAGAGAGCAGTTAGGAATACACAAACGGTTCTCATAGAAGAGATACCCGTCTTGCTGATAATAATGTCCCGAAGCAAACTTCTCACATGCTTTAAAAAATTTCTTGAAAATCAGGATCATCAGCATACATTTCTTTAATTTGTTCAAACCCTAAAAGCTTAGCAGAAAGAGTAGAGAGAAGGACGTACCTTCGAGACAATGCGTCGGCTACAACATTGTCTTTACCTTTTTTATATTTGATGACATAGGGAAAGGTTTCAATGAACTCGACCCACCTTGCGTGTCTTTTGTTAAGTTTTTGCTGGCCTTTGAGGTGCTTGAGAGATTCGTGATCCGTGTGTATAACAAATTCTTTTGGCCACAAGTAATGTTGCCAAGTCTGTAATGCCCGAACAAGAGCATACAACTCTTTGTCATATGTGGGATAGTTTAGTGTGGCTCCTCCAAGCTTTTCGCTGAAATAGGCAATTGGTCTTCTTTCTTGCATAAGCACGGCTCCAATACCTACACCAGAAGCGTCACACTCAATTTCAAAGGTTTTAACAAAGTCGGGTAAAGCTAATACTGGAGCATGAATAAGCTTCTCTTTAAGGCATTGAAACGCTTCTTCTTGAGCTTGTTCCCATTTGAACCCCACACTCTTCTTGATTACTTCGGTTAAAGGCGCGGCTATAGTACTGAAATCTCTTACGAAACGTCGGTAAAACCCAGCTAGACCATGAAAGCTTCGGACCTCTCCAATGGTTTTAGGACTTGGCCATTCTTGGATCGCCTTAACCTTTTCTTCATCTACCTTTACACCTTCTGTATTCACAACAAAACCTAAGAACACCACGTTATCCGTACAAAAAGTACACTTTTTAAAATTAGCATAAAGCTTTTCTTGCCTAAGCACTTCTAAAACAAGCTTAATATGCTTAACATGCTCTTCTAAGTTCTTAGAGTATATAAGAATGTCATCAAAGTATACTACCACAAACTCTCCTATATAAGCCCTAAGAACATGATTCATAAGTCTCATAAACGTACTAGGAGCATTAGTTAAACCAAATGGCATTACGAGCCACTCATACAGCCCTTGTTTTGTTTTAAAGGCTGTTTTCCACTCATCCCCTTCTTTCATCCTAATCTGATGATAACCACTTTTTAAATCTACTTTAGAGAAAATGTTAGAACCATATAACTCATCTAACATATCATCAAGTCTAGGAATGGGATGACGATACTTTACAGTGATGTTATTGATGGCTCGGCAGTCTACACACATGCGCCAGCTCCCATCTTTCTTTGGTACCAACAAAACGGGAACGGCACAAGGACTCATACTTTCACGAATATGTCCCTTAGCCATTAGATCATTAACTTGTTGTTGTAGTTCCCTTGTTTCCACCGGATTAGTTCTATAAGCAGGGCGGTTTGGTAGAGAAGCTCCGGGAACAAAGTCTATTTGATGTTCTATGCCTCGGATGGGTGGCAACTCCTTTGGTGAATCCTCTGGAAAAACATCACTAAACTCTTGCAAGAGTTGATTTATTTCACTCGGTAGCACCGGTGTGATGTTAGTTAAACTTGTTAGAGCTTCCTTATAAACAAATAAAACCAAAGAGCGATTTGAGAGAAAGGACTTTTTAACCTGACTGGCCTTAGCATAGAAGCTCGAATGTTTTGGTTTCTTCGAATCTTTCTTTTGATCAAGATACACTTCTTGAGGGGTCATGGGAATCAGAGTTGTTTTCTTGCCTTTGTATTCAAACGAGTGACGGTTAGAGAAACCATCATGAGTCACTCTCCTATCTGATTGCCACGGTCTTCCTAGAAGTATATGGCTGGCCTCCATTGGTAGAACATCACACAAAACCTCGTCTTCGTACCGACTAATAGTAATAGGGACGATCACTTGGCTACTAACGTTTAGCTCTCCAATGTTATTGAGCCACTGTAGCTTATAAGGGTTTGGATGCTTTGACGTCTTTAGACCAAGTTTCTTAACCATCGTATCACTAGCAACGTTGGTGCAGCTTCCTCCGTCGATGATAAGACTACATACCTTTCCTAGAACATGGCATCGCGTGTGAAAGAGATTTTCTCGTTGTTCTTGCTCCGGGGCCATAGTTTGTATGCTTAGAGTTCTCCTTGCTACCAACAAATCACCTCTGACTGGTGGGAGAATGTCTTCTTCACAGGTTTCTTCTGGACACTCGTCCTCGGACTCAAATTCGCCGTTATCAAGGAGAATCATCATACGCTTGTTGGTACACTCATTGGCGTAATGGCCTCTACCGTGACACTTAAAACACTTGACGTCGCGTGTCCTTGTCAACCCCTCTATAGTTTTTCCTTTGTGATCTGTAGGCGGCTTTGATTCGGTTTTCGGAGCTATGAACGGTTTACTTTCCCTCGGGTAGCTACTCTTATCCTCTCTTGAGTAACTAGCCCGGTTATAAGTTGTCCCGGTTCCATGACTTATCCGAGAGGGACCTTTCCTCTTGATCTGTTGCTCGAATAGAATGGCTTTGTGTAACATTTCTTCTAGCTCCACATAGTACTGAGTTTCCACACGATCTTGTATCTCACGGTTTAATCCTCCAAGAAAGCGTGCCATCGTAGCTTCCCGGTCTTCTACTATATCAGCTCGAATCATCAAAGTTTCCATCTCCTGATAGTATTCCTCAACCGAGCGGTTTCCTTGTGCAAGCTTTCTGAGTTGTTGATGTAGTTCACGGTGGTAGTGACTCGGCACAAACCTCTTTCTCATCAGGCTTCTCAACTCGTTCCAAGTCTCCACCGGATACTCACGGTTTCTTCTTCTGGTAGTAACTATCTGATCCCACCAACTAAGGGCATAGTCGTAGAATTCAGTCGCAGCAATCTTCACTCTATTGATCTCAGTACAGTGCTGAGCATCAAACACAAGCTCAATCTTCTTTTCCCATTCTAAGTAGGCAGCTGGATCGTTTCTCCCATGAAAAGATGGTATCTTAAGTTTAATGCCTCCAAGCGGGTCTGGTATACGTTCCCTGTCGTGCCTTTCTCGTCTAGGTCTTCGCTGACGACCTTGAGAAGACTCGCTCTTGGGACAGTAATAAGAATCAGTTGAATCGCCACTAGAATGTCCGGTTGAAACATGATCACGCCGGTTTCTTCTTCTAGGGGGCGAATGATTTGATCTGTTGTCTGCTTGATTTAGGTTTTGCTCTTGGCGGAAGGCTTCAAATCGATCGTTGAGAAGTTTGTCAAAACGAGCAGTCATGGCTTCGACCCATAGTTTGTTATTGACGTTGTTGATACTTTCTTCTTCCTCAAGATTTTCCATGGTACCTGAAACGTTTAAACAAATTCTCACAGTAAAATAATCCTATGTTGATTGGTTTTAGAAATGGATCATAGATTCAGATGATGAGAAACAAGCAAACAAAGATCTAACACCTTAGAACAAAAGATCCGTGCAACACAAGAATTTTAATCGACAAAAATATTGAAAAGTGATATCAACAAGATCTAAACATTCAAAGTGGCTCTGATACCACTTAATATGATTTCCCTTATGATTCGACACTTTGAAAGTTAGACTAACACGGAACGGGATGATATCAATGATGGTCAAACGAGATGAAACACGAAGGGCAATGGACAACAATGATCAATGACAAAGAAATGACGACGATGATGATGATAAACAAGTTAATGTGAATGATTGAATATGAGAACTTAACACGGGTAAGATGAGAAAGCAGAATGGAGCGTTTGGTCACACTAAGGCTGCGGATGGTCCTTAGATTCACCGTGGATCGAATGGTCACACAAAGGGGATGAGATAACCTTTGATTTACCGGATCTATCGTTTCAGAGAGTTTGAGAATAAAAGGATAGATAACTCCAAAGCAAGTTCAAAGACAACATATAAAGAGATAGAACTCGGTACAAGCACCAAGAACATCTCGAAACAAAGCAAGGAAATGAATAAGGGGAGCGTCTAGTTTGAATAACAAAGAAAGAACTCTTAAACTACTTAGGTGAAACGGTTGCTGCTGGAACTTGTCTTGGACTAGCAAATGGGCCAACGATGGGTATACTTGCCTCGTTAAAAACCTCGCTTGCAAAACCCAAAGGGACAAAAACAAGACGAGGGAAAAAGAGTACAAGTATAGCCCATTCCCGATTTGCTAGCCGTGGGCTTGAATCAAAACCAAAGTGGTTTGATAAGCATGACTTTGATCTTCTTGATCCTCCGAGTGGTTAAGTAACGAATGCACTTGTTCTTGTAGTGCTTTGGCTCTTGAACGTGTCATTGGACCTTGGGGAATGTATAGAGCTTCTTCGGCTAAATGATCTCCTTTATCTTCTTCTCCATGGTCTTCTTCAAGCTCCAAGTCTTTAGCCTTGTCCAAGATCATATCATCTCAGCCTTTGGTTCAGAGGCGGCTCTGATACCACATGACACGATCTCCCTGGAACTGCTCTGAAGATAGGCTGAAGATGAACATGTGATAGTGAAAGTGATAGTGTAGAGTGAGATTGGAATGATATTAGGGTTAAATGGAACGATTTAAATGATAAGATGGGAATGAAACATAGAAGAGTTTCAGGGACACTTGGTGAATAGAAACTCGGATCAACAAGAACACATTCAAGAGATCAAAGGGTGAGAGAAGAAATGCAGCAATGGCTGTTTGTTTAACACTTAGTTCTTCGCTGCTTTACAACTGGAGGCGTAATACAAGACTTATACTACCCTAAACCAAACAACAAGGCGTCTAAGAAAGAAAACAACAAGACGTCCAAAATAAAGAGAAAAACAACAAGGCGTCCCATTCCTTAGAATCCTAATTGGTGCGCCTAAAATTACTAAGTATAAACCATAGTAGCTCATACACTTATTACCCATTGGCAATGACTCCTAAGTAACTTGACATAGTGATTCATCTGCCTCATTAAAAACCATGTTGAGAAAACCCAGTGGGACAAAACTCAATCATGGGAAAAAGAGTACAGACTCCTCACCTAAGTTACTTAGTCATCATTACCGGGTGGAGTCTTCTGGTTGAAGATGTTGAAAACTTGAATAGCTGGTAAGTTGCACAGTCCTTCTGCTATAAGTGCATGAACCTCCTTAGCCAGCTCCTTAGCTCTGGAACGAGTGATCCTCCCTACTATCTCTGGTTCCTTCTCTGGTTCACTAGCTGCTGTGCTATCCACTATCATATCAATAATGATCGAGAAGTCTACTTAGATTGGGAAAGAAAGATGGAATCAAACTTCTTGGTTCAAGGTACCTAGGAGCTCAACAAGGTGAAGATAGCTGTTTCAGAGTTCAATGGCTATGCACTCTTGTGGTGGGAGCAGTTGGGAGTCACTAGAGAGAGGCATCACGAACTTCCTATTACCACCTGGGGTCAACTAACCACGCAGATGAGGAGGAAGTTTGTTCCTGCACACTATCAGAGAGAGATTCTCAACAAGCTTAGGCGCCTCATACAAGGAACAAAGTCTGTTCGAGATTACTACCAAGAGCTGGAAACCTTGATGATTAGAGCCGATTTGAGAGAAGGAGAAGACATGGTGATGTCTAGGTTCTTGGGAGGACTTAACAGAGAGATTCAAGACAAGGTTGAGCTACAGAACTATGAGGATGTGCAAGAAATGGTGCATAAGGCAGAACTGATTGAAGCACAGATCAAGAGGAGAATTAGCAGACCAACCTTCACCTCTAACATACCAAAACCGAAAGAGTTCAACAAGTCAATCTCTACCCAGAACACAAAACCGGCTACAACAACAATCAAGGAGGAGATTAAAACCGAGTTTAAACCAAGAGGAACTTCTACTAGCAATGTCAGATGCTTCAAGTGTCAAGGTATGGGACATTACTCCAGAGATTGTCCTAATAAGAAGATGTTTTTGCTGCAAGAGGGAGGAGACATCGTACCTCAATACAGTTCAGAGAGTGAATCAGATGCTAGTACAGAAGGAGAAGAAGAAGAAGCAGCAGTTGGAGAGATGCTAGTAGCATGCAGGGCTTTGAGTGTTCAGGTGCATCCAGATGATAGAGGTCAGAGAGAGAATCTCTTTCACACCAGATGTGTAGTTCAGGACAAGGTCTGCACCTTGATTATAGATGGGGGAAGTTGCACCAATGCCGCCAGTGAAGAGATGGTAAAGAAGCTTAATCTTAAAACCACTTCACATCCTAGACCTTACAAGCTGCAGTGGTTGGACAACAAAGGAGCTATCACCGTTTCTCAACAAGTGCTTGTCAAGCTAGCCATTGGGAAGTATGAAGATGAACTCCTTTGTGATGTGGTTCCTATGAGGTCTAGTCATATGTTATTAGGGAGGCCATGGCAGTATGATAGGAGAGTTCTTCATGATGGCTACACCAACAAGCAGACTTTTGAATTTAAGGGGCGCAAGGTCACTCTTCTACCACTTTCCCCCAGCGAAATCTACCAAGATCAACTTCACATGAACCGCAAAGACAAAGAGAAAGTCTCCAACAGTTTATACATCAACCACAGTGAGTTCAACAAGCTCTTTGATCCTGAGATGACCACCTTCATGTTTGTTTACAAAGAAACACTGGCTAGTACTAAACCGTTAGAGAAACTTCCCTATGAGGTAATAGAGATCATTGAGGAGTACAAGGATGTCTTTCCAGAAGAGATACCCCCAGGCTTACCCCCAACTCGCGGAATTGAGCATCAGATTGATCTAGTGCCAGGATCAGTGCTACCAAATAAGCCGGCTTACAGAACCAACCCTGTAGAGACTAAAGAGCTTCAGAAACAAGTAGAAGAGCTGATGAGTAAAGGATATATCAGAGAGAGCCTCAGTCCCTGTGCAGTACCAGTTCTGTTGGTTCCTAAGAAAGATGGAACATGGAGGATGTGTGTAGACTGCAGAGCAATCAACAACATCACAGTGAAGTATAGACATCCTATCCCAAGATTAGATGACATGTTAGATGAGTTATGTGGGTCAACAGTGTTCTCCAAAATCGATTTAAAGAGTGGTTATCATCAGATCAGAATGAAAGAGGGAGATGAGTGGAAGACTGCTTTCAAGACCAAGCAAGGGTTGTATGAGTGGTTAGTCATGCCGTTTGGTCTCACCAATGCTCCCAGTACCTTCATGCGTCTAATGAACCATGCCTTAAGACCATTCATTGGAGTTTTTGTTGTGGTCTACTTCGATGACATTCTCATCTACAGCAAAGGTTTGGAAGAACATCTAGGGCACATCCGCCAAGTTCTTGATGTTCTTCGTTCTCAATCCCTTTTTGCTAACTTCTCTAAGTGTTCATTCTGTACTACTGAGGTTGTCTTTCTAGGTTTTGTTGTTAGTGCAGAAGGAGTGAGGGTTGATGAAGAGAAGATCAAAGCAATCAAAGAATGGCCTACGCCTAAGAGTGTTGGGGAAGTGAGAAGCTTTCATGGATTAGCACCCTTGCTGCACCATTAACTGAAGTCATCAAGAAGGAAGTTGGTTTTAGATGGGAGGAAGCACAAGAACAGGCTTTCACAGCCCTTAAAGAGAAGCTTATCAATGCCCCTCTTTTAGTTCGTCCTGATTTCCTTAAAACTTTTGAAATTGAATGTGATGCTTCAGGAGTTGGTTCGGTGCTGTATTGATGCAGGATAGGAAACCAGTGGCATACTTCAGTGAGAAGCTAGGAGGATCAACCGCCAACTATCCAACCTATGACAAGGAACTCTATGCATTAGTTCGAGCTCTTCAAACTGTTGGAATTTGTGAGGGTTTGTCTCACATAAGAAGAAACACAATCAACTTGTGATTGGTTCTTCATTAACCAACCAAATGAACTCACTTCAACATAATAAAAAAATGCATTAGTATGATACACAATCTGAGTATTACAAGCAACATAACTAGAGAGTTTGTTGTCATAACCAAAGAAAGGTTCAGTAATCTAATGACTAACTAAGTAAAGAAGAGTTGCACTAGCATGAGACATGAATCCATATTTGAGTAACAACAACACTTAGAGTTTGTGTTCTCATTAAAGAAGGATTAGCTCATTAACTTAGTGTCTAACTGAACAAAGAAGGAGTTTAGGTGGTTTGAAGTATAATTAGACAAGTAATGGTCTGCCATTAAGGCAGACCTAAACTGCATATAACTCACTCTCTACATTGCCTTAATTTAATTAAGCATAAGTAAAGGAGAGAGATGTATACAAATTTAACAAGAACTTGTCTCTTTTATTATAAATTCTGTGTGTTTTACAATGAGAGAGGGCGCCCTTATATAGGCATTACACATAAATTCAACTTGTGCACAAAGACAAAGATTGAAAGTGACAGCACATAACAGCTCTTTTCTTAAGTCACACATGTGACTCTTGCTTCCCTCCACTTCTTTGAATTCAAACGGTTATGGAGGCAAGTGAGGAGCTTCTAGAACACTTGACAACTTCTCTTAGGCGTGCACACACTCCTCCTTACAGTTTGGGCTTGATTGGAGGAGTTTATGTGGGCTTGTACGGACAGCCCACTAAGAGATTGTATGGACAACCCAATAAGTTGGGCTTGCAACACACTTCATGACTCCTAAGCCTCCATTGCTTCATATACACATGGTTGATCACCTTCTTGATGTCTTTTACATGTGATGAGCTTCATTCTTGGCTAAGTCACGCTTTGACACTTCTCCTCTTCTTCTTATTTGATGTGGAGATGCTTGGCCTTCACTTCATGTGTGGCCTTCTCATCTCCTCACTCTAATACCCTCCCTCAAGCTTGGGCGTCGGGAGCCATTGGGACCAAAGGCCAAGCTTGCCCACGCAAAGGACTACCTCATTAAAAACCTCATCATGTAAAACCTCTTTGGGATAAAACCATGATGAGGACAAAAAGAGTATAGCCTCCACGGTGCATTAGAATAGCTATGACCTTGGTTTAAACCATTTTGAAAATTGGCTCCTTTCCAAGTCTTCTCACTTCTTAGCTCTTCATGACTTGACTTCTCTTTCATTTGAATCCCTTCTTTGCCATCTCCTTTGATACTCTTCAGCATTTGAGGCTCTCATTAGTCTCTTTGAGGCTCTTATGGTCTTCTTTTCCCTTAAACAAGAGAATAAAGAAGAAGAGATTAAGTATTGCCATAAGGAATATCAAATAACCAAATGAGGAATATCAAAGCCTAAGAGATATATTAAAGACTAAGATGCACAATTAGTAATTCATACAGAGAACTGAACATTTTAAGCAGAAAAATCGAAATTAATGTCAATCTGAATTATACATTAACTCAAACAATTTCAAAAAGACATCCAATTAATATTCTCATACTAACTTATGCAATTCAGTCAAACAGAATTATGCATAAATTATGAAAAGTAATTTGACTGCTAAATGAATGAAGTAAGTCATGAAATTAGCACTAATTGAAATAGGAGATAGGGTTTAGAGAACAGCCTTTCAATAGAAGAAGAGTGGTCTTTGAATGGTCCTTTGAATGGACTGAATGAATTTGGTTTGATCTCCATCTATGGGAAAACATCTTGCTAGCAAGCTGATTCATCACTTTCCACCAGTCCAGCAGACTTTCTAGGTGGCCATTGGTTCTAACTCCGAGCTGATTCATCACTTTCCACCAGTCCAGCAGACATTCTAGGTGGCCATTGGTTCTAACTCCGAGCTGATTCATCACTTTCCACCAGTCCAGCAGACATTCTAGGTGGCCATTGGTTCTAACTCCCCTAGTCAAGGATGCGCCAAACACCAAAACACTTGCCTTGCCTTCATGAGACAATCAAGCCAAAAGCACCAAACCCCATTATTACACTTAGAACCTGTAGAGTATAGACAGATTCAAAGCAAACAATAGTGAGAGATGAAGAGTATAAAGTAACCAGAGAATAAGAGTATAAGTAACTATAAGTATGAGAGAATATAAGAGTATGATAGAGTGTAAGCGGAAGTGTAGAGAGAGTATGGTGGAGAATGAGTATGATGGAGAATGAGTATGAGCGGAAGCAACATTCAGTCCATGGCCTTCAAGCTTCATGGCTGAGCAACAATGCTGGTGAGGCTTTTAACTTCCCACCAGTCTTTCATCAAAGAGGTGCAAGGACAAACTCTCTTCAAGAGATTTCCTACAATCTCAACAACAAACACATTAGAGTAATTCACATTCAAGTGATTTCTGAGTGTTAAAGAGCTGTGCTAATGGAACAAAACCATTTGTCCATCAGCAAAACAAAGCCATTCAAGGCCAAAACATATTCAAAAATATTTTCCAGAATTTTGAACCTTTCAAAAGAGTTTTTCAAAACCTTTTCATTTCAAAGAAAAATTGCAAAATAATTTTAAAACAATTTTTCGAAGAATTTTAAAACATTTAAAATAGCTTATCAAAGGCAAAGGTTCATCAAGAACATTTTAAAATATTTTTAAAAATACTTTTCGGAATTTTAAAAATATTTTCCAAAAATCTTCCCAAAGGGTTTATCAAGGAAATAATTTCCAAAATTACTTTCAAGCTTGTAACCATCAAGCAAAATTCTCAAAACAATTTAAAATTATTTTGGACCATTTTAAAACATTTTTCAATATTCAAATCTTTTGAAAGGGTGAATAATTCCCAAAGTAATTTTCTAAGAGTTTTCAAATTCAAAAATCAACTTTCATCCTCTCTCCCTCCCTTAAGCATTGGCATATACAGACATAAAGTCTTTTATCCAAGCTTATCAAGAGAAGAGATGGGTAGAGGGAGGAAAGAGTTTGAAAAATAAAACCATTAAAGGTATTTGAAAACCAAACTTCATCCTATCACTCTCTCCTCACGCTTTGGACAAGAGACAACACAAGTCTGTCTACAAAGCTTAACAAGAATGTGAGAGAGAGGAATCCTTGGAATGAAGAAAGAAGAAAGAAGAAAGAAGAAGTGAGTCCAGCCCAAGAGAATAACCTCTCTCTGATACCATGTTGGAATTTGTGAGGGTTTGTCTCACATAAGAAGAAACACAATCAACTTGTGATTGGTTCTTCATTAACCAACCAAATGAACTCACTTCAACATAATAAAAAAATGCATTAGTATGATACACAATCTGAGTATTACAAGCAACATAACTAGAGAGTTTGTTGTCATAACCAAAGAAAGGTTCAGTAATCTAATGACTAACTAAGTAAAGAAGAGTTGCACTAGCATGAGACATGAATCCATATTTGAGTAACAACAACACTTAGAGTTTGTGTTCTCATTAAAGAAGGATTAGCTCATTAACTTAGTGTCTAACTGAACAAAGAAGGAGTTTAGGTGGTTTGAAGTATAATTAGACAAGTAATGGTCTGCCATTAAGGCAGACCTAAACTGCATATAACTCACTCTCTACATTGCCTTAATTTAATTAAGCATAAGTAAAGGAGAGAGATGTATACAAATTTAACAAGAACTTGTCTCTTTTATTATAAATTCTGTGTGTTTTACAATGAGAGAGGGCGCCCTTATATAGGCATTACACATAAATTCAACTTGTGCACAAAGACAAAGATTGAAAGTGACAGCACATAACAGCTCTTTTCTTAAGTCACACATGTGACTCTTGCTTCCCTCCACTTCTTTGAATTCAAACGGTTATGGAGGCAAGTGAGGAGCTTCTAGAACACTTGACAACTTCTCTTAGGCGTGCACACACTCCTCCTTACAGTTTGGGCTTGATTGGAGGAGTTTATGTGGGCTTGTACGGACAGCCCACTAAGAGATTGTATGGACAACCCAATAAGTTGGGCTTGCAACACACTTCATGACTCCTAAGCCTCCATTGCTTCATATACACATGGTTGATCACCTTCTTGATGTCTTTTACATGTGATGAGCTTCATTCTTGGCTAAGTCACGCTTTGACACTTCTCCTCTTCTTCTTATTTGATGTGGAGATGCTTGGCCTTCACTTCATGTGTGGCCTTCTCATCTCCTCACTCTAATACAAACGTGGCAGCACTATTTGTGGCCCAAGGAATTCGTCATTCATACAGATCATGAGTCTCTAAAGCACCTTAAAGGACAGCAGAAGCTCAATAAAAGACACGCCAGATGGATGGAGTTCATAGAGACTTTCCCATACATCATTAAGTACAAGAAAGGTAAAGATAGTGTAGTTGCAGATGCATTATCAAGGAGGTACACACTTGTCTCTACTTTAACTTCTAAGCTTAATGGATTCGAACATATAGTAGATCTGTATGAGACTGACATTGATTTTGCTGAGAGCTATGGCAAGTGCTATAAGTTTGCTTTTGAAAAATATCATAGACAGGATGGATATCTGTTTTATAACAATCGCCTGTGCATACCAAGAGGATCTATCAGAGAATTATTGGTCAGAGAAGCTCATGGAGGTGGATTAGCTGGACACTTTGGAGTCGCTAAGACTCTACTTGGACTGCAAGATCACTTTTATTGGCCATACATGAAGACAGACGTTGAGAGGATTTGTTTTAGGTGTGCAGTTTGTAAGATGGCAAAGAGTAAGGTGCAACCTCACGGTTTGTATACTCCTCTTCCTATACCTTCTCAACCTTGGACTCATATTTCTATGGACTTTGTGCTTGGCTTACCTCGAACCAGAAATGGTAGAGATTCGATTTTTGTAGTTGTTGACAGGTTCAGCAAGATGGCACACTTCATTGCTAGTCATAAGACAGATGATGCTGTCTGCGTAGCTAACTTGTTTTTCAGGGAAGTAGTTCGTCTACATGGCATGCCTCAAGTGATAGTTTCAGACAGGGATACCAAGTTTCTAGGGCATTTCTGGAGAACATTATGGGCTAAACTAGGAACCAAGCTTCAATTCTCCACTACTTGTCACCCTCAAACTGATGGACAAACCGAGGTGGTGAACAGAACATTGTCAACACTTCTTAGAACGCTGGTCAAGAGTAACATCAAGTCATGGGAGGAGTGTCTACCACACGTGGAGTTTGCTTACAATCACGCTAAGCATTCTGCAACCCTCTTTTCTCCTTTTGAAATTGTCTATGGCTTTAATCCACAATCACCTCTAGACTTGATACCTTTGCCTCTAAGTGTGAAATGTAGTTTAGATGGAAAAGAAAAGGCAGAACAGGTGAGGAAGATACACGCCAAGGCTAAGGAAAATATAGAGAAGAAGACTAAGCAGTATGAGAAGCATGCAAACAAGGGCCGAAAGGAGTTAATCTTTGAGGAAGGAGACTTGGTGTGGATTCATTTGAGGAAAGACCGATTTCCAGAAGAGAGGAAGAGCAAGCTTATGCCAAGGATGGATGGACCATTCGAAGTCATCAAGAGGATCAACAACAATGCCTACCAGATTGATCTTCAAGGTAAGTATAATATATCTCCATCATTCAATGTCTCTGACTTGCTTCCTTATGTTGCAGATACAGATTTGAGGACAAATCCCTTTCAAGAGGGAGAGGATGATATGATAGGGGATAGCACGGTAGTTGCAGAACCAAAGGAGGAACCAGAGATAGTAGGGAGGATCACTCGTTCCAGAGCTAAGGAGCTGGCTAAGGAAGTTCATGCACTTATGGCAGAAGGATTATGCAACCTACCAGCTATTCAAGTTTTCAACATCTTCAACCAGAAGACTCCACCCGGTAATGATAACTAAGTAACTTAGGTGAGGGGTCTGTACTCTTTTTCCCATGATGAGTTTTGTCCCATTGGGTTTTCTCAACATGGTTTTTAATGAGGCAGATGAATCACTACGTCAAGTTACTTAGGAGTCATTGCCAGTGGGTAATAAATGTATGAGCTACTTTGGTCTTATACTTAGTATTTTCAGGCGCACCAATTAGGATTCTAAGGAATGGGACGCCTTGTTGTTTTATTCTTTACTTTGGACGTTTTGTTGTTTTCTTTCTTAGACGCCATGCTGTTTGGTTTTTAGGGTAGTATAAGACTTGTATTACGCCCCCATTTGTAAATCAGCGAAGAACTAAGTGTTAAACAAACAGCCATTGCTGCATTTCTTCTCTCATCCTTTGATCTCTTGAATGTGTTCTTGTTGATCCGAGTTTCTATTCACCAAGTGTCCTTGAAACTCTACTATCTTTTACTCCCATCTTATCACTTAAATCGTTCCATTAAACCCCTAATACCATTCCAATCTCACTCTACACTATCACTTCCCTTTCACACGATCAGCATCACCATTTCGCAATCATCATTTGATCTTCATCAGCCTATCTTCAGAGTAGTTCCAAGGGAGATCGTGTCATGTGGTATCAGAGCCAACTCTGAACCAAAGGCTGAGAAACCCTAAACCCCTCTTTTTCCTTTTCTTTGTTAAATCGATTGTCCTAAGAGTCTTAGGTTTGCCTTTTTGTTGTTTCATAAAAGTTAGTGTTTAGTTTCGATTTCCTAATAGTAATAGGTTGTGTGTTCGTTTTCCCTAATAGTTTTAGGAGTTGTATCTCTTTCTTTAATCAATCTTAAAAACTAGTTATCTTGAGAACTTTTTACTTTGATTGTTGTTTTGATTGTCTCAGGTACCATGGAGCTTTCAGCATAAGCCATGGAAGCTCTGAATCAAGCCATGGCGCAACAAATCAAAGAAGCTAATCAGTCAGTTGCTACTCAGCTGATGCAACAGATAGAGCAGCTCAACGACAAGTTTGAGACTCGGTTCAAGGATTTTCTGAGAGAGAACAGTGCTGCAGAAAGTGACTCATCAGAACCGCCCAACCCAAGTGAAGCAATCCGCCTTGCCAAAGGAAAAGCACACATGGGAGCTTCTTCTAAACAACCCAAAGCTAACACTACAAGAACACCGGTTGGAAGGAGAGAAACCAGTGTAAACCGGCGAAGGAATGCTGAGGGAACAGAGAGAGAGAGACACAGAGCTGCTAGAACATCTCCACACCTCCGAGCTGAGAACGTTGGTGGGCGTAGAGTTTATGTGGAGACAGAACCTGGATCTTCTGAAGGAGAAGAGAGATCAGACAATAGCTTTAATACTGTGAGGAGAGGCAGGAACAGAGGCAACAACCGAGATTATGACCCATTGAAACAACAGCTGAATCACCTTATGCTTCAGTTTCCTTCTTTCCACGGTAATAATGATCGAGAAGTCTACTTAGATTGGGAAAGAAAGATGGAATCAAACTTCTTGGTTCAAGGTACCTAGGAGCTCAACAAGGTGAAGATAGCTGTTTCAGAGTTCAATGGCTATGCACTCTTGTGGTGGGAGCAGTTGGGAGTCACTAGAGAGAGGCATCACGAACTTCCTATTACCACCTGGGGTCAACTAACCACGCAGATGAGGAGGAAGTTTGTTCCTGCACACTATCAGAGAGAGATTCTCAACAAGCTTAGGCGCCTCATACAAGGAACAAAGTCTGTTCGAGATTACTACCAAGAGCTGGAAACCTTGATGATTAGAGCCGATTTGAGAGAAGGAGAAGACATGGTGATGTCTAGGTTCTTGGGAGGACTTAACAGAGAGATTCAAGACAAGGTTGAGCTACAGAACTATGAGGATGTGCAAGAAATGGTGCATAAGGCAGAACTGATTGAAGCACAGATCAAGAGGAGAATTAGCAGACCAACCTTCACCTCTAACATACCAAAACCGAAAGAGTTCAACAAGTCAATCTCTACCCAGAACACAAAACCGGCTACAACAACAATCAAGGAGGAGATTAAAACCGAGTTTAAACCAAGAGGAACTTCTACTAGCAATGTCAGATGCTTCAAGTGTCAAGGTATGGGACATTACTCCAGAGATTGTCCTAATAAGAAGATGTTTTTGCTGCAAGAGGGAGGAGACATCGTACCTCAATACAGTTCAGAGAGTGAATCAGATGCTAGTACAGAAGGAGAAGAAGAAGAAGCAGCAGTTGGAGAGATGCTAGTAGCATGCAGGGCTTTGAGTGTTCAGGTGCATCCAGATGATAGAGGTCAGAGAGAGAATCTCTTTCACACCAGATGTGTAGTTCAGGACAAGGTCTGCACCTTGATTATAGATGGGGGAAGTTGCACCAATGCCGCCAGTGAAGAGATGGTAAAGAAGCTTAATCTTAAAACCACTTCACATCCTAGACCTTACAAGCTGCAGTGGTTGGACAACAAAGGAGCTATCACCGTTTCTCAACAAGTGCTTGTCAAGCTAGCCATTGGGAAGTATGAAGATGAACTCCTTTGTGATGTGGTTCCTATGAGGTCTAGTCATATGTTATTAGGGAGGCCATGGCAGTATGATAGGAGAGTTCTTCATGATGGCTACACCAACAAGCAGACTTTTGAATTTAAGGGGCGCAAGGTCACTCTTCTACCACTTTCCCCCAGCGAAATCTACCAAGATCAACTTCACATGAACCGCAAAGACAAAGAGAAAGTCTCCAACAGTTTATACATCAACCACAGTGAGTTCAACAAGCTCTTTGATCCTGAGATGACCACCTTCATGTTTGTTTACAAAGAAACACTGGCTAGTACTAAACCGTTAGAGAAACTTCCCTATGAGGTAATAGAGATCATTGAGGAGTACAAGGATGTCTTTCCAGAAGAGATACCCCCAGGCTTACCCCCAACTCGCGGAATTGAGCATCAGATTGATCTAGTGCCAGGATCAGTGCTACCAAATAAGCCGGCTTACAGAACCAACCCTGTAGAGACTAAAGAGCTTCAGAAACAAGTAGAAGAGCTGATGAGTAAAGGATATATCAGAGAGAGCCTCAGTCCCTGTGCAGTACCAGTTCTGTTGGTTCCTAAGAAAGATGGAACATGGAGGATGTGTGTAGACTGCAGAGCAATCAACAACATCACAGTGAAGTATAGACATCCTATCCCAAGATTAGATGACATGTTAGATGAGTTATGTGGGTCAACAGTGTTCTCCAAAATCGATTTAAAGAGTGGTTATCATCAGATCAGAATGAAAGAGGGAGATGAGTGGAAGACTGCTTTCAAGACCAAGCAAGGGTTGTATGAGTGGTTAGTCATGCCGTTTGGTCTCACCAATGCTCCCAGTACCTTCATGCGTCTAATGAACCATGCCTTAAGACCATTCATTGGAGTTTTTGTTGTGGTCTACTTCGATGACATTCTCATCTACAGCAAAGGTTTGGAAGAACATCTAGGGCACATCCGCCAAGTTCTTGATGTTCTTCGTTCTCAATCCCTTTTTGCTAACTTCTCTAAGTGTTCATTCTGTACTACTGAGGTTGTCTTTCTAGGTTTTGTTGTTAGTGCAGAAGGAGTGAGGGTTGATGAAGAGAAGATCAAAGCAATCAAAGAATGGCCTACGCCTAAGAGTGTTGGGGAAGTGAGAAGCTTTCATGGATTAGCACCCTTGCTGCACCATTAACTGAAGTCATCAAGAAGGAAGTTGGTTTTAGATGGGAGGAAGCACAAGAACAGGCTTTCACAGCCCTTAAAGAGAAGCTTATCAATGCCCCTCTTTTAGTTCGTCCTGATTTCCTTAAAACTTTTGAAATTGAATGTGATGCTTCAGGAGTTGGTTCGGTGCTGTATTGATGCAGGATAGGAAACCAGTGGCATACTTCAGTGAGAAGCTAGGAGGATCAACCGCCAACTATCCAACCTATGACAAGGAACTCTATGCATTAGTTCGAGCTCTTCAAACGTGGCAGCACTATTTGTGGCCCAAGGAATTCGTCATTCATACAGATCATGAGTCTCTAAAGCACCTTAAAGGACAGCAGAAGCTCAATAAAAGACACGCCAGATGGATGGAGTTCATAGAGACTTTCCCATACATCATTAAGTACAAGAAAGGTAAAGATAGTGTAGTTGCAGATGCATTATCAAGGAGGTACACACTTGTCTCTACTTTAACTTCTAAGCTTAATGGATTCGAACATATAGTAGATCTGTATGAGACTGACATTGATTTTGCTGAGAGCTATGGCAAGTGCTATAAGTTTGCTTTTGAAAAATATCATAGACAGGATGGATATCTGTTTTATAACAATCGCCTGTGCATACCAAGAGGATCTATCAGAGAATTATTGGTCAGAGAAGCTCATGGAGGTGGATTAGCTGGACACTTTGGAGTCGCTAAGACTCTACTTGGACTGCAAGATCACTTTTATTGGCCATACATGAAGACAGACGTTGAGAGGATTTGTTTTAGGTGTGCAGTTTGTAAGATGGCAAAGAGTAAGGTGCAACCTCACGGTTTGTATACTCCTCTTCCTATACCTTCTCAACCTTGGACTCATATTTCTATGGACTTTGTGCTTGGCTTACCTCGAACCAGAAATGGTAGAGATTCGATTTTTGTAGTTGTTGACAGGTTCAGCAAGATGGCACACTTCATTGCTAGTCATAAGACAGATGATGCTGTCTGCGTAGCTAACTTGTTTTTCAGGGAAGTAGTTCGTCTACATGGCATGCCTCAAGTGATAGTTTCAGACAGGGATACCAAGTTTCTAGGGAATTTCTGGAGAACATTATGGGCTAAACTAGGAACCAAGCTTCAATTCTCCACTACTTGTCACCCTCAAACTGATGGACAAACCGAGGTGGTGAACAGAACATTGTCAACACTTCTTAGAACGCTGGTCAAGAGTAACATCAAGTCATGGGAGGAGTGTCTACCACACGTGGAGTTTGCTTACAATCACGCTAAGCATTCTGCAACCCTCTTTTCTCCTTTTGAAATTGTCTATGGCTTTAATCCACAATCACCTCTAGACTTGATACCTTTGCCTCTAAGTGTGAAATGTAGTTTAGATGGAAAAGAAAAGGCAGAACAGGTGAGGAAGATACACGCCAAGGCTAAGGAAAATATAGAGAAGAAGACTAAGCAGTATGAGAAGCATGCAAACAAGGGCCGAAAGGAGTTAATCTTTGAGGAAGGAGACTTGGTGTGGATTCATTTGAGGAAAGACCGATTTCCAGAAGAGAGGAAGAGCAAGCTTATGCCAAGGATGGATGGACCATTCGAAGTCATCAAGAGGATCAACAACAATGCCTACCAGATTGATCTTCAAGGTAAGTATAATATATCTCCATCATTCAATGTCTCTGACTTGCTTCCTTATGTTGCAGATACAGATTTGAGGACAAATCCCTTTCAAGAGGGAGAGGATGATATGATAGGGGATAGCACGGTAGTTGCAGAACCAAAGGAGGAACCAGAGATAGTAGGGAGGATCACTCGTTCCAGAGCTAAGGAGCTGGCTAAGGAAGTTCATGCACTTATGGCAGAAGGATTATGCAACCTACCAGC
The DNA here is from genome assembly GCA_911865555.2 of Thlaspi arvense. NCBI lineage: Eukaryota > Viridiplantae > Streptophyta > Magnoliopsida > Brassicales > Brassicaceae > Thlaspi > Thlaspi arvense. The sequence continues at coordinate 43,213,379 of OU466857.2, forward strand.
TATTCAAGTTTTCAACATCTTCAACCAGAAGACTCCACCCGGTAATGATAACTAAGTAACTTAGGTGAGGGGTCTGTACTCTTTTTCCCATGATGAGTTTTGTCCCATTGGGTTTTCTCAACATGGTTTTTAATGAGGCAGATGAATCACTACGTCAAGTTACTTAGGAGTCATTGCCAATGGGTAATAAATGTATGAGCTACTTTGGTCTTATACTTAGTATTTTCAGGCGCACCAATTAGGATTCTAAGGAATGGGACGCCTTGTTGTTTTATTCTTTACTTTGGACGTTTTGTTGTTTTCTTTCTTAGACGCCATGCTGTTTGGTTTTTAGGGTAGTATAAGACTTGTATTACGCCCCCATTTGTAAATCAGCGAAGAACTAAGTGTTAAACAAACAGCCATTGCTGCATTTCTTCTCTCATCCTTTGATCTCTTGAATGTGTTCTTGTTGATCCGAGTTTCTATTCACCAAGTGTCCTTGAAACTCTACTATCTTTTACTCCCATCTTATCACTTAAATCGTTCCATTAAACCCCTAATACCATTCCAATCTCACTCTACACTATCACTTCCCTTTCACACGATCAGCATCACCATTTCGCAATCATCATTTGATCTTCATCAGCCTATCTTCAGAGTAGTTCCAAGGGAGATCGTGTCAAAGCAGCTATACACATTGCATCAAACTCGGTCTTCCATAAAAGAACCAAGCATATTGAGGTTGATTGTCACATGGTCAGGGAGCAAGTCCAGCTTGGAGTCATCCTGCCATGCTACACAAAGAGTTCAGACCAACTAGCCGATATCTTCACCAAGGCAACAAGTCAGAAGATCAACGATTTCATCCACTCCAAGATGGGGCTCGTTGACATCTCAGCTTGAGCTCACCTAGCCGTGGAGATCACACTCTTTTTCCCTCAATGTAGTTTTGTCCCATGAGGTTTTCTACATTGAGGTTTTTAATGAGGTGATCCTTCATGGCTCCAAGCTCTAACCATTCACCACGGTTAAAGCTTGAGGGGGAGTATCAAACAAGGAGGAGGTAGCATCCGTACAAGTCCGTATGCCTAGGGAACCGAGCCACTCAAGCTTGATTATCAAGTAAGCTTGACATACAAGCTAGGTCTCCAACGGTCACTTAGATGCTCGGTTCTAGGCTTACTACTCCAACGGTCATGATTTAATAAGCAACAAGAGGATAAGGTCACATGTTTGCTTAAGGAGACAACCGTTGATGACAAGTCACTTTCGCTTCCTTGGAGACCATCCCTTTGTTTATTCTTATTGTCTTTGTCTTATTGATTCAAGTTGTAACCAAGGCGAGTCTATATATAGACTATTGCCCACATTTGTAACATTTTAACTTAAGGAAATATACTCTCCTTAATTCTATTCTCACATTCTCTCCTGTTCTTCACTTGTTCTTCATCATTTTACTTAAACATTCCGCAAATATTCTAACACTTTAGTCTAGAAACTAATGTGACCGTTGGTGTAGATAACAATGCCAACCATTCCCTTGCCTTGCACTCCACTTAGCTTGATATCATACCTTGCATCCCACTCTCGTCTATTTCCTTGAATGCCAAGTATGTGTACGGACACCATTCATCCTTCTGCTTTGATACTCCCCCTCAAGCTTTAACCATGGTGAATGGTTAGAGCTTGGAGCCATGAAGGATCACCTCATTAAAAACCTCAATGTAGAAAACCTTGTGGGACAAAACTACATTGAGGGAAAAAGAGTGTGATCTCCACGGCTAGGTGAGCTCAAGCTGAGATATCAACGAGTCCCATCCTAGAGTGGATGAACTCGCTTGTCTTCTGGCTGACTGCCTTGGTGAAGATGTCAGCTAGCTGATCTGAACTCTTGGTGTAGCATGGGAGAATGACTCCAAGTTGCACTTGCTCCCTGACTTTATGACAATCCACGTCTATATGCTTGGTCCTTTCATGGAAGACCGAGTTTGATGCTATATGCATAGCCGCCTGATTATCACAATGCATTGTGATCGGTGTGCTTGTCTCTCGCCCGAGGTCTTTGAGGAGGTTTCTTAGCCACATTAGCTCGGTAGTTAGCCTTCTCATAGCTCGGTATTCCGCTTTGGCACTAGAGCATGCTACCACATTTTGCTTCTTGCTCTTCCAAGTGACTAGATTCCCTCCAATGAATGTGCAATAGCCAGTAGTGGATCTTCTGTCTACACGGTCTCCTGCCCAATCTGCACCACAGTATCCTACTAGCTCTGAGCTTCCATTGCACCCCATCCAAATGCCATGACCAATCGTTCCTTGAACATAGCTGAGAATGCGCTTGACCATGTTCCAATGATACATCTTTGGAGCTTTCATGTATTGGCTAACCTGATTCACAGCAAAGCACAAGTCAGGTCTGGTTATTGTAAGATAGATTAGCTTACCAACCATCCTGCGATATTGTGTGACATCTTCAAAGGGTTCATCCTCTAGCTCCCCCTTTCGGTCCACTTTGTAGCTATCTTCAAGAGGGGTTTTAGCTACTTTATCTCCAAGGTTTCCTGTTTCACTCAACATATCAAGCATATATTTTCTTTGTGAGAGAAACAAGCCTTCTTTAGATCTACAAACTTCGATACCTAAGAAGTATTTTAGTTCACCTAGATCTTTAATATCAAAAACAGTTTTTAAATAGTCTTTAGTAGCTTGAATGTTTACCTTGTCATTCCCAGAGATGATTATATCATCTACATAGATGAGAATGACTACTATACCTTCTTGGCTAGTGAGAGTGAATAAGGTGTGATCCGCTTCTGATCTGCTGAATCCCCTATCGAATAGAACTCTACTCAACCGGTGGTACCAAGCTCTTGGCGATTGCTTGAGACCATACATCGCCTTTCTCAGCCTTAGTACTTTGCCATGGGCAACCTCTTTGTCTACACCAGGTGGTGGTGTCATGTAGTCTTCCTCCTCAAGCTCTCCTTGTAGAAATGCATTCTTCACATCCATTTGCCAAAGATCCCATTCCAGATTCACGGCAAGTGAGATGACAACTCTAACTGTGTGGATGATACAAACTTAGGAGCTGAAGCTGACATCCCTACCATGAGACAAGCTCCAAGAACAAGATCAGGAACTAAAGACTTAGCTGATGGCTTCAACCAAGCAGTAGAGACGCTGATCACTTCCCAACACTTAGAGGATATCACTACTCAACTAAGTCAACTAAGCATCGCCAAGGAAGCAGCAATGGCAAGGGCTTATCTAGACAAGGAGGGCATTGAGCAAGAAGACCTTCCCAACGAGCAAGCAGGCGGTTTAGACATCACCAACGACCCTCTCATCAAAAGCATAGGTTATACACGTGACTGGCCATTGATTCATGCCAACAAAGGAGTTTCCTTATTCACCATCACGTCAGCTAAGTAAACCGCCTCATTTGGACCTAAACCAAGGTATGATCCGAATCCTTAATTTCCATATGGTTTAGTTCTACTAATCAATCTTTTCTGTTTTGTTTTCTTGGTTTAGTTTTTATTTCATTTAAACTTTAGTATAAGGCATGTTGGCCACCTTTTATTTACATTTTCGTTTTAAGGCATTGTTAGCCAAGTAGTTTAACCTAAGCGTTTTGTAATCTGTTTCAAGTCCCCTAGAAGGGCAAAGCTGTTTGGACTGTTTATAAAGTCCCCTCACAGCCGTGTATTCTTTGACCATATCAATAAAGATCGAACTTCTTGGCTAAGTACCAAACTCTTGTTCTCTAAAGCTTTGTGTGATTCATTGCTTGAGAGTTCTTTGTAATATGATTTCCCTTATGATTCGACACTTTGAAAGTTAGACTAACACGGAACGGGATGATATCAATGATGGTCAAACGAGATGAAACACGAAGGGCAATGGACAACAATGATCAATGACAAAGAAATGACGACGATGATGATGATAAACAAGTTAATGTGAATGATTGAATATGAGAACTTAACACGGGTAAGATGAGAAAGCAGAATGGAGCGTTTGGTCACACTAAGGCTGCGGATGGTCCTTAGATTCACCGTGGATCGAATGGTCACACAAAGGGGATGAGATAACCTTTGATTTACCGGATCTATCGTTTCAGAGAGTTTGAGAATAAAAGGATAGATAACTCCAAAGCAAGTTCAAAGACAACATATAAAGAGATAGAACTCGGTACAAGCACCAAGAACATCTCGAAACAAAGCAAGGAAATGAATAAGGGGAGCGTCTAGTTTGAATAACAAAGAAAGAACTCTTAAACTACTTAGGTGAAACGGTTGCTGCTGGAACTTGTCTTGGACTAGCAAATGGGCCAACGATGGGTATACTTGCCTCGTTAAAAACCTCGCTTGCAAAACCCAAAGGGACAAAAACAAGACGAGGGAAAAAGAGTACAAGTATAGCCCATTCCCGATTTGCTAGCCGTGGGCTTGAATCAAAACCAAAGTGGTTTGATAAGCATGACTTTGATCTTCTTGATCCTCCGAGTGGTTAAGTAACGAATGCACTTGTTCTTGTAGTGCTTTGGCTCTTGAACGTGTCATTGGACCTTGGGGAATGTATAGAGCTTCTTCGGCTAAATGATCTCCTTTATCTTCTTCTCCATGGTCTTCTTCAAGCTCCAAGTCTTTAGCCTTGTCCAAGATCATATCATCCCCTCCCACTTGAGAAGGATTTGACCTCAAATCCGCTTCATCTGAAACAAAAGGAACAAGATCAGCAACATTAAAACTAGAACTAACATTATACTTACCTTGTAAATCCAGTTGATACGCATTGTCACTGATCCGTTTGATGATTTTGAAAGGACCGTCTATTCTTGGCATTAGCTTTGATTTCCTTTCATTAGGGAACCGTTCCTTCCTCAAATGCAACCAGACTTGATCTCCAACCTGAAAAACAACTTGTTTCCTTCCTTTGTTGGCGTGTTTGACATATAACTTAGTCTTTTCTTCTATGTTCTTTCGAGCACTTTCATGAATCTGCTGTATCAACTCTGCTTTTTTTTTTCCATCAGTGCTTGCTCTATCACTCAAAGGTAAAGGCATTAGGTCTAAAGGAGAAATAGGATTGAAACCATACACAATTTGAAAAGGCGAGTACTTAGAAGCAGAATGAACAGAGTGATTGTAAGCAAATTCTACGTGAGGTAAGCAATCCTCCCAACTCTTTAAATTCTTTTTAATCAAGGCACGCAGTAAGGTTCCTAAGGTTCTATTAACTACTTCAGTCTGACCATCAGTCTGTGGATGACAAGTAGTAGAAAACAACAATTTAGTGCCTAACTTAGACCAAAGTGTCTTCCAAAAGAAACTAAGAAACTTGGTATCACGATCAGAAACTATGGTCTTAGGCATGCCATGCAAACGTACAACTTCTTTGAAAAACAGATTAGCTACATGCAATGCATCATCAGTTTTGTTGCAAGCAATGAAGTGAGCCATTTTCGAAAACCTATCAACTACAACAAAGATAGAGTCCTTACCTGTTCTAGTTCTAGGCAAACCCATAACAAAATCCATTGAAATATCATTCCAAGGGTGCATAGGAATAGGAAGAGGGGTATACAAACCATTCGGTTGTACTTTAGACTTAGCTTGTTTGCATGTAGGACAACGGCCACATATTCGCTCAACGTCTCTTTTCATGTGAGGCCAATGGAAGTGATCTTTCATGACTTCTAACGTCTTGGCTATCCCAAAATGCCCCATAAGCCCGCCTCCGTGTGCTTCCCTGACAAATAAATCTCGAAGAGAGCAGTTAGGAATACACAAACGGTTCTCATAGAAGAGATACCCGTCTTGCTGATAATAATGTCCCGAAGCAAACTTCTCACATGCTTTAAAAAATTTCTTGAAAATCAGGATCATCAGCATACATTTCTTTAATTTGTTCAAACCCTAAAAGCTTAGCAGAAAGAGTAGAGAGAAGGACGTACCTTCGAGACAATGCGTCGGCTACAACATTGTCTTTACCTTTTTTATATTTGATGACATAGGGAAAGGTTTCAATGAACTCGACCCACCTTGCGTGTCTTTTGTTAAGTTTTTGCTGGCCTTTGAGGTGCTTGAGAGATTCGTGATCCGTGTGTATAACAAATTCTTTTGGCCACAAGTAATGTTGCCAAGTCTGTAATGCCCGAACAAGAGCATACAACTCTTTGTCATATGTGGGATAGTTTAGTGTGGCTCCTCCAAGCTTTTCGCTGAAATAGGCAATTGGTCTTCTTTCTTGCATAAGCACGGCTCCAATACCTACACCAGAAGCGTCACACTCAATTTCAAAGGTTTTAACAAAGTCGGGTAAAGCTAATACTGGAGCATGAATAAGCTTCTCTTTAAGGCATTGAAACGCTTCTTCTTGAGCTTGTTCCCATTTGAACCCCACACTCTTCTTGATTACTTCGGTTAAAGGCGCGGCTATAGTACTGAAATCTCTTACGAAACGTCGGTAAAACCCAGCTAGACCATGAAAGCTTCGGACCTCTCCAATGGTTTTAGGACTTGGCCATTCTTGGATCGCCTTAACCTTTTCTTCATCTACCTTTACACCTTCTGTATTCACAACAAAACCTAAGAACACCACGTTATCCGTACAAAAAGTACACTTTTTAAAATTAGCATAAAGCTTTTCTTGCCTAAGCACTTCTAAAACAAGCTTAATATGCTTAACATGCTCTTCTAAGTTCTTAGAGTATATAAGAATGTCATCAAAGTATACTACCACAAACTCTCCTATATAAGCCCTAAGAACATGATTCATAAGTCTCATAAACGTACTAGGAGCATTAGTTAAACCAAATGGCATTACGAGCCACTCATACAGCCCTTGTTTTGTTTTAAAGGCTGTTTTCCACTCATCCCCTTCTTTCATCCTAATCTGATGATAACCACTTTTTAAATCTACTTTAGAGAAAATGTTAGAACCATATAACTCATCTAACATATCATCAAGTCTAGGAATGGGATGACGATACTTTACAGTGATGTTATTGATGGCTCGGCAGTCTACACACATGCGCCAGCTCCCATCTTTCTTTGGTACCAACAAAACGGGAACGGCACAAGGACTCATACTTTCACGAATATGTCCCTTAGCCATTAGATCATTAACTTGTTGTTGTAGTTCCCTTGTTTCCACCGGATTAGTTCTATAAGCAGGGCGGTTTGGTAGAGAAGCTCCGGGAACAAAGTCTATTTGATGTTCTATGCCTCGGATGGGTGGCAACTCCTTTGGTGAATCCTCTGGAAAAACATCACTAAACTCTTGCAAGAGTTGATTTATTTCACTCGGTAGCACCGGTGTGATGTTAGTTAAACTTGTTAGAGCTTCCTTATAAACAAATAAAACCAAAGAGCGATTTGAGAGAAAGGACTTTTTAACCTGACTGGCCTTAGCATAGAAGCTCGAATGTTTTGGTTTCTTCGAATCTTTCTTTTGATCAAGATACACTTCTTGAGGGGTCATGGGAATCAGAGTTGTTTTCTTGCCTTTGTATTCAAACGAGTGACGGTTAGAGAAACCATCATGAGTCACTCTCCTATCTGATTGCCACGGTCTTCCTAGAAGTATATGGCTGGCCTCCATTGGTAGAACATCACACAAAACCTCGTCTTCGTACCGACTAATAGTAATAGGGACGATCACTTGGCTACTAACGTTTAGCTCTCCAATGTTATTGAGCCACTGTAGCTTATAAGGGTTTGGATGCTTTGACGTCTTTAGACCAAGTTTCTTAACCATCGTATCACTAGCAACGTTGGTGCAGCTTCCTCCGTCGATGATAAGACTACATACCTTTCCTAGAACATGGCATCGCGTGTGAAAGAGATTTTCTCGTTGTTCTTGCTCCGGGGCCATAGTTTGTATGCTTAGAGTTCTCCTTGCTACCAACAAATCACCTCTGACTGGTGGGAGAATGTCTTCTTCACAGGTTTCTTCTGGACACTCGTCCTCGGACTCAAATTCGCCGTTATCAAGGAGAATCATCATACGCTTGTTGGTACACTCATTGGCGTAATGGCCTCTACCGTGACACTTAAAACACTTGACGTCGCGTGTCCTTGTCAACCCCTCTATAGTTTTTCCTTTGTGATCTGTAGGCGGCTTTGATTCGGTTTTCGGAGCTATGAACGGTTTACTTTCCCTCGGGTAGCTACTCTTATCCTCTCTTGAGTAACTAGCCCGGTTATAAGTTGTCCCGGTTCCATGACTTATCCGAGAGGGACCTTTCCTCTTGATCTGTTGCTCGAATAGAATGGCTTTGTGTAACATTTCTTCTAGCTCCACATAGTACTGAGTTTCCACACGATCTTGTATCTCACGGTTTAATCCTCCAAGAAAGCGTGCCATCGTAGCTTCCCGGTCTTCTACTATATCAGCTCGAATCATCAAAGTTTCCATCTCCTGATAGTATTCCTCAACCGAGCGGTTTCCTTGTGCAAGCTTTCTGAGTTGTTGATGTAGTTCACGGTGGTAGTGACTCGGCACAAACCTCTTTCTCATCAGGCTTCTCAACTCGTTCCAAGTCTCCACCGGATACTCACGGTTTCTTCTTCTGGTAGTAACTATCTGATCCCACCAACTAAGGGCATAGTCGTAGAATTCAGTCGCAGCAATCTTCACTCTATTGATCTCAGTACAGTGCTGAGCATCAAACACAAGCTCAATCTTCTTTTCCCATTCTAAGTAGGCAGCTGGATCGTTTCTCCCATGAAAAGATGGTATCTTAAGTTTAATGCCTCCAAGCGGGTCTGGTATACGTTCCCTGTCGTGCCTTTCTCGTCTAGGTCTTCGCTGACGACCTTGAGAAGACTCGCTCTTGGGACAGTAATAAGAATCAGTTGAATCGCCACTAGAATGTCCGGTTGAAACATGATCACGCCGGTTTCTTCTTCTAGGGGGCGAATGATTTGATCTGTTGTCTGCTTGATTTAGGTTTTGCTCTTGGCGGAAGGCTTCAAATCGATCGTTGAGAAGTTTGTCAAAACGAGCAGTCATGGCTTCGACCCATAGTTTGTTATTGACGTTGTTGATACTTTCTTCTTCCTCAAGATTTTCCATGGTACCTGAAACGTTTAAACAAATTCTCACAGTAAAATAATCCTATGTTGATTGGTTTTAGAAATGGATCATAGATTCAGATGATGAGAAACAAGCAAACAAAGATCTAACACCTTAGAACAAAAGATCCGTGCAACACAAGAATTTTAATCGACAAAAATATTGAAAAGTGATATCAACAAGATCTAAACATTCAAAGTGGCTCTGATACCACTTAATATGATTTCCCTTATGATTCGACACTTTGAAAGTTAGACTAACACGGAACGGGATGATATCAATGATGGTCAAACGAGATGAAACACGAAGGGCAATGGACAACAATGATCAATGACAAAGAAATGACGACGATGATGATGATAAACAAGTTAATGTGAATGATTGAATATGAGAACTTAACACGGGTAAGATGAGAAAGCAGAATGGAGCGTTTGGTCACACTAAGGCTGCGGATGGTCCTTAGATTCACCGTGGATCGAATGGTCACACAAAGGGGATGAGATAACCTTTGATTTACCGGATCTATCGTTTCAGAGAGTTTGAGAATAAAAGGATAGATAACTCCAAAGCAAGTTCAAAGACAACATATAAAGAGATAGAACTCGGTACAAGCACCAAGAACATCTCGAAACAAAGCAAGGAAATGAATAAGGGGAGCGTCTAGTTTGAATAACAAAGAAAGAACTCTTAAACTACTTAGGTGAAACGGTTGCTGCTGGAACTTGTCTTGGACTAGCAAATGGGCCAACGATGGGTATACTTGCCTCGTTAAAAACCTCGCTTGCAAAACCCAAAGGGACAAAAACAAGACGAGGGAAAAAGAGTACAAGTATAGCCCATTCCCGATTTGCTAGCCGTGGGCTTGAATCAAAACCAAAGTGGTTTGATAAGCATGACTTTGATCTTCTTGATCCTCCGAGTGGTTAAGTAACGAATGCACTTGTTCTTGTAGTGCTTTGGCTCTTGAACGTGTCATTGGACCTTGGGGAATGTATAGAGCTTCTTCGGCTAAATGATCTCCTTTATCTTCTTCTCCATGGTCTTCTTCAAGCTCCAAGTCTTTAGCCTTGTCCAAGATCATATCACTTTGTCTTATCAAGGCTTAGATCCATAAAGCCTTGTGGCGACTTTCGTTCCATCCCACTATTCATCTCATCCTTTAGTTCTTACAAATAGAGTGGCATAACTCTTTGTTTGAGCTCCATCTCGATCCACTTCCTTCCATAGTCCATCCACTGATTGCAAGCCGAAAGAGTTGAACAACCAGCGGCCCAATCCCATCATCCCTACACGGTTACCTGTTAGTAGGCGTGTGTCATCTAGTATCAGAGCCGAAAGGCTCCCTGAACAGGTGTACTCTATCCTTTGCATCTTTCTTTCTTAGTTTTCACTTTGGTTCTTAGTTTCATTCATCATTCAAAAAAAAAAAAAATCATAAAAAGTTTTTATTATCTACTGTTTTGATTCGATTTTTTTTTTTCAATCTCAAAAAAACCCCAAAAGAAGTTTCATTATTGCATCAATTCGTATTGTTTCATATCTTACAAAAAAAAAAAAATTTCATAAAAATTATTCAGTTGCATATTCTGTTAATCAAGAAGGTATTTACTAGTAACTAATTAATAGTTACATAGTAAAATACAGTTACTTGAGTAATAAGGAAGTTAGTTTGTATTAGAAAGAAGAGGGAAAAAGAGGATAAAAGACTAAAGGGATAAGGTGGCAGTACACTTTGTCTTATAGCGCTGTACCTTCACCCTTATCCTCTTGTTACCGTTATGAGCTGTAAAGGGGTGAGTCATACACGGTTTGTATAAGGCTGAATGAGGACGCAATAGTGGCTTTGTGTGTAACCCTTTCAGACCTAGAATGTGTTCTATATAAACTGTGTATCCCCCTTCATTGTAGATAACTTTTCTTCATCTAATACATTTTCACATTTTCCTATCATGAGAGTCGAATCCTTATCCTACAATCTTCTATAATTTACATGGTATCAGAGAGGTTTTGTGATTCTTGAGTCTTAAATCTTGGTTTTCTTGTTCGATTCTTGTGTTTGAGAGAAGTTCTTGTGAGTTAATCCGTGGCAAAAGCTATTCTGGGTTGAAACTGGGTCTTATGAGTTAAGCTGAAGCATCAAACCGAGCTAAGAAGGTGAAGCAAGTCAGATCTGGAAAAGTAAAGGTTTGAGCTTTATCTCTCTCTCTGGTTGAAAGGTCTAGTCTAGAGGAATCAGTTTAAGGCAAAGGTTGTGGATAGATTAGTGTTGCGGTTTGGCTTGTGGTTTGAGTAAGGAAGGTTCGAAAAGTTGGATCTTTGGTCTTGGAAAGTGTTAGTTTTGGTGTTCAATAAGCGAAATACTTAAGCTTTGGTGATGGCTGCTCTTCAACAAGCTCCTATGCCTGTTACGGTGTATGATGGCAAGATGAATGACACCTTCAAAGACTTGAGATTTGCGGTAACTCTAAATGGGAACAACTTTCTGTTGTGGAAGCGAACAACTCTGAATGTGTTAGGAGGAAGGAAGCTCACAAAACACATTGAGTTCACCTATGAAGAGCTAAAGGCAATTGATAGAGGTCTGGATGAAGATACTTGGAAGCAGTATGATCTGAATGTGCTGACTGCTCTACACTGCTCACTAGAGGCGTCAATTCTAGAAGGCTATTCGTACTGTGAGACTGCTAAGGAGCTGTGGGATACTCTTACAAATGTCTTCGGCAATGAGTCTAACTTGACTCGGGTCTATGGTATCAAGAAAGCTCTCGGAAATCTGAGCCAAGAAGAGAGTGACTTCAACACCCATTTCGGAAGGTATAGATCGTTGGTTGCTGAGTTGGATATGTTGAGACCCTTTACCACTGATGCTAAGACACTCAAGGAGAGAAGAGAGCAAGATCGTGTGTTTGGGTTGCTTCTGTCTCTGAATCAAGGCTATACTGATGTAATCCAGCACATCTTGAGAGAAGACAAGATTCCTACCCTAGAGCAAGTTTGTGCTAAGATACAAAAGGAGTATGGCAATCAGGAGCTGTTTGGCAACAAGAATGCAAGTCTACCTACGGCTAACAAGGTGGGAGTGGCAAAACATGGAGACAAGAAGACATGGGTTTGTGAGCATTGTGAGAAAAAGGGTCATCTCAAAGACAAATGCTGGATCCTACACCCTCATTTAAAGCCAGATAAGTTCAAGAAGGACAAGATGAAGGCGAATGTGGCAGAAGCAAGTGAAGGCTCCGAAAATGCTGAAAGAGCTATGGTGCAGTTCGGTCATCATGAGAAGGCTTTACAAGCTATACAAGACAAGAGCTCAGCTTCCACCTCTCAGGAGACCATTGTGATGAACAAAGCTGATCTAGAGAGCCTCCTTCAATCCATTGCATCTAAGTTACATCCAGGCGGTATATCTCTCTTATCTTCTAACTCTAGTGATTTAAACTCATTAGTATTAGACTCAGGAGCTTCTCACCATATGATTAGTAATCCTAAGTTGTTAGAGAACATTAAACCGGCTTTAGGGAATGTTAAGGTTGCAAATGGTCATAATGTGCCAATAGAAGGTATAGGTTATATTAATGTGTTTAACAAGAAGCTAAGTGCCTTTTATATGCCTAAGTTCACCTCTAATCTCCTTTCTGTAAAGAAAACTACTAAGGACTTAAACTGTTTAGCTATTTTTAGTCCTAATGATGTTAAGTTGCAGGATATTGAGAGTGGAAAAGTGTTTGGGCAAGGCAGCACCAAGGATGACTTATATGTGTTCCAAGACATCTCTTTAAATTCTGTTTCTAAGAATAATGTTTCTTCTATCTTTGCAAACTCTGTTAAGACATCTGTTGTTTTATGGCATGAAAGACTTGGTCACCCTCATTCTAGAGCCTTAAGTTTACTAATGCCTGGTTTTTCTTATGATTGTGCAAATTGTGAAGCTTGCATATTAGGCAAACATTGCAAAGCTGTTTTTCCTAAGTCTAGTGCGATTTATGAAAAATGTTTTGATCTTGTGCATTCTGATGTGTGGTCTTCACCTTGTGCATCTAGAGATAACCATAAGTATTTTGTCACATTTATAGATGAGAAATCTAAGTATACTTGGGTAACCTTGATGCCTTCTAAGGATAGAGTTTATGATGCATTTATAAACTTTCAAAACTATGTGACTAACTACTTTGATGCAAAGATTAAGATTTTAAGAACAGATAATGGAGGTGAATATACAAGCAACAAGCTCAAAGAACACTTAGAGAAATGTGGAATTCTTCATCAAACCAGCTGCCCATATAACCCCCAACAAAATGGTGTTGCTGAGAGAAAGAATAGGCACCTAATGGAGGTGGCAAGGGCTATGCTATTTCAAAAACACATGCCTAAGAGGTTTTGGGGCGATGCAGTAATGACAGCTTGCTATCTCATCAACCGAACACCAACTCGTATCCTTGATGATAAATCTCCTTTCCAAATCCTAAATAACTCAAATCCTAGTATTGACCATTTGAGGGTGTTTGGTAGTGATATGATCTTGGACAAGGCTAAAGACTTGGAGCTTGAAGAAGACCATGGAGAAGAAGATAAAGGAGATCATTTAGCCGAAGAAGCTCTATACATTCCCCAAGGTCCAATGACACGTTCAAGAGCCAAAGCACTACAAGAACAAGTGCATTCGTTACTTAACCACTCGGAGGATCAAGAAGATCAAAGTCATGCTTATCAAACCACTTTGGTTTTGATTCAAGCCCACGGCTAGCAAATCGGGAATGGGCTATACTTGTACTCTTTTTCCCTCGTCTTGTTTTTGTCCCTTTGGGTTTTGCAAGCGAGGTTTTTAACGAGGCAAGTATACCCATCGTTGGCCCATTTGCTAGTCCAAGACAAGTTCCAGCAGCAACCGTTTCACCTAAGTAGTTTAAGAGTTCTTTCTTTGTTATTCAAACTAGACGCTCCCCTTATTCATTTCCTTGCTTTGTTTCGAGATGTTCTTGGTGCTTGTACCGAGTTCTATCTCTTTATATGTTGTCTTTGAACTTGCTTTGGAGTTATCTATCCTTTTATTCTCAAACTCTCTGAAACGATAGATCCGGTAAATCAAAGGTTATCTCATCCCCTTTGTGTGACCATTCGATCCACGGTGAATCTAAGGACCATCCGCAGCCTTAGTGTGACCAAACGCTCCATTCTGCTTTCTCATCTTACCCGTGTTAAGTTCTCATATTCAATCATTCACATTAACTTGTTTATCATCATCATCGTCGTCATTTCTTTGTCATTGATCATTGTTGTCCATTGCCCTTCGTGTTTCATCTCGTTTGACCATCATTGATATCATCCCGTTCCGTGTTAGTCTAACTTTCAAAGTGTCGAATCATAAGGGAAATCATATTAAGTGGTATCAGAGCCACTTTGAATGTTTAGATCTTGTTGATATCACTTTTCAATATTTTTGTCGATTAAAATTCTTGTGTTGCACGGATCTTTTGTTCTAAGGTGTTAGATCTTTGTTTGCTTGTTTCTCATCATCTGAATCTATGATCCATTTCTAAAACCAATCAACATAGGATTATTTTACTGTGAGAATTTGTTTAAACGTTTCAGGTACCATGGAAAATCTTGAGGAAGAAGAAAGTATCAACAACGTCAATAACAAACTATGGGTCGAAGCCATGACTGCTCGTTTTGACAAACTTCTCAACGATCGATTTGAAGCCTTCCGCCAAGAGCAAAACCTAAATCAAGCAGACAACAGATCAAATCATTCGCCCCCTAGAAGAAGAAACCGGCGTGATCATGTTTCAACCGGACATTCTAGTGGCGATTCAACTGATTCTTATTACTGTCCCAAGAGCGAGTCTTCTCAAGGTCGTCAGCGAAGACCTAGACGAGAAAGGCACGACAGGGAACGTATACCAGACCCGCTTGGAGGCATTAAACTTAAGATACCATCTTTTCATGGGAGAAACGATCCAGCTGCCTACTTAGAATGGGAAAAGAAGATTGAGCTTGTGTTTGATGCTCAGCACTGTACTGAGATCAATAGAGTGAAGATTGCTGCGACTGAATTCTACGACTATGCCCTTAGTTGGTGGGATCAGATAGTTACTACCAGAAGAAGAAACCGTGAGTATCCGGTGGAGACTTGGAACGAGTTGAGAAGCCTGATGAGAAAGAGGTTTGTGCCGAGTCACTACCACCGTGAACTACATCAACAACTCAGAAAGCTTGCACAAGGAAACCGCTCGGTTGAGGAATACTATCAGGAGATGGAAACTTTGATGATTCGAGCTGATATAGTAGAAGACCGGGAAGCTACGATGGCACGCTTTCTTGGAGGATTAAACCGTGAGATACAAGATCGTGTGGAAACTCAGTACTATGTGGAGCTAGAAGAAATGTTACACAAAGCCATTCTATTCGAGCAACAGATCAAGAGGAAAGGTCCCTCTCGGATAAGTCATGGAACCGGGACAACTTATAACCGGGCTAGTTACTCAAGAGAGGATAAGAGTAGCTACCCGAGGGAAAGTAAACCGTTCATAGCTCCGAAAACCGAATCAAAGCCGCCTACAGATCACAAAGGAAAAACTATAGAGGGGTTGACAAGGACACGCGACGTCAAGTGTTTTAAGTGTCACGGTAGAGGCCATTACGCCAATGAGTGTACCAACAAGCGTATGATGATTCTCCTTGATAACGGCGAATTTGAGTCCGAGGACGAGTGTCCAGAAGAAACCTGTGAAGAAGACATTCTCCCACCAGTCAGAGGTGATTTGTTGGTAGCAAGGAGAACTCTAAGCATACAAACTATGGCCCCGGAGCAAGAACAACGAGAAAATCTCTTTCACACGCGATGCCATGTTCTAGGAAAGGTATGTAGTCTTATCATCGACGGAGGAAGCTGCACCAACGTTGCTAGTGATACGATGGTTAAGAAACTTGGTCTAAAGACGTCAAAGCATCCAAACCCTTATAAGCTACAGTGGCTCAATAACATTGGAGAGCTAAACGTTAGTAGCCAAGTGATCGTCCCTATTACTATTAGTCGGTACGAAGACGAGGTTTTGTGTGATGTTCTACCAATGGAGGCCAGCCATATACTTCTAGGAAGACCGTGGCAATCAGATAGGAGAGTGACTCATGATGGTTTCTCTAACCGTCACTCGTTTGAATACAAAGGCAAGAAAACAACTCTGATTCCCATGACCCCTCAAGAAGTGTATCTTGATCAAAAGAAAGATTCGAAGAAACCAAAACATTCGAGCTTCTATGCTAAGGCCAGTCAGGTTAAAAAGTCCTTTCTCTCAAATCGCTCTTTGGTTTTATTTGTTTATAAGGAAGCTCTAACAAGTTTAACTAACATCACACCGGTGCTACCGAGTGAAATAAATCAACTCTTGCAAGAGTTTAGTGATGTTTTTCCAGAGGATTCACCAAAGGAGTTGCCACCCATCCGAGGCATAGAACATCAAATAGACTTTGTTCCCGGAGCTTCTCTACCAAACCGCCCTGCTTATAGAACTAATCCGGTGGAAACAAGGGAACTACAACAACAAGTTAATGATCTAATGGCTAAGGGACATATTCGTGAAAGTATGAGTCCTTGTGCCGTTCCCGTTTTTGTTGGTACCAAAGAAAGATGGGAGCTGGCGCATGTGTGTAGACTGCCGAGCCATCAATAACATCACTGTAAAGTATCGTCATCCCATTCCTAGACTTGATGATATGTTAGATGAGTTATATGGTTCTAACATTTTCTCTAAAGTAGATTTAAAAAGTGGTTATCATCAGATTAGGATGAAAGAAGGGGATGAGTGGAAAACAGCCTTTAAAACAAAACAAGGGCTGTATGAGTGGCTCGTAATGCCATTTGGTTTAACTAATGCTCCTAGTACGTTTATGAGACTTATGAATCATGTTCTTAGGGCTTATATAGGAGAGTTTGTGGTAGTATACTTTGATGACATTCTTATATACTCTAAGAACTTAGAAGAGCATGTTAAGCATATTAAGCTTGTTTTAGAAGTGCTTAGGCAAGAAAAGCTTTATGCTAATTTTAAAAAGTGTACTTTTTGTACGGATAACGTGGTGTTCTTAGGTTTTGTTGTGAATACAGAAGGTGTAAAGGTAGATGAAGAAAAGGTTAAGGCGATCCAAGAATGGCCAAGTCCTAAAACCATTGGAGAGGTCCGAAGCTTTCATGGTCTAGCTGGGTTTTACCGACGTTTCGTAAGAGATTTCAGTACTATAGCCGCGCCTTTAACCGAAGTAATCAAGAAGAGTGTGGGGTTCAAATGGGAACAAGCTCAAGAAGAAGCGTTTCAATGCCTTAAAGAGAAGCTTATTCATGCTCCAGTATTAGCTTTACCCGACTTTGTTAAAACCTTTGAAATTGAGTGTGACGCTTCTGGTGTAGGTATTGGAGCCGTGCTTATGCAAGAAAGAAGACCAATTGCCTATTTCAGCGAAAAGCTTGGAGGAGCCACACTAAACTATCCCACATATGACAAAGAGTTGTATGCTCTTGTTCGGGCATTACAGACTTGGCAACATTACTTGTGGCCAAAAGAATTTGTTATACACACGGATCACGAATCTCTCAAGCACCTCAAAGGCCAGCAAAAACTTAACAAAAGACACGCAAGGTGGGTCGAGTTCATTGAAACCTTTCCCTATGTCATCAAATATAAAAAAGGTAAAGACAATGTTGTAGCCGACGCATTGTCTCGAAGGTACGTCCTTCTCTCTACTCTTTCTGCTAAGCTTTTAGGGTTTGAACAAATTAAAGAAATGTATGCTGATGATCCTGATTTTCAAGAAATTTTTAAAGCATGTGAGAAGTTTGCTTCGGGACATTATTATCAGCAAGACGGGTATCTCTTCTATGAGAACCGTTTGTGTATTCCTAACTGCTCTCTTCGAGATTTATTTGTCAGGGAAGCACACGGAGGCGGGCTTATGGGGCATTTTGGGATAGCCAAGACGTTAGAAGTCATGAAAGATCACTTCCATTGGCCTCACATGAAAAGAGACGTTGAGCGAATATGTGGCCGTTGTCCTACATGCAAACAAGCTAAGTCTAAAGTACAACCGAATGGTTTGTATACCCCTCTTCCTATTCCTATGCACCCTTGGAATGATATTTCAATGGATTTTGTTATGGGTTTGCCTAGAACTAGAACAGGTAAGGACTCTATCTTTGTTGTAGTTGATAGGTTTTCGAAAATGGCTCACTTCATTGCTTGCAACAAAACTGATGATGCATTGCATGTAGCTAATCTGTTTTTCAAAGAAGTTGTACGTTTGCATGGCATGCCTAAGACCATAGTTTCTGATCGTGATACCAAGTTTCTTAGTTTCTTTTGGAAGACACTTTGGTCTAAGTTAGGCACTAAATTGTTGTTTTCTACTACTTGTCATCCACAGACTGATGGTCAGACTGAAGTAGTTAATAGAACCTTAGGAACCTTACTGCGTGCCTTGATTAAAAAGAATTTAAAGAGTTGGGAGGATTGCTTACCTCACGTAGAATTTGCTTACAATCACTCTGTTCATTCTGCTTCTAAGTACTCGCCTTTTCAAATTGTGTATGGTTTCAATCCTATTTCTCCTTTAGACCTAATGCCTTTACCTTTGAGTGATAGAGCAAGCACTGATGGAAAAAAAAAAGCAGAGTTGATACAGCAGATTCATGAAAGTGCTCGAAAGAACATAGAAGAAAAGACTAAGTTATATGTCAAACACGCCAACAAAGGAAGGAAACAAGTTGTTTTTCAGGTTGGAGATCAAGTCTGGTTGCATTTGAGGAAGGAACGGTTCCCTAATGAAAGGAAATCAAAGCTAATGCCAAGAATAGACGGTCCTTTCAAAATCATCAAACGGATCAGTGACAATGCGTATCAACTGGATTTACAAGGTAAGTATAATGTTAGTTCTAGTTTTAATGTTGCTGATCTTGTTCCTTTTGTTTCAGATGAAGCGGATTTGAGGTCAAATCCTTCTCAAGTGGGAGGGGATGATATGATCTTGGACAAGGCTAAAGACTTGGAGCTTGAAGAAGACCATGGAGAAGAAGATAAAGGAGATCATTTAGCCGAAGAAGCTCTATACATTCCCCAAGGTCCAATGACACGTTCAAGAGCCAAAGCACTACAAGAACAAGTGCATTCGTTACTTAACCACTCGGAGGATCAAGAAGATCAAAGTCATGCTTATCAAACCACTTTGGTTTTGATTCAAGCCCACGGCTAGCAAATCGGGAATGGGCTATACTTGTACTCTTTTTCCCTCGTCTTGTTTTTGTCCCTTTGGGTTTTGCAAGCGAGGTTTTTAACGAGGCAAGTATACCCATCGTTGGCCCATTTGCTAGTCCAAGACAAGTTCCAGCAGCAACCGTTTCACCTAAGTAGTTTAAGAGTTCTTTCTTTGTTATTCAAACTAGACGCTCCCCTTATTCATTTCCTTGCTTTGTTTCGAGATGTTCTTGGTGCTTGTACCGAGTTCTATCTCTTTATATGTTGTCTTTGAACTTGCTTTGGAGTTATCTATCCTTTTATTCTCAAACTCTCTGAAACGATAGATCCGGTAAATCAAAGGTTATCTCATCCCCTTTGTGTGACCATTCGATCCACGGTGAATCTAAGGACCATCCGCAGCCTTAGTGTGACCAAACGCTCCATTCTGCTTTCTCATCTTACCCGTGTTAAGTTCTCATATTCAATCATTCACATTAACTTGTTTATCATCATCATCGTCGTCATTTCTTTGTCATTGATCATTGTTGTCCATTGCCCTTCGTGTTTCATCTCGTTTGACCATCATTGATATCATCCCGTTCCGTGTTAGTCTAACTTTCAAAGTGTCGAATCATAAGGGAAATCATATTAGGTAGTCTGTGTTTTGTGTTTGTTCCAGGTGACTTAAGGAACAAGCTGGAGCCTAAGAGTAACAAGTGCGTATTCATTGGATACTCAACAACTCAGAAGGGCTACAAGTGCTTCGATCCAGTCACCAACCGGTACTATGTGTCAAGGGATGTCAAGTTTTTGGAAGACAAAGCCTACTTTGGGGAAAAGAGTTGGGAGAGTGTGAAGGACCTACCTAACTCAACCGCTGATAGAGCTTCAAGCCTCCGACGAATTCTGGAGCACTTAGGGAATGCAAGCTCCCCTCAGGCAGAAAAGGAAGCTCCATCATTTCCAAATGAGGATGTGCATGAAGTTAGAGAGGATGAGAACAATGCATCTCAGGATCTTTTGGATGATCACCAAGAAAGTGATAGAGGAGAGAAGTCTAGTGAAGAAGTGGCAGAGACGGGTCAGTCTAGTAAAGAAGTGGCAGAGGAGACGGGTCAGTCTAGTGAAGGAGAGGTCATTGAATCGGGTCAGTCTAGTGAAGGAGAGTTCATTGAATCTTCAAGCGATGACGATACCTATCAAGCTCCACAAGTTACACCAGATCCAGTCTACACTCGGGAGAATCAAAGAAAGAGTACAAGAGAGAAGAAATCCCCCTCAAAGTGGAAGAATACGAGAGTTTACTACAACTGCCAAGCTGTAGCTCATCCAATTCAAGCTACTTGTTCGATTGACCTTCTTCCGGAGGAGCATAAAGCTTTTATCAGCAAGCTGGATGTAGAACTCATCCCACAAAGCTATGAGGAAGCCAAGGAAAGTAAGGAATGGACTAATGCTGTTGATGATGAGGTTCAAGCTATGGTGAGGAATCACACTTGGGTTGAAGAAGAACTACCAAAAGGAAAGAAGTGTGTTAGCTCAAAGTGGGTATTCACCATTAAGTACAAGAGTGATGGTGAAATCGAGAGATATAAGGCAAGGCTGGTTGCAAGAGGGTTTACCCAAACTTATGGGGATGACTATAGGGAAACATTTGCTCCAGTAGCTAAGCAACATACAGTGAAAGTGGTTCTCTCTTTAGCAGTTAATTTGGATTGGGAGTTGTGGCAAATGGATGTCAAGAATGCTTTCCTTCAGGGGGAGTTAGAAGAAGAAGTCTACATGTCACCTCCTCCGGGTTTAGAAGACATAGTGGCTCCGGGAAAGGTCTTAAGGCTTCGGAAAGCAATCTATGGGCTCAAACAATCTCCAAGAGCTTGGTATCACAAGCTAAGCTCTACACTACTGGCTAATGGCTTCAAGAGGTCACACTCTGATCACACTCTATTTACTAAGCAAGATATTCATGGCATAGTAGTAGTGTTGGTCTATGTGGATGATTTGATTATTTCAGGGAGTAACAAAGAGGGTATTCAAGCCATTAAGTCCTCTTTGCACTCAGCCTTTGATATTAAAGATTTGGGTGTTTTGAAGTATTTCTTAGGGATTGAAGTGTGTAGATCCAAGGAGGGACTTTTTCTCTCACAAAGGAAATATGCACTTGATCTTCTAAAGCTTACAGGAAAACTTGGAGCTAAACCGGTGGACACACCACTAGAGCAAGGATACAAGGTCAATCGAAAGGGGGAGAAGGATGATACTCCATATCATTGCCCGGAACAGTACCGAAGACTCGTGGGTAAGCTCATATACTTAACATATACTCGGCCTGATCTTTCTTTTGCTGTGAATCAGGTGGCTCAACACATGCAAGTACCTACGGTATACCATTGGAGCCTGGTGGAAAGGATTCTGAGATATATCAAAGGGAGTCCTGGCAAAGGCATTTGGATGGGAAGAAATTCAAGCACGGAAATAGTGGGATACTGTGATGCAGATTACAATGGAGATCGCAACACAAGGCAGTCTACAACCGGCTTTTGCACCTTCATTGGTGGAAATCTTGTGACTTGGAAGACAAAGAAGCAGAAGGTGGTGTCTTGTTCCAGTGCTGAAGCAGAGTATAGGGCGATGAAGAAGCTCACAAACGAGCTAACTTGGCTAAAGGCTCTACTTAAGGACTTCGGGATAGAGCAGAAGACGCCAATCACCTTCCATTGCGACAACCAAGCTGCCATCCATATAGCCACTAATCCAGTGTTTCACGAGAGGACCAAGCACATAGAGACGGATTGCCACAAGACAAGAGAGAAGATCGAAGATGGTACAATTCTCCCTTGTTTTACTAAGAGTTCGGACCAATTGGCCGACATTTTTACCAAGGCAGCAAGTAACCAAGTTTGCCAATTTATCCATGGTAAGCTTGGTCTTGTAGACCTAACACATCCTTGAGAGAGACTCTCCAACTTGTAGGGATAATACTCTTTTTCCCTAAGCTTGGTTTTGTCCCACGTGGTTTTCCAAGCTTAGGTTTTTAATGAGGTTATCCTTGCAAGTGCCAAGTTTATACACAATCAGTATTGTAGTATAAACTTGAGGGGGAGTGTTAATCAAGAAGGTATTTACTAGTAACTAATTAATAGTTACATAGTAAAATACAGTTACTTGAGTAATAAGGAAGTTAGTTTGTATTAGAAAGAAGAGGGAAAAAGAGGATAAAAGACTAAAGGGATAAGGTGGCAGTACACTTTGTCTTATAGCGCTGTACCTTCACCCTTATCCTCTTGTTACCGTTATGAGCTGTAAAGGGGTGAGTCATACACGGTTTGTATAAGGCTGAATGAGGACGCAATAGTGGCTTTGTGTGTAACCCTTTCAGACCTAGAATGTGTTCTATATAAACTGTGTATCCCCCTTCATTGTAGATAACTTTTCTTCATCTAATACATTTTCACATTTTCCTATCATGAGAGTCGAATCCTTATCCTACAATCTTCTATAATTTACATATTCGGTTCAAGAACTCTTTCCATAACGGTCATATTGCGAATTAGTTCTTACTTGTTTTGGATTAATTGCATATTGTCTTTGCATTGTGAGGTTACCTTGCTAGTGATTAGGACGGTTCCTAGTATTGAGCATTGGGACTATAGCCCACAAGCTGTTGTTTTACTTGACTTATATTAGAACCCATTAAGCACTTGATCTTTGAAACTTTGTAGGTACTAAGATGGGAGAAGCCGATCAAGCTGATGTTATGAGGCAAATGCTCGAGTCTATTCAAGGCATCAGTGCTAGGATGAATCAGTTGGAGCAGCGACTGCCACCACCACCTCCCGCCGGAGCTCCCAATGGCCCTAGAAACCGAGAGGGGACTCCCTTAACACAAGGGGGAAGTGAAACTGACGATGACATGCCGAGTTTGGAGGAAGACAATCCCAACCCGAGGCAAAGGAGGTACCATGATCGTCCTAGAAGAGGGAGAGGCCGAGAAGATGATCAACCGTGGCTCGGAGGAAAGGATATCAAGCTTACCGCCCCTATATTCGCTGGAAGAGTCAACCCCGAGGCATATGTGGATTGGGAGAGAAGAATGGAGTATATCTTCGACTACTACCAGTACCATGATGCCAAGAAGGTCTCCCTAGCAGCCGCACAACTCACCGAGAATGCTCTTGCCTGGTGGGACAGAGAAGTTTCGGAGAGAAGGAGACATAGACACGACCAGATCACCACTTGGGCAGAGATGCGATACCACTTGAGGAAGAGATATGTTCCTTCCTACTACCACCGAGACCTACAGAAGAAGTTCAGAAAGCTCACACAGGGTACTAGATCCATTGAGGAGTACTTTGAGGAGTTTGAGCTACTCAAAAACCGCTTGGAGACCAACGAGACAGAAGAAACCCTCATGGCGCAGTTCATTGATGGGTTACATGACCGGATAGCAAGAAAGGTGGAGAGGACTACTTACCGAGACCTTGATGAGCTCCTACACTTGGCTGTACAAGCCGAGCAACACGTCAAGAGGAAGTCAGCCTCTACTGCTAGAGCTAAGCCCACTTGGAGTTCACAGCCGAGAGCCTTTGATAGAGGCAAAGCACCAGAAGCAGCTTCCAAGTACAAGAAGCCGGTTGTAGAGACGTCTAAGCAGCTGCTGGCGAGTCAAGCAAGCCCCAAAACCAGCGAGCTAGAGATGTTACATGCTTCAAGTGCCAAGGAAGAGGCCATTACGCTAGGGAATGTCCAAATCAACGGGTGATGCTACTCAAGGAGGATGGCGAGTATGAATCCCAAGATGAAGCCGAGGCCAAGTTTGATGAATCAGAGGAAGAAGTGACTGATTTTCCTGACGAGGGAGAGCTACTAGTGACCCGGAGAGTTCTCAGTGCCATGTTTGATCCATAAACCATTCAGAGAGAGAACATCTTCCATACACGCTGGTATGTAGTCTCATTATAGATGGTGGTTCGTGTACTAACGTGGCTAGTAAGTATCTTGTAGATAAGCTAGGTCTCCAGAAGACAAAGCACCCGAGGCCCTACAGACTCAAATGGCTGAATGACGAGACAGAGCTAAAGATAGGAGAGCAAGTGTTAGTACCATTCAGCATTGGCCAGTACGAGGATCAGGTTTTATGTGACGTAGTTCCCATGCAAGCAGGCCACATTCTGCTTGGTAGACCATGGCAGTTTGACAAGGAGACGATACACAATGGCCGTACCAACTTCTACAGCTTCTCTCACAACAAGAAGAAGTATAACCTTTCTCCACTTACACCCCAAGAAGTCTTTAATCTCCAAAAGGCTATGGACAAAGGGGCTAAGGTAAGTAAAACTAGCCTTTATGTTACTCCTAGTAATGTTTTAAAGGCTTTAGAATCCAAAACGCAGGTGCTACTAATGATCTTTAGAGAAGGGTTTGTTTTCAGGTCAAGAGGAGACTGTTTTACCCGCCGAGATGAATGAGCTTTTGGAGAAGTTCAAAGATGTCTTCCCTGAGGAGATACCAGCTGGTTTACCACCCATCCGAGGCATTGAGCACCAGATAGACCTTATACCCGGAGCACCTTTACCCAACCGGCCAGCTTATAGAGTTAACCCGGAGGAAGCAAAGGAGCTAGAAGCACAAGTTCAGGAGCTTATGTCCAAAGGATACATCCGAGAAAGCTTAAGTCCTTGCGCTGTACCGGTCTTGTTAGTGCCAAAGAAGGACGGAACATGGAGGATGTGTGTAGACTGCCGAGCCATAAACAACATCACCATCAAGTATAGGCACCCCATTCCCCGGTTAGATGACATGCTGGATGAGTTGAGTGGAGCTACCATATTTTCAAAGGTTGATCTCAAGAGTGGCTACCACCAAGTCAGAATGAAGGAGGGAGACGAATGGAAGACAGCATTCAAGACCAAGAGAGGGTTATATGAGTGGCTGGTCATGCCTTTCGGTCTCACCAATGCACCAAGCACCTTTATGAGGCTCATGAACCATGTACTGCGGGCATACATCTGTAAGTCAGTAGTTGTGTATTTTGATGACATTCTGATCTATAGCTCTAGCTTAGATGATCATCTTAAACACATTGAGCAGGTGCTAGAAACCTTAAGGTTAGAGGGCTTATATGCAAACCTAAAGAAATGTACCTTTTGCACTGATCAGTTAGTGTTTTTAGGCTTTGTAGTAAGTTCACAGGGGCTAAAAGTGGATGAAGAGAAGATCAAGGCGATTCAGGAGTGGCCAACCCCTTCCACCATTGGTCATGTCCGGAGCTTCCACGGTCTAGCCAGCTTCTATAGGCGATTCGTGAAGGATTTCAGTACCATAGCCGCCCCCTTAACCTCGGTAATCAAGAAAAATGTAGCAATCTCATGGGGAGAGGCACAGGAGCTAGCATTTCAAAGGCTTAAGGATAGCCTTACACAGGTGCCTGTTTTGGCATTACCTAACTTTAACCAAATGTTTGAAGTTGAATGTGATGCATCAGGGACAGGAATCGGAGCTGTTCTCACTCAAGAAGGGAGACCCGTGGCTTTCTTCAGTGAAAAGCTCAATGGAGCAACTCTTAACTACCCTACCTATGACAAAGAACTATATGCTCTAGTAAGATCTCTTGAAACTTGGCAGCATTACCTTTTATCTAAAGAGTTTGTTATTCATACAGATCATGAGACTCTCAAGTACTTGAGAGGCCAAACTACTTTGAAGAAGAGGCATGCTAGATGGCTTGAGTTCATAGAGACATTTCCCTATGTAATCAAATACAAGAAGGGAAAGGAGAATGTTGTAGCGGATGCTTTATCAAGGAGACACGCCCTCATCTCAACAATGGAGGCTAAGATCATGGGGTTTGAGCATCTCAAGCAACTGTACGGAGAGGACCCTGACTTCAAGGAGCTTTATAGCCAATGTAGCCGAGGAGTGTTTGGTTCTTTTTACAGGCATGATAACTTTCTATTCAAGGACCGCCGGCTATGCTTACCTCAAAGCTCGGTTAGGGAACTCATCATAAGGGAGGCACACGGTGGAGGCCTCATGGGGCATTTTGGGATGGACAAGACACTTAGCATCGTCAAGGAGCACTTCTTTTGGCCTCACCTTAGACGTGACGTTGAGAGGTTCTGCTCCAAGTGCATCACTTGCTTGAAAGCAAAATCCAGGTTGCATCCCCACGGCTTATACATTCCTTTACCTATACCTGACCTACCATGGGTAGACATTTCTATGGATTTTGTTTTAGGCTTACCAAAGATCAGAAACAAGGATTCAATCTTTGTAGTGGTGGACCGTTTCTCTAAAATGGCGCATTTCATCCCATGTGCCAAGACTAATGATGCTACTCAGATTGCTGATTTGTTCTTTAAGGAGGTGGTGAGGATTCATGGACTTCCAAGAACCATTGTTTCTGACCGAGACACCAAGTTCTTGAGCCACTTTTGGAGAACCGTGTGGAGGAAGCTGGGAACTAAGCTTCTCTTCTCAACAACTTGTCACCCCCAAACCGATGGACAGACTGAAGCAGTCAACCGTACACTCTCCACCCTCTTAAGGGCTACGGTTGGTAAAAATTTAAAGAATTGGCTAGACTGTTTACCTTTCATTGAGTTTGCTTATAATAGAGTCCCCCACTCGGCTACTAAGCTTTCACCCTTTGAGATTGTCTATGGTTTTAGACCCATTGCTCCTTTAGATCTTACTCCTTTACCACCGGTGCAACAAGTGAGTCAAGATGGAGTTAGTAAGGCCGAGCTGATGAAGACTATGTTCAAGAAGGTCAAGGAGAACATAGAGAAGAGGAATGAGCACTACAAGAAGAATGCTGATAAGGGTCGCCGAGAAGTCACCTTTGAACCAGGCGATTGGGTGTGGCTGCACATGAGAACCGAGAGGTTTCCAGTTCAGAGGAAGTCTAAGCTGTTACCGAGAGGAGATGGCCCATTCAAAGTCCTCAAGAAGATCAATGACAATGCATATCAGATTCAACTTCCAGGTGAGTTTAACATTTCTAATACTTTCAATGTATCTGACTTGCTGCCGTTTGATGTAGGTGAATCAGTTCTGAGGACAGAACCTTTCCAAGGGGGAGAGGATGATACAAACTTAGGAGCTGAAGCTGACATCCCTACCATGAGACAAGCTCCAAGAACAAGATCAGGAACTAAAGACTTAGCTGATGGCTTCAACCAAGCAGTAGAGACGCTGATCACTTCCCAACACTTAGAGGATATCACTACTCAACTAAGTCAACTAAGCATCACCAAGGAAGCAGCAATGGCAAGGGCTTATCTAGACAAGGAGGGCATTGAGCAAGAAGACCTTCCCAACGAGCAAGCAGGCGGTTTAGACATCACCAACGACCCTCTCATCAAAAGCATAGGTTATACACGTGACTGGCCATTGATTCATGCCAACAAAGGAGTTTCCTTATTCACCATCACGTCAGCTAAGTAAACTGCCTCATTTGGACCTAAACCAAGGTATGATCCGAATCCTTAATTTGCATATGGTTTAGTTCTACTAATCAATCTTTTCTGTTTTGTTTTCTTGGTTTAGTTTTTATTTCATTTAAACTTTAGTATAAGGCATGTTGGCCACCTTTTATTTACATTTTCGTTTTAAGGCATTGTTAGCCAAGTAGTTTAACCTAAGAGTTTTGTAATCTGTTTCAAGTCCCCTAGAAGGGCAAAGCTGTTTGGACTGTTTATAAAGTCCCCTCACAGCCGTGTATTCTTTGACCATATCAATAAAGATCGAACTTCTTGGCTAAGTACCAAACTCTTGTTCTCTAAAGCCTTGTGTGATTCATTGCTTGAGAGTTCTTTGTCTTATCAAGGCTTAGATCCATAAAGCCTTGTGGCGACTTTCATTCCATCCCACTATTCATCTCATCCTTTAGTTCTTACAAATAGAGTGGCACAACTCTTTGTTTGAGCTCCATCTCGATCCACTTCCTTCCATAGTCCATCCACTGATTGCAAGCCGAAAGAGTTGAACAACCAGCGGCCCAATCCCATCATCCCTACACGGTTACCTGTTAGTAGGCGTGTGTCAGTGGAGCTTCGCCACTGGTGCAAAGGTGTCTCCATAGTCTTCTCCATAGGTTTGAGTGAATCCTCTTGCTACTAGCCGAGCCTTATACCTTTCTATTTCCCCGTTGCTTTTGTATTTGATAGTGAAGACCCATCTTGAGCTCACGGTTTTCTTCCCTTTAGGCAATGTAGCCTCATCCCAAGTGTGATTCTTCTCTATAGCACCCCTTTCCTCACTGATTGCATTCCGCCATACCTCATACTCTACTGCTTCTTCGTAAGATCTAGGTACCTGACCTTGCTCCAATGCTACTAGGAAGGCTTGGTGCTCCTTTGGAAACTGAGCGAAAGAGCAAGTTACTTGAGTAGGATGAGCTACTGCATTGCCGTTGTAGTACGCTCTAAGCGTTGACTCCTTCTTAGCGGTACAACGTGAGGAGAGGAGCTAGGGTGTTCCGGAGACCGAACTGGTGTGGGGCTTTCCAAGTTTGCTTCTGCTTGATCATGAGCATTATCTTGGGTCTCCAAGTTTGCTTGTTCCTCATTTCCCCCCTCAGGATCAACAGCAGGAGCACTAGTAGGTGTTGTTACCCCAAGGTGGTCTAGGATGAGCCGTAAGCTAGCTGCCCTATCAGAGGTAGAGGTAGATAGCCCTTGTAGGTCCTCCCACGGTTGTTTGGCATAGAAGCTTTCTGACTCTAAGAATTTGACATCACGAGAGACTATGACCCGGCGTGTATCATGGTTGTAGCATTTGTACCCCTTTTGGGTAGTAGAGTAGCCAATGAACACCTCATGCTTTTAGCTTCCAGTTTTATTCTATGATCCCCTGGAATAAAGGCAAAACACACACAACCAAACACTCGTAAGTGATCAAGAGAGGGTTTAGTTGAGTTGAGTACCTCATAGGGTGAGGAGTCATGGAGAACTTTGGTAGGAATTCGGTTGATCAAGTAGCAAGCTGTAAGGACAGCATCGCCCCAAAACCGCTTTGGTACATTATGTTGAAACATCATGGATCTCGCCACCTCCATTAGATGTCTGTTTTTCCTCTCAGCTACACCATTCTGTTGAGGCGTGTAGGGGCAGCTAGTTTGATGAATGATTCCATGTGAAGTGAGATGTTCTCTGAAAACATTGCTTGTGTATTCGCCTCCATTATCTGATCTAAAGATCTTAATCTTGGCATTAAAATGGTTAGTGATATGATTTTGAAAATTTTTAAATGCCTCAAAGACTCTATCCTTGGATGGAAGGAGAGTTACCCAAGTATACTTAGATTTTTCATCTATAAAAGTGACAAAATATTTGTTTTGATCTCTAGATTCACATGGTGATGACCAAACATCTGAATGCACTAAATCAAACTGGTAAGCGCCCTTGTTGGCTGAGACAAAGAGCTATGGGGGACTATAAATCAAACTGGTAAGCGCCCTTCAGCACTTGTCCTTAACATGCCCCTTTTTCTTGCAATGCTCGCAGAATGAGCTCCTCCTTTCTTCAAACTGGTAAGCGCCCTTGTTGGCTGAGACAAGTTCCCCCTTTCCTCCAAATAAGCCGAGTGATCCTTGCTCCTTTTGGATTTGAGAACACACTTCTTCAAGGGTTGGCAACCGTTCTGCTCTAAGGAGGTGCTTGATGAGGTCATTGTAAGTTGAGCTGAGGGTCATGAGCAGGCCAAAGACTTTGTCTTGCTCTCTTCTGTCGTTCAGGACTTGAGGGTCAACTGTGCTTGGCCTTAGCATCTCCAGTTCTGCCCATAGTGCTCTGAATCTTCCAAAATGTTTAGTAAACTCCATATCTTCTTGCCTTAGCTCATTGATAGCCTTCTTGACTTCAAATACACGGCTGAGATTGGAGATGTTGCCGAATACTTGCTTCATAGTCCCCCATAGCTCTTTGGCGGTTTCACAGTATGAGTAAGCCTCCAAGATTTCATTGCTAAGGGAGCTTTGTAGAAGAGCAAGAACGGTCTGATCTTCCTTGTACCATTGGGTCTCTTCGGCTGGGACAATGACGGCTCCGGCGGCTGGTGGTGGTGCTCTAGGAGCATCGCTTGACACATGACTCCAAAGACCTCTTCCACACAAGGCAGTTCTTGTGGTTCTTGACCACAGCAAGTAGTTCACCCCTTTGAGGGTCACTGGTAAAGCCAATGGCTTGTTGTTCTCCAAGGCCATGTTTTAGATACTATGGACCGTTGGGCAAAGCAAGGAACCGTTGGGTAAACGGTTTTGGATGGTAAATTAGAGGTGATTAGAAGGTGAGCGAATGAGAGTATGGTGGAATGAGAGTGTTTTAGGCGGGTTAGAGAGTGTTTTAGGGGTGATTTAAAGTAAAAGAGGAGTGATTGAGAGCTACGGACCGTTGGGTAAAGATTAAGGATTTTCTGAAACTTGAAAGAGTGAAAACCGAGAGATGAAATCAAGAGGAGAGTGATGAAAATCAAAAGGTTGTAGTCCAAAGATCTACAAACCGCTCTGATACCATGTTGGAATTGTTTGCGGAAGTTTACAATAAAGGAGAGAAATGAATGAAGAACATGACGAACAAGAGAAAGAGGGTTAAGGAGGATTATTATTCCTTAAGTTAACTCATTACAATGATAGAAAGAGTCTATATATAGACTTATACAATGGTGAGTAACGGCTACATATGAAAGAGACACAAGGAATAAACAAGTGGATGTGGTCCTCACGGTGATAGTGACTGGTCAAGGGAAGCCTCCAACGTTCATATCCTTAAGTGTAACATGTGACCTTATCTTCTTTAGTCTAGAAACTAATGTGACCGTTGGTGTAGATAACAATGCCAACCATTCCCTTGCCTTGCACTCCACTTAGCTTGATATCATACCTTGCATCCCACTCTCGTCTATTTCCTTGAATGCCAAGTATGTGTACGGACACCATACATCCTTCTGCTTTGATAGAGAGCAGTTAGGAATACACAAACGGTTCTCATAGAAGAGATACCCGTCTTGTTGATAATAACGACCAGAAGCAAACTTATCACATGCTTTAAAAATTTCTTGAAAATCAGGATCAGCAACATACATTTCTTTAATTTGTTCAAACCCTAAAAGCTTAGCAGAAAGAGTAGATAGAAGAACGTACCTCCGAGACAATGCGTCGGCTACAACATTGTCTTTACCTTTCTTATATTTGATGACATAGGGAAAGGTTTCAATGAACTCGACCCACCTCGCGTGTCTTTTGTTAATTTTTTGCTGACCTTTGAGGTGTTTGAGAGATTCATGGTCCGTGTGTATGACAAATTCTTTTGGCCACAAGTAATGTTGCCAAGTCTGTAATGCCCGAACAAGAGCATACAACTCTTTGTCATATGTAGGGTAATTCAGCGTGGCTCCTCCGAGCTTTTCGCTGAAATAGGCAATTGGTCTCCTTTCTTGCATAAGCACGGCCCCAATACCTACACCAGAAGCATCACACTCAATTTTAAAGGTTTTAACAAAATCAGGTAAAGCTAATACTGGAGCATGAATAAGCTTCTCTCTTTAAGGCATTGAAACGCTTCTTCTTGAGCTTGTTCCCATTTGAACCCCACACTCTTCTTGATTACTTCGGTTAAAGGCGCGGCTATAGTACTGAAATCTTTTACGAAACGTCGGTAAAACCCAGCTAGACCATGAAAGCTTCGGACCTCTCCAATGGTTTTAGGACTTGGCCATTCTTTGATCGCCTTAACCTTTTCTTCGTCTACCTTCACACCTTCTGTACTTACAACAAAACCTAAGAACACAATGTTATCCGTACAAAAAGTACACTTTTTAAAATTAGCATAAAGCTTTTCTTGCCTAAGCACTTCTAAAACAAGCTTAATATGCTTAACATGCTCTTCTAAGTTCTTAGAGTATATCAGAATGTCATCAAAGTATACGACCACAAACTCTCCTATATATGCCCTAAGAACATGATTCATAAGCCTCATAAACGTACTAGGAGCATTAGTTAACCCAAATGGCATTACGAGCCACTCATACAGCCCTTGTTTTGTTTTAAAGGCTGTTTTCCACTCATCCCCTTCTTTCATCCTAATTTGATGATAACCACTTTTTAAATCTACCTTAGAGAAAATGTTAGAACCACATAACTCATCTAACATATCATCAAGTCTAGGAATGGGATGGCGATACTTTACAGTGATGTTATTGATGGCTCGGCAGTCTACACACATGCGCCAGCTCCCATCTTTCTTTGGAACCAACAAAACAGGAACGGCACAAGGACTCATACTCTCACGAATATGTCCCTTAGCCATTAGATCATTGACTTGTTGTTGTAGCTCCTTTGTTTCCACCGGATTAGTTCTATAAGCAGGGCGGTTTGGTAGAGAAGCTCCGGGAACAAAGTCTATTTGATGTTCTATGCCTCGGATGGGTGGCAATTCCTTTGGTGATTCCTCTGGAAAAACATCACTAAATTCTTGCAAAAGTTGGTTCATTTCACTCGGCAGCACCGGTGTGATGTTAGTCAAACTCGTTAGTGCTTCCTTATAAACAAATAAAACCATAGAGTGATTTGAGAGAAAGGACTTTTTAACCTGACTGGCCTTAGCATAGAAGCTCGAATGTTTTGGCTTCTTTGAGTCTTTCTTTTGATCAAGATACACTTCTTGAGGGGTCATGGAAATCAGAGTTGTTTTCTTGCCTTTGTACTCAAACGAGTGACGGTTAGAGAAACCATCATGTGTCAATCTCCTATCTGATTGCCACGGTCTTCCTAGATGTATATGGCTGGCCTCCATTGGTAGAACATCACATAAAACCTCGTCTTCATACCGACCAATAGTAATAGGAATGACCACTTGGCTACTAACGTTTAGCTCTCCACTGTTATTGAGCCACTGTAGCTTATAAGGGTTTGGATGCTTTGACGTCGTTAGACCAAGCTTCTTAACCATCGTGTCACTAGCGACGTTGGTGCAACTTCCTCCGTCGATGATAAGACTACACACCTTTCCTAGAACATGGCATCGAGTGTGAAAGAGATTCTCTCGTTGCTCTTGCTCCGGGGCCTTAGTTTGTACGCTTAAAGTTCTTCTTGCTACCAACAAATCACCTCTGACTGGTGGAAGAATGTCTTCCTCACATGTTTCTTCTGGACACTCATCTTCGGACTCAAATTCGCCGTTATCAAGGAGAATCATCACACGCTTGTTGGTACACTCATTGGCGTAATGACCTCTTCCGTGACACTTAAAACACTTGACGTCTCGTGTCCTTGTCAACCCCTCTATAGTCTTTCCTTTGTGGACCGTGGGTGGCTTTGTTTCGGCTTTCGGAGCTATAAACGGTTTACTTTCCCTCGGGTAGCTACTCTTATCCTCTCTTGAGTAACTAGCCCGGTTATAAGTTGTTCCGGTTCCTTGACTTAGCCGTGAGGGACCTTTTCTCTTGATCTGCTGCTCGAATAGGATGGCTTTGTGTAACATATCTTCTAGTTCCACGTAGTGCTGAGTTTCCACACGATCTTGTATCTCACGGTTTAAACCTCCGAGAAAACGTGCCATCGTAGCTTCTCTGTCTTCTACTATATCAGCTCGAATCATCAAAGTTTCCATCTCCTGATAGTATTCCTCAACCGAGCGGTTACCTTGTGCGAGCATTCTGAGTTGTTGATGTAGTTCACGGTGGTAGTGACTCGGCACAAACCTCTTCCTCATCAGGCTTCTCAACTCGTTCCAAGTTTCCACCGGATACTCACGGTTTCTTCTTCTGGTAGTAACTATCTGATCCCACCAACTGAGGGCATAGTCGTAGAATTCAGTCGCAGCAATCTTCACCCTATTGATCTCGGTACAATGCTGAGCATCAAACACAAGCTCGATCTTCTTTTCCCATTCTAAGTAGGCAGCTGGATCGTTCTTCCCATGAAACGACGGTATCTTAAGTTTAATGCCTCCAAGCGGATCTTGTATACATCCTCTATCGTGCCTTTCTCGTCTAGGTCTTTGCTGACGACCTTGAGAGGACCCGCTCTTGTGATGGTAGTAAGAATCTGATATGATAGGGGATAGCACGGTAGCTGCAGAACCAGAGGAGGAACCGGAGATAGTAGGGAGGATCACTCGTTCCAGAGCTAAGGAGCTGGCTAAGGAAGTTCATGCACTTATGGCAGAAGGATTATGCAATCTACCAGCTATTCAAGTTTTCAACATCTTCAACCAGAAGACTCCACCTGGTAATGATAACTAAGTAACTTAGGTGAGGAGTCTGTACTCTTTTTCCCATGATGAGTTTTGTCCCATTGGGTTTTCTCAACATGGTTTTTAATGAGGCAGATGAATCACTACGTCAAGTTACTTAGGAGTCATTACCAATGGGTAATAAATGTATGAGCTACTTTGGCCTTATACTTAGTATTTTCAGGCGCACCAATTAGGATTCTAAGGAATGGGACGCCTTGTTGTTTTATTCTTTACTTTGGACGCTTTGTTGTTTTCTTTCTAAGACGCCATGCTGTTTGGTTTTTAGGGTAGTATAAGACTTGTATTACGCCCCTTTTGTAAATAAGCGAAGAACTAAGTGTTAAACAAACAGCCATTGCTGCATTTCTTCTCTCACCCTTTGATCTCTTGAATGTGTTCTTGTGGATCCGAGTTTCTATTCACCAAGTGTCCTTGAAACTCTACTATCTGTTACTCTCATTTTATCACTTAAATCGTTCCATTAAACCCTTAATACCATTCTAATCTCACTCTACACTATCACTTCCCCTTTCACACGATCATCATCACCATTTCGCAATCATCATTTGATCTTCATCAGCCTATCTTCAGAGTAGTTCCAGGGGAGATAGTGTCATGTGGTATCAGAGCCAACTCTGAACCAAAGGCTGAGAAACCCTAAACCCCTCTTTTTCCTTTTCTTTTGTTAAATCGATTGTCCTAAGAGTCTTAGGATTGCCTTTTTTTTTGTTTCTTTCATAAAAGTTAGTGTTTGTTTTCGATTTCCTAATAGCAATAGGTTTTGTGTTCTTTTCTCTGATAGTTTTAGGAGTTGTTTTTCTTCCTTTTAAACAACAAGTTTTTAAGAGATTAGAAATCACAAACCTTATTATCTTGAGAACTTTTTACTTTGATTGTTGTTTTGATTATTTCAGGTACCATGGAGCTTTCAGCAGAAGCCATGGAAGCTCTGAATCAAGCCATGGCGCAACAAATCAAAGAAGCTAATCAGTCAGTTGCTACTCAGCTGATGCAACAGATAGAGCAACTCAACGCCAAGTTTGAGACTCGGTTCAAGGATTTACTGAAAGAGAAACCAGTGTAAACCGGTGAAGGAATGCTGAGGGTACAGGGAGAGAGAGACGCAGAGCTGATAGAACATCTCCACACCTCCGAGCTGAGAACATTGGTGGGCGTAGAGTTTATGTGGAGACAGAACCTGGATCTTCTGAAGGAGAAGAGAGATCAGACAATAGCTTTAATACTGTGAGGAGAGGCAGGAACAGAGGCAACAACCGAGATTATGACCCATTGAAACAACAGCTGAATCACCTTAAGCTTCAGTTTCCTTCCTTCCACGGCAATAATGATCCAGAAGTTTACTTAGATTGGGAAAGAAAGATGGAATCAAACTTCTTGGTTCAAGGCACCTATGAGCTCAACAAGGTAAAGATAGCTGTTTCAGAGTTCAATGGCTATGCACTCTTGTGGTGGGAGCAGTTGGGAGTCACTAGAGAAAGGCATCACGAACTTCCTATTACCACCTGGGGTCAACTAACCACGCAGATGAGGAGGAAGTTTGTTCCTGCACACTATCAGAGAGAGATTCTCAACAAGCTTAGGCGCCTCATACAGGGAACAAAGTCTGTTCGAGATTACTACCAAGAGCTGGAAACCTTGATGATTAGAGCCGATTTGAGAGAAGGAGAAGACATGGTGATGTCTAGGTTCTTGGGAGGACTTAACAGAGAGATTCAAGACAAGGTTGAGCTACAGAACTATGAGGATGTGCAAGAAATGGTGCATAAGGCAGAACTGATTGAAGCACAGATCAAGAGGAGAATTGGCAGGCCAACCTTCACCTCTAACATACCAAAACCGAAAGAGTTCAACAAGCCAATCTCTACTCAGAATACAAAACCGGCTACAACAACGATCAAGGAGGAGGTTAAAACCGAGTTTAAACCAAGAGGAACTTCTACTAGCAATGTCAGATGCTTCAAGTGTCAAGGTATGGGACATTACTCTAGAGATTGTCCTAATAAGATGATGTTTTTGCTGCAAGAGGGAGGAGAGATCGTACCTCAAGACAGTTCAGAGAGTGAATCAGATGCTGGTACAGAAGGAGAAGAGGAAGCAGCAGCAGTTGGAGAGATGCTAGTGGCATGCAGGGCTTTGAGTGTTCAGGTGCATCCAGATGATAGAGGTCAGAGAGAGAATCTCTTTCACACCAGATGTGTAGTTCAGGACAAGGTCTGCACCTTGATTATAGATGGGGGAAGTTGCACCAATGCCGCCAGTGAAGAGATGGTAAAGAAGCTTAATCTTAAAACCACTTCACATCCTAGACCTTACAAGCTGCAGTGGTTGGACAACAAAGGAGCCATCACCGATTCTCAACAAGTGCTTGTCAAGCTAGCCATTGGGAAGTATGAAGATGAACTCCTTTGTAATGTGGTTCCTATGAGGTCTAGTCATATGTTATTAGGGAGACCATGGCAGTATGATAGGAGAGTTCTTCATGATGGCTACACCAACAAGCAGACTTTTGAATTTAAGGGGCGCAAAGTCACTCTTCTACCACTTTCCCCCAGCGAAATCTACCAAGATCAACTTCACATGAACCGCAAAGACAAAGAGAAAGTCTCCAACAGTTTATACATCAACCACAGTGAGTTCAACAAGCTCTTTGATCCTGAGATGACCACCTTCATGTTTGTCTACAAAGAAACACTGGCTAGTACTAAACCGTTAGAGAAACTTCCCTATGAAGTGATAGAGATCATTGAGGAGTACAAGGATGTCTTTCCAGAAGAGATACCCCCAGGTTTACCCCCAACTCGCGGAATTGAGCATCAGATTGATCTAGTGCCAGGATCAGTGCTACCAAACAAGCCGGCTTACAGAACCAATCCTGTAGAGACTAAAGAGCTTCAGAAACAAGTAGAAGAGCTGATGAGTAAAGGATATATCAGAGAGAGTCTCAGTCCATGTGCAGTACCAGTTCTGTTGGTTCCTAAGAAAGATGGAACATGGAGGATGTGTGTAGACTGCAGAGCAATCAACAACATCACAGTGAAGTACAGACATCCTATTCCAAGATTAGATGATATGTTAGATGAGTTATGTGGGTCAACAGTGTTCTCCAAAATCGATTTGAAGATATCAAACTAGAAGAAGGGATGATGTCCGTACAAGTCCGTACACCTAGGGAATCGTGTCACCCAAGTATGATCATCAATCAGCCGTGGTGAGCAAGTCAAGCTTCCATGAGTTTAGGTTATGCTTAGTGGATGCTCACATCTCCAACGGTTATGTTTTTAACGGTCATCTACAAATCATCAACAAGAAGCTAAAGTCACATGTGAGGTTTAAGGAGTGAACCGTTGGGGTCAGGTCGCTTTCGCTCCCTTGGAGTCCATCCCCTTTGTTTATTCTTTGTGTCTCTTTCCATTGATTCTTGTTGTAACTAAGCGAGTCTATATATAGACATTCGCCATCATTTGTAATAACACACTTAAGGAAATAATACTCTCCTTATTCAAACTCCCTTTCTCACTCATGCTCCTCACTCTTTACACTCATTTCATACTATCTTTCTCATAATCATCCGCAAATACTCTAACATGGTATCAGAGCGGTTTGTAGATCTTTGGACTACAACCTTTTGATTCTCATTATTCTCTTCTTTATCTCACTATTCGCTTTTCACTCTTTCAAAATTCCAGAAACACTTAATCTTTATCCACTGGTCCATAACTCTCAAACACTTCTCTTTTACTCAAAACCCTCACTAAACACTCTCTAAACCGCCTAAAACACTCTCATTCCACCATACTCTCATTCGCTCACCTTCTAATCATCTCTAATTTACCATCCAAAACCGTTTACCCAACGGTCCCTTGCTTTGCCCAACGGTCCATTGCATCTTAAACATGGCCTTGGAGAACAACAAGCCATTGGCTTTACCAGTGACCCTCAAAGGGGTGAACTACTTGCTGTGGTCAAGAACCACAAGAACTGCCTTGTGTGGAAGAGGTCTTTGGAGTCATGTGTCAAGCGATGCTCCTAGAGCAGCACCACCAGCCGCCGGAGCCGTCATTGTCCCAGCCGAAGAGACCCAATGGTACAAGGAAGATCAGACCGTTCTTGCTCTTCTACAAAGCTCCCTTAGCAATGAAATCTTGGAGGCTTACTCATACTGTGAAACCGCCAAAGAGCTATGGGGGACTCTGAAGCAAGTATTCGGCAACATCTCCAATCTCAGCCGTGTGTTTGAAGTCAAGAAGGCTATCAATGAGCTAAGGCAAGAAGATATGGAGTTTACTAAACACTTTGGAAGATTCAGAGCACTATGGGCAGAACTGGAGATGCTAAGGCCAAGCACAGTTGACCCTCAAGTCCTGAACGACAGAAGAGAGCAAGACAAAGTCTTTGGCCTACTCATGACCCTCAGCTCAACTTACAATGACCTCATCAAGCATCTCCTTAGAGCAGAACGATTGCCAACCCTTGAAGAAGTATGCTCTCAAATCCAAAAGGAGCAAGGATCTCTCGGTTTATTTGGAGGAAAGGGGGAGCTAGTCTCAGCGAATAAGGGGGCATACAAGTTTGATGAGAAGAGGAGCCAACTCTGCGATCATTGCAAGAAGAAAGGGCATAGCAAAGAAAAATGCTGGATCCTTCATCCACACCTCAAACCGAGCAAATGGAAGGAAACAAGAGCTAACTTTGCGAATGAAGAGGGGAGTCACAAAGGGGAGCCGTCTCAGAGGAACATGTGTGAAGAGGGGATAGCTAACTCATCTCAATTCGTGAAGAAAACAGAGTTAGACGCCCTGATCAAAGCACTCAAAGAATCCGGTAACACCCTTGGTACCTCCTTTCATGTAGTTAACAACTTGGGTAATTCTTATAGATCTTCATATACTCTAAAGAATAAACCTCTAATAGTTGATTCAGGAGCTTCACATCACATGATTAGTGATTTAAGCCTAATTAGTAATATAAAACCAACATTAGGAAATGTTGAGATTGCTAATGGTGAAAAGGTACCAATTAAGGGAATAGGTGAACTTAAACTCTTTGAAAGGTCTTCTAAAGCGTTTTATATGCCTACCTTCACCTCTAACTTATTGTCAGTTAAGAAAGCTACAACTGACTTACACTGTATTGCTATATTCGGACCTAATGATGTGTGTTTTCAGGATATTAAGACCAGCAAATTGCTTGGGAAAGGGACTACCAAAGATGATCTCTATGTTCTTGAAGACACTAAGCTCTTAGATTCTACCGTTGCTTCTTCTAATAATGTTGTAGCCTGTGCTAATAATGCGATTTGGCATGCTAGATTAGGACATCCTCATGCTCGTGCATTGAGTCTTTTATTTCCTAAAGTAGTGTTTAAAAATGATGAGTGTGAGGCCTGTATCTTAGGAAAACATTGTAGAACTGTTTTTCCTAAGTCTTCCACTATTTATGACAAATGTTTTGATTTAGTGCATTCTGATGTTTGGTCATCTCCCTGTGAGTCTAGAGATCAAAATAAATACTTTGTTACATTCATAGATGAAAAATCTAAGTATACTTGGCTAACTCTCCTTCCATCAAAAGATAGAGTTTTTGAGGCATTTAGAAACTTTCAAACCCATGTCACTAATCACTTTAATGCCAAGATTAAGATTTTCAGATCAGATAATGGAGGAGAATACACAAGTAACATATTCAAAGAATATCTCAACTCACACGGCATCATTCACCAAACGAGCTGTCCCTACACTCCTCAACAGAATGGCGTAGCTGAGAGGAAGAATAGACACTTAATGGAGGTGGCCAGGTCCATGATGTTTCAAAGCAATGTACCAAAGCGTTTTTGGGGAGATGCAGTGCTCACGGCTTGTTACCTGATCAATCGCATACCCACAAAAGTCCTTAATGACTCATCACCATATGAGGTACTCAACTCAACCAAACCTTCTCTTGATCACTTACGAGTGTTTGGATGTGTGTGCTTTGTCTTGATTCCAGGAGATCTTAGAACAAAGCTGGATGCCAAGAGCACTAGATGTATGTTTGTTGGCTATTCCACTACTCAAAAGGGGTACAAATGCTACAATCCTACTACACGCCGGGTTATAGTGTCTAGAGATGTGAAGTTTTTGGAATCAGAAAGCTTCTATGCCAAGCAGCCATGGGAAGACTTGCAAGACATTTCCAAGTCTA
The DNA here is from genome assembly GCA_911865555.2 of Thlaspi arvense. Taxonomy (NCBI): domain Eukaryota; kingdom Viridiplantae; phylum Streptophyta; class Magnoliopsida; order Brassicales; family Brassicaceae; genus Thlaspi; species Thlaspi arvense. The sequence goes on from OU466857.2 coordinate 43,254,102, forward strand.
CATCAGATAGAGCCACTAACCTCCGGCTGCTCCTAGATCATCTCGGTGTCACTACCAATACTAGCGCCCCTACGGTTGATCATGAGGGGGAGAATGGTGATAACAATGATGATCCACCAGCTGAGCACACAGCCTCGGATTCCCACGACAATGCACATGATCAACCTTCAGAGCAAGATCAAGCACCCACACGGTCAGCACCAGCTCCTCTAAGAAGAAGTCCACGCTTGCAAAGTCTACAACAAGCAGAACCAGTCCAAGCTCCGGCTCCCACTACCTTAAGGCGCAGTACAAGAGAAAGGCAGGACCCCTCTAATTGGGTGAACACAAGAGTGTATTACAATGGCAATGCCGTGGCGCATCCAACTCAGGCATCATGCTCCTTTGCACAACTTCCGGAGGAACACCGAGTGTTCTTGGCAGCAATAGAGCAGGGTCATATTCCTAAGACCTATGAAGAAGCAGTGGAACATGAGGAATGGCGTGAAGCAATCAGGGAAGAAAAAGGAGCTATGGAAAGAAACCATACTTGGGATGAAGCTGACTTACCTAAAGGGAAGAAAACGGTTAGCTCAAGATGGGTCTTTACTATCAAGTACAAGAGCAATGGTGAAATAGAGAGGTACAAAGCTCGGTTGGTGGCTAGAGGCTTTACTCAGACATATGGAGAAGACTATGGAGACACCTTTGCACCGGTGGCCAAGCTCCACACAGTTAGAGTCGTCATCTCACTTGCCGTGAATCTGGAATGGGATCTTTGGCAAATGGATGTGAAGAATGCATTTCTACAAGGAGAGCTTGAGGAAGAAGTCTACATGACACCACCACCTGGTATAGACAAAGAGGTTGCCCATGGCAAGGTACTAAGGCTGAGAAAGGCGATTTATGGTCTCAAGCAATCGCCAAGAGCATGGTACCACCGGTTGAGTAGAGTTCTATTTGATAGGGGATTCAGCAGATCAGAAGCGGATCACACCCTATTCACTCTCACCAGCCAAGAAGGTATAGTAGTCATTCTCATCTATGTAGATGATATAATCATCTCTGGGAATGACAAGGTAAACATTCAAGCTACTAAAGACTATCTAAAAACTGTTTTTGATATTAAAGATCTAGGTGAACTGAAATACTTCTTAGGTATTGAAGTTTGCAGATCTAAAGAAGGCTTGTTTCTCTCACAAAGAAAATATATGCTTGATATGTTAAGTGAAACAGGAAACCTTGGAGACAAAGTAGCTAAAACCCCTCTTGAAGATAGTTACAAAGTGGACCGAAAGGGGGAGTTAGAGGATGAACCCTTTGAAGATGTCACACAATATCGCAGGATGGTTGGTAAGCTAATCTATCTTACAATAACTAGACCTGACTTGTGCTTTGCTGTGAATCAGGTTAGTCAATACATGAAAGCTCCAAAGATGTGTCATTGGGGCATGGTCAAGCGCATTCTCAGCTATGTTCAAGGAACGATTGGTCATGGCATTTGGATGGGGTGCAACGGAAGCTCAGAGCTAGTAGGATACTGTGATGCAGATTGGGCAGGAGACCGTGTAGACAGGAGATCCACCACTGGCTATTGCACGTTCATTGGAGGGAATCTAGTCACTTGGAAGAGCAAGAAGCAAAATGTGGTAGCATGTTCAAGCGCTGAAGCCGAATACCGAGCTATGAGAAGACTAACTACCGAGCTAATGTGGCTGAGGAACCTCCTCAAAGACCTCGGACAAGAGATAAGCACACCAATCACAATGCATTGTGATAATCAGGCGGCTATGCATATAGCATCAAACTCGGTCTTCCATGAGAGAACCAAGCATATAGAGGTGGATTGTCATAAGGTTAGGGAGCAAGTGCAACTTGGAGTCATTCTCCCATGTTATACCAAGAGTTCAGATCAGCTAGCCGACATCTTCACGAAGGCAGTCAACCAGAAGACAAGCGAGTTCATCCACTCTAGGATGGGACTCGCTGATATTTCAGCTTGAGCTCACCTAGCTGTGAAGATCATACTCTTTTTCCCTCAATGTAGTTTTGTCCCATGAGGTTTTCTACATTGAGGTTTTTAATGAGGTGATCCTTCATGGCTCCAAGCTCTAACCGTTCACCACGGTTAAAGCTTGAGGGGGAGTATCAAACTAGAAGAAGGGATGATGTCCGTACAAGTCCGTACACCTAGGGAATCGTGTCACCCAAGTATGATCATCAATCAGCCGTGGTGAGCAAGTCAAGCTTCCATGAGTTTAGGTTATGCTTAGTGGATGCTCACATCTCCAACGGTTATGTTTTTAACGGTCATCTACAAATCATCAACAAGAAGCTAAAGTCACATGTGAGGTTTAAGGAGTGAACCGTTGGGGTCAGGTCGCTTTCGCTCCCTTGGAGTCCATCCCCTTTGTTTATTCTTTGTGTCTCTTTCCATTGATTCTTGTTGTAACTAAGCGAGTCTATATATAGACATTCGCCATCATTTGTAATAACACACTTAAGGAAATAATACTCTCCTTATTCAAACTCCCTTTCTCACTCATGCTCCTCACTCTTTACACTCATTTCATACTATCTTTCTCATAATCATCCGCAAATACTCTAACAGAAGAGTGGTTATCATCAGATCAAAATGAAGGAGGGAGATGAGTGGAAAACTGCTTTCAAGACCAAGCAAGGGTTGTATGAGTGGTTAGTCATGCCGTTTGGTCTCACCAATGCTCCCAGTACCTTCATGCGTCTAATGAACCATGCCTTAAGACCATTCATTGGAGTTTTTGTAGTGGTCTACTTCGATGACATTCTCATCTACAGCAAAGGTTTGGAGGAACATCTAGGGCACATCCGCCAAGTTCTGGATGTTCTTCGTTCTCAATCCCTTTTTGCTAACTTCTCTAAGTGTTCATTCTGTACTACTGAGGTTGTCTTTCTAGGCTTTGTTGTTAGTGCAGAAGGAGTGAGGGTTGATGAACCATTAACTGAAGTCATCAAGAAGGAAGTTGGTTTTAGATGGGAAGAAGCACAAGAACAGGCTTTCACAGCCCTTAAAGAGAAGCTTATCAACGCCCCTCTTTTAGTTCTTCCTGATTTCCTTAAAACTTTTGAAATTGAATGTGATGCTTCAGGAGTTGGAATCGGTGCTGTATTGATGCAGGATAGGAAACCAGTGGCATACTTCAGTGAGAAGCTAGGAGGATCAACCGCCAACTATCCAACCTATGACAAGGAACTCTATGCATTGGTTCGAGCTCTTCAAACGTGGCAGCACTACTTGTGGCCCAAGGAATTCGTCATTCATACAGATCATGAGTCTCTAAAGCACCTTAAAGGACAGCAGAAGCTCAACAAAAGGCACGCCAGATGGATGGAGTTCATAGAGACTTTTCCATACATCATTAAGTACAAGAAAGGTAAAGATAATGTAGTTGCAGATGCATTATCAAGGAGACAGGATGGATATCTGTTTTATAACAATCGCCTGTGCATACCACGAGGATCTGTAAGAGAGTTATTGGTGAGAGAAGCTCATGGAGGTGGATTAGCTGGACACTTTGGAGTCGCTAAGACTCTACTTGGACTGCAAGATCACTTTTATTGGCCATACATGAAGACAGACGTTGAGAGGATTTGTTCTAGGTGTGCAGTTTGTAAGATGGCAAAGAGTAAGGTGCAACCTCACGGTTTGTATACTCCTCTTCCTATTCCATCTCAACCGTGGACTCATATTTCTATGGACTTTGTGCTTGGCTTACCTCGAACCAGAAATGGTAGAGATTCGATTTTTGTAGTTGTTGACAGGTTTAGTAAGATGGCACACTTCATTGCTAGTCATAAGACAGATGATGCTGTCTGTGTGGCTAACTTGTTTTTCAGGGAAGTAGTTCGTCTACATGGCATGCCTCAAGTGATAGTTTCAGACAGGGATACCAAGTTTCTAGGGCATTTCTGGAGAACATTATGGGCTAAACTAGGAACCAAGCTTCAATTCTCCACTACGTGTCACCCTCAAACTGATGGACAAACCGAGGTGGTGAACAGAACATTGTCAACACTTCTTAGAACGCTGGTCAAGAGTAACATCAAGTCATGGGAGGAGTGTCTACCACACGTGGAGTTTGCTTACAATCATGCTAAGCATTCTGCAACCCTCTTTTCTCCTTTTGAAATTGTCTATGGCTTTAACCCACAATCACCTCTAGACTTGATCCCTTTGCCTCTAAGTGTGAAATGTAGTTTAGATGGAAAAGAAAAGGCAGAACAGGTGAGGAAGATACACGCCAAGGCTAAGGAGAATATAGAGAAGAAGACTAAGCAGTATGAGAAGCATGCAAACAAGGGCCGAAAGGAGTTAATCTTTGAGGAAGGAGACTTGGTGTGGATTCATTTGAGGAAAGACCGATTTCCAGAAGAGAGGAAGAGCAAGCTTATGCCAAGGATGGATGGACCATTCGAAGTCATCAAGAGGATCAACAACAATGCCTACCAGATTGATCTTCAAGGTAAGTATAATATATCTCCATCATTCAATGTCTCTGACTTGCTTCCTTATGTTGCAGATACAGATTTGAGGACAAATCCCTTTCAAGAGGGAGAGGATGATATGATAGGGGATAGCACGGTAGCTGCAGAACCAGAGGAGGAACCGGAGATAGTAGGGAGGATCACTCGTTCCAGAGCTAAGGAGCTGGCTAAGGAAGTTCATGCACTTATGGCAGAAGGATTATGCAATCTACCAGCTATTCAAGTTTTCAACATCTTCAACCAGAAGACTCCACCCGGTAATGATAACTAAGTAACTTAGGTGAGGAGTCTGTACTCTTTTTCCCATGATGAGTTTTGTCCCATTGGGTTTTCTCAACATGGTTTTTAATGAGGCAGATGGATCACTACGTCAAGTTACTTAGGAGTCATTACCAATGGGTAATAAATGTATGAGCTACTTTGGCCTTATACTTAGTATTTTCAGGCGCACCAATTAGGATTCTAAGGAATGGGACGCCTTGTTGTTTTATTCTTTACTTTGGATGCTTTGTTGTTTTCTTTCTTAGACGCCATGCTATTTGGTTTTTAGGGTAGTATAAGACTTGTATTACGCCCCTTTTGTAAATCAGCGAAGAACTAAGTGTTAAACAAACAGCCATTGCTGCATTTCTTCTCTCACCCTTTGATCTCTTGAATGTGTTCTTGTGGATCCGAGTTTCTATTCACCAAGTGTCCTTGAAACTCTACTATCTGTTACTCTCATTTTATCACTTAAATCGTTCCATTAAACCCTTAATACCATTCTAATCTCACTCTACACTATCACTTCCCCTTTCACACGATCATCATCACCATTTCGCAATCATCATTTGATCTTCATCAGCCTATCTTCAGAGTAGTTCCAGGGGAGATCGTGTCAATCTCACTTCACATGGAATCATTCATCAAACTAGCTGCCCCTACACGCCTCAACAGAATGGTGTAGCTGAGAGGAAAAACAGACATCTAATGGAGGTGGCGAGATCCATGATGTTTTAACATAATGTACCAAAGCGGTTTTGGGGCGATGCTGTCCTTACAGCTTGCTACTTGATCAATCGAATTCCTACCAAAGTTCTCCATGACTCCTCACCCTATGAGGTACTCAACTCAACTAAACCCTCTCTTGATCACTTACGAGTGTTTGGTTGTGTGTGTTTTGCCTTTATTCCAGGGGATCATAGAACAAAACTGGAAGCTAAAAGCATGAGGTGTATGTTCATTGGCTACTCTACTACCCAAAAGGGGTACAAATGCTACAACCATGATACACGCCGGGTCATAGTCTCTCGTGATGTCAAATTCTTAGAGTCAGAAAGCTTCTATGCCAAACAACCGTGGGAGGACCTACAAGGGCTATCTACCTCTACCTCTGATAGGGCAGCTAGCTTACGGCTCATCCTAGACCACCTTGGGGTAACAACACCTACTAGTGCTCCTGCTGTTGATCCTGAGGGGGGAAATGAGGAACAAGCAAACTTGGAGACCCAAGATAATGCTCATGATCAAGCAGAAGCAAACTTGGAAAGCCCCACACCAGTTCGGTCTCCGGAACACCCTAGCTCCTCTCCTCACGTTGTACCGCTAAGAAGGAGTCGACGCTTAGAGCGCCTACAACAACAAGCAGAACAAGCTCCGGCTCCAGCTCCTGCTCCAGCAGCCCTAAGGAGAAGCACTAGGGAAAGGCAGGATCCATCAAATTGGGTTAACACCAGAGTGTACTACAACGGCAATGCAGTAGCTCATCCTACTCAAGTAACTTGCTCTTTCGCTCAGTTTCCAAAGGAGCACCAAGCCTTCCTAGTAGCATTGGAGCAAGGTCAGGTACCTAGATCTTACGAAGAAGCAGTAGAGTATGAGGTATGGCGGAATGCAATCAGTGAGGAAAGGGGTGCTATGGAAAAGAATCACACTTGGGATGAGGCTACATTGCCTAAAGGGAAGAAAACCGTGAGCTCAAGATGGGTCTTCACTATCAAATACAAAAGCAACGGGGAAATAAAAAGGTATAAGGCTCGGCTAGTAGCAAGAGGATTCACTCAAACCTATGGAGAAGACTATGGAGACACCTTTGCACCAGTGGCGAAGCTCCACACAGTTAGAGTTGTCATCTCACTTGCCGTGAATCTGGAATGGGATCTTTGGCAAATGGATGTGAAGAATGCATTTCTACAAGGAGAGCTTGAGGAGGAAGTCTACATGACACCACCACCTGGTGTAGACAAAGAGGTTGCCCATGGCAAAGTACTAAGGCTGAGAAAGGCGATTTATGGTCTCAAGCAATCGCCAAGAGCTTGGTACCACCGGTTGAGTAGAGTTCTATTCGATAGGGGATTCAGCAGATCAGAAGCGGATCACACCTTATTCACTCTCACCAGCCAAGAAGGTATAGTAGTCATTCTCATCTATGTAGATGATATAATCATCTCTGGGAATGACAAGGTAAACATTCAAGCTACTAAAGACTATTTAAAAACTGTTTTTGATATTAAAGATCTAGGTGAACTAAAATACTTCTTAGGTATCGAAGTTTGTAGATCTAAAGAAGGCTTGTTTCTCTCACAAAGAAAATATATGCTTGATATGTTGAGTGAAACAGGAAACCTTGGAGATAAAGTAGCTAAAACCCCTCTTGAAGATAGCTACAAAGTGGACCGAAAGGGGGAGCTAGAGGATGAACCCTTTGAAGATGTCACACAATATCGCAGGATGGTTGGTAAGCTAATCTATCTTACAATAACCAGACCTGACTTGTGCTTTGCTGTGAATCAGGTTAGCCAATACATGAAAGCTCCAAAGATGTATCATTGGAGCATGGTCAAGCGCATTCTCAGCTATGTTCAAGGAACGATTAGTCATGGCATTTGGATGGGGTGCAATGGAAGCTCAGAGCTAGTAGGATACTGTGATGCAGATTGGGCAGGAGACCGTGTAGACAGAAGATCCACTACTGGCTATTGCACATTCATTGGAGGGAATCTAGTCACTTGGAAGAGCAAGAAGCAAAATGTGGTAGCATGCTCTAGTGCCGAAGCGGAATACCGAGCTATGAGAAGGCTAACTACCGAGCTAATGTGGCTAAGAAACCTCCTCAAAGACCTCGGGCGAGAGACAAGCACACCGATCACAATGCATTGTGATAATCAGGCGGCTATGCATATAGCATCAAACTCGGTCCTCCATGAAAGGACCAAGCATATAGAGGTGGATTGTCATAAAGTCAGGGAGCAAGTGCAACTTGGAGTCATTCTCCCATGCTACACCAAGAGTTCAGATCAGCTAGCTGACATCTTCACTAAGGCAGTCAACCAGAAGACAAGCGAGTTCATCCACTCTAGGATGGGACTCGTTTATATCTCAGCTTGAGCTCACCTAGCCGTGGAGATCACACTCTTTTTCCCTCAATGTAGTTTTGTCCCACGAGGTTTTCTACAATGAGGTTTTTAATGAGGTGATCCTTCATGGCTCCAAGCTCCAACCATTCACCATGGTTAAAGCTTGAGGGGGAGTATCAAAGCAGAAGGATGAATGGTGTCCGTACACATACTTGGCATTCAAGGAAATAGACGAGAGTGGGACGCAAGGTATGATATCAAGCTAAGTGGAGTGCAAGGCAAGGGAATGGTTGGCATTGTTATCTACACCAACGGTCACATTAGTTTCTAGACTAAAGAAGATAAGGTCACATGTTACACTTAAGGATATGAACGTTGGAGGCTTCCCTTGACCAGTCACTATCACCGTGAGGACCACATCCACTTGTTTATTCCTTGTGTCTCTTTCATATGTAGCCGTTACTCACCATTGTATAAGTCTATATATAGACTCTTTCTATCATTGTAATGAGTTAACTTAAGGAATAATAATCTTCCTTAACCCTCTTTCTCTTGTTCGTCATGCTCTTCATTCATTTCTCTCCTTTATTGTAAACTTCCGCAAACAATTCCAACATCTGGGACTCATAATAGTATAAGAAGAAGCCTATATTACTTGTATCTCATTCCCTAGAAGATTTGAAGATCCGAAACTGGTCTACTTGCCGAAAATGGGGAAAACAGACTTCTGATAAATCATACAAAGAAAATGGAGTAAATCGGCTTGAAATAGTCATCTGGGACTCATAATAGTACAAGTAGAAGCCTCTATTACATGTATCTCATTCCCTAGAAGATATCCCAAATGAAGATCCGAAACTGGTCTACTTGCCGAAAATAGGGAAAACAGACTTCTGATAAATCATACAAAGAAAATGGAGTAAATCGGCTTGAAATAGTCATCTGGGACACATAATAGTACAAGTAGAAGCCTCTATTACATGTATCTCATTCCATAGAAGATATCCCAAATGAAGATCTGAAACTGGTCTACTAGCCGAAAATGGGAAAATTGGATTTCTGATGAATCATAAAAAGAAAATGGAGTAAATAGGCATGAAATAGTCATCTGGGACTCATAATAGTACAAGGAGAAGCCTATATTACTTGGATCTCATTCCCTAGAAGATATCCCAATTGAAGATCCGAAACTGGTCTACTTGGCGAAAATTGGGAAAACGGACTTCTGATAAATCATACAAAGAAAATGGAGTAAATCGGCTTGAAATAGTCATCAGGGACTCATAATAGTACAAGTAGAAGCCTCTATTTCATGTATCTCATTCCCTAGAAGATATCCCAAATGAAGATCTAAAACTGGTCTACTTGCCGAAAACGGGGAAAACGAACTTCTGATGAATCATGAAAAGAAAATAGAGTAAATAGGCAAAACTGGTCTACTTGCGGAAAATGGGAAAAACGGACTTCTGTTAAATCATACAAAGAAAATGGAGTAAATAGGCTTGAAAATTTCATCTGGGACTCATAATAGTACAAGGAGAAGCATATATTACTTGTATCTCATTCTGTAGAAGAGATCCCAAATCAAGATCCGAAACTGGTCTACTAGCTGAAAATTGTGAAAACGGACTTCTGATAAATCATACAAAGAAAATAGGGTAACTATGCTTGAAATAGTCATCTGGGACTCATAATAGTACAAGGAGAAGCCCCTATTACTTGTATCTTATTCCGTAGAAGAGATCCCAAATCGAGATCCGAAACTGGTCTACTAGCCAAAAATGAAGAAAACGAACTTTTGATGAATCATACAAAGAAAATGTAGTAAATAGGCTTGGAATAGTCATCTGGGACCCATAATAGTACAAGAAGAAGCCTCTATTAATTGTATCTCATTACCTAGAAGATATCCCAATTGAAGATCCGAAACTGGTCTACTTGCCGAAAATAGGGAAAACGGACTTCTGATAAATCATACAAAGAAAATGGAGTAAATCGGCTTGAAATAGTCATCTGGGACTCATAATAGTACAAGTAGAAGCCTTTATTACATGTATCTCATTCTGTAGAAGAGATCCCAAATCAAGATCCGAAACTGGTCTACTAGCCGAAAATGGGGAAAACGAACTTCTGATGAATCATACAAAGAAAATGGAGTAAATAGGCAAAACTGGTCTACTTGCAAAAAATGGGAAAAACGGACTTCTGTTAAATCATACAAAGATAATGGAGTAAATAGGCTTGAATATTTCATCTGGGACTCATAATAGTACAAGGAGAATGTTAGAGTATTTGCGGATGATTATGAGAAAGATAGTATGAAATGAGTGTAAAGAGTGAGGAGCATGAGTGAGAAAGGGAGTTTGAATAAGGAGAGTATTATTTCCTTAAGTGTGTTATTACAAATGATGGCGAATGTCTATATATAGACTCGCTTAGTTACAACAAGAATCAATGGAAAGAGACACAAAGAATAAACAAAGGGGATGGACTCCAAGGGAGCGAAAGCGACCTGACCCCAACGGTTCACTCCTTAAACCTCACATGTGACTTTAGCTTCTTGTTGATGATTTGTAGATGACCGTTAAAAACATAACCGTTGGAGATGTGAGCATCTACTAAGCATAACCTAAACTCATGGAAGCTTGACTTGCTCACCACGGCTGATTGATGATCATACTTGGGTGACACGATTCCCTAGGTGTACGGACTTGTACGGACATCATCCCTTCTTCTAGTTTGATACTCCCCCTCAAGCTTTAACCGTGGTGAACGGTTAGAGCTTGGAGCCATGAAGGATCACCTCATTAAAAACCTCAATGTAGAAAACCTCATGGGACAAAACTACATTGAGGGAAAAAGAGTATGATCTTCACAGCTAGGTGAGCTCAAGCTGAAATATCAACGAGTCCCATCCTAGAGTGGATGAACTCGCTTGTCTTCTGGTTGACTGCCTTCGTGAAGATGTCGGCTAGCTGATCTGAACTCTTGGTATAACATGGGAGAATGACTCCAAGTTGCACTTGCTCCCTAACCTTATGACAATCCACCTCTATATGCTTGGTTCTCTCATGGAAGACCGAGTTTGATGCTATATGCATAGCCGCCTGATTATCACAATGCATTGTGATTGGTGTGCTTATCTCTTGTCCGAGGTCTTTGAGGAGGTTCCTCAGCCACATTAGCTCGGTAGTTAGTCTTCTCATAGCTCGGTATTCGGCTTCAGCGCTTGAACATGCTACCACATTTTGCTTCTTGCTCTTCCAAGTGACTAGATTCCCTCCAATGAACGTGCAATAGCCAGTGGTGGATCTCCTGTCTACACGGTCTCCTGCCCAATCTGCATCACAGTATCCTACTAGCTCTGAGCTTCCGTTGCACCCCATCCAAATGCCATGACCAATCGTTCCTTGAACATAGCTGAGAATGCGCTTGACCATGCCCCAATGACACATCTTTGGAGCTTTCATGTATTGACTAACCTGATTCACAGCAAAGCACAAGTCAGGTCTAGTTATTGTAAGATAGATTAGCTTACCAACCATCCTGCGATATTGTGTGACATCTTCAAAGGGTTCATCCTCTAACTCCCCCTTTCGGTCCACTTTGTAACTATCTTCAAGAGGGGTTTTAGCTACTTTGTCTCCAAGGTTTCCTGTTTCACTTAACATATCAAGCATATATTTTCTTTGTGAGAGAAACAAGCCTTCTTTAGATCTGCAAACTTCAATACCTAAGAAGTATTTCAGTTCACCTAGATCTTTAATATCAAAAACAGTTTTTAGATAGTCTTTAGTAGCTTGAATGTTTACCTTGTCATTCCCAGAGATGATTATATCATCTACATAGATGAGAATGACTACTATACCTTCTTGGCTGGTGAGAGTGAATAGGGTGTGATCCGCTTCTGATCTGCTGAATCCCCTATCAAATAGAACTCTACTCAACCGGTGGTACCATGCTCTTGGCGATTGCTTGAGACCATAAATCGCCTTTCTCAGCCTTAGTACCTTGCCATGGGTAACCTCTTTGTCTATACCAGGTGGTGGTGTCATGTAGACTTCTTCCTCAAGCTCTCCTTGTAGAAATGCATTCTTCACATCCATTTGCCAAAGATCCCATTCCAGATTCACGGCAAGTGAGATGACGACTCTAACTGTGTGGAGCTTGGCCACCGGTGCAAAGGTGTCTCCATAGTCTTCTCCATATGTCTGAGTAAAGCCTCTAGCCACCAACCGAGCTTTGTACCTCTCTATTTCACCATTGCTCTTGTACTTGATAGTAAAGACCCATCTTGAGCTAACCGTTTTCTTCCCTTTAGGTAAGTCAGCTTCATCCCAAGTATGGTTTCTTTCCATAGCTCCTTTTTCTTCCCTGATTGCTTCACGCCATTCCTCATGTTCCACTGCTTCTTCATAGGTCTTAGGAATATGACCCTGCTCTATTGCTGCCAAGAACACTCGGTGTTCCTCCGGAAGTTGTGCAAAGGAGCATGATGCCTGAGTTGGATGCGCCACGGCATTGCCATTGTAATACACTCTTGTGTTCACCCAATTAGAGGGGTCCTGCCTTTCTCTTGTACTGCGCCTTAAGGTAGTGGGAGCCGGAGCTTGGACTGGTTCTGCTTGTTGTAGACTTTGCAAGCGTGGACTTCTTCTTAGAGGAGCTGGTGCTGACCGTGTGGGTGCTTGATCTTGCTCTGAAGGTTGATCATGTGCATTGTCGTGGGAATCCGAGGCTGTGTGCTCAGCTGGTGGATCATCATTGTTATCACCATTCTCCCCCTCATGATCAACCGTAGGGGCGCTAGTATTGGTAGTGACACCGAGATGATCTAGGAGCAGCCGGAGGTTAGTGGCTCTATCTGATGTAGACTTGGAAATGTCTTGCAAGTCTTCCCATGGCTGCTTGGCATAGAAGCTTTCTGATTCCAAAAACTTCACATCTCGAGACACTATAACCCGGCGTGTAGTAGGATTGTAGCATTTGTACCCCTTTTGAGTAGTGGAATAGCCAACAAACATACATCTAGTGCTCTTGGCATCCAGCTTTGTTCTAAGATCTCCTGGAATCAAGACAAAGCACACACATCCAAACACTCGTAAGTGATCAAGAGAAGGTTTGGTTGAGTTGAGTACCTCATATGGTGATGAGTCATTAAGGACTTTTGTGGGTATGCGATTGATCAGGTAGCAAGCCGTGAGCACTGCATCTCCCCAAAAAACGCTTTGGTACATTGCTTTGAAACATCATGGACCTGGCCACCTCCATTAAGTGTCTATTCTTCCTCTCAGCTACGCCATTCTGTTGAGGAGTGTAGGGACAGCTCGTTTGGTGAATGATGCCGTGTGAGTTGAGATATTCTTTGAATATGTTACTTGTGTATTCTCCTCCATTATCTGATCTGAAAATCTTAATCTTGGCATTAAAGTGATTAGTGACATGGGTTTGAAAGTTTCTAAATGCCTCAAAAACTCTATCTTTTGATGGAAGGAGAGTTAGCCAAGTATACTTAGATTTTTCATCTATGAATGTAACAAAGTATTTATTTTGATCTCTAGACTCACAGGGAGATGACCAAACATCAGAATGCACTAAATCAAAACATTTGTCATAAATAGTGGAAGACTTAGGAAAAACAGTTCTACAATGTTTTCCTAAGATACAGGCCTCACACTCATCATTTTTAAACACTACTTTAGGAAATAAAAGACTCAATGCACGAGCATGAGGATGTCCTAATCTAGCATGCCAAATCGCATTATTAGCACAGGCTACAACATTATTAGAAGAAGCAACGGTAGAATCTAAGAGCTTAGTGTCTTCAAGAACATAGAGATCATCTTTGGTAGTCCCTTTCCCAAGCAATTTGCTGGTCTTAATGTTGGAATTTGTGAGGGTTTGTCTCACATAAGAAGAAACACAATCAACTTGTGATTGGTTCTTCATTAACCAACCAAATGAACTCACTTCAACATAATAAAAAAATGCATTAGTATGATACACAATCTGAGTATTACAAGCAACATAACTAGAGAGTTTGTTGTCATAACCAAAGAAAGGTTCAGTAATCTAATGACTAACTAAGTAAAGAAGAGTTGCACTAGCATGAGACATGAATCCATATTTGAGTAACAACAACACTTAGAGTTTGTGTTCTCATTAAAGAAGGATTAGCTCATTAACTTAGTGTCTAACTGAACAAAGAAGGAGTTTAGGTGGTTTGAAGTATAATTAGACAAGTAATGGTCTGCCATTAAGGCAGACCTAAACTGCATATAACTCACTCTCTACATTGCCTTAATTTAATTAAGCATAAGTAAAGGAGAGAGATGTATACAAATTTAACAAGAACTTGTCTCTTTTATTATAAATTCTTGTGTGTTTTACAATGAGAGAGGGCGCCCTTATATAGGCATTACACATAAATTCAACTTGTGCACAAAGACAAAGATTGAAAGTGACAGCACATAACAGCTCTTTTCTTAAGTCACACATGTGACTCTTGCTTCCCTCCACTTCTTTGAATTCAAACGGTTATGGAGGCAAGTGAGGAGCTTCTAGAACACTTGACAACTTCTCTTAGGCGTGCACACACTCCTCCTTACAGTTTGGGCTTGATTGGAGGAGTTTATGTGGGCTTGTACGGACAGCCCACTAAGAGATTGTATGGACAACCCAATAAGTTGGGCTTGCAACACACTTCATGACTCCTAAGCCTCCATTGCTTCATATACACATGGTTGATCACCTTCTTAATGTCTTTTACATGTGATGAGCTTCATTCTTGGCTAAGTCACGCTTTGACACTTCTCTTCTTCTTCTTATTTGATGTGGAGATGCTTGGCCTTCACTTCATGTGTGGCCTTCTCATCTCCTCACTCTAATACCCTCCCTCAAGCTTGGGCGTCAGGAGCCATTGGGACCAAAGGCCAAGCTTGCCCACGCAAAGGACTACCTCATTAAAAACCTCATCATGTAAAACCTCTTTGGGATAAAACCATGATGAGGACAAAAAGAGTATAGCCTCCACGGTGCATTAGAATAGCTATGACCTTGGTTTAAACCATTTTGAAAATTGGCTCCTTTCCAAGTCTTCTCACTTCTTAGCTCTTCATGACTTGACTTCTCTTTCATTTGAATCCCTTCTTTGCCATCTCCTTTGAGACTCTTCAGCATTTGAGGCTCTCATTAGTCTCTTTGAGGCTCTTATGGTCTTCTTTTCCCTTAAACAAGAGAATAAAGAAGAAGAGATTAAGTATTGCCATAAGGAATATCAAATAACCAAATGAGGAATATCAAAGCCTAAGAGAGACTAAGATGCACAATTAGTAATTCATACAGAGAACTGAACATTTTAAGCAGAAAAAATCGAAATTAATGTCAATCTGAATTATGCATTAACTCAAACAATTTCAAAAAAGACATCCAATTAATATTCTCATACTAACTTATGCAATTCAGTCAAACAGAATTATGCATAAATTATGAAGAGTAATTTGACTGCTAAATGAATGAAGTAAGTCATGAAATTAGCACTAATTGAAATAGGAGATAGGGTTTAGAGAACAGCCTTTCAATAGAAGAAGAGTGGTCTTTGAATGGTCCTTTGAATGGACTGAATGAATTTGGTTTGATCTCCATCTATGGGAAAACATCTTGCTAGCAAGCTGATTCATCACTTTCCACCAGTCCAGCAGACTTTCTAGGTGGCCATTGGTTCTAACTCCGAGCTGATTCATCACTTTCCACCAGTCCAGCAGACATTCTAGGTGGCCATTGGTTCTAACTCCCCTAGTCAAGGATGCGCCAAACACCAAAACACTTGCATTGCCTTCATGAGACAATCAAGCCAAAAGCACCAAACCCCATTATTACACTTAGAACCTGTAGAGTATAGACAGATTCAAAGCAAACAATAGTGAGAGATGAAGAGTATAAAGTAACCAGAGAATAAGAGTATAAGTAACTATAAGTATGAGAGAATATAAGAGTATGATAGAGTGTAAGCGGAAGTGTAGAGAGAGTATGGTGGAGAATGAGTATGATGGAGAAGCAACATTCAGTCCATGGCCTTCAAGCTTCATGGCTGAGCAACAATGCTGGTGAGGCTTTTAACTTCCCACCAGTCTTTCATCAAAGAGGTGCAAGGACAAACTCTCTTCAAGAGATTTCCTACAATCTCAACAACAAACACATTAGAGTAATTCACATTCAAGTGATTTCTGAGTGTTAAAGAGCTGTGCTAATGGAACAAAACCATTTGTCCATCAGCAAAACAAAGCCATTCAAGGCCAAAACATTTTCAAAAATATTTTCCAGAATTTTGAACCTTTCAAAAGAGTTTTTCAAAACCTTTTCATTTCAAGGAAAAATTGCAAAACAATTTTAAAACAATTTTTCGAAGAATTTTAAAACATTTAAAATAGCTTATCAAAGCCAAAGGTTCATCAAGAACATTTTAAAATATTTTTAAAAATACTTTTCGGAATTTTAAAAATATTTTCCAAAAATCTTCCCAAAGGGTTTATCAAGGAAATAATTTCCAAAATAACTTTCAAGCTTGTAACCATCAAGCAAAATTCTCAAAACAATTTAAAATTATTTTGGACCATTTTAAAACATTTTTCAAAATTTAAATCCTTTGAAAAAAGGGTAAATAATTCCCAAAGTAATTTTTCAAGGAGTTTTTCAAATTCAAAAATCAACTTTCATCCTCTCTCCCTCCCTTAAGCATAGGCATATACAGACATAAAGTCTTTTATCCAAGCTTATCAAGAGAAGAGATGGGTAGAGGGAAGAAAGAGTTTGAAAAATAAAACCAAAGACAAAGCTTTTGTAAAACATTTTCAAGTGAAAGTTTCAATCTTTCTCCCTCCCTCAAGTTAGTATGAACAGATTCAATCTTTCATCTAAAGCTTCAAATAAGAAAAGAGGGGATAGAGAGGAGAATTTATGGATTGAAACAAAGCCATTAAAGGCACTTGAAAACTAAAATTCATCCTATCACTCTCTCCTCACGCTTTGGACAAGAGACTTCACAGGTCTGTCTACAAAGCTTAACAAGAATGTGAGAGAGAGGAATCCTTGGAATGAAGAAAGAAGAAAGAAGAAAGAAGAAGTGAGTCCAGCCCAAGAGAATAACCTTGCTCTGATACCATGTTGGAATTTGTGAGGGTTTGTCTCACATAAGAAGAAACACAATCAACTTGTGATTGGTTCTTCATTAACCAACCAAATGAACTCACTTCAACATAATAAAAAAATGCATTAGTATGATACACAATCTGAGTATTACAAGCAACATAACTAGAGAGTTTGTTGTCATAACCAAAGAAAGGTTCAGTAATCTAATGACTAACTAAGTAAAGAAGAGTTGCACTAGCATGAGACATGAATCCATATTTGAGTAACAACAACACTTAGAGTTTGTGTTCTCATTAAAGAAGGATTAGCTCATTAACTTAGTGTCTAACTGAACAAAGAAGGAGTTTAGGTGGTTTGAAGTATAATTAGACAAGTAATGGTCTGCCATTAAGGCAGACCTAAACTGCATATAACTCACTCTCTACATTGCCTTAATTTAATTAAGCATAAGTAAAGGAGAGAGATGTATACAAATTTAACAAGAACTTGTCTCTTTTATTATAAATTCTTGTGTGTTTTACAATGAGAGAGGGCGCCCTTATATAGGCATTACACATAAATTCAACTTGTGCACAAAGACAAAGATTGAAAGTGACAGCACATAACAGCTCTTTTCTTAAGTCACACATGTGACTCTTGCTTCCCTCCACTTCTTTGAATTCAAACGGTTATGGAGGCAAGTGAGGAGCTTCTAGAACACTTGACAACTTCTCTTAGGCGTGCACACACTCCTCCTTACAGTTTGGGCTTGATTGGAGGAGTTTATGTGGGCTTGTACGGACAGCCCACTAAGAGATTGTATGGACAACCCAATAAGTTGGGCTTGCAACACACTTCATGACTCCTAAGCCTCCATTGCTTCATATACACATGGTTGATCACCTTCTTAATGTCTTTTACATGTGATGAGCTTCATTCTTGGCTAAGTCACGCTTTGACACTTCTCTTCTTCTTCTTATTTGATGTGGAGATGCTTGGCCTTCACTTCATGTGTGGCCTTCTCATCTCCTCACTCTAATCTTAATATCCTGAAAACACACATCATTAGGTCCGAATATAGCAATACAGTGTAAGTCAGTTGTAGCTTTCTTAACTGACAATAAGTTAGAGGTGAAGGTAGGCATATAAAACGCTTTAGAAGACCTTTCAAAGAGTTTAAGTTCACCTATTCCCTTAATTGGTACCTTTTCACCATTAGCAATCTCAACATTTCCTAATGTTGGTTTTATATTACTAATTAGGCTTAAATCACTAATCATGTGATGTGAAGCTCCTGAATCAACTATTAGAGGTTTATTCTTTAGAGTATATGAAGATCTATAAGAATTACCCAAGTTGTTAACTACATGAAAGGAGGTACCAAGGGTGTTACCGGATTCTTTGAGTGCTTTGATCAGGGCGTCTAACTCTGTTTTCTTCACGAATTGAGATGAGTTAGCTATCCCCTCTTCACACATGTTCCTCTGAGACGGCTCCCCTTTGTGACTCCCCTCTTCATTCGCAAAGTTAGCTCTTGTTTCCTTCCATTTGCTCGGTTTGAGGTGTGGATGAAGGATCCAGCATTTTTCTTTGCTATGCCCTTTCTTCTTGCAATGATCGCAGAGTTGGCTCCTCTTCTCATCAAACTTGTATGCCCCCTTATTCGCTGAGACTAGCTCCCCCTTTCCTCCAAATAAACCGAGAGATCCTTGCTCCTTTTGGATTTGAGAGCATACTTCTTCAAGGGTTGGCAATCGTTCTGCTCTAAGGAGATGCTTGATGAGGTCATTGTAAGTTGAGCTGAGGGTCATGAGTAGGCCAAAGACTTTGTCTTGCTCTCTTCTGTCGTTCAGGACTTGAGGGTCAACTGTGCTTGGCCTTAGCATCTCCAGTTCTGCCCATAGTGCTCTGAATCTTCCAAAGTGTTTAGTAAACTCCATATCTTCTTGCCTTAGCTCATTGATAGCCTTCTTGACTTCAAACACACGGCTGAGATTGGAGATGTTGCCGAATACTTGCTTCAGAGTCCCCCATAGCTCTTTGGCGGTTTCACAGTATGAGTAAGCCTCCAAGATTTCATTGCTAAGGGAGCTTTGTAGAAGAGCAAGAACGGTCTGATCTTCCTTGTACCATTGGGTCTCTTCGGCTGGGACAATGACGGCTCCGGCGGCTGGTGGTGCTGCTCTAGGAGCATCGCTTGACACATGACTCCAAAGACCTCTTCCACACAAGGCAGTTCTTGTGGTTCTTGACCACAGCAAGTAGTTCACCCCTTTGAGGGTCACTGGTAAAGCCAATGGCTTGTTGTTCTCCAAGGCCATGTTTAAGATGCAATGGACCGTTGGGCAAAGCAAGGGACCGTTGGGTAAACGGTTTTGGATGGTAAATTAGAGATGATTAGAAGGTGAGCGAATGAGAGTATGGTGGAATGAGAGTGTTTTAGGCGGTTTAGAGAGTGTTTAGTGAGGGTTTTGAGTAAAAGAGAAGTGTTTGAGAGTTATGGACCAGTGGATAAAGATTAAGTGTTTCTGGAATTTTGAAAGAGTGAAAAGCGAATAGTGAGATAAAGAAGAGAATAATGAGAATCAAAAGGTTGTAGTCCAAAGATCTACAAACCGCTCTGATACCATGTTAGAGTATTTGCGGATGATTATGAGAAAGATAGTATGAAATGAGTGTAAAGAGTGAGGAGCATGAGTGAGAAAGGGAGTTTGAATAAGGAGAGTATTATTTCCTTAAGTGTGTTATTACAAATGATGGCGAATGTCTATATATAGA
The DNA here is from genome assembly GCA_911865555.2 of Thlaspi arvense. Classification (NCBI taxonomy): domain Eukaryota; kingdom Viridiplantae; phylum Streptophyta; class Magnoliopsida; order Brassicales; family Brassicaceae; genus Thlaspi; species Thlaspi arvense. The sequence continues at coordinate 43,273,844 of OU466857.2, forward strand.
CTCGCTTAGTTACAACAAGAATCAATGGAAAGAGACACAAAGAATAAACAAAGGGGATGGACTCCAAGGGAGCGAAAGCGACCTGACCCCAACGGTTCACTCCTTAAACCTCACATGTGACTTTAGCTTCTTGTTGATGATTTGTAGATGACCGTTAAAAACATAACCGTTGGAGATGTGAGCATCTACTAAGCATAACCTAAACTCATGGAAGCTTGACTTGCTCACCACGGCTGATTGATGATCATACTTGGGTGACACGATTCCCTAGGTGTACGGACTTGTACGGACATCATCCCTTCTTCTAGTTTGATAGAGAAGCCTATATTACGTGTATCTCATTCTGTAGAAGAGATCCCAAATGAAGATCCGAAACTGGTCTACTAGCCGAATATGGGGAAAACAATTTTTTGATGAATCATACAAAGAAAATGGAGTAAATAGGCTTGAAATAGTCATCTGGGACTCATAATAGTACAAGGAGAAGCCTCTATTACTTGTATCTTATTCCGTAGAAGAGATCCCAAATCAAGATCCGAAACTGGTCTACTAGCCGAAAATGGGGAAAACGGACTTTTGATGAATCATACAAAGAAAATATAGTAAATAGGCTTGAAATAGTCATCTGGGACTCATAATAGTACAAGAAGAAGCCTATATTACTTGTATCTCATTCCCTAGAAGATTTGAAGATCCAAAACTGGTCTACTTGCCGTAAATGGGGACAACAGACTTCTGATAAATCATACAAAGAAAATAGAGTAAATCGGCTTGAAATAGTCATCTGGGACTCATAATAGTACAAGTAGAAGCCTCTATTACATGTATCTCATTCCCTAGAAGATATCCCAAATGAAGATCTGAAACTGGTCTACTAGCCGAAAATGGGAAAAACGGATTTCTGATGAATCATAAAAAGAAAATGGAGTAAATAGGCATGAAATAGTCATCTGGGACTCATAATAGTACAAAGAGAAGCCTATATTACTTGGATCTCATTCCCTAGAAGATATCCCAATTGAAGATCCGAAACTGGTCTACTTGGCGAAAATTGGGAAAACGGACTTCTGATAAATCATACAAAGAAAATGGAGTAAATCGGCTTGAAATAGTCATCTGGGACTCATAATAGTACAAGTAGAAGCCTCTATTTCATGTATCTCATTCCCTAGAAGATATCCCAAATGAAGATATAAAACTGGTCTACTTGCCGAAAATGGGAAAAACGGATTTCAAATGAATCATAAAAAGAAAATGGAGTAAATAGGCTTGAAATAGTCATCTGGGACTCATAATAGTATAAGGAGAAGCCTCTATTACTTGTATCTCATTCCCTAGAAGATATCCCAATTGAAGATCTGAAACTGGTCTACTAGCCGAAAACGGGGAAAACGAACTTCTGATGAATCATTCAAAGAAAATGGAGTAAATAGGCAAAACTGGTCTACTTGCGAAAAATGGGAAAAACGGACTTCTGTTAAATCATACAAAGAAAATGGAGTAAATAGGCTTGAAAATTTCATCTGGGACTCATAATAGTACAAGGAGAAGCATATATTACTTGTATCTCATTCTGTAGAAAAGATCCCAAATCAAGATCCGAAACTGGTCTACTAGCTGAAAATTGTGAAAACGGACTTCTGATAAATTATACAAAGAAAATAGGGTAACTATGCTTGAAATAGTCATCTGGGACTCATAATAGTACAAGGAGAAGCCTCTATTACTTGTATCTCATTCTGTAGAAGAGATCCCAAATCAAGATCCGAAACTGGTCTACTAGCCGAAAATGGGGAAAACAGACTTTTGATGAATCATACAAAGAAAATGGAGTAAATAGGCTTGTAATAGTCATCTGGGACTCATAATAGTACAAGGAGAAGCCTCTATTACTTGTATCTTATTCCCTAGAAGATATCCCAATTGAAGATCCGAAAATGGTCTACTTCGCGAAAATTGGGAAAACGGACTTCTGATAAATCATACAAAGAAAATGGAGTAAATCGGCTTGAACTAGTCATCTGGGACTCATAATAGTACAAGGAGAAGCCTTTATTACTTGTATTTCATTCCCTAGAAGATATCCCAAATGAAGATATGTAACTGGTCTACTAGCCGAAAATGGGGAAAACAGACTTTTGATGAATCATACAAAGAAAATGGAGTAAATTGGCTTGAAATAGTCATCTGGGACTCATAATATTACAAGTAGAAGCCTCTATTACTTGTATCTTATTCCGTAGAAGAGATCCCAAATCGAGATCCGAAACTGGTCTACTAGCCAAAAATGGAGAAAACAGACTTTTGATGAATCATACAAACAAAATGTAGTAAATAGGCTTGGAATAGTCATCTGGGACCCATAATAGTACAAGAAGAAGCCTCTACTAATTGTATCTCATTACCTAGAAGATATCCCAATTGAAGATCCGAAACTGGTCTACTTGCCGAAAATGAGGAAAACATGTAAATTATAGAAGATTATGGAAGAAAGTCTCGACTCTCATGTTTAGAAATAGAGAAAATGTCTGATAAAATGTATTAGATGATTAAGTTGTTTTCACAAGAAGGGATACACATGGTATATATAGGACAATCCCTAGGTTAGAAAGGGTTACACACATAGCCTATATTGCGTCCTCATTCTACCTTGTGTTAATCAAGAAGGTATTTACTAGTAACTAATTAATAGTTACATAGTAAAATACAGTTACTTGAGTAATAAGGAAGTTAGTTTGTATTAGAAAGAAGAGGGAAAAAGAGGATAAAAGACTAAAGGGATAAGGTGGCAGTACACTTTGTCTTATAGCGCTGTACCTTCACCCTTATCCTCTTGTTACCGTTATGAGCTGTAAAGGGGTGAGTCATACACGGTTTGTATAAGGCTGAATGAGGACGCAATAGTGGCTTTGTGTGTAACCCTTTCAGACCTAGAATGTGTTCTATATAAACTGTGTATCCCCCTTCATTGTAGATAACTTTTCTTCATCTAATACATTTTCACATTTTCCTATCATGAGAGTCGAATCCTTATCCTACAATCTTCTATAATTTACATGGTATCAGAGCGGTTTTGTGATTCTTGAGTCTTGAATCTTGGTTTTCTTGTTCGATTCTTGTGTTTGAGAGAAGTTCTTGTGAGTTAATCCGTGGCAAAAGCTATTCTGGGTTGAAACTGGGTCTTATGAGTTAAGCTGAAGCATCAAACCGAGCTAAGAAGGTGAAGCAAGTCAGATCTGGAAAAGTAAAGGTTTGAGCTTTATCTCTCTCTCTGGTTGAAAGGTCTAGTCTAGAGGAATCAGTTTAAGGCAAAGGTTGTGGATAGATTAGTGTTGCGGTTTGGCTTGTGGTTTGAGTAAGGAAGGTTCGAAAAGTTGGATCTTTGGTCTTGGAAAGTGTTAGTTTTGGTGTTCAATAAGCGAAATACTTAAGCTTTGGTGATGGCTGCTCTTCAACAAGCTCCTATGCCTGTTACGGTGTATGATGGCAAGATGAATGACACCTTCAAAGACTTGAGATTTGCGGTAACTCTAAATGGGAACAACTTTCTGTTGTGGAAGCGAACAACTCTGAATGTGTTAGGAGGAAGGAAGCTCACAAAACACATTGAGTTCACCTATGAAGAGCTAAAGGCAATTGATAGAGGTCTGGATGAAGATACTTGGAAGCAGTATGATCTGAATGTGCTGACTGCTCTACACTGCTCACTAGAGGCGTCAATTCTAGAAGGCTATTCGTACTGTGAGACTGCTAAGGAACTGTGGGATACTCTTACAAGTGTCTTCGGCAATGAGTCTAACTTGACTCGGGTCTATGGTATCAAGAAAGCTCTCGGAAATCTGAGCCAAGAAGAGAGTGACTTCAACACCCATTTCGGAAGGTATAGATCGTTGGTTGCTGAGTTGGATATGTTGAGACCCTTTACCACTGATGCTAAGACACTCAAGGAGAGAAGAGAGCAAGATCGTGTGTTTGGGTTGCTTCTGTCTCTGAATCAAGGCTATACTGATGTAATCCAGCACATCTTGAGAGAAGACAAGATTCCTACCCTAGAGCAAGTTTGTGCAAAGATACAAAAGGAGTATGGCAATCAGGAGCTGTTTGGCAACAAGAATGCAAGTCTACCTACGGCTAACAAGGTGGGAGTGGCAAAACATGGAGACAAGAAGACATGGGTTTGTGAGCATTGTGAGAAAAAGGGTCATCTCAAAGACAAATGCTGGATCCTACACCCTCATTTAAAGCCAGATAAGTTCAAGAAGGACAAGATGAAGGCGAATGTGGCAGAAGCAAGTGAAGGCTCCGAAAATGCTGAAAGAGCTATGGTGCAGTTCGGTCATCATGAGAAGGCTTTACAAGCTATACAAGACAAGAGCTCAGCTTCCACCTCTCAGGAGACCATTGTGATGAACAAAGCTGATCTAGAGAGCCTCCTTCAATCCATTGCATCTAAGTTACATCCAGGCGGTATATCTCTCTTATCTTCTAACTCTAGTGATTTAAACTCATTAGTATTAGACTCAGGAGCTTCTCACCATATGATTAGTAATCCTAAGTTGTTAGAGAACATTAAACCGGCTTTAGGGAATGTTAAGGTTGCAAATGGTCATAATGTGCCAATAGAAGGTATAGGTTATATTAATGTGTTTAACAAGAAGCTAAGTGCCTTTTATATGCCTAAGTTCACCTCTAATCTCCTTTCTGTAAAGAAAACTACTAAGGACTTAAACTGTTTAGCTATTTTTAGTCCTAATGATGTTAAGTTGCAGGATATTGAGAGTGGAAAAGTGTTTGGGCAAGGCAGCACCAAGGATGACTTATATGTGTTCCAAGACATCTCTTTAAATTCTGTTTCTAAGAATAATGTTTCTTCTATCTTTGCAAACTCTGTTAAGACATCTGTTGTTTTATGGCATGAAAGACTTGGTCACCCTCATTCTAGAGCCTTAAGTTTACTAATGCCTGGTTTTTCTTATGATTGTGCAAATTGTGAAGCATGCATATTAGGCAAACATTGCAAAGCTGTTTTTCCTAAGTCTAGTGCGATTTATGAAAAATGTTTTGATCTTGTGCATTCTGATGTGTGGTCTTCACCTTGTGCATCTAGAGATAACCATAAGTATTTTGTCACATTTATAGATGAGAAATCTAAGTATACTTGGGTAACCTTGATGCCTTCTAAGGATAGAGTTTATGATGCATTTATAAACTTTCAAAAACTATGTGACTAACTACTTTGATGCAAAGATTAAGATTTTAAGAACAGATAATGGAGGTGAATATACAAGCAACAAGCTCAAAGAACACTTAGAGAAATGTGGAATTCTTCATCAAACCAGCTGCCCATATAACCCCCAACAAAATGGTGTTGCTGAGAGAAAGAATAGGCACCTAATGGAGGTGGCAAGGGCTATGCTATTTCAAAAACACATGCCTAAGAGGTTTTGGGGCGATGCAGTAATGACAGCTTGCTATCTCATCAACCGAACACCAACTCGTATCCTTGATGATAAATCTCCTTTCCAAATCCTAAATAACTCAAATCCTAGTATTGACCATTTGAGGGTGTTTGGTAGTCTGTGTTTTGTGTTTGTTCCAGGTGACTTAAGGAACAAGCTGGAGCCTAAGAGTAACAAGTGCGTATTCATTGGATACTCAACAACTCAGAAGGGCTACAAGTGCTTCGATCCAGTCACCAACCGGTACTATGTGTCAAGGGATGTCAAGTTTTTGGAAGACAAAGCCTACTTTGGGGAAAAGAGTTGGGAGAGTGTGAAGGACCTACCTAACTCAACCGCTGATAGAGCTTCAAGCCTCCGACGAATTCTGGAGCACTTAGGGAATGCAAGCTCCCCTCAGGCAGAAAAGGAAGCTCCATCATTTCCAAATGAGGATGTGCATGAAGTTAGAGAGGATGAGAACAATGCATCTCAGGATCTTTTGGATGATCACCAAGAAAGTGATAGAGGAGAGAAGTTTAGTGAAGAAGTGGCAGAGACGGGTCAGTCTAGTAAAGAAGTGGCAGAGGAGACGGGTCAGTCTAGTGAAGGAGAGTTCATTGAATCTTCAAGCGATGACGATACCTATCAAGCTCCACAAGTTACACCAGATCCAGTCTACACTCGGGAGAATCAAAGAAAGAGTACAAGAGAGAAGAAATCCCCCTCAAAGTGGAAGAATACGAGAGTTTACTACAACTGCCAAGCTGTAGCTCATCCAATTCAAGCTACTTGTTCGATTGACCTTCTTCCGGAGGAGCATAAAGCTTTTATCAGCAAGCTGGATGTAGAACTCATCCCACAAAGCTATGAGGAAGCCAAGGAAAGTAAGGAATGGACTAATGCTGTTGATGATGAGGTTCAAGCTATGGTGAGGAATCACACTTGGGTTGAAGAAGAACTACCAAAAGGAAAGAAGTGTGTTAGCTCAAAGTGGGTATTCACCATTAAGTACAAGAGTGATGGTGAAATCGAGAGATATAAGGCAAGGCTGGTTGCAAGAGGGTTTACCCAAACTTATGGGGATGACTATAGGGAAACATTTGCTCCAGTAGCTAAGCAACATACAGTGAAAGTGGTTCTCTCTTTAGCAGTTAATTTGGATTGGGAGTTGTGGCAAATGGATGTCAAGAATGCTTTCCTTCAGGGGGAGTTAGAAGAAGAAGTCTACATGTCACCTCCTCCGGGTTTAGAAGACATAGTGGCTCCGGGAAAGGTCTTAAGGCTTCGGAAAGCAATCTATGGGCTTAAACAATCTCCAAGAGCTTGGTATCACAAGCTAAGCTCTACACTACTGGCTAATGGCTTCAAGAGGTCACACTCTGATCACACTCTATTTACTAAGCAAGATATTCATGGCATAGTAGTAGTGTTGGTCTATGTGGATGATTTGATTATTTCAGGGAGTAACAAAGAGGGTATTCAAGCCATTAAGTCCTCTTTGCACTCAGCCTTTGATATTAAAGATTTGGGTGTTTTGAAGTATTTCTTAGGGATCGAAGTGTGTAGATCCAAGGAGGGACTTTTTCTCTCACAAAGGAAATATGCACTTGATCTTCTAAAGCTTACAGGAAAACTTGGAGCTAAACCGGTGGACACACCACTAGAGCAAGGATACAAGGTCAATCGAAAGGGGGAGAAGGATGATACTCCATATCATTGCCCGGAACAGTACCGAAGACTCGTGGGTAAGCTCATATACTTAACATATACTCGGCCTGATCTTTCTTTTGCTGTGAATCAGGTGGCTCAACACATGCAAGTACCTACGGTATACCATTGGAGCCTGGTGGAAAGGATTCTGAGATATATCAAAGGGAGTCCTGGCAAAGGCATTTGGATGGGAAGAAATTCAAGCACGGAAATAGTGGGATACTGTGATGCAGATTACAATGGAGATCGCAACACAAGGCAGTCTACAACCGGCTTTTGCACCTTCATTGGTGGAAATCTTGTGACTTGGAAGACAAAGAAGCAGAAGGTGGTGTCTTGTTCCAGTGCTGAAGCAGAGTATAGGGCGATGAAGAAGCTCACAAACGAGCTAACTTGGCTAAAGGCTCTACTTAAGGACTTCGGGATAGAGCAGAAGACGCCAATCACCTTCCATTGCGACAACCAAGCTGCCATCCATATAGCCACTAATCCAGTGTTTCACGAGAGGACCAAGCACATAGAGACGGATTGCCACAAGACAAGAGAGAAGATCGAAGATGGTACAATTCTCCCTTGTTTTACTAAGAGTTCGGACCAATTGGCCGACATTTTTACCAAGGCAGCAAGTAACCAAGTTTGCCAATTTATCCATGGTAAGCTTGGTCTTGTAGACCTAACACATCCTTGAGAGAGACTCTCCAACTTGTAGGGATAATACTCTTTTTCCCTAAGCTTGGTTTTGTCCCACGTGGTTTTCCAAGCTTAGGTTTTTAATGAGGTTATCCTTGCAAGTGCCAAGTTTATACACAATCAGTATTGTAGTATAAACTTGAGGGGGAGTGTTAATCAAGAAGGTATTTACTAGTAACTAATTAATAGTTACATAGTAAAATACAGTTACTTGAGTAATAAGGAAGTTAGTTTGTATTAGAAAGAAGAGGGAAAAAGAGGATAAAAGACTAAAGGGATAAGGTGGCAGTACACTTTGTCTTATAGCGCTGTACCTTCACCCTTATCCTCTTGTTACCGTTATGAGCTGTAAAGGGGTGAGTCATACACGGTTTGTATAAGGCTGAATGAGGACGCAATAGTGGCTTTGTGTGTAACCCTTTCAGACCTAGAATGTGTTCTATATAAACTGTGTATCCCCCTTCATTGTAGATAACTTTTCTTCATCTAATACATTTTCACATTTTCCTATCATGAGAGTCGAATCCTTATCCTACAATCTTCTATAATTTACACCTTGTACTACCATGTGTGACTCACTCCCCTTTACAGCTCATAACGGTAACAAAGAGATAAGGGAAGGAGGTACAGCCGCTACAGGACGGATGACTCATCACCGTACGGTCAACATGACCGTTAGCTTTCCTTATCCTCCTTTCCCTCTTCTTTCTAATACACACTACCTTATTACTCAAGTAACTATATTTACTATGTAACTATTAGTTAGTTAATAGTAAATACCTTCTTGATTAACACTCCCCCTCAAGTTTATACTACAATACTGATTGTGTATAAACTTGGCACTTGCAAGAATAACCTCATTAAAAACCTAAGCTTGGAAAACCACGTGGGACAAAACCAAGTTTAGGGAAAAAGAGTATTTATCCCTACAAGTTGGAGAGTCTCTCTCAAGGGTGTGTTAGGTCTACAAGACCAAGTTTACCATGGATAAATTGGCAAACTTGGTTACTTGCTGCCTTGGTAAAGATGTCGGCCAATTGGTCCGAACTCTTAGTGAAGCAAGGGAGAATTGTACCGTCTTCGATCTTCTCTCTTGTCTTGTGGCAATCAGTCTCTATGTGCTTGGTCCTCTCGTGGAACACGGGATTAGTGGCTATATGGATGGCAGCTTGGTTGTCACAGTGGAAGGTGATTGGCGTCTTCTGCTCTATCCCGAAGTCCTTAAGTAGAGCTTTCAGCCATGTTAACTCATTTGTGAGCTTCTTCATCGCCCTATACTCTGCTTCAGCACTTGAACAAGACACCACCTTCTGCTTCTTTGTCTTCCAAGTCACAAGATTTCCACCAATGAAGGTGCAAAAGCCGGTTGTAGACTGCCTTGTGTTGCGATCTCCATTGTAATCTGCATCACAGTATGCAACAATTTCCGTGCTAGAGTTTCTTCCCATCCAAATGCCCTTGCCAGGACTCCCTTTGATATATCTCAGAATCCTTTCCACCAGGCTCCAATGGTATACCGTAGGTACTTGCATGTGTTGAGCCACCTGATTCACAGCAAAAGAGAGATCAGGCCGAGTATATGTTAAGTATCAAAGTAGGAGGATGAATGGTGTCCGTACACATGCTTGGCATTCAAGTAAAGAGATGAGAGTGGAGTGCAAGGCAAGTGAATCTCTGCTTCCCTAAGTCAAATATCACAACGGTCACAAGAGAGGAAGAGAGGAAGCAAATAAGGATAAGGTCACATGTTCTACTTAAGCTCTTGGACGATTATGAGATGTCATTGTCACCATGAGGACCACACCATTTGTTTATGCTTTGTGTCCCTATCCATTGTAGCCGTTATCTTATCTTGTAGGTTCTATAAATAGAACATTTGTGAACCATTGTAAGATTAACTTAAGGAATAATAATCCTCCTTAAACCATTTTTTCTTGTTCTTCATGTTCTTCATGTTCTTCATTCCTTTCTCTCTTCATTGCAAACTTCCGCAAACAAATCTAACATGGTATCAGAGCGGTTTGTAGATCTTTGGACTACAACCTTTTGATTCTCATCATTCTTTTCTCGATTCCATCTCTTCGTTATTACTCTCTTAAAACTCCAGAAAATTCTTAATCTTTACCCAACGGTCCATAACCCTTAATCACTCTTCTTTTACATTAAATCACTCCTAAACATCCTCTAAACCACCTAAAACACTCTCATTCCACCATACTCTCATTCGCTCACCTTCTAATCACCTATAATTTACCATCTAAAACCGTTTACCCAACGGTCCTTTGCTTTGCCCAACGGTCCATAGTATCTAAAACATGGCCTTGGAGAACAACAAGCCATTGGCGTTACCAGTGACCCTCAAAGGGGTTAACTACTTGCTGTAGTCAAGAACCACAAGAACCGCCTTGTGTGGAAGAGGTCTTTGGAGTCATGTGTCAAGCAACGCTCCTATAGCAGCACCACCAGCCGCCGGAGCTGTCATTGTCCCAGCCGAAGAGACCCAATGGTACAAGGAAGATCAGACCGTTCTTGCTCTCCTACAAAGCTCCCTTAGCAATGAAATCTTGGAGGCTTACTCATACTGTGAAACCGCCAAAGAGCTATGGGAGACTCTGAAGCAAGTATTCGGCAACATCTCCAATCTCAGCCGTGTATTTGAAGTCAAGAAGGCTATCAATGAGCTAAGGCAAGAAGATATGGAGTTTACTAAGCATTTTGGAAGATTCAGAGCACTATGGGCAGAACTGGAGATGCTAAGGCCAAGCACAGTTGACCCTCAAGTCCTGAACGACAGAAGAGAGCAAGACAAAGTCTTTGGCTTGCTCATGACCCTCAGCTCAACTTATAATGACCTCATCAAGCACCTCCTTAGAGCAGAACGGTTGCCAACCCTTGAAGAAGTGTGTTCTCAAATCCAAAAGGAGCAAGGATCACTCGGCTTATTTGGAGGAAATGGGGAACTTGTTTCAGCCAACAAGGGTGCTTACCAGTTTGAAGAACGGAGGAGCTCATTCTGCGAGCATTGCAAGAAAAAGGGGCATGTTAAAGACAAGTGCTGGATCCTTCACCCACATCTCAAGCCTAGCAAGTGGAAGGAAGGAAAGGCTAGCTATGCCGCCGAGAACACCACTCATAAAGGCGAATCATCTAAGACAACCGCTGGAGAAGAAGGAGCAGCTAACTCCTCTCAATTCGTGACAAAATCAGATCTAGATGCACTGATTAAAGCGCTTAAGGAATCTGGTAACACTCTTGGTACCTCCTTTCATGTAATGAAGCACTATGGTAACTCTTATAGTTCTTCATATACTCTTAGGACTAAACCATTGATTGTAGATTCAGGCGCCTCACATCATATGATCAGTGACTTAAATCTGATTAGTAATCTAAAGCCAACAGTAGGAAATGTTGAGATTGCTAATGGAGAAAAGGTGCCTATTAAAGGCATAGGAGATTTAAAACTCTTTGATAGATCATCTAAAGCGTTTTATATGCCAACCTTTACCTCTAATTTGTTATCTGTTTAGAAAGCTACAACTGATTTAGATTGTATTGCTATATTTGGACCTAATGATGTGTGTTTTCAGGATATTAAAACCAACAGAATGCTTGGAAAAGGGACTACTAAGGATGATCTCTATGTTCTTGAAGACACTAAGTTTTTATCTTCCAATAATGTTGTAGCTTCTGCTAATAATGCAATTTGGCATGCTAGATTAGGTCATCCTCATGCTCGTGCATTGAGTCTTTTATTACCTAAAGTTAGTTTTAAAAGTGATGAATGTGAGGCTTGTATCTTAGGAAAACATTGTAGGACTGTGTTTCCCAAGTCATCTACTATCTATGAAAAATGTTTTGATTTAGTGCATTCAGATGTTTGGTCATCACCATGTGAATCTAGAGATCAAAACAAATATTTTGTCACTTTTATAGATGAAAAATCTAAGTATACTTGGGTAACTCTCCTTCCATCCAAGGATAGAGTCTTTGAGGCATTTAAAAATTTTCAAAATCATATCACTAACCATTTTAATGCCAAGATTAAGATCTTTAGATCAGATAATGGAGGCGAATACACAAGCAACATTTTCAGAGAACATCTCACCTCACATGGAATCATTCATCAAACTAGCTGCCCTTACACGCCTCAACAGAATGGTGTAGCTGAGAGGAAAAACAGACATCTAATGGAGGTGGCGAGATCCATGATGTTTCAACATAATGTACCAAAGCGGTTTTGGGGCGATGCTGTTCTTACAGCTTGCTACTTGATCAACCGAATCCCTACCAAAGTTCTCCATGACTCCTCACCCTATGAGGTACTCAACTCAACTAAACCCTCTCTTGATCACTTACGAGTATTTGGTTGTGTGTGTTTCGCCTTTATTCCAGGGGATCATAGAACAAAACTGGAAGCTAAAAGTATGAGATGTATGTTCATTGGCTACTCTACTACCCAAAAGGGGTACAAATGCTACAACCATGATACACGCCGGGTCATAGTCTCTCGTGATGTCAAGTTCTTAGAGTCAGAAAGCTTCTATGCCAAACAACAGTGGGAGGACCTACAAGGGCTATCTACCTCTACCTCTGATAGGGCAACTAGCTTACGGCTCATCCTAGACCACCTTGGGGGTCACTACACCTACTAGTGCTCCTGCTGTTGATCCTGAGGGGGGAAATGAGGAACAAGCAAACTTGGAGACCCAAGATAATGCTCATGATCAAGCAGAAGCAGAAGCAAACTTGGAAAGCCCCACACCAGTTCAGTCTCCGGAACATCCTAGATCCTCTCCTCACGTTGTACCGCTAAGAAGAAGTCAACGCTTAGAGCGCCTACAACAACAAGTGGAACAACAAGCAGCACAAGCTCCAGCCCCAGCTCCTGCTCCAGCAGCCCTAAGGAGAAGCACAAGGGAAAGGCAGGATCCATCAAATTGGGTTAACACCAGAGTGTACTACAACGGCAATGCAGTAGCTCATCCTACTCAAGTAACTTGCTCTTTCGCTCAGTTTCCAAAGGAGCACCAAGCCTTCCTAGTAGCATTGGAACAAGGTCAGGTACCTAGATCTTACGAAGAAGCAGTAGAGTATGAGGTATGGCGGAATGCAATCAGTGAGGAAAGGGGTGCTATGGAAAAGAATCACACTTGGGATGAGGCTACATTGCCTAAAGGGAAGAAAACCGTGAGCTCAAGATGGGTCTTCACTATCAAATACAAAAGCAATGGGGAAATAGAAAGGTATAAGGGTCGGTTAGTTGCTAGGGGCTTCACTCAGACCTATGGAGAAGACTATGGAGACGCCTTTGCACCAGTGGCTAAGCTTCACACGGTTAGAGTTTTCATCTCACTTGCAGTAAATCTAGAATGGGATCTTTGGCACATGGATGTGAAGAATGCATTCCTACAAGGAGAGCTCGAAGAGGAAGTCTATATGACTCCACCACCAGGAGTGGAAGAGGACATCACTCGTGGCAAAGTGCTAAGGCTGAGAAAGGCTATATACGGTCTTAAGCAATCACCAAGAGCTTGGTACCACCGGCTAAGTAGAGTTCTGTTTGATAGGGGATTTAGCCGCTCAGAAGCTGATCACACCTTATTCACTCTCACCAGCCAAGAAGGTATAGTAGTCATTCTCATTTATGTAGATGATATAATCATCTCTGGGAATGACAAGGTAAACATTCAAGCTACTAAAGACTATTTAAAGACTGTTTTTGATATTAAAGATCTAGGTGAACTAAAATACTTCTTAGGTATTGAAGTTTGTAGATCTAAAGAAGGCTTGTTTCTCTCACAAAGAAATTATATGCTTGATATGATGAGTGAAACAGGAAACCTTGGAGATAAAGTAGCTAAAACCCCTCTTGAAGATAGCTACAAAATGGACCGAAAGGGGGAGCTAGAGGATGAACCCTTTGAAAATGTCACACAATATCGCAGGATGGTTGGTAAGCTAATCTATCTTACAATAACTAGACCTGACTTGTGTTTTGCTGTGAATCAGGTTAGCCAATACATGAAAGCTCCAAAGATGTATCATTGGAGCATGGTCAAGCGCATCCTCAGCTATGTTCAAGGAACGATTGGTCATGGCATTTGGATGGGGTGCAATGGAAGCTCAGAGCTAGTGGGATACTGTGATGCAGATTGGGCAGGAGACCGTGTAGACAGAAGATCCACTACTGGCTATTGCACATTCATTGGAGGGAATCTAGTCACATGGAAGAGCAAGAAGCAAAATGTAGTAGCATGCTCTAGTGCTGAAGCTGAATACCGAGCTATGAGAAGGCTAACAACCGAGCTAATGTGGCTAAGAAACCTCCTCAAAGACCTCGGGCGAGAGACAAACACACCGATCACAATGCATTGTGATTATCAGGCGGCTATGCATATAGCATCAAACTCGGTCTTCCATGAAAGGACCAAGCATATAGAGGTGGATTGTCATAAAGTCAGGGAGCAAGTGCAACTTGGAGTCATTCTCCCATGCTACACCAAGAGTTCAGATCAGCTAGTTGACATCTTCACCAAGGCAGTCAACCAGAAGACAAGCGAGTTCATCCACTCTAGGATGGGACTCGTTGATATCTCAGCTTGAGCTCACCTAGCCGTGGAAGATCACACTCTTTTTCCCTCAATGTAGTTTTGTCCCATGAGGTTTTCTACATTGAGGTTTTTAATGAGGTGATCCTTCATGGCTCCAAGCTCTAACCATTCACCATGGTTAAAGCTTGAGGGGGAGTATCAAAGTAGGAGGATGAATGGTGTCCGTACACATGCTTGACATTCAAGTAAAGAGATGAGAGTGGAGTGCAAGGCAAGTGAATCTCTGCTTCCCTAAGTCAAATATCACAACGGTCACAAGAGAGGAAGAGAGGAAGCAAATAAGGATAAGGTCACATGTTCTACTTAAGCTCTTGGACGATTATGAGATGTCATTGTCACCATGAGGACCACACCATTTGTTTATGCTTTGTGTCCCTATCCATTGTAGCCGTTATCTTATCTTGTAGGTTCTATAAATAGAACATTTGTGAACCATTGTAAGATTAACTTAAGGAATAATAATCCTCCTTAAACCATTTTCTCTTGTTCTTCATGTTCTTCATTCCTTTCTCTCTTCATTGCAAACTTCCGCAAACAAATCTAACATTAAGTATATGAGCTTACCAACGAGTCTTCGGTACTGTTCCGGGCAATGATATGGAGTATCATTCTTCTCCCCCTTTCGATTGACCTTGTATCCTTGCTCTAGTGGTGTATCCACCGGTTTAGCTCCAAATTTTCCTGTAAGCTTTAGGAGATCGAGTGCATATTTCCTTTGTGAGAGAAATAGTCCCTCCTTGGATCTACACACTTCAATCCCTAAGAAATACTTCAAAACACCCAAATCTTTAATATCAAAAGTTGAGTGTAAAGAAGACTTAATGGCTTGAATACCCTCTTTGTTACTCCCTGAGATAATCAAATCATCAACGTAGACCAACACCACTACTATGCCTTGATTATCTTGCTTAGTAAATAGAGTATGATCAGAATGGGACCTCTTGAAGCCATTAGCCAGTAGTGTAGAGCTTAACTTGTGATACCAAGCTCTTGGAGATTGTTTAAGCCCATAGATTGCTTTCCGAAGCCTTAAGACCTTTCCCGGAGCCACTATGTCTTCTAAACCCGGAGGAGGTGACATGTAGACTTCTTCTTCTAACTCCCCCTGAAGGAAAGCATCTTGACATCCATTTGCCACAACTCCCAATCCAAATTAACTGCTAAAGAGAGAACCACTTTCACTGTATGTTGCTTAGCTACTGGAGCAAATGTTTCCCTATAGTCATCCCCATAAGTTTGCGTAAACCCTCTTGCAACCAGCCTTGCCTTATATCTCTCGATTTCACCATCACTCTTGTACTTAATGGTGAATACCCACTTTGAGCTAACACACTTCTTTCCTTTTGGTAGTTCTTCTTCAACCCAAGTTTGATTCCTCACCATAGCTTGAACCTCATCATCAACAGCATTAGTCCATTCCTTTCTTTCCTTGGCTTCCTCATAGCTTTGTGGAATGAGTTCTACATCCAGCTTGCTGATAAAAGCTTTATGCTCCTCCGGAAGAAGGTCAATCGAACAAGTAGCTTGAATTGGATGAGCTACAGCTTGGCAGTTGTAGTAAACTCTCGTATTCTTCCAATTTGAAGGGGATTTCTTCTCTCTTGTACTCTTTCTTTGATTCTCCCGAGTGTAGACTGGATCTGGTGTAACTTGTGGAGCTTGATAGGTATCGTCATCGCTTGAAGATTCAATGACCTCTCCTTCACTAGACTGACCCGATTCAATGACCTCTTTTTCACTAGACTGACCCGTCTCTGCCACTTCTTCACTAGACTTCTCTCCTCTATCACTTTCTTGGTGATCATCCAAAAGATCCTGAGATGCATTGTTCTCATCCTCTCTAACTTCATTCACATCCTCATTTGGAGATGGTGGAGCTTCCTTCTCTGCCTGAGGAGAGCTTGCATTCCCTAAGTGTTCCAGAATTTGTCGTAGGCTTGAAGCTCGATCAGAGGTTGAGTTAGGTAGATCTTTCACACTCTCCCAACTCTTTTCCCCAAAGTATGCCTTGTCTTCCATAAACTTGACATCCCTTGACACATAATATCGGTTGGTGACTGGATCAAAGCACTTGTAACCTCTTTGAGTTGTTGAGTATCCAATGAATACGCACTTATTACTCTTAGGCTCCAGCTTGTTCCTGAAGTCACCTGGGACAAACACAAAACACAGACTACCAAATACCCTTAAATGATCAATACTAGGATTTGAGTTATTTAGGATTTGGAAAGGAGATTTATCATCAAGGATACGAGTTGGTGTTCGGTTGATGAGATAACATGCTGTCATCACTGCATCTCCCCAAAAACCGCTTAGGCATGTGTTTTTGAAACAACATAGCTCTTGCCACCTCCATTAGATGCCTATTCTTTCTCTCAGCAACACCATTTTGTTGAGGGTTATATGGGCAGCTGGTTTGATGAAGAATTCTGCATTTCTCTAAGTGTTCTTTGAGCTTGTTGCTTGTATATTCACCTCCATTATCTGTTCTTAGAATCTTAATCTTTGCATCAAAGTAGTTAGTCACATAGTTTTGAAAGTTTATAAATGCATCATAAACTCTATCCTTAGATGGCATCAAGGTCACCCAAGTATACTTAGATTTCTCATCTATAAATGTGACAAAATACTTATGGTTATCTCTAGATGCACAAGGTGAAGACCAAACATCAGAATGCACAAGATCAAAACATTTTTCATAAATCGCACTAGACTTAGGAAAAACAGCTTTGCAATGTTTGCCTAATATGCATGCTTCACAATTTGCACAATCATAAGAAAAACCAGGCATTAATAAACTTAAAGCTCGAGAATGAGGGTGACCAAGTCTTTCATGCCACAATACAACCGATGTCTTAACAGAATTTGCAAAGATAGGAGAAACTTTATTCTTAGAAACAGAATTTAAAGAGATGTCTTGGAACACATATAAGTCATCCTTGGTGCTTCCTTGCCCAAACACTTTTCCACTCTCAATATCCTGCAACTTAACATCATTAGGACTGAAAATAGCTAAACAGTTCAAGTCCTTAGTTGTAAGAGTATCCCACAGCTCCTTAGCAGTCTCACAATACGAATAGCCTTCTAGGATTGACGCCTCTAGTGAGCAGTGTAGAGCACTCAGCACATTCAGATCATATTGCTTCCAAGTACCCTCATCCAGACTTCTATCAGTTGCCTTTAGCTCTTCATAGGTGAACTCAATGTGTTTTGTGAGCTTCCTTCCTCCCAACACATTCAGAGTTGTTCGCTTCCACAACAGAAAGTTGTTCCCATTCAGAGTTACCGCAAATCTCAAGTCCTAGAAGGTATCATTCATCTTGCCATCATACACCGTAACAGGCATTGGAGCTTGTTGAAGACCAGCCATTATCAAAGCTTAAGTATTTCGCCGATTAGACACCAAAAACTAGCACTTTCCAAGACTAAAGCTTTAACCTTGAACTTTTCACACCCAAACCACAAGCCAAACCGCAACACTAATCTATCCACAACCTTTGCCTTAAACTGATTCCTTAGACTAAACCTTTCAACCAGAGAGAGATAAAGCTCAAACCTTTTATTTTCAGATCTGACTTGCTTCACCTTCTTTGCTCGGTTTGATGCTTCAGCTTAACCCACAAGAACCAGCTTTAACCCAGAAGAATCGAACAAGAAAACCAAGAGTTAAGACTCAAGAATCACAAAACCGCTCTGATACCATGTATATTATAGAAGATTATGGAAGAAAGTCTCGACTCTCATGTTTAGAAATAGAGAAAATGTCTGATAAAATGTATTAGATGATTAAGTTGTTTTCACAAGAAGGGATACACATGGTATATATAGGACAATCCCTAGGTTAGAGAGGGTTACGCACATAGCCTATATTGCGTCCTCATTCTACCTTGTACTACCATGTGTGACTCACTCCCCTTTACAGCTCATAACGGTAACAAAGAGATAAGGGAAGGAGGTACAGCCGCTACAGGACGGATGACTCATCACCGTACAGTCAACATGACCATTAGCTTTCCTTATCCTCCTTTTCCTCTTCTTTCTAATACACACTACCTTATTACTCAAGTAACTATATTTACTATGTAACTATTAGTTAGTTAATAGTAAATACCTTCTTGATTAACAAAACGGACTTCTGATAAATCATACAAAGAAAATGGAGTAAATCGGCTTGAAATAGTCATCTGGGACTCATAATAGTACAAGTAGAAGCCTTTATTACATGTAACTCATTCCCTAGAAGATATCCCAAATGAAGATCTGAAACTGGTCTACTAGCCGAAAATGGGAAAAACGGATTTCTAATGAATCATAAAACGAAAATGGAGTAAATAGGCATGAAATAGTTATCTGGGAGTCATAATAGTACAAGGAGAAGCCTATAATACTTGGATCTCATTTCCTAGAAGATATCCCAATTGAAGATCCGAAACTGGTCTACCTGGCGAAAATTGGGAAAACGGACTTCAGATAAATCATACAATGAAAATAGAGTAAATCGGCTTGAACTAGTCATCTGGGACTCAAAATAATACAAGTTGAAGCCTCTATTACTTGTATCTCATTCCCTAGAAGATATCCCAAATGAAGATCTGTAACTGGTCTACTTGCCGAAAATTGGGAAAAACGGACTTCTGATGAATCATACAAAGAAAAAAGGGTAACTATGCTTGAAATAGTCAACTGGGACTCATAATAGTACAAGGGGAAGCCTCTATTACTTGTATCTCATTCTGTAGAAGAGATACCAAATCAAAATCCAGAACTGGTCTACTAGCCGAAAATGGAGAAAATGGACTTTTGATGAATCATACAAAGAAAATGCAGTAACTAGGCTTGAAATAGTAATCTGGGACTCGTAATAGTACAAGGAGAAGCCTCTATTACTTGTATCTCATTCCCTAGAAGATATCCCAAATGAAGATCCAAAATTGGTCTACTTGCGGAAAATGGGAGAAACAGACTTCTGTTAAATCATACAAAGAAAATGGAGTAAATAGGCTTGAAAATTTCATCTGGGACTCATAATAGTACAAGGAGAAGCCTCTATTACTTGTATCTCATTCTGTAGAAGAGATCCCAAATCATGATACGAAACTGGTCTAATAGCCGGAAATGGGGAAAACGGACTTCTGATGAATCATAAAAAGAAAATGGAGTAAATAGGCTTGAAATAGTCATCAGGGACTCATAATAGTACAAGGAGAAGCCTCTATTACATGTATTTCATTCTGTAGAAGAGATCCGAAATCATGATCCTAAACTGGTCTACTAGCCGAAATTGGGGAAAACGGACTTTTGATGAATCATACAAATAAAATGGAGTAAATAGGTTTGAAATTTTCATCTGGGACTAATAATAGTACAAGGAAAAGCCTCTATTACTTGTATCTTATTCCCTAGAAGATATCCCAAATAAAGATCCGAAACTGGTCTACTTGCCGAAAATGGGAAAAACAGACTTCTGTTAAATCATACAAAGACAATGAAGTAAATAGGCTTGAAAATATCATCTGGGACTCATAATAGTACAAGGAGAAGCTTCTATTACTTGTATCTCATTCTGTAGAAGAGATCCCAATTCAAGATCCGAAACTGGTCTACTAGCCGAAAATGGGGAAAACGAACTTCTGATGAATCATACAAAGAAAATGGAGTAAATAGGCTTTAAATAGTCATCTGGGAATCATAATAGTACAAGGAGAAGCCTATATTACTTGTATCTCATTCCGTAGAAGAGATCCCAAATCAAGATCCAAAACTGGTCTACTAGCCAAAACTAGCGAAAATGGACTTCTGATGAATCATACAAATAAAATAAAGTAAATAGGCTTGAAATAGTCATCTTGGACTCATAATAGTACAAGGAGAAGCCCATATTACTTGTATCTCATTCCCTAGAAGATATCCCAAATAAATATCCAAAACTGGTCTACTTGCGGAAAATGAGAAAACGGACTTCTGTTAAATCATACAAAGAAAATGGAGTAAATAGGCTTGAAAATTTCATCTGGGACTCATAATAGTACAAGGAGAAGCCTCTATTACTTGTATCTCATTCTGTAGAAGAGATCCCAAATTAAGGTCCAAAACTGGTCTACGAGCCGAAAATGGGGAAAACAGACTTCTGATGAATCATACAAAGAAAATGGAGTAAATAGGCTTGAAATAGTCATCTAGGACTCATTATAGTACAAGGAGAAACCTGTATTACTTGTATCTCATTCCCTAGAAGATATCCCAATTGAAGATCTGAAACTGGTCTACTTGCCGAAAATTGTGAAAACGGATTTCTGATAAATCATACAAAGAAAATGGAGTAAATCGGCTTGAAATAGTCATATGGGACTCATAATAGTACAAGTAGAAGCCTCTATTACTTGTATCTCATGCCCTAGAAGATATCCCAAATGAAGATCTGTAACTGGTCTACTTGCCGAAAATAGGGAAAAATGGACTTCTGATGAATCATACAAAGAAAATGGGGTAAATATGCTTGAAATAGTCATCTCGGACTCATAATAGTACAAGCAGAAGCCTCTATTGATGAAAACCGAAAATTGTGAAAACGGACTTCTGATGAATCATACAAAGAAAATGTTGTAAATAGGCTTGAAATAGTCATCTGTGACTCATAACAGTACAAGAAAAAGCTTCTATTACTTGTATTTCATTCCCTAGAAGATATCCCAATTGAAGATCCGAAACTGGTCTACTTGCCGAAAATGGGGAAAACGGACTTCTAATAAATCATACAAAGAAAATGGAGTAAATCGGCTTGAAATAGTCATCTGGGACTCATAATAGTACAAGTAGAAGCCTCTATTGCTTGTATCTCATTCCCTAGAAGATATCCCAAAGGTGCCAATTAAGGGAATAGGAGAACTAAAGCTCTTTGAGAGATCTTCTAAAGCGTTTTATATGCCTACCTTTAAATCTAATTTATTATCAGTAATGAAAGCTACAACTGATTTAAACTGTATTGCTATCTTTGGACCTAATGAAGTGTGTTTTCAGGATATTAAGACCAGCAAAACGCTTGGGAAAGGGACTACCAAAGATGATCTCTATGTTCTTGAAGACACTAAGCTTTTAGATCCTACCTTTGCTTCTTCTAATAATGTTGTAGCTTGTGCTAATAATGCGATTTGGCATGCTAGATTAGGTCACCCTCATGCTCGTGCATTGAGTCTTCTATTACCTAGAGTAGTGTTTAAGAATGATGATTGTGAGGCTTGTATCTTAGGAAAACATTGTAGAACTGTCTTTCCTAAGTCTTCTACTATTTATGAAAAATGCTTTGATTTAGTTCATTCTGATGTTTGGACATCTCCATGTTAGTCTAGAGATCAAAAAAAGTATTTTGTTACCTTCATAGATGAAAAATCTAAGTATACTTGGTTAACTCTTCTTCCATCAAAAGATAGAGTCTTTGAGGTATTTAGGAATTTTCAAACTCACATAACTAACCATTTTAATGCCAAGATTAAGATTTTCAGATCAGATAATGGAGGAGAATACACCAGTAACTTATTCAAAGAATACTTTACCTCACAAGGCATCATTCACCAAACAAGCTGCCCTTACACGCCCCAACAAAATGGTGTAGCTGAAAGGAAGAATAGACACTTAATGGAGGCGGCCAGATCCATGATGTTTCAAAGCAATGTACCAAAACGGTTTTGGGGAGATGCTGTACTTACAGCTTGCTACTTGATCAACCGAATACCAACCAAAGTTCTCAATGACTCATCACCGTATGAGGTACTCAACTCAACTAAACCCTCTCTTGATCACTTACGAGTGTTTGGGTGTGTTTGTTTTGCCTTAATTCCAGGAGAGCTTAGAACAAAGCTTGATGCCAAGAGCACTAGGTGTATGTTTGTTGGCTACTCTACTACTCAAAAGGGGTACAAATGCTACAATCCCACTACACGACGGGTTATAATCTCTAGAGATGTGAAGTTTTTGGAATCAGAAAGCTTCTATGCCAAACAGTCATGGGAAGACTTGCAAGACATCTCCAAGTCCACATCAGATAGAGCTACTAGCCTCCAGCTACTCCTAGACCATCTCGGTGTCACTACAAATACTGGAACCCCTACGGTTGATCATGAGGGGGAGAATGGTGAAACTAGTGACCCACCAGCTGAGCACACAGACTAGGAGACCCAAGACAATGCACATGATCAACCTCCGGAGCAAGCAGTAGCACCCACACGGTCAGTAACTCATCAAGCACCAGCTCCTCTAAGAAGAAGTCCGCGGTTGCAAAGCTTACAACAAGCAGAACAAGTCCCAGCCCCTGCTCCAGCAGCACTAAGGAGAAGCACAAGGGAAAGGCAGGATCCATCCAATTGGGTTAACACAAGGGTCTACTACAATGGCAATGCCGTAGCCCATCCTACTCAAGCGGCTTGCTCATTCGCTCAGTTTCCAAAGGAGCATCATGCTTTCTTAGTTGCACTGGAGCAAGGTCAGATACCTAAAACCTATGAAGAAGCAATAGAGTATAAGGTATGGCGTGATGCAATCAGTGAAGAAAGGGGGGCTATGGAAAAGAATCACACTTGGGATGAGGCTACATTGCCTAAAGGAAAGAAAACAGTGAGCTCAAGATGGGTCTTCACTATTAAATACAAGAGCAATGGCGAAATAGAGAGGTATAAGGCTCGGCTAGTAGCAAGAGGATTCACTCAGACCTATGGAGAAGACTATGGAGACACCTTTGCACCAGTGGCTAAGCTTCACACGGTTAGAGTAGTCATCTCACTTGCCGTGAACCTGGAATGGGATCTTTGGCAAATGGATGTGAAGAATGCATTCCTACAAGGAGAGCTTGAGGAGGAAGTCTACATGACACCGCCACCTGGTGTAGACAAAGAGGTTGCCCATGGCAAAGTGCAAAGGCTAAGAAAGGCAATTTATGGTCTCAAGCAATCGCCAAGAGCATGGTACCACCGGTTGAGTAGAGTTCTATTTGATAGGGGATTCAGCAGATCAGAAGCGGATCACACCTTATTCACTCTTACCAGTCGAGAAGGTATAGTAGTCATTCTCATTTATGTAGATGATATAATCATCTCTGGGAATGACAAGGTAAACATTCTTGCTACTAAAGACTATCTAAAGAATGTTTTTGATATTAAAGATCTAGGTGAACTAAAATACTTCTTAGGTATTGAAGTTTGTAGATCTAAGGAAGGCTTGTTTCTCTCACAAAGAAAATATATGCTTGATATGTTGAGTGAAGCAGGAAACCTTGATGATAAAGTAGCTAAAACTCCTCTTGAAGATAGCTACAAAGTGGACCGAAAAGGGGAGCTAGAAGATGAACCCTTTGAAGATATCACACAATATCGCAGGATGGTGGGTAAGCTAATCTATCTTACCATAACTAGACCTGACTTGTGTTTTGCTGTGAATCAGGTTAGTCAACACATGAAAGCCCCAAATTCATATCACTGGAGCATGGTCAAGCGCATTCTCAGCTATGTTCAAGGAACAATCGGTCATGGCATTTGGATGGGTTGCAACAAAAGCTCAGAGATTGTGGGATATTGCGATGCAGAGTGGGCAGGAGACCGTGTAGATAGAAGATCAACTACTGGCTATTGTACTTTCGTTGGTGGGAATCTAGTTACTTGGAAGAGCAAGAAGCAAAATGTAGTTGCATGTTCTAGTGCTGAAGCTGAGTACCGGGCCATGAGGAGGTTAACAACCGAGCTAATGTGGCTAAGAAACCTCCTTAAAGACCTCGGATGTGAGACAAGCACACCAATCACCATGCACTGTGACAACCAAGCGGCTATACACATTGCATCAAACTTCTTCCATGAAAGAACCAAGCATATTGAAGTTGATTGTCACAAGGTTAGGGAGCAAGTCCAGCTTGGAGTCATCCTGCCATGCTACACAAAGAGTTCAGACCAACTAGCCGATATCTTCACCAAGGCAACAAGTCAGAAGATCAACGAGTTCATCCACTCCAAGATGGGGCTCGTTGACATCTCAGCTTGAGCTCACCTAGCCGTGGAGATCACACTCTTTTTCCTTCAATGTAGTTTTGTCCCATGAGGTTTTCTACATTGAGGTTTTTAATGAGGTGATCCTTCATGGCACCAAGCTCTAACCATTCACCATGGTTAAAGCTTGAGGGGGAGTATCAAAGTAGAAGGATGAATGCTGTCCGTACACATGCTTGAACGTGGCATTCAAGTAATGAGACAAGAGTGGGGTGCAAGGCAAGTGAATCTACGCCTCCCTTAGTCAACTATCACAACGGTCACAAGAGAAGAAGCAAATAAGGATAAGGTCACATGTTCTACTTAAGCTAAAGAACGTTCATGAGAGGTCGCTATCACCGTGAGGACCACACCATTTGTTTAATCCTTTATGTCCCTATCTCTTATGGCCGTTAGCTTAGCTTGTATGGTTCTATAAATAGAACACTGTAAACATATGTAAGATTAACTTAA
Organism: Thlaspi arvense; assembly: GCA_911865555.2. Classification (NCBI taxonomy): domain Eukaryota; kingdom Viridiplantae; phylum Streptophyta; class Magnoliopsida; order Brassicales; family Brassicaceae; genus Thlaspi; species Thlaspi arvense. Next base: position 43,298,774 of record OU466857.2, read on the forward strand.
GGAAATATACTCTCCTTAATTCTATTCTCACATTCTCTCCTGTTCTTCACTTGTTCTTCATCATTTCACTTAAACATTCCGCAAATATTCTAACAAATAGTACAAGGAGAAGCCTCTATTACTTGTATCTCATTCCCTAGAAGATATCCCAATTGAAGATCCGAAACTGGTCCACAAGCAGAAAACGGGGAAAACAAACTTCTAATGAATCATACAAAGAAAATGGAGTAAATAGGCAAAACTGGTCTACTTGCGGAAAATGGGAAAAACGGACTTCTGTTAAATCATACAAAGAAAATAGAGTAAATAGGCTTGAAAATTTCATCTGGGACTCATAATAGTACAAGGAGAAGCCTCTATTACTTTTATCTAATTCTGTAGAAAAGATCCCAAATCAAGATCCGAAACTGGTCTACTAGCTGAAAATGGGGAAAACGGACTTCTGATGAATCATACAAAGAAAATGGAGTAAATAGGCTTGAAATAGTCATCTGGGACTCATCATAGTACAAGGAGAAGCCTCAATTACTTGTATCTCATTCCCTTGAAGATATCCCAATTGAAGATCCGAAACTGGTCTACTTGCCGAAAATTGGGAAAACGGACTTCTGATCAATCATACAAAGAAAATGGAGTAAATCGGCTTGAAATAGTCATCTGGGACTCATAATAGTACAAGTAGAGGCCTCTATTACTTGTATCTCATTCCCTAGAAGCTATCCGAAATGAAGATCTGTAACTGGTCTACTTGCCGAAAATAGGGAAAAACAAACTTCTGATGAATCATACAAAGAAAATGGGGTAACTATGCTTGAAATAGTCATCTGGGACTCATAATAGTACAAGGAGAAGCCTCTATTACTTGTATCTCATTTTGTAGAAGAGATCCCAAATGAAGATCCGAAACTGGTCTACTAGCCGAAAATGGGGAAAACAGACTTTTGGTGAATCATACAAAGAAAATGGAGTAAATAGGCTTGAAATAGTCATTTGGGACTCATAATAGTACAAGGAGAAGCCTCTATTACTTGTATCTTATTCCGTAGAAGAGATCCCAAATCGAGATCCGAAACTGGTCTACTAGCCAAAAATGGAGAAAACGGACTTCTGATGAATCATACAAAGAAAATGTAGTAAATAGGCTTGGAATAGTCATCTGGGACTCATAATAGTACAAGAAGAAGCCTCTATTACTTGTATTTCATTCCCTAGAAGATATCCCAATTGAAAATCCGAAACTGGTCTACTTGCCGAAAATGGGGAAAACGGACTTCTAATAGATCATACAAAGAAAATGGAGTAAATCGGCTTGAAATAGTCATCTGGGACTCATAATAGTACAAGTAGAAGCCTCTATTGCTTCTATCTCATTCCCTAGAAGATATCCCAAATGAAGATCTGAAACTGGTCTACTTGCCGAAAATGAGAAAAATGGATTTCAGATGAATCATAAAAAGAAAATGGAGTAAATAGGGTTGAAATAGTCATCTGGGACTCATAATAGTATCAAAGTAGAAGGATGAATGGTGTCCGTACACATGCTTGAACGTGGCATTCAAGTAATGAGACAAGAGTGGAGTGCAAGGCAAGTGAATCTACGCCTCCCTTAGTCAACTATCACAACGGTCACATGAGAAGAAGCAAATAAGGATAAGGTCACATGTTCTACTTAAGCTAAGGAACGTTCAAGAGAGGTCACTATCACCGTGAGGACCACACCATTTGTTTAATCCTTTATGTCCCTATCTCTTATGGCCGTTAGCTTAGCTTGTATGGTTCTATAAATAGAACATTGTGAACATATGTAAGATTAACTTAAGGAAATATACTCTCCTTAATTCTATTCTCACATTCTCTCCTGTTCTTCACTTGTTCTTCATCATTTCACTTAAACATTCCGCAAATATTATAACATGGTATCAGAGCGAGTTATGTAGATCTTTGGATCACAAACTCTGATTCTCATCCTCTCTCATTTTACTTCTTCTTTATTCGCTACCTCTCTCTCTCTCAACTCCTGAAAATTCTCAGAAACTTTACCCAACGGTCCATAGCCACTAATCACCCTCTTTATATCAAAGCAGAAGGATGAATGGTGTCCGTACACATACTTGGCATTCAAGGAAATAGACGAGAGTGGGATGCAAGGTATGATATCAAGCTAAGTGGAGTGCAAGGCAAGGGAATGGTTGGCATTGTTATCTACACAAACGGTCACATTAGTTTCTAGACTAAAGAAGATAAGGTCACATGTTACACTTAAGGATATGAACGTTGGAGGCTTCCCTTGACCAGTCACTATCACCGTGAGGACCACATCCACTTGTTTATTCCTTGTGTCTCTTTCATATGTAGCCGTTACTCACCATTGTATAAGTCTATATATAGACTCTTTCTATCATTGTAATGAGATAACGTAAGGAATAATAATCCTCCTTAACCCTCTTTCTCTTGTTCGTCATGTTCTTCATTCATTTCTCTCCTTTATTGTAAACTTCCGCAAACAATTCCAACATGGTATCAGAGCGGTTTGTAGATCTTTGGACTACAACCTTTTGATTCTCATCACTCTCCTCTTGATTTCATCTCTCGGTTTTCACTCTTTCAAGTTTCAGAAAATCCTTAATCTTTACCCAACGGTCCGTAGCTCTCAATCACTCCTCTTTTACTTTAAATCACCCCTAAAACACTCTCTAACCCGCTTAAAACACTCTCATTCCACCATACTCTCATTCGCTCACCTTCTAATCACCTCTAATTTACCATCCAAAACCGTTTACCCAACGGTTCCTTGCTTTGCCCAACGGTCCATAGTATCTAAAACATGGCCTTGGAGAACAACAAGCCATTGGCTTTACCAGTGACCCTCAAAGGGGTGAACTACTTGCTGTGGTCAAGAACCACAAGAACCGCCTTGTGTGGAAGAGGTCTTTAGAGTCATGTGTCAAGCGATGCTCCTAGAGCAGCACCACCAGCCGCCGGAGCCGTCATTGTCCCAGCGGAAGAGACCCAATGGTACAAGGAAGATCAGACCGTTCTTGCTCTTCTACAAAGCTCCCTTAGCAATGAAATCTTGGAGGCTTACTCATACTGTGAAACCGCCAAAGAGCTATGGGGACTCTGAAGCAAGTATTCGGCAACATCTCCAATCTCAGCCGTGTATTTGAAGTCAAGAAGGCTATCAATGAGCTAAGGCAAGAAGATATGGAGTTTACTAAACATTTTGGAAGATTCAGAGCACTATGGGCAGAACTGGAGATGCTAAGGCCAAGCACAGTTGACCCTCAAGTCCTGAACGACAGAAGAGAGCAAGACAAAGTCTTTGGCCTGCTCATGACCCTCATCTCAACTTACAATGACCTCATCAAGCACCTCCTTAGAGCAGAACGGTTGCCAACCCTTGAAGAAGTGTGTTCTCAAATCCAAAAGGAGCAAGGATCACTCGGCTTATTTTGAGGAAAGGGGGAACTTGTCTCAGCCAACAAGGGCGCTTACCAGTTTAAAGAAAGGAGGAGCTCATTCTGCGAGCATTGCAAGAAAAAGGGGCATGTTAAAGACAAGTGCTGGATCCTTCACCCACATCTCAAGCCTAGCAAGTGGAAGGAAGGGAAGGCTAGCTATGCCGCCGAGAATACCACTCATAAGGGCGAATCATCTAAGACAACCGCTGGAGAAGAAGGAGCAGCTAACTCCTCTCAATTCGTGACAAAATCAGACCTAGATGCACTGATCAAAGCGCTTAAGGAATCTGGTAACACTCTTGGTACCTCCTTTCATGTAATGAAGCACTATGGTAACTCTTATAGTTCTTCATATACTCTTAGGACTAAACCATTGATTGTAGATTCAGGCGCTTCACATCATATGATTAGTGACTTAAATCTGATTAGTAACCTAAAGCCAACAGTAGGAAATGTTGAGATTGCTAATGGAGAAAAGGTGCCTATTAAAGGCATAGGAGATTTAAAACTCTTTGATAATCATCTAAAGCGTTTTATATGCCAACCTTTACCTCTAATTTGTTATCTGTTAAGAAAGCTACAACTGATTTAGATTGTATTGCTATCTTTGGACCTAATGATGTGTGTTTTCAGGATATTAAAACCAACAGAATGCTTGGAAAAGGGACTACTAAGGATGATCTCTATGTTCTTGAAGACACTAAGTTTTTATCTTCTAATAATGTTGTAGCTTCTGCTAATAATGCAATTTGGCATGCTAGATTAGGTCATCCTCATGCTCGTGCATTGAGTCTTTTATTACCTAAAGTTAGTTTTAAAAATGATGAATGTGAGGCTTGTATCTTAGGAAAACATTGTAGGACTGTGTTTCCCAAGTCATCTACTATCTATGAAAAATGTTTTGATTTAGTGCATTCAGATGTTTGGTCATCACCATGTGAATCTAGAGATCAAAACAAATATTTTGTCACTTTTATAGATGAAAAATCTAAGTATACTTGGGTAACTCTCCTTCCATCCAAGGATAGAGTCTTTGAGGCATTTAAAAATTTTCAAAATCATATCACTAACCATTTTAATGCCAAGATTAAGATCTTTAGATCAGATAATGGAGGCGAATACAAAAGCAATGTTTTCAGAGAACATCTCACTTCACATGGAATCATTCATCAAACTAGCTGCCCCTACACGCCTCAACAGAATGGTGTAGCTGAGAGGAAAAACAGACATCTAATGGAGGTGGCGAGATCCATGATGTTTCAACATAATGTACCAAAGCGGTTTTGGGGCGATGCTGTCCTTACAGCTTGCTACTTGATCAACCGAATTCGTACCAAAGTTCTCCATGACTCCTCACCCTATGAGGTACTCAACTCAACTAAACCATCTCTTGATCACTTACGAGTGTTTGGTTGTGTGTGTTTTGCCTTTATTCCAGGGGATCATAGAACAAAACTGGAAGCTAAAAGCATGAGGTGTATGTTCATTGGCTACTCTACTACCCAAAAGGGGTACAAATGCTACAACCATGATACACGCCGGGTCATAGTCTCTCGTGATGTCAAATTCTTAGTCAGAAAGCTTCTATGCCAAACAACCGTGGGAGGACCTACAAGGGCTATCTACCTCTACCTCTGATAGGGCAGCTAGCTTACGGCTCATCCTAGACCACCTTGGGGTAACAACACCTACTAGTGCTCCTGCTGTTGATCCTGAGGGGGGAAATGAGGAACAAGCAAACTTGGAGACCCAAGATAATGCTCATGATCAAGCAGAAGCAAACTTGGAAAGCCCCACACCAGTTCGGTCTCCGGAACACCCTAGCTCCTCTCCTCACGTTGTACCGCTAAGAAGGAGTCAACGCTTAGAGCGCCTACAACAACAAGCAGAACAAGCTCTGGCTCCAGCTCCTGCTCCAGCAGCCCTAAGGAGAAGCACTAGGGAAAGGCAGGATCCATCAAATTGGGTTAACACCAGAGTGTACTACAACGGCAATGCAGTAGCTCATCCTACTCAAGTAACTTGCTCTTTCGCTCAGTTTCCAAAGGAGCACCAAGCCTTCCTAGTAGCATTAGAGCAAGGTCAGGTACCTAGATCTTACGAAGAAGCAGTAGAGTATGAGGTATGGCGGAATGCAATCAGTGAGGAAAGGGGTGCTATGGAGAAGAATCACACTTGGGATGAGGCTACATTGCCTAAAGGGAAGAAAACCGTGAGCTCAAGATGGGTCTTCACTATCAAATACAAAAGCAACGGGGAAATAGAAAGGTATAAGGCTCGGCTAGTAGCAAGAGGATTCACTCAAACCTATGGAGAAGACTATGGAGACACCTTTGCACCAGTGGCGAAGCTCCACACAGTTAGAGTTGTCATCTCACTTGCCGTGAATCTGGAATGGGATCTTTGGCAAATGGATGTGAAGAATGCATTTCTACAAGGAGAGCTTGAGGAGGAAGTCTACATGACACCACCACCTGGTGTAGACAAAGAGGTTGCCCATGGCAAAGTACTAAGGCTGAGAAAGGCGATTTATGGTCTCAAGCAATCGCCAAGAGCTTGGTACCACCGGTTGAGTAGAGTTCTATTCGATAGGGGATTCAGCAGATCAGAAGCGGATCACACCTTATTCACTCTCACCAGCCAAGAAGGTATAGTAGTCATTCTCATCTATGTAGATGATATAATCATCTCTGGGAATGACAAGGTAAACATTCAAGCTACTAAAGACTATTTAAAAACTGTTTTTGATATTAAAGATCTAGGTGAACTAAAATACTTCTTAGGTATCGAAGTTTGTAGATCTAAAGAAGGCTTGTTTCTCTCACAAAAAAAATATATGCTTGATATGTTGAGTAAAACAGGAAACCTTGGAGATAAAGTAGCTAAAACCCCTCTTGAAAGTAGCTACAAAGTGGACCGAAAGGGGGAGCTAGAGGATGAACCCTTTGAAGATGTCACACAATATCGCAGGATGGTTGGTAAGCTAATCTATCTTACAATAACCAGACCTGACTTGTGCTTTGCTGTGAATCAGGTTAGCCAATACATGAAAGCTCCAAAGATGTATCATTGGAACATGGTCAAGCACATTCTCAGCTATGTTCAAGGAACGATTGGTCATGGCATTTGGATGGGGTGCAATGGAAGCTCAGAGCTAGTAGGATACTGTGATGCAGATTGGGCAGGAGACCGTGTAGACAGAAGATCCACTACTGGCTATTGCACATTCATTGGAGGGAATCTAGTCACTTGGAAGAGCAAGAAGCAAAATGTGGTAGCATGCTCTAGTGCCGAAGCGGAATACCGAGCTATGAGAAGGCTAACTACCGAGCTAATGTGGCTAAGAAACCTCCTCAAAGACCTTGGGCGAGAGACAAGCACACCGATCACAATGCATTGTGATAATCAGGCGGCTATGCATATAGCATCAAACTCGGTCTTCCATGAAAGGACCAAGCATATAGAGGTGGATTGTCATAAAGTCAGGGAGCAAGTGCAACTTGGAGTCATTCTCCCATGCTACACCAAGAGTTCAGATCAGCTAGCTGACATCTTCACCAAGGCAGTCAACCAGAAGACAAGCGAGTTCATCCACTCTAGGATGGGACTCGTTGATATCTCAGCTTGAGCTCACCTAGCCGTGGAGATCACACTCTTTTTCCCTCAATGTAGTTTTGTCCCACAAGGTTTTCTACATTGAGGTTTTTAATGAGGTGATCCTTCATGGCTCCAAGCTCTAACCATTCACCATGGTTAAAGCTTGAGGGGGAGTATCAAAGCAGAAGGATGAATGGTGTCCGTTCACATACTTGGCATTCAAGGAAATAGACGAGAGTGGGATGCAAGGTATGATATCAAGCTAAGTGGAGTGCAAGGCAAGGGAATGGTTGGCATTGTTATCTACACCAACGGTCACATTAGTTTCTAGACTAAAGAAGATAAGGTCACATGTTACACTTAAGGATATGAACGTTGGAGGCTTCCCTTGACCAGTCACTATCACCGTGAGGACCACATCCACTTGTTTATTCCTTGTGTCTCTTTCATATGTAGCCGTTACTCACCATTGTATAAGTCTATATATAGACTCTTTCTATCATTGTAATGAGTTAACTTAAGGAATAATAATCCTCCTTAACCCTCTTTCTCTTGTTCGTCATGTTCTTCATTCATTTCTCTCCTTTATTGTAAACTTCCGCAAACAATTCCAACACTTTATATCAAAGCAAAAGGATGAGCTATATTCGTACACATACTTGGCATACAAGGAAGTAGACAAGAGTGGGATGCAAGGTATAATATCAAGCTAAGTGAAGTGCAAGGCAAGGGATTAGTGGCTTTGTTATCTACACCAACGGTCACAAAGTTTCAAGACCAAAGAGGATAAGGTCACATGTTATACTTAAGGATATGACCGTTGGGGAGGTTCCTTGACCAGTCACTATCACCGTGAGGACCACATCCACACTTGTTTATTCTTTGTGTCCCTTTCATGTGTAATCGTTACTCTCCTTGTATGAGTCTATATAAAGACTCTTTCTATCATTGTAACAAGTTAACTTAAGGGAAATATACTCTTCCTTAATCCATTCTCTCTTTTCATGTTCTTCACTAATCTCACTCTAATCATCATTCTGCAAATTCTAACATGGTATCAGAGCGGTTTGTAGATCTTTGGACTACAACTATTTGATTCTCATCATCCTTCTCTTAATTTCATCTTTCGGTTTTCACTTTCTCAAACTCCAGAAATTCTTTACCCAATGGTCCATAGCTTTTAAACACTCCCCTTTGCTTTAAATCGCCACTAAACACTTTCTAAATAGTCTCAAACACTCTTATTCCACCATATACTCTTTCGCTTACTCTCTAATCACCTTTAAAATTATCATTTAAAACCGTTTACCCAACGGTCCCTAGCTTTACCCATAGGTCCATAGAATAAATTTCATGGATATGGAGAACAATAAGCCATTGGCTTTACCAGTTACACTCAAAGGAGTGAACTATCTATTGTGGTCAAGAACCACAAGAACCGCCTTGTGTGGAAGAGGTCTTTGGAGACATGTATCAAGCGATGCCCCCATAGCAGCACCACCAGCCGCCGGAGCAGCCATTGTCCCAGCAGAAGAGACCCAATGGTACAAGGAGGATCAGACCGTTCTTGCTCTCCTACAAAGCTCCCTTAGCACTGAAATCTTGGAGGCTTACTCATACTGTGAAACCGCCAAAGAGCTATGGGAGACCCTGAAGCAAGTATTCGGCAACATCTCTAATCTCAGCCGTGTCTTTGAAGTCAAGAAAGCCATCAATGAGCTAAGGCAAGAAGATGCGGAATTTACCAAACACTTTGGAAAATTCAGAGCACTATGGGCTGAGCTGGAAATGCTAAGGCCAAGCACTGTGGACCCACAGATTTTGAATGAAAGAAGGGAGCAAGACAAGGTCTTTGGGCTGCTTTTGACTCTCAACTCCACCTACAACGATCTCATCAAACACCTTCTCAGAGCAGAAAGGCTACCAACGCTTGAAGAAGTATGTTCCCAAATCCAAAAGGAACAAGGATCACTCGGCCTATTTGGAGGAAAAGGAGAACTGATCTCAGCCAACAAAGGAGCCTACAAGTTTGATGAGAAGAGAAACTCATTCTGTGATCATTGCAAGAGAAAGGGGCATACTAAAGAAGTTTGCTGGAGCCTCCATCCTCACCTAAAACCGAAATGGAAGGAGGGAAAGGCTAGGATTGCTTCAGAAGGGGTGGCTCACAAAGGCGAAAGCTCTAAGACTACCCCTGGAGAAGGAGCAGCAAACTCATCCCAGTTCGTGACAAAATCAGACCTGGATGCCCTGATCAAAGCGTTTAAGGAGTCTGGTAACACTCTTGGTACCTCTCTTCATGTGATTCAAAATATGGGCAATTCTTATAGTTCTTCACATGCACTTAAGAATAAGCCATTAATAGTTGATTCAGGGGCTTCTCATCACATGATTAGTGATTTAAGTCTAATTAGCAACATAAAACCAACAATAGGAAATGTTGAGATTGCCAATGGTGAAAAGGTTCCAATTAAGGGAATAGGAGAACTTAAGCTATTTGAGAGATCTTCTAAAGCATTCTACATGCCTACTTTTACATCTAACTTATTATCAGTAAAGAAAGCTACAACTGATTTAAACTGTATTGCTATATTTGGACCTAATGAAGTGTGTTTTTTCAGGATATTAAGACCAGCAAAACGCTTGGGAAAGGGACTACCAAAGATGATCTCTATGTTCTTGAAGACACTAAGCTTTTAGATCCTACCTTTGCTTCTTCTAATAGTGTTGTAGCTTATGATAATAATGCGATTTGGCATGCTAGATTAGGACATCCTCATGCTCGTGCCTTAAGTCTTTTATTACCTGAAGTAGTGTTTAAGAATGATGATTGTGAGGCTTGTATCTTAGGAAAACATTGTAGAACTGTTTTTCCTAAGTCTTCTACCATTTATGAAAAATGTTTTGATTTAGTTCATTCTGATGTTTGGACATCCCCTTGTGAATCTAGAGATCAAAACAAGTACTTTGTTACTTTCATAGATGAAAAGTCTAAGTATACTTGGTTAACTCTCCTCCCATCAAAAGATAGAGTCTTTGAGGCATTTAGGAACTTTCAAACTCACATAACTAACCATTTTAATGCCAAGATTAAGATTTTCAGATCAGATAATGGGGGAGAATACACAAGCAACTTATTCAAAGAATATCTTACCTCACAAGGCATCATTCACCAAACAAGCTGTCCTTATACGCCCCAACAAAATGGTGTCGCAGAAAGAAAGAACAGACATTTAATGGAGGTGGCCAGGTCCATGATGTTTCAAAACAATGTACCAAAGCGGTTTTGGGGGGATGCTGTACTTACAGCCTGCTACCTTATCAACCGAATACCAACCAAAGTCCTCAATGACTCATCACCATATGAGGTACTCAACTCAACTAAACCCTCTCTTAATCACTTACGAGTGTTTGGGTGTGTTTGTTTTGCCTTAATCCCAGGAGACCTGCGAACAAAGCTGGATGCCAAGAGCACAAGGTGCATGTTTATTGGATACTCTACTACACAAAAGGGGTACAAGTGCTATAATCCCACTACACGCCGAGTTATAATCTCTAGAGATGTGAAGTTTTTGGAATCAGAAAGCTTCTATGCCAAACAGCCATGGGAAGACTTGCAAGACATTTCCAGGTCTACATCAGATAGAGCCACTAACCTCCGGCTGCTTCTAGATCATCTCGGTGTCACTACCAGTACTAGAGTTCCTACGGTTGATCATGAGGGGGAGAATGGTGATAACAATGATGATCCACCAGCTGAGCACACAGCCTCGGATTCCCACGACAATGCACATGATCAACCTTCAGAGCAAGATCAAGCACCCACACCAGCTCAAGCACCTGCTCCTCTAAGAAGAAGTCCACGCTTGCAAAGTCTACAACAAGCGGAACAAGCAGAACAAGTTCAAGCAGTTCCAGCTCCTGCTCCCACTACCTTAAGGCGCAGTACAAGAGAAAAGCAGGATCCCTCTAATTGGGTGAACACAAGAGTGTATTACAACGGCAATGCCGTGGCGCATCCAACTCAGGCATCATGCTCCTTTGCACAACTTCCGGAGACACACCGAGTGTTCTTAGCAGCAATAGAGCAGGGTCATATTCCTAAGACCTATGAAGAAGCAGTGGAACATGAGGAGTGGCGTGAAGCAATCAGGGAAGAAAAAGGAGCTATGGAAAGAAACCATACTTGGGACGAAGCTGATTTACCTAAAGGGAAGAAGACGGTTAGCTCAAGATGGGTCTTTACTATCAAGTACAAGAGCAATGGTGAAATAGAGAGGTACAAAGCTCGGTTGGTGGCTAGAGGTTTTACTCAGACATATGGAGAAGACTATGGAGACACCTTTGCACCGGTGGCCAAGCTCCACACAGTTAGAGTTGTCATCTCACTTGCCGTGAATCTGGAATGGGATCTTTGGCAAATGGATGTGAAGAATGCATTTCTACAAGGAGAGCTTGAGGAGGAAGTCTACATGACACCACCACCTGGTATAGACAAAGAGGTTGCCCATGGCAAAGTACTAAGGCTGAGAAAGGCGATTTATGGTCTCAAGCAATCGCCAAGAGCATGGTACCACAGGCTGAGTAGAGTTCTATTTGATAGGGGATTCAGCAGATCAGAAGCGGATCACACCTTATTCACTCTCACCAGCCAAGAAGGTATAGTAGTCATTCTCATTTATGTAGATGATATTATCATCTCTGGGAATGACAAGGTAAACATTCTCGCTACTAAAGAGTATTTAAAGAATGTTTTTGACATTAAAGATCTAGGTGAACTAAAATACTTCTTAGGTATTGAAGTTTGTAGATCTAAAGAAGGTTTGTTTCTCTCACAAAGAAAATATATGATGGATATGTTGAGTGAAGCAGGAAACCTTGGAGATAAAGTAGCTAAAACTCCCCTTGAAGATAGCTACAAGGTGGACCGAAAGGGGGAGCTAGAAGATGAACCCTTTGAAGACATCACACAATACCGCAGGATGGTTGGTAAGCTAATTTATCTTACCATAACTAGACCTGACTTGTGTTTTGCTGTGAATCAGGTTAGTCAACACATGAAAGCCCCAAAGTCATATCACTGGAGCATGGTCAAGCGCATTCTCAGCTATGTCCAAGGAACAATCGGTCATGGCATTTGGATGGGTTGCAATGGAAGCTCAGAGATTGTGGGGTATTGCGATGCAGACTGGGCAGGAGACCGTGTAGATAGAAGATCAACTACTGGCTATTGCACTTTCGTTGGTGGGAACCTAGTTACTTGGAAGAGCAAGAAGCAAAATGTAGTGGCATGTTCTAGTGCTGAAGCTGAGTACCGGGCCATGAGGAGGTTAACAACCGAGCTAATATGGTTAAGGAACCTCCTTAAAGACCTCGGACGTGAGACAAGCACACCAATCACCATGCATTGTGACAACCAAGCGGCTATACACATTGCATCAAACTCGGTCTTCCATGAAAGAACCAAGCATATTGAGGTTGATTGTCACAAGGTCAGGGAGCAAGTCCAGCTTGGAGTCATCCTGCCATGCTACACAAAGAGTTCAGATCAGCTAGCCGATATCTTCACCAAGGCAACAAGTCAGAAGATCAACGAGTTCATCTACTCTAAGATGGGGCTCGTTGACATCTCAGCTTGAGCTCACCTAGCCGTGGAGATCACACTCTTTTTCCCTCAATGTAGTTTTGTCCCATGAGGTTTTCTACATTGAGGTTTTTAATGAGGTGATCCTTCATGGCTCCAAGCTCTAACCATTCACCATGGTTAAAGCTTGAGGGGGAGTATCAAAGCAAAAGGATGAGCTATATTCGTACACATACTTGGCATACAAGGAAGTAGACAAGAGTGGGATGCAAGGTATAATATCAAGCTAAGTGAAGTGCAAGGCAAGGGATTAGTGGCTTTGTTATCTACACCAACGGTCACAAAGTTTCAAGACCAAAGAGGATAAGGTCACATGTTATACTTAAGGATATGACCGTTGGGGAGGTTCCTTGACCAGTCACTATCACCGTGAGGACCACATCCACACTTGTTTATTCTTTGTGTCCCTTTCATGTGTAATCGTTACTCTCCTTGTATGAGTCTATATAAAGACTCTTTCTATCATTGTAACAAGTTAACTTAAGGGAAATATACTCTTCCTTAATCCATTCTCTCTTTTCATGTTCTTCACTAATCTCACTCTAATCATCATTCTGCAAATTCTAACACTTTATACTCTTAAATCACTCCTAAAACTCTCTAAACCACCTAAACTCATTCTCAATCCACCATACTCTCATTCGCTTACTCTTCTCTTTCCTCAAATCTCTTTCTCAAAACCATTGACCAACGGTCCATACCTTTGCCCATAGGTCCATAGAACCAAATTCATGGCCATGGAGAACAACAAGCCATTGGCTTTACCAGTTACACTCAAAGGAGTGAACTATCTACTGTGGTCAAGAACCACAAGAGCCGCCTTGTGTGGAAGAGGTCTCTGGAGTCATGTCTCAAGTGACGCCCCCATAGCAGCACCACCAGCCGCGGGAGCAGCCATTGTCCCAGCCGAAGAGACCCAATGGTACAGGGAAGACCAGACCGTCCTTGCTTTGTTACAAAGCTCCCTAAGCAACGAGATCTTGGAGGCATACTCCTACTGTGAAACCGCCTAGGAGCTGTGGGGGACTTTGAAGCAAGTATTCGGCAATGTCTCTAATCTAAGCCGTGTGTTTGAAGTCAAAAAGGCTATCAACGATCTAAGGCAAGAAGATATGGAGTTCACCAAGCACTTTGGAAAATTCAGAGCACTATGGGCTGAGCTGGAAATGCTAAGGCCAAGTACCGTGGATCCACAAGTCTTGAATGAAAGAAGGGAGCAAGACAAGGTCTTTGGACTGCTTTTGACTCTCAGCTCAACCTACAATGATCTCATCAAACACCTTCTCAGAGCAGAAAGGCAACCAACGCTTGAAGAAGTCTGTTCTCAAGTCCAAAAGGAGCAAGGATCACTCGGCTTATTTGGAGGAAAAGGAGAACTGATTTCAGCCAACAAAGGAGCCTACAAGTTTGATGAGAAGAGAAACTCGTTTTGTGATCATTGCAAGAGAAAGGGGCACACCAAAGAAATCTGCTGGAGTCTCCATCCACACCTTAAAACAAAATGGAAGGAGGGAAAGGCTAGGTGTGCTTCAGAAGAAGCTGCTCACAAAGGCGAAAGCTCTAAGACGATCCCTGGAGAAGAAGGAGCAGCCAACTCATCCCAATTCGTGACAAAATCGGACTTAGATGCCTTGATCAAGGCGTTTAAGGAGTCTGGTAACACTCTTGGTACCTCATTTCATGTGATTCAAAATATGGGAAATTCTTACAGTTCTTTACATACACTTAAGAATAAGCCATTAATAGTTGATTCAGGAGCTTCTCATCACATGATTAGTGATTTAAGCTTAATTAGCAACATAAAACCAACTATAGGAAATGTTGAGATTGCTAATGGGGAAAAGGTGCCAATTAAGGGAATAGGAGAACTAAAGCTCTTTGAGAGATCTTCTAAAGCGTTTTATATGCCTAGCTTTACATCTAATTTATTATCAGTAAAGAAAGCTACAACTGATTTAAACTGTATTGCTATCTTTGGACCTAATGAAGTGTGTTTTCAGAATATTAAGACCAGCAAAACGCTTGGGAAAGGGACTACCAAAGATGATCTCTATGTTCTTGAAGACACTAAGCTTTTAGATCCTACCTTTGCTTCTTCTAATAATGTTGTAGCTTGTGCTAATAATGCGATTTGGCATGCTAGATTAGGTCACCCTCATGCTCGTGCATTGAGTCTTCTATTACCTAGAGTAGTGTTTAAGAATGATGATTGTGAGGCTTGTATCTTAGGAAAACATTGTAGAACTGTCTTTCCTAAGTCTTCTACTATTTATGAAAAATGCTTTGATTTAGTTCATTCTGATGTTTGGACATCTCCATGTGAGTCTAGAGATCAAAACAAGTATTTTGTTACCTTCATAGATGAAAAATCTAAGTATATTTGGTTAGCTCTTCTTCCATCAAAAGATAGAGTCTTTGAGGCATTTAGGAATTTTCAAACTCACATAACTAACCATTTTAATGCCAAGATTAAGATTTTCAGATCAGATAATGGAGGAGAATACACCAGTAACTTATTCAAAGAATACCTTACCTCACAAGGCATCATTCACCAAACAAGCTGCCCTTACACGCCCCAACAAAATGGTGTAGCTGAAAGGAAGAATACACACTTAATGGAGGCGGCCAGATCCATGATGTTTCAAAGCAATGTACCAAAACGGTTTTGGGGAGATGCTGTACTTACGGCTTGCTACTTGATCAACCGAATACCAACCAAAGTTCTTAATGACTCATCACCGTATTGTTGAAAGTGTTTGCGGAAGTTTACAATAAAAGAGAGAAGGGAATGAAGAACATGAAGAACAAGAGAGAATGATTTAAGGATGATTATTATTCCTTAAGTTAACCATTACAAACAACATCAAATGTCTATTTATAGACCATACACACCATCTCTAACGGCTAAGGATGATAACGCCACAAACAATAAACAAAGAGGATGTGGTCCTCAAAGTAAAAGCGACCCTTCATAACCTTCACAAGCTTAACCAAAACATGTGACCTTATCTCCTTTGATTCCTTAAGCTTGTGACCGTTGCTCTAGATGACTAAGGTCAGTAATATGACCGTTGCTTCCTTCCTTGAACATCACTCTTGCTTCCTTTGTGTGATCATCTTCCTTAAGCCTCACGGGTGTGACTTGTACGGACACTTCTCTAACTTGATCATTTTGACACTCCCCCTCAAGCTTTAGCCATGGTGAATGCTAAAGCTTGGAACCATGACTAAGCATCTCATTAAAAACCTCAATGTAGAAAACCACGTGGGACAAAACTCCATTGAGGGAAAAAGAGTGTGATCGCCATGGCTAGGATAGATCAAGCTGAGATGTCAACGAGTCCCATCTTAGAGTGAATGAACTCGTTTGTCCTCTGATTGACTGCCTTAGTGAAGATGTCAGCTAGCTGATCTGAACTCCTTGTATAGCACGGTAGAATGACTCCAAGTTGTACTTGCTCCCTGACTTTATGACAATTCACCTCTATATGCTTGGTCCTTTCATGGAAGACCGAGTTGGATGCAATGTGCATAGCCGCTTGATTATCACAATGCATTGTGATAGGTGTGCTTGTCTCACATCTGAGGTCTTTGAGGAGGTTTCTTAGCCACATCAGCTCGGTTGTTAGTCTCCTCATGGCCCGGTATTCAGCTTCAGCACTGGAGCATGCAACTACATTTTGCTTCTTGCTTTTCCAAGTGACTAGATTCCCACCAATGAATGTACAATAGCCAGTAGTTGATCTTCTATCTGATCGATCTCCTGCCCAATCTGCATCACAGTAGCCCACAATCTCTGAGCTTCCGTTGCAACTCATCCAAATGCCATGTCCTATTGTGCCTCGGACATAACTGAGGATACGCTTGACCATGTTCCAGTGATGCACCTTTGGAGTCTTCATGTATTGACTCACCTGATTCACAGCAAAACACAAGTCAGGCCTAGTTATGGTAAGGTACATTAACTTACCAACCATCCTGCAGTATTGTGTGAAATCATCAAATGGCTCATTACAAGGCTCCCCCTCTCGCTCCAACTTATAGTTATCTTCAAGAGGGGTTTTCGCTAGTCTATCTCCAAGATCTCCTGTTTCACTTAACATGTCAGTCATATACTTTCTTTGTGAGAGAAACACACCCTCTTTTGATCTACAAACTTCAATTCCTAAGAAGTATTTGAGTTCACCTAAATCCTTAATATCAAAGACATTCTGTAAATAGCTTTTAGTAGCAAGAATGTTTACCTTGTCATTCCCAGAGATGATTATATCATCTACATAAATGAGAATGACTACTATACCTTCCTGGCTGGTGAGTGTGAATAGAGTATGGTCAGCTTCTGATCGGCTAAATCCTCTATCAAACAGAACTCTGCTCAGCTTGTGGTACCACGCTCTAGGCGATTGCTTCAAGCCATATATCGCCTTCCGTAGTCTCAGTACTCTACCAGGAGTGATGCCTTCTTCTAAGCCTGGTGGTGGTGTCATATAGACCTCTTCCTCAAGTTCTCCTTGTAGGAAAGCGTTCTTTACATCCATTTGCCAGAGATCCCACTCTAGATTAACCGCCAAGGAGATGATTACTCTAACCGTGTGGAGCTTAGCTACTGGTGCAAAAGTTTCTTTGTAGTCTTCCCCATATGTCTGAGTAAAGCCTCTAGCCACTAACCGAGCTTTGTACCTCTCTATTTCACCATTGCTCTTGTACTTGATAGTAAAGACCCATCTTGAGCTAACCGTTTTCTTCCCTTTAGGTAGGTCAGCTTCATCCCAAGTATGATTTCTTTCCATGGCTCCTCTTTCTTCCCTGATTGCTTCACGCCATTCCTCATGCTCCACTGCTTCTTCATAGGTCTTAGGAATATGACCCTGCTCTATTGCTGCCAAGAATACTTGGTGTTCCTCCGGAAGTTGTGCAAAGGAGCATGATGCTTGAGTGGGATGCGCCACGGCATTGCCATTGTAGTATACTCTTGTGTTCACCCAATTAGAGGGGTCCTGCCTTTCTCTTGTACTGCGCCTTAAGGTAGTGGGAGCAGGAGCTTGGTCTTGTTCTGCTTGTTGTAGGCTTTGCAAGCGTGGACTTCTTCTTAGAGGAGCTGGTGCTTGATGTGTCACTGACCGTGTGGGTGCTTGATCTTGCTCTGGAGGTTGATCGTGTGCATTTTCGTGGGTATCCGAGGCTGTGTGCTCAGCTGGTGGATCATCATTGTTATCACCATTCTCCCCCTCATGATCAACCGTAGGGGCTCTAGTATTTGTAGTGACACCGAGGTGATCTAGGAGCAGCCGGAGGTTAGTGGCTCTATCTGATGTAGACTTGGAAATGTCTTGCAAGTCTTCCCATGACTGTTTGGCATAGAAGCTTTCTGATTCCAAAAACTTCACATCTCTAGAGATTATAACTCGTCGTGTAGTGGGATTGTAGCATTTGTACCCCTTTTGAGTAGTGGAGTAGCCAACAAACATACATCTAGTGCTCTTGGCATCAAGCTTTGTTCTAAGATCTCCTGGAATTAAGACAAAACACACACACCCAAACACTCGTAAGTGATCAAGAGAAGGTTTGGTTGAGTTGAGTACCTCATACGTGTCAAAATGATCAAGTTAGAGAAGTGTCCGTACAAGTCACACCCGTGAGGCTTAAGGAAGAGGATCACACAAAGGAAGCAAGAGTGATGTTCAAGGAAGGAAGCAACGGTCACAAGCTTAAGGAATCAAAGGAGATAAGGTCACATGTTTTGGTTAAGCTTGTGAAGGTTATGAAGGGTCGCTTTCACTTTGAGGACCACATCCTTTGTGTGATCCTCTTCCTTAAGCCTCACGGGTGTGACTTGTACGGACACTTCTCTAACTTGATCATTTTGACACGTATGAGGTACTCAACTCAACTAAACCCTCTCTTGATCACTTACGAGTGTTTGGGTGTGTTTGTTTTGCCTTAATTCCAGGAGAGCTTAGAACAAAGCTTGATGCCAAGAGCACTAGGTGTATGTTTGTTGGCTACTCTACTACTCAAAAGGGGTACAAATGCTACAATCCCACTACACGACGAGTTATAATCTCTAGAGATGTGAAGTTTTTGGAATCAGAAAGCTTCTATGCCAAACAGTCATGGGAAGACTTGCAAGACATCTCCAAGTCCACATCATATAGAGCTACTAACCTCCAGCTACTCCTAGACCATCTCGGTGTCACTACAAATACTGGAACCCCTACGGTTGATCATGAGGGGGAGAATGGTGAAACTAGTGACCCACCAGCTGAGCACACAGACTCGGAGACCCAAGACAATGCACATGATCAACCTCCGGAGCAAGCAGTAGCACCCACACGGTCAGTAACTCATCAAGCACCAGCTCCTCTAAGAAGAAGTCCGCGGTTGCAAAGCTTACAACAAGCAGAACAAGTCCCAGCCCCTGCTCCAGCAGCACTAAGGAGAAGCACAAGGGAAAGGCAGGATCCATCCAATTGGGTTAACACAAGGGTCTACTACTACTCAAGCGGCTTGCTCTTTCGCTCAGTTTCCAAAGGAGCATCAAGCTTTCTTAATTGCACTGGAGCAAGGTCAGATACCTAAAACCTATGAAGAAGCAATAGAGTATAAGGTATGGCGTGATGCAATCAGTGAAGAAAGGGGGGCTATGGAAAAGAATCACACTTGGGATGAGGCTACATTGCCTAAAGGAAAGAAAACAGTGAGCTCAAGATGGGTCTTCACTATTAAATACAAGAGCAATGGCGAAATAGAGAGGTATAAGGCTCGGCTAGTAGCAAGAGGATTCACTCAGACCTATGAAGAAGACTATGGAGACACCTTTGCACCAGTGGCTAAGCTTCACACGGTTAGAGTAGTCATCTCACTTGCCGTGAACCTGGAATGGGATCTTTGGCAAATGGATGTGAAGAATGCATTCCTACAAGGAGAGCTTGAGGAGGAAGTCTACATGACACCGCCACCTGGTGTAGACAAAGAGGTTGCCCATGGCAAAGTGCTAAGGCTAAGAAAGGCAATTTATGGTCTCAAGCAATCGCCAAGAGCATGGTACCACCGGTTGAGTAGAGTTCTATTTGATAGGGGATTCAGCAGATCAGAAGCGGATCACACCTTATTCACTTTTACCAGCCGAGAAGGTATAGTAGTCATTCTCATTTATGTAGATGATATAATCATCTCTGGGAATGACAAGGTAAACATTCTTGCTACTAAAGACTATCTAAAGAATGTTTTTGATATTAAAGATCTAGGTGAACTAAAATACTTCTTAGGTATTGAAGTTTGTAGATCTAAGGAAGGCTTGTTTCTCTCACAAAGAAAATATATGCTTGATATGTTGAGTGAAGCAGGAAACCTTGGTGATAAAGTAGCTAAAACTCCTCTTGAAGATAGCTACAAAGTGGACCGAAAAGGGGAGCTAGAAGATGAACCCTTCGAAGATATCACACAATATCGCATGATGGTGGGTAAGCTAATCTATCTTACCATAACTAGACCTGACTTGTGTTTTGCTGTGAATCAGGTTAGTCAACACATGAAAGCCCCAAATTCATATCACTGGAGCATGGTCAAGCGCATTCTCAGCTATGTTCAAGGAACAATCGGTCATGGCATTTGGATGGGTTGCAACAAAAGCTCAGAGATTGTGGGATATTGCGATGCAGACTGGGCAGGAGACCGTGTAGATAGAAGATCAACTACTGGCTATTGTACTTTCGTTGGTGGGAATCTAGTTACTTGGAAGAGCAAGAAGCAAAATGTAGTTGCATGTTCTAGTGCTGAAGCTGAGTACCGGGCCATGAGGAGGTTAACAACCGAGCTAATGTGGCTAAGAAACCTCCTTAAAGACCTCGGATGTGAGACAAGCACACCAATCACCATGCACTGTGACAACCAAGCGGCTATACACATTGCATCAAACTTCTTCCATGAAAGAACCAAGCATATTGAAGTTGATTGTCACAAGGTTAGGGAGCAAGTCCAGCTTGGAGTCATCCTGCCATGCTACACAAAGAGTTCAGACCAACTAGCCGATATCTTCACCAAGGCAACAAGTCAGAAGATCAACGAGTTCATCCACTCCAAGATGGGGCTCGTTGACATCTCAGCTTGAGCTCACCTAGCCGTGGAGATCACACTCTTTTTCCCTCAATGTAGTTTTGTCCCATGAGGTTTTCTACATTGAGGTTTTTAATGAGGTGATCCTTCATGGCACCAAGCTCTAACCATTCACCATGGTTAAAGCTTGAGGGGGAGTATCAAAGTAGAAGGATGAATGGTGTCCGTACACATGCTTGAACGTGGCATTCAAGTAATGAGACAAGAGTGGGGTGCAAGGCAAGTGAATCTACGCCTCCCTTAGTCAACTATCACAACGGTCACAAGAGAAGAAGCAAATAAGGATAAGGTCACATGTTCTACTTAAGCTAAAGAACGTTCATGAGAGGTCACTATCACCGTGAGGACCACACCATTTGTTTAATCCTTTATGTCCCTATCTCTTATGGCCGTTAGCTTAGCTTGTATGGTTCTATAAATAGAACACTGTGAACATATGTAAGATTAACTTAAGGAAATATACTCTCCTTAATTCTTGACACACGCCTACTAACAGGTAACCGTGTAGGGATGATGGGATTGGGCCGCTGGTTGTTCAACTCTTTCGGCTTGCAATCAGTGGATGGACTATGGAAGGAAGTGGATCGAGATGGAGCTCAAACAAAGAGTTGTGCCACTCTATTTGTAAGAACTAAAGGATGAGATGAATAGTGGGATGGAACGAAAGTCGCCACAAGGCTTTATGGATCTAAGCCTTGATAAGACAAAGAACTCTCAAGCAATGAATCACACAAAGCTTTAGAGAACAAGAGTTTGGTACTTAGCCAAGAAGTTCGATCTTTATTGATATGGTGAAAGAATACACGGCTGTGAGGGGACTTTATAAACAGTCCAAACAGCTTTGCCCTTCTAGGGGACTTGAAACAGATTACAAAACCCTTAGGTTAAACTACTTGGCTAACAATGCCTTAAAACGAAAATGTAAATAAAAGGTGGCCAACATGCCTTATACTAAAGTTTAAATGAAATAAAAACTAAACCAAGAAAACAAAACAGAAAAGATTGATTAGTAGAACTAAACCATATAGAAATTACGGATTCGGATTATACCTTGGTTTAGGTCCAAATGAGGCGGTTTACTTAGCTGACGTGATGGTGAATAAGGAAACTCCTTTGTTGGCATGAATCAATGGCCAGTCACGTGTATAACCTATGCTTTTGATGAGAGGGTCGTTGGTGATGTCTAAACCGCCTGCTTGCTCGTTGGGAAGGTCTTCTTGCTCAATGCCCTCCTTGTCTAGATAATCCCTTGCCATTGCTGCTTCCTTGGCGATGCTTAGTTGACTTAGTTGAGTAGTGATATCCTCTAAGTGTTGGGAAGTGATCAGCGTCTCTACTGCTTGGTTGAAGCCATCAGCTAAGTCTTTAGTTCCTGATCTTGTTCTTGGAGCTTGTCTCATGGTAGGGATGTCAGCTTCAGCTCCTAAGTTTGTATCATCCTCTCCCCCTTGGAAAGGTTCTGTCCTCAGACCTGATTCACCTACATCAAACGGCAGCAAGTCAGATACATTGAAAGTATTAGAAATGTTAAACTCACCTGGAAGTTCAATCTGATATGCATTGTCATTGATCTTCTTGAGGACTTTGAATGGGCCATCTCCTCTCGGTAACAGCTTAGACTTCCTCTGAACTGGAAACCTCTCGGTTCTCATGTGCAGCCACACCCAATCGCCTGGTTCAAAGGCGACTTCTCGGCGACCCTTATCAGCATTCTTCTTGTAGTGCTCATTCCTATTCTCTATGTTCTCCTTGACCTTCTTGAACATAGTCTTCATCAGCTCGGCCTTACTAACTCCATCTTGACTCACTTGTTGCGCCGGTGGTAAAGGAGTAAGATCTAAAGGAGCAATGGGTCTAAAACCATAGACAATCTCAAAGGGTGAAAGCTTAGTAGCCGAGTGGGGGACTCTATTATAAGCAAACTCAATGAAAGGTAAACAGTCTAGCCAATTCTTTAAATTTTTACCAACCGTAGCCCTTAAGAGGGTGGAGAGTGTACGGTTGACTGCTTCAGTCTGTCCATCGGTTTGGGGGTGACAAGTTGTTGAGAAGAGAAGCTTAGTTCCCAGCTTCCTCCACACGGTTCTCCAAAAGTGGCTCAAGAACTTGGTGTCTCGGTCAGAAACAATGGTTCTTGGAAGTCCATGAATCCTCACCACCTCCTTAAAGAACAAATCAGCAATCCGAGTAGCATCATTAGTCTTGGCACATGGGATGAAATGCGCCATTTTAGAGAAACGGTCCACCACTACAAAGATTGAATCCTTGTTTCTGATCTTTGGTAAGCCTAAAACAAAATCCATAGAAATGTCTACCCATGGTAGGTCAGGTATAGGTAAAGGAATGTATAAGCCGTGGGGATGCAACCTGGATTTTGCTTTCAAGCAAGTGATGCACTTGGAGCAGAACCTCTCAACGTCACGTCTAAGGTGAGGCCAAAAGAAGTGCTCCTTGACGATGCTAAGTGTCTTGTCCATCCCAAAATGCCCCATGAGGCCTCCACCGTGTGCCTCCCTTATGGTGAGTTCCCTAACCGAGCTTTGAGGTAAGCATAGCCGGCGGTCCTTGAATAGAAAGTTATCATGCCTGTAAAAAGAACCAAACACTCATCGGCTACATTGGCTATAAAGCTCCTTGAAGTCAGGGTCCTCTCCGTACAGTTGCTTGAGATGCTCAAACCCCATGATCTTAGCCTCCATTGTTGAGATGAGGGCGTGTCTCCTTGATAAAGCATCCGCTACAACATTCTCCTTTCCCTTCTTGTATTTGATTACATAGGGAAATGTCTCTATGAACTCAAGCCATCTAGCATGCCTCTTCTTCAAAGTAGTTTGGCCTCTCAAGTACTTGAGAGTCTCATGATCTGTATGAATAACAAACTCTTTAGATAAAAGGTAATGCTGCCAAGTTTCAAGAGATCTTACTTGAGCATATAGTTCTTTGTCATAGGTAGGGTAGTTAAGAGTTGCTCCATTGAGCTTTTCACTGAAGAAAGCCACGGGTCTCCCTCCTTGAGTGAGAACAGCTCCGATTCCTGTCCCTGATGCATCACATTCAACTTCAAACATTTGGTTAAAGTTAGGTAATGCCAAAACAGGCGCCTGTGTAAGGCTATCCTTAAGCCTTTGAAATGCTAGCTCCTGTGCCTCTCCCCATGAGAATGCTACATTTTTCTTGATCACCGAGGTTAAGGGGGCGGCTATGGTACTGAAATCCTTCACGAATCGCCTATAGAAGCTGGCTAGACCGTGGAAGCTCCGGACATGACCAATGGTGGAAGGGGTTGGCCACTCCTGAATCGCCTTGATCTTCTCTTCATCCACTTTTAGCCCCTGTGAACTTACTACAAAGCCTAAAAACACTAACTGATCAGTGCAAAAGGTACATTTCTTTAGGTTTGCATATAAGCCCTCTAACCTTAAGGTTTCTAGCACCTGCTCAATGTGTTTAAGATGATCATCTAAGCTAGAGCTATAGATCAGAATGTCATCAAAATACACAACTACTGACTTACAGATGTATGCCCGCAGTACATGGTTCATGAGCCTCATAAAGGTGCTTGGTGCATTGGTGAGACCGAAAGGCATGACCAGCCACTCATATAACCCTCTCTTGGTCTTGAATGCTGTCTTCCATTCGTCTCCCTCCTTCATTCTGACTTTGTGGTAGCCACTCTTGAGATCAACCTTTGAAAATATGGTAGCTCCACTCAACTCATCCAGCATGTCATCTAACCGGGGAATGGGGTGCCTATACTTGATGGTGATGTTGTTTATGGCTCGGCAGTCTACACACATCCTCCATGTTCCGTCCTTCTTTGGCACTAACAAGACCGGTACAGCGCAAGGACTTAAGCTTTCTCGGATGTATCCTTTGGACATAAGCTCCTGAACTTGTGCTTCTAGCTCCTTTGCTTCCTCCGGGTTAACTCTATAAGCTGGCCGGTTGGGTAAAGGTGCTCCGGGTATAAGGTCTATCTGGTGCTCAATGCCTCGGATGGGTGGTAAACCAGCTGGTATCTCCTCAGGGAAGACATCTTTGAACTTCTCCAAAAGCTCATTCATCTCGGCGGGTAAAACAGTCTCCTCTTGACCTGAAAACAACCCTTCTCTAAAGATCATTAGTAGCACCTGCGTTTTGGATTCTAAAGCCTTTAAAACATTACTAGGAGTAACATAAAGGCTAGTTTTACTTACCTTAGCCCCTTTGTCCATAGCCTTTTGGAGATTAAAGACTTCTTGGGGTGTAAGTGGAGAAAGGTTATGCTTCTTCTTGTTGTGAGAGAAGCTGTAGAAGTTGGTACGGCCATTGTGTATCGTCTCCTTGTCAAACTGCCATGGTCTACCAAGCAGAATGTGGCCTGCTTGCATGGGAACTACGTCACATAAAACCTGATCCTCGTACTGGCCAATGCTGAATGGTACTAACACTTGCTCTCCTATCTTTAGCTCTGTCTCGTCATTCAGCCATTTGAGTCTGTAGGGCCTCGGGTGCTTTGTCTTCTGGAGACCTAGCTTATCTACAAGATACTTACTAGCCACGTTAGTACACGAACCACCATCTATAATGAGACTACATACATTGGTGTTCACGGTACAGCGTGTATGGAAGATGTTCTCTCTCTGAATGGTTTCTGGATCAAACATGGCACTGAGAACTCTCCGGGTCACTAGTAGCTCTCCCTCGTCAGGAAAATCAGTCACTTCTTCCTCTGATTCATCAAACTTGGCCTCGGCTTCATCTTGGGATTCATACTCGCCATCCTCCTTGAGTAGCATCACCCGTTGATTTGGACATTCCCTAGCGTAATGGCCTCTTCCTTGGCACTTGAAGCATGTAACATCTCTAGCTCGCTGGTTTTGGGGCTTGCTTGACTCGCCAGCAGCTGCCTTAGACGTCTCTACAACCGGCTTCTTGTACTTGGAAGCTGCTTCTGGTGCTTTGCCTCTATCAAAGGCTCTCGGCTGTGAACTCCAAGTGGGCTTAGCTCTAGCAGTAGAGGCTGACTTCCTCTTGACGTGTTGCTCGGCTTGTACAGCCAAGTGTAGGAGCTCATCAAGGTCTCGGTAAGTAGTCCTCTCCACCTTTCTTGCTATCCGGTCATGTAACCCATCAATGAACTGCGCCATGAGGGTTTCTTCTGTCTCGTTGGTCTCCAAGCGGTTTTTGAGTAGCTCAAACTCCTCAAAGTACTCCTCAACGGATCTAGTACCCTGTGTGAGCTTTCTGAACTTCTTCTGTAGGTCTCGGTGGTAGTAGGAAGGAACATATCTCTTCCTCAAGTGGTATCGCATCTCTGCCCAAGTGGTGATCTGGTCGTGTCTATGTCTCCTTCTCTCCGAAACTTCTCTGTCCCACCAGGCAAGAGCATTCTCGGTGAGTTGTGCGGCTGCTAGGGAGACCTTCTTGGCATCATGGTACTGGTAGTAGTCGAAGATATACTCCATTCTTCTCTCCCAATCCACATATGCCTCGGGGTTGACTCTTCCAGCGAATATGGGGGCGGTAAGCTTGATATCCTTTCCTCCGAGCCACAGTTGATCATCTTCTCGGCCTCTCCCTCTTCTAGGACGATCATGGTACCTCCTTTGCCTCGGGTTGGGATTGTCTTTGACACAAGCTTGGGAATCACTCCACAAACTTAGAACAAATGGAGATCAAAACTGATCAACAAGCTGATGGGCGGAAGTGGTTGATGGTAGCAATGGTGGTGGAATTTTGATTGACTCTCTCAATCTTTGGGATGACTGACTCACTCAGCCTTTGGAGAACTAGACCTGCTTGAATCTCACAAACAAATCGAATCCTATAATCTAAAGAATCAAATGAATCACTCAAATGAAACTAAAGACAAATTGTTTTAAACAAAGACACTCTTAAAATAAAATGAAAATACTTTGTATTATACTTGTTTTTAGATTGAAAAGGGTAACTAAAAATGATACAATGAAGGGAGCTTATATCCCTAGACAAGACCAAACGGTCATATAGCTAATAAGGCATCTAAATAACCCTAAAATAAATGTAAATGATCAAAGGGAAAAGGCTTTCAAAGATAATATAGCCGTTAGGCTTAGATGAGCTTGGATTAAGGTAGACTCGAGATTCCTTGTATCTAGACAGCTTGGGGTAGATGTTAGACGCCTGAGGAAGCTTCTGGTTACTTGAAAAAGTCTTCAAAACGCAGCAGCAAAGGCAATAGAGCCGTTGGGTAGTTACTCCTCCAAATGTGAATGCATCCGAGAAAGGAAAGTATTGAAGTAAGAGAATCCGTCTGATTCTCTGAGTGCTGGTGCAGCTAAGGACGTCTTTCGTGGCTTCTAGATGGTTGATATTACCTCCTGGTCGCCAAAGATATGTTTGCAATCTCTCAAACTCGGTAGGCTCCAAATAAGGCAAGTGTAGCTTCCTCAGGTTTAGAAACTCCATAACTTTCACATCAGAACCGATAATGATGTGATTCGAATTCGCCCCGGTCCTCTGATGAATCAAGATTGCAATTCAAGTCGGTTCGTAGCTTAGTTCCTCCTGGTTCGGTGGGAAACCTCCAATAACCGCTCGCATATCCAATACGGGTAAGCTTCGGTTCACCCAACTTTGAACATTAATAACTCCTTCGTTTGAACTCTGTTTGGTATGAATCAAATTCGCCTCGGTTCTATTATGAGTTAAGTTTCCAAAACATCCGGTCTTGTTGCTTGACTCGTCGTCGTTTGGCCGGAATGATTTTATTACTGGTCGCATGTCTCCAGCGGGTTCATTGAAGATCTGCCAACTTGTATCTTCATTATCTTCTTCATATGGACTTATTTTTAGCTGATTCTTCTTCGTGGTGATCTCTAGGTGAGTTGAGTATGCTCTCCAATTACAGGCTGGGTCTGAATGCACGGAAGGATAGAGGTCTAGAAAGAACAAATCATGAAAGATAGTCTCTCCTTTATTCATGATATGTTCTCCAAGGGAGATCGTCTCTCCTTTACCCTTGGCTAGACCATCATTTCCATTGATCCTCTTCTCCAAGGTTGATGGCATTCTCGAGGTTGTGTCATCCTCTCCTTCTTCAAAAGGTTTTGTCCTCAAAACTAGTTCATCTGCACATAGATAACTCAAGTTAGTTTCATGAATTAAATGTGAGTTTAGAAGTTTACCTTGGATACAGTTTTGTTGGTAGCTCGGTTGGGGTTGTGCTTGAGCATCTGGAGGTACTTCTTTTATTAACAAGGAGTATATGGAACCATGTTTGTGTGGCTGACACATAATCTCATCATCACTTGTGAAATCTCCTCTTTCACTTAGGCTTTCTCCCTTAGTTTCTCCTCTGATGTAGTTTGAAGAATCAGGTGGCTCATGTGTCTTGTATATCTCCTTTGTTCCTGCATTGGTCTTTACACTTCTGGCAAGAAGCAAGTGTATTAAAAAAGTCGTGGCATTGTTAAAAACAAAGGGATAATTTTCAGAATGAACCTTTGCATTTTCAGGAGTAGAAACAATTTCTTGTTTCTCATTGACTTGTTGCTCAATGATGCTAATGCTTTGGTCCGTTTCTAGAGCTGCTTCTCTACCTCTGGATTCCTCATCCTCTGTATGAGTATTACCTGTAGGAACATCTTTGGGCAAAGACAAGTGCATGATACTAGAATTGGAAGAATTAAAACTTGTTTTATCAAGACAATCACTTAACTTAGATGATTTCAAATTCTGTTCTAGTGATGTTGATTTTATAACTTGTCTTTGAGGACAAGTTGCAGCGAAATGTCCTCTCCTATGACATCTATAACATGTAGGTTCTTTTAACTTTACAGAGTTAGAGTTAGAAGACTTACCTTGAAGTGATTTTCCTTGAAGTTCAAGTGAGGGTATAAAAATCGAATTTTGCTGAACCTCCTTCACTGGTTTCTTAGCCTCTCTTTTAATTGTCTGAAACATAAGCCTCTTAGGTGTGTAGCTCTGGTTGTGGAACCTCAGTACAAACTCCTTGTACATTCGCTGCTTCAGATCTCCCCAAGTAAGAATTGGCTTATTGTAGTGGGACATAAGCTCTTCACTCATCCACCATGAAGATGCTTCTCCAACAAGTGAGTTAACAGCTTTGGCTAGTCTCTCCTCCTTTGGGATGTTGTAGAACCGAAACCAATACTCAAGTTCCCTTTCCCATTTTATATAAGCTTCTGGCCCTTGCTTATGACCTGAAAAGGTTATTAGTTGAAAATCAAAATTTTCACAACTATTACCTTGGTTGCTTTCTGATTGGTAGGTGTAACAATGTGAAGTATAATCTGGTGGTGCTGGCTCCATGTCACCACGTCCTGGCTCATCTCCCTCCCATCTCTCAACCTCATTGATGTCTTCACTCTCATGAGCATACTCATCTTGGTATTCTAATTCTTCACCATTCTGCTCAGTTTCTTCTAAACTGATTTGAGAATCAGTTTCTTCACACCATGGCTTGTCTTCATGGTAAGAGCTGATTTCTTCCTCATGTGTATAAGGCTCCACGAAATGGTCTTCATCATTGAATTCTCCATGTTCAGCTTCAGAGTCGTGGTCTCCTTCTCCTAGACTAAATTGAGAATCAGTCTCTTGATGGCCTTCTTCTTGATCAGCTTCTTCTTCTCTAGACCCACTTGTTAATCAAGAAGGTATTTACTAGTAACTAATTAATAGTTACATAGTAAAATACAGTTACTTGAGTAATAAGGAAGTTAGTTTGTATTAGAAAGAAGAGGGAAAAAGAGGATAAAAGACTAAAGGGATAAGGTGGCAGTACACTTTGTCTTATAGCGCTGTACCTTCACCCTTATCCTCTTGTTACCGTTATGAGCTGTAAAGGGGTGAGTCATACACGGTTTGTATAAGGCTGAATGAGGACGCAATAGTGGCTTTGTGTGTAACCCTTTCAGACCTAGAATGTGTTCTATATAAACTGTGTATCCCCCTTCATTGTAGATAACTTTTCTTCATCTAATACATTTTCACATTTTCCTATCATGAGAGTCGAATCCTTATCCTACAATCTTCTATAATTTACATGGTATCAGAGCGGTTTTGTGATTCTTGAGTCTTAAATCTTGGTTTTCTTGTTCGATTCTTGTGTTTGAGAGAAGTTCTTGTGAGTTAATCCGTGGCAAAAGCTATTCTGGGTTGAAACTGGGTCTTATGAGTTAAGCTGAAGCATCAAACCAAGCTAAGAAGGTGAAGCAAGTCAGATCTGGAAAAGTAAAGGTTTGAGCTTTATCTCTCTCTCTGGTTGAAAGGTCTAGTCTAGAGGAATCAGTTTAAGGCAAAGGTTGTGGATAGATTAGTGTTGCGGTTTGGCTTGTGGTTTGAGTAAGGAAGGTTCGAAAAGTTGGATCTTTGGTCTTGGAAAGTGTTAGTTTTGGTGTTCAATAAGCGAAATACTTAAGCTTTGGTGATGGCTGCTCTTCAACAAGCTCCTATGCCTGTTACGGTGTATGATGGCAAGATGAATGACACCTTCAAAGACTTGAGATTTGCGGTAACTCTAAATGGGAACAACTTTCTGTTGTGGAAGCGAACAACTCTGAATGTGTTAGGAGGAAGGAAGCTCACAAAACACATTGAGTTCACCTATGAAGAGCTAAAGGCAATTGATAGAGGTCTGGATGAAGATACTTGGAAGCAGTATGATCTGAATGTGCTGACTGCTCTACACTGCTCACTAGAGGCGTCAATTCTAGAAGGCTATTCGTACTGTGAGACTGCTAAGGAGCTGTGGGATACTCTTACAAATGTCTTCGGCAATGAGTCTAACTTGACTCGGGTCTATGGTATCAAGAAAGCTCTCGGAAATCTGAGCCAAGAAGAGAGTGACTTCAACACCCATTTCGGAAGGTATAGATCGTTGGTTGCTGAGTTGGATATGTTGAGACCCTTTACCACTGATGCTAAGACACTCAAGGAGAGAAGAGAGCAAGATCGTGTGTTTGGGTTGCTTCTGTCTCTGAATCAAGGCTATACTGATGTAATCCAGCACATCTTGAGAGAAGACAAGATTCCTACCCTAGAGCAAGTTTGTGCTAAGATACAAAAGGAGTATGGCAATCAGGAGCTGTTTGGCAACAAGAATGCAAGTCTACCTACGGCTAACAAGGTGGGAGTGGCAAAACATGGAGACAAGAAGACATGGGTTTGTGAGCATTGTGAGAAAAAGGGTCATCTCAAAGACAAATGCTGGATCCTACACCCTCATTTAAAGCCAGATAAGTTCAAGAAGGACAAGATGAAGGCGAATGTGGCAGAAGCAAGTGAAGGCTCCGAAAATGCTGAAAGAGCTATGGTGCAGTTCGGTCATCATGAGAAGGCTTTACAAGCTATACAAGACAAGAGCTCAGCTTCCACCTCTCAAGAGACCATTGTGATGAACAAAGCTGATCTAGAGAGCCTCCTTCAATCCATTGCATCTAAGTTACATCCAGGCGGTATATCTCTCTTATCTTCTAACTCTAGTGATTTAAACTCATTAGTATTAGACTCAGGAGCTTCTCACCATATGATTAGTAATCCTAAGTTGTTAGAGAACATTAAACCGGCTTTAGGGAATGTTAAGGTTGCAAATGGTCATAATGTGCCAATAGAAGGTATAGGTTATATTAATGTGTTTAACAAGAAGCTAAGTGCCTTTTATATGCCTAAGTTCACCTCTAATCTCCTTTCTGTAAAGAAAACTACTAAGGACTTAAACTGTTTAGCTATTTTTAGTCCTAATGATGTTAAGTTGCAGGATATTGAGAGTGGAAAAGTGTTTGGGCAAGGCAGCACCAAGGATGACTTATATGTGTTCCAAGACATCTCTTTAAATTCTGTTTCTAAGAATAATGTTTCTTCTATCTTTGCAAACTCTGTTAAGACATCTGTTGTTTTATGGCATGAAAGACTTGGTCACCCTCATTCTAGAGCCTTAAGTTTACTAATGCCTGGTTTTTCTTATGATTGTGCAAATTGTGAAGCATGCATATTAGGCAAACATTGCAAAGCTGTTTTTCCTAAGTCTAGTGCGATTTATGAAAAATGTTTTGATCTTGTGCATTCTGATGTGTGGTCTTCACCTTGTGCATCTAGAGATAACCATAAGTATTTTGTCACATTTATAGATGAGAAATCTAAGTATACTTGGGTAACCTTGATGCCTTCTAAGGATAGAGTTTATGATGCATTTATAAACTTTCAGAACTATGTGACTAACTACTTTGATGCAAAGATTAAGATTTTAAGAACAGATAATGGAGGTGAATATACAAGCAACAAGCTCAAAGAACACTTAGAGAAATGTGGAATTCTTCATCAAACCAGCTGCCCATATAACCCCCAACAAAATGGTGTTGCTGAGAGAAAGAATAGGCACCTAATGGAGGTGGCAAGGGCTATGCTATTTCAAAAACACATGCCTAAGAGGTTTTGGGGCGATGCAGTAATGACAGCTTGCTATCTCATCAACCGAACACCAACTCGTATCCTTGATGATAAATCTCCTTTCCAAATCCTAAATAACTCAAATCCTAGTATTGACCATTTGAGGGTGTTTGGTAGTCTGTGTTTTGTGTTTGTTCCAGGTGACTTAAGGAACAAGCTGGAGCCTAAGAGTAACAAGTGCGTATTCATTGGATACTCAACAACTCAGAAGGGCTACAAGTGCTTCGATCCAGTCACCAACCGGTACTATGTGTCAAGGGATGTCAAGTTTTTGGAAGACAAAGCCTACTTTGGGGAAAAGAGTTGGGAGAGTGTGAAGGACCTACCTAACTCAACCGCTGATAGAGCTTCAAGCCTCCGACGAATTCTGGAGCACTTAGGGAATGCAAGCTCCCCTCAGGCAGAAAAGGAAGCTTCATCATTTCCAAATGAGGATGTGCATGAAGTTAGAGAGGATGAGAACAATGCATCTCAGGATCTTTTGGATGATCACCAAGAAAGTGATAGAGGAGAGAAGTCTAGTGAAGAAGTGGCAGAGACGGGTCAGTCTAGTAAAAAGTGGCAGAGGAGACGGGTCAGTCTAGTGAAGGAGAGGTCATTGAATCGGGTCAGTCTAGTGAAGGAGAGTTCATTGAATCTTCAAGCGATGACGATACCTATCAAGCTCCACAAGTTACACCAGATCCAGTCTACACTCGGGAGAATCAAAGAAAGAGTACAAGAGAGAAGAAATCCCCCTCAAAGTGGAAGAATACGAGAGTTTACTACAACTGCCAAGCTGTAGCTCATCCAATTCAAGCTACTTGTTCGATTGACCTTCTTCCGGAGGAGCATAAAGCTTTTATCAGCAAGCTGGATGTAGAACTCATCCCACAAAGCTATGAGGAAGCCAAGGAAAGTAAGGAATGGACTAATGCTGTTGATGATGAGGTTCAAGCTATGGTGAGGAATCACACTTGGGTTGAAGAAGAACTACCAAAAGGAAAGAAGTGTGTTAGCTCAAAGTGGGTATTCACCATTAAGTACAAGAGTGATGGTGAAATCGAGAGATATAAGGCAAGGCTGGTTGCAAGAGGGTTTACCCAAACTTATGGGGATGACTATAGGGAAACATTTGCTCCAGTAGCTAAGCAACATACAGTGAAAGTGGTTCTCTCTTTAGCAGTTAATTTGGATTGGGAGTTGTGGCAAATGGATGTCAAGAATGCTTTCCTTCAGGGGGAGTTAGAAGAAGAAGTCTACATGTCACCTCCTCCGGGTTTAGAAGACATAGTGGCTCCGGGAAAGGTCTTAAGGCTTCGGAAAGCAATCTATGGGCTTAAACAATCTCCAAGAGCTTGGTATCACAAGCTAAGCTCTACACTACTGGCTAATGGCTTCAAGAGGTCACACTCTGATCACACTCTATTTACTAAGCAAGATATTCATGGCATAGTAGTAGTGTTGGTCTATGTGGATGATTTGATTATTTCAGGGAGTAACAAAGAGGGTATTCAAGCCATTAAGTCCTCTTTGCACTCAGCCTTTGATATTAAAGATTTGGGTGTTTTGAAGTATTTCTTAGGGATTGAAGTGTGTAGATCCAAGGAGGGACTTTTTCTCTCACAAAGGAAATATGCACTTGATCTTCTAAAGCTTACAGGAAAACTTGGAGCTAAACCGGTGGACACACCACTAGAGCAAGGATACAAGGTCAATCGAAAGGGGGAGAAGGATGATACTCCATATCATTGCCCGGAACAGTACCGAAGACTCGTGGGTAAGCTCATATACTTAACATATACTCGGCCTGATCTTTCTTTTGCTGTGAATCAGGTGGCTCAACACATGCAAGTACCTACGGTATACCATTGGAGCCTGGTGGAAAGGATTCTGAGATATATCAAAGGGAGTCCTGGCAAAGGCATTTGGATGGGAAGAAATTCAAGCACGGAAATAGTGGGATACTGTGATGCAGATTACAATGGAGATCGCAACACAAGGCAGTCTACAACCGGCTTTTGCACCTTCATTGGTGGAAATCTTGTGACTTGGAAGACAAAGAAGCAGAAGGTGGTGTCTTGTTCCAGTGCTGAAGCAGAGTATAGGGCGATGAAGAAGCTCACAAACGAGCTAACTTGGCTAAAGGCTCTACTTAAGGACTTCGGGATAGAGCAGAAGACGCCAATCACCTTCCATTGCGACAACCAAGCTGCCATCCATATAGCCACTAATCCAGTGTTTCACGAGAGGACCAAGCACATAGAGACGGATTGCCACAAGACAAGAGAGAAGATCGAAGATGGTACAATTCTCCCTTGTTTTACTAAGAGTTCGGACCAATTGGCCGACATTTTTACCAAGGCAGCAAGTAACCAAGTTTGCCAATTTATCCATGGTAAGCTTGGTCTTGTAGACCTAACACATCCTTGAGAGAGACTCTCCAACTTGTAGGGATAATACTCTTTTTCCCTAAGCTTGGTTTTGTCCCACGTGGTTTTCCAAGCTTAGGTTTTTAATGAGGTTATCCTTACAAGTACCAAGTTTATACACAATCAGTATTGTAGTATAAACTTGAGGGGGAGTGTTAATCAAGAAGGTATTTACTAGTAACTAATTAATAGTTACATAGTAAAATACAGTTACTTGAGTAATAAGGAAGTTAGTTTGTATTAGAAAGAAGAGGGAAAAAGAGGATAAAAGACTAAAGGGATAAGGTGGCAGTACACTTTGTCTTATAGCGCTGTACCTTCACCCTTATCCTCTTGTTACCGTTATGAGCTGTAAAGGGGTGAGTCATACACGGTTTGTATAAGGCTGAATGAGGACGCAATAGTGGCTTTGTGTGTAACCCTTTCAGACCTAGAATGTGTTCTATATAAACTGTGTATCCCCCTTCATTGTAGATAACTTTTCTTCATCTAATACATTTTCACATTTTCCTATCATGAGAGTCGAATCCTTATCCTACAATCTTCTATAATTTACACCACTATGACAGCTTATACTGTCATCGCTATAATCTGGCGGTTCTGGTTCAAAGTTTTCACCCTCAGGCTCTTCTTCAAAGTCAGAGCTTGAGTAGTAATCTCCTGGCCACGGTGGTGCCTCATAGTCAGCCCCCTCATCGGAAAAGACTAGGCTTTCTTCTCCTTGGCTCCATGTATCTTCTTCAGATAAGTAAGAGCCGTCTTTTTCAATGTCAGCCATGTCTTCTCTTCTCTCTTTATTTTGGTACCTAGTAAAAGATACAAAAGGAAGAGGAGGTGAATAAATTTGGATCAACACAAAAGGAAGTAAAAGTTAAGGCAAAAGCAAATAAATGGAAAATTCCTTCTTTTTTGTGGTTTTAATTCAAACAATTGGAAATAAATTAAAAAAAGAACAAAAATTTAGTGTCTTTTATGATAGAGGGACGAAATAAATTAGAAAACTAACACAAATAAAATTTTTATTTTCGTTTTTATTTTATGGAAACAATACAAAGCAAGAAACAATTCTTTTGAATTTTCTCAATTTTCTTTGAAAACAACTTAAGACAAATTGTTTTAAACAAAGACACTCTTTGAATAAAATGAAAATACTTTGTATTATACTTGTTTTTAGATTGAAAAGGGTAACTAAAAATGATACAATGAAGGGAGCTTATATATGGCTCGTCCCTAGACAAGACCAAACGGTCATATAGCTAATAAGGCATCTAAATAACCCTAAAATAAATGTAAATGATCAAAGGGAAAAGGCTTTCAAAGATAATATAGCCGTTAGGCTTAGATGAGCTTGGATTAAGGTAGACTCGAGATTCCTTGTATCTAGACAGCTTGGGGTAGATGTTAGACGCCTGAGGAAGCTTCTGGTTACTTGAAAAAGTCTTCAAAACGCAGCAGCAAAGGCAATATAGCCGTTGGGTAGTTACTCCTCCAAATGTGAATGCATCCGAGAAAGGAAAGTATTGAAGTAAGAGAATCCGTCTGATTCTCTGAGTGCTGGTGCAGCTAAGGACGTCTTTCGTGGCTTCTAGATGGTTGATATTACCTCCTGGTCGCCAAAGATATGTTTGCAATCTCTCAAACTCGGTAGGCTCCAAATAAGGCAAGTGTAGCTTCCTCCGGTTTAGAAACTCCATAACTTTCACATCAGAACCGATATTGATGTGATTCCAATTCGCCCCGGTCCTCTGATGAATCAAGATTGCAATGCAAGTCGGTTCGTAGCTTAGTTCCTCCTGGTTCGGTGGGAAACCTCCAATAACCGCTCGCATATCCAATACGGGTAAGCTTCGGTTCACCCAACTTTGAACATTAATAACTCCTTCGTTTGAACTCTGTTTGGTATGAATCAAATTCGCCTAGGTTCTATTATGAGTTAAGTTTCCAAAACATCCGGTCTTGTTGCTTGACTCGTCGTCGTTTGGCCGGAATGATTTTATTACTGGTCGCATGTCTCCAGCGGGTTCATTGAAGATCTGCCAACTTGTATCTTCAATATCTTCTTCATATGGACTTATTTTTAGCTGATACTTCTTCGTGGTGATCTCTAGGTGAGTTGAGTATGCTCTCCAATTCCAGGCTGGGTCTGAATGCACGGAAGGATAGAGGTCTAGAAAGAACAAATCATGAAAGATAGTCTCTCCTTTATTCATGATATGTTCTCCAAGGGAGATCGTCTCTCCTTTACCCTTGGCTAGACCATCATTTCCATTGATCCTCTTCTCCAAGGTTGATGGCATTCTCGAGGTTGTGTCAGTCTTCCTCCAAACTCGGCATGTCATCGTCAGTTTCACTTCCCCCTTGTGTTAAGAGAGTCCCCTCTCGGTTTCTAGGGCCATTGGGAGCTCCGGCGGGAGGTGGTGGTGGCAGTCGCTGCTCCAACTGATTCATCCTAGCACTGATGCCTTGAATAGACTCGAGCATTTGCCTCATAACATCAGCTTGATCGGCTTCTCCCATCTTAGTACCTACAAAGTTTCAAAGATCAAGTGCTTAATGGGTTCTAATATAAGTCAAGTAAAACAACAGCTTGTGGGCTATAGTCCCAATGCTCAATACTAGGAACCGTCCTAATCACTAGCAAGGTAACCTCACAATGCAAAGACAATATGCAATTAATCCAAAACAAGTAAGAACTAATTCGCAATATGACCGTTATGGAAAGAGTTCTTGAACCGAATATGCAACTGAATAATTTTTATGAAATTTTTTTTTTTGTAAGATATGAAACAATACGAATTGATGCAATAATGAAACTTCTTTTGGGGTTTTTTTGAGATTGAAAAAAAAAATCGAATCAAAACAGTAGATAATGAAAACTTTTTATGATTTTTTTTTTTTTGAATGATGAATGAAACTAAGAACCAAAGTGAAAACTAAGAAAGAAAGATGCAAAGGATAGAGTACACCTGTTCAGGGAGCCTTTCGGCTCTGATACCAGATGACACACGCCTACTAACAGGTAACCGTGTAGGGATGATGGGATTGGGCCGCTGGTTGTTCAACGCTTTCGGCTTGCAATCAGTGGATGGACTATGGAAGGAAGTGGATCGAGATGGAGCTCAAACAAAGAGTTGTGCCACTCTATTTGTAAGAACTAAAGGATGAGATGAATAGTGGGATGGAACGAAAGTCGCCACAAGGCTTTATGGATCTAAGCCTTGATAAGACAAAGAACTCTCAAGCAATGAATAACACAAAGCTTTAGAGAACAAGAGTTTGGTACTTAGCCAAGAAGTTCGATCTTTATTGATATGGTGAAAGAATACACGGCTGTGAGGGGACTTTATAAACAGTCCAAACAGCTTTGCCCTTCTAGGGGACTTGAAACAGACTACAAAACCCTTAGGTTAAACTACTTGGCTAACAATGCCTTAAAACGAAAATGTAAATAAAAGGTGGCCAACATGCCTTATACTAAAGTTTAAATGAAATAAAAACTAAACCAAGAAAACAAAACAGAAAAGATTGATTAGTAGAACTAAACCATATGGAAATTAAGGATTCGGATCATACCTTGGTTTAGGTCCAAATGAGGCGGCTTACTTAGCTGACGTGATGGTGAATAAGGAAACTCCTTTGTTGGCATGAATCAATGGCCAGTCACGTGTATAACCTATGCTTTTGATGAGAGGGTCGTTGGTGATGTCTAAACCGCCTGCTTGCTCGTTGGGAAGGTCTTCTTGCTCAATGCCCTCCTTGTCTAGATAAGCCCTTGCCATTGCTGCTTCCTTGGCGATGCTTAGTTGACTTAGTTGAGTAGTGATATCCTCTAAGTGTTGGGAAGTGATCAGCGTCTCCACTGCTTGGTTGAAGCCATCAGCTAAGTCTTTAGTTCCTGATCTTGTTCTTGGAGCTTGTCTCATGGTAGGGATGTCAGCTTCAGCTCCTAAGTTTGTATCAATTCTATTCTCACATTCTCTCCTGTTCTTCACTTGTTCTTCATCATTTCACTTAAACATTCCGAAAATATTCTAACAAATAGTACAAGGAGAAGCCTCTATTACTTGTATCTCATTCCCTAGAAGATATCCCAATTGAAGATCCAAAACTGGTCCACAAGCAGAAAACGGGGAAAACAAACTTCTGATGAATCATACAAAGAAAATGGAGTAAATAGGCAAAACTGGTCTACTTGCGGAAAATGGGAAAAACGGACTTCTGTTAAATCATACAAAGAAAATAGAGTAAATAGGCTTAAAAATTTCATCTGGGACTCATAATAGTACAAGGAGAATCCTCTATTACTTGTATCTAATTCTGTAGAAAAGATCCCAAATCAAGATCCGAAACTGGTCTACTAGCTGAAAATGGGGAAAACGGACTTCTGATGAATCATACAAAGAAAATGGAGTAAATAGGCTTGAAATAGTCATCTGAGACTCATAATAGTACAAGGAGAAGCCTCAATTACTTGTATCTCATTCCCTTGAAGATATCCCAATTGAAGATCCGAAACTGGTCTACTTGCCGAAAATTGGGAAAACGGACTTCTGATCAATCATACAAAGAAAATGGAGTAAATCGGCTTGAAATAGTCATCTGGGACTCATAATAGTACAAGTAGAGGCCTCTATTACTTGTATCTCATTCCCTAGAAGCTATCCGAAATGAAGATCTGTAACTGGTCTACTTGCCGAAAATAGGGAAAAACAAACTTCCGATGAATCATACAAAGAAAATGGGGTAACTATGCTTGAAATAGTCATCTGGGACTCATAATAGTACAAGGAGAAGCCTCTATTACTTGTATCTTATTCTGTAGAAGAGATCCCAAATCAAGATCCGAAACTGGTCTACTAGCCGAAAATGGGGAAAACAGACTTTTGGTGAATCATACAAAGAAAATGGAGTAAATAGGCTTGAAATAGTCATCTGGGACTCATAATAGTACAAGGAGAAGCCTCTATTACTTGTATCTTATTCCGTAGAAGAGATCCCAAATCGAGATCCAAAACTGGTCTACTAGCCAAAAATGGAGAAAACGGACTTCTGATGAATCATACAAAGAAAATGTAGTAAATAGGCTTGGAATAGTCATCTGGGACTCATAATAGTACAAGAAGAAGCCTCTATTACTTGTATCTCTTTCCCTAAATTATATCCCAAATGAAGATCTGAAACTAGTCTACTTGCTGAAAATTGGGAAAACGGACTTCTGATAAATCATACAAAGAAAATGGGGTAAATCGGCTTGAAATAGTCATCTGGGACTCATAATAGTACAAGTAGAAGCCTCTATTACTTGTATCTCATTCCCTAGAAGATATCCGAAATGAAGATCTGTAACTGGTCTACTTGCCGAAAATAGGGAAAAACAAACTTCTGATGAATCATACAAAGAAAATGGGGTAACTATGCTTGAAATAGTCATCTGGGACTCATAATAGTACAAGGAGAAGCCTCTATTACTTGTATCTCAATCTGTAGAAGAGATCCCAAATCAAGATCCGAAACTGGTT
The DNA here is from genome assembly GCA_911865555.2 of Thlaspi arvense. Taxonomy (NCBI): domain Eukaryota; kingdom Viridiplantae; phylum Streptophyta; class Magnoliopsida; order Brassicales; family Brassicaceae; genus Thlaspi; species Thlaspi arvense. The sequence continues at coordinate 43,338,951 of OU466857.2, forward strand.
TACTAGCCGAAAATGGGGAAAACAGACTTTTGGTGAATCATACAAAGAAAATGGAGTAAATAGGCTTGAAATAGTCATCTGGGACTCATAATAGTACAAAGAGAAGCCTCTATTACTTGTATCTTATTCCGTAGAAGAGATCCCAAATCGAGATCCGAAACTGGTCTACTAGCCAAAAATGGAGAAAACGGACTTCTGATGAATCATACAAAGAAAATGTAGTAAATAGGCTTGGAATAGTCATCTAGGACTCATAATAGTACAAGAAGAAGCCTCTATTACTTGTATCTCATTACCTAGAAGATATCTCAATTGAAGATCTGAAACTGGTCTACTTACCGAAAATGGGGAAAACAGACTTCTGATAAATCATACAAAGAAAATGGAGTAAATCGGCTTGAAATAATCATCTGGGACTCATAATAGTACAAGTAGAAGCCTCTATTACATGTATCTCATTCCCTAAAAGATATCCCAAATGAAGATCTGAAACTGGTCTACTAGCCAAAAATGGGAAAAACGGATTTCTGATGAATCATAAAAAGAAAATGGAGTAAATAGGCATGAAATATTCATCTGGGACTCATAATAGTACAAGGAGAAGCTTATATTACTTGGATCTCATTCCCTAAAAGATATCCTAATTGAAGATCCGAAACTGGTCTACTTGGCGAAAATTGGGAAAACGGACTTCTGATAAATCATACAAAGAAAATGGAGTAAATCGGTTTGAACTAGTCATCTGGGACTCATAATAGTACAAGTAGAGGCCTCTATTACTTGTATCTCATTCCCTAGAAGATATCCCAATTGAAGATCTGTAACGGGTCTACTTGCCGAAAATTGGGAAAAACAGACTTCTGATGAATCAATCAAAGATAATGGGGTAACTATGCTTGAAAAAGTCATCTGGGACTCATAATAGTACAAGGAGATGCCTCTATTACTTGTATCTCATTCTGTAGAAGAGATCCCAAATCAAGATCCAAAACTGGTCTACTAGCCGAAAATGGAGAAAATGGACTTTTGATGAATCATACAAAGAAAATGCAGTAACTAGGCTTGAATTAGTCATCTGGGACTCGTAATAGTACAAGGAGAAGCCTCTATTACTTGTATCTCATTCCCTAGAGGATATCCCAAATGAAGATCCAAAACTGGTCTACTTGCGGAAAATGGGAGAAACGGACTTCTGTTAAATCATACAAAGAAAATGGAGTAAATAGGCTTGAAAATTTCATCTGGGACTCATAATAGTACAAGGAAAAGCCTCTATTACTTGTATCTCATTCTGTAGAAGAGATCCCAAATCATGATACGTATCAAAGTAGGAGGATGAATGGTGTCCGTACACATGCTTGGCATTCAAGTAAAGAGATGAGAGTGGAGTGCAAGGCAAGTGAATCTCTGCTTCCCTAAGTCAAATATCACAACGGTCACAAGAGAGGAAGAGAGGAAGCAAATAAGGATAAGGTCACATGTTCTACTTAAGCTCTTGGACGATTATGAGATGTCATTGTCACCATGAGGACCACACCATTTGTTTATGCTTTGTGTCCCTATCCATTGTAGCCGTTATCTTATCTTGTAGGTACTATAATAATATGATTTCCCTTATGATTCGACACTTTGAAAGTTAGACTAACACGGAACGGGATGATATCAATGATGGTCAAACGAGATGAAACACGAAGGGCAATGGACAACAATGATCAATGACAAAGAAATGACGACGATGATGATGATAAACAAGTTAATGTGAATGATTGAATATGAGAACTTAACACGGGTAAGATGAGAAAGCAGAATGGAGCGTTTGGTCACACTAAGGCTGCGGATGGTCCTTAGATTCACCGTGGATCGAATGGTCACACAAAGGGGATGAGATAACCTTTGATTTACCGGATCTATCGTTTCAGAGAGTTTGAGAATAAAAGGATAGATAACTCCAAAGCAAGTTCAAAGACAACATATAAAGAGATAGAACTCGGTACAAGCACCAAGAACATCTCGAAACAAAGCAAGGAAATGAATAAGGGGAGCGTCTAGTTTGAATAACAAAGAAAGAACTCTTAAACTACTTAGGTGAAACGGTTGCTGCTGGAACTTGTCTTGGACTAGCAAATGGGCCAACGATGGGTATACTTGCCTCGTTAAAAACCTCGCTTGCAAAACCCAAAGGGACAAAAACAAGACGAGGGAAAAAGAGTACAAGTATAGCCCATTCCCGATTTGCTAGCCGTGGGCTTGAATCAAAACCAAAGTGGTTTGATAAGCATGACTTTGATCTTCTTGATCCTCCGAGTGGTTAAGTAACGAATGCACTTGTTCTTGTAGTGCTTTGGCTCTTGAACGTGTCATTGGACCTTGGGGAATGTATAGAGCTTCTTCGGCTAAATGATCTCCTTTATCTTCTTCTCCATGGTCTTCTTCAAGCTCCAAGTCTTTAGCCTTGTCCAAGATCATATCATCCCCTCCCACTTGAGAAGGATTTGACCTCAAATCCGCTTCATCTGAAACAAAAGGAACAAGATCAGCAACATTAAAACTAGAACTAACATTATACTTACCTTGTAAATCCAGTTGATACGCATTGTCACTGATCCGTTTGATGATTTTGAAAGGACCGTCTATTCTTGGCATTAGCTTTGATTTCCTTTCATTAGGGAACCGTTCCTTCCTCAAATGCAACCAGACTTGATCTCCAACCTGAAAAACAACTTGTTTCCTTCCTTTGTTGGCGTGTTTGACATATAACTTAGTCTTTTCTTCTATGTTCTTTCGAGCACTTTCATGAATCTGCTGTATCAACTCTGCTTTTTTCTTTCCATCAGTGCTTGCTCTATCACTCAAAGGTAAAGGCATTAGGTCTAAAGGAGAAATAGGATTGAAACCATACACAATTTGAAAAGGCGAGTACTTAGAAGCAGAATGAACAGAGTGATTGTAAGCAAATTCTACGTGAGGTAAGCAATCCTCCCAACTCTTTAAATTCTTTTTAATCAAGGCACGCAGTAAGGTTCCTAAGGTTCTATTAACTACTTCAGTCTGACCATCAGTCTGTGGATGACAAGTAGTAGAAAACAACAATTTAGTGCCTAACTTAGACCAAAGTGTCTTCCAAAAGAAACTAAGAAACTTGGTATCACGATCAGAAACTATGGTCTTAGGCATGCCATGCAAACGTACAACTTCTTTGAAAAACAGATTAGCTACATGCAATGCATCATCAGTTTTGTTGCAAGCAATGAAGTGAGCCATTTTCGAAAACCTATCAACTACAACAAAGATAGAGTCCTTACCTGTTCTAGTTCTAGGCAAACCCATAACAAAATCCATTGAAATATCATTCCAAGGGTGCATAGGAATAGGAAGAGGGGTATACAAACCATTCGGTTGTACTTTAGACTTAGCTTGTTTGCATGTAGGACAACGGCCACATATTCGCTCAACGTCTCTTTTCATGTGAGGCCAATGGAAGTGATCTTTCATGACTTCTAACGTCTTGGCTATCCCAAAATGCCCCATAAGCCCGCCTCCGTGTGCTTCCCTGACAAATAAATCTCGAAGAGAGCAGTTAGGAATACACAAACGGTTCTCATAGAAGAGATACCCGTCTTGCTGATAATAATGTCCCGAAGCAAACTTCTCACATGCTTTAAAAATTTCTTGAAAATCAGGATCATCAGCATACATTTCTTTAATTTGTTCAAACCCTAAAAGCTTAGCAGAAAGAGTAGAGAGAAGGACGTACCTTCGAGACAATGCGTCGGCTACAACATTGTCTTTACCTTTTTTATATTTGATGACATAGGGAAAGGTTTCAATGAACTCGACCCACCTTGCGTGTCTTTTGTTAAGTTTTTGCTGGCCTTTGAGGTGCTTGAGAGATTCGTGATCCGTGTGTATAACAAATTCTTTTGGCCACAAGTAATGTTGCCAAGTCTGTAATGCCCGAACAAGAGCATACAACTCTTTGTCATATGTGGGATAGTTTAGTGTGGCTCCTCCAAGCTTTTCGCTGAAATAGGCAATTGGTCTTCTTTCTTGCATAAGCACGGCTCCAATACCTACACCAGAAGCGTCACACTCAATTTCAAAGGTTTTAACAAAGTCGGGTAAAGCTAATACTGGAGCATGAATAAGCTTCTCTTTAAGGCATTGAAACGCTTCTTCTTGAGCTTGTTCCCATTTGAACCCCACACTCTTCTTGATTACTTCGGTTAAAGGCGCGGCTATAGTACTGAAATCTCTTACGAAACGTCGGTAAAACCCAGCTAGACCATGAAAGCTTCGGACCTCTCCAATGGTTTTAGGACTTGGCCATTCTTGGATCGCCTTAACCTTTTCTTCATCTACCTTTACACCTTCTGTATTCACAACAAAACCTAAGAACACCACGTTATCCGTACAAAAAGTACACTTTTTAAAATTAGCATAAAGCTTTTCTTGCCTAAGCACTTCTAAAACAAGCTTAATATGCTTAACATGCTCTTCTAAGTTCTTAGAGTATATAAGAATGTCATCAAAGTATACTACCACAAACTCTCCTATATAAGCCCTAAGAACATGATTCATAAGTCTCATAAACGTACTAGGAGCATTAGTTAAACCAAATGGCATTACGAGCCACTCATACAGCCCTTGTTTTGTTTTAAAGGCTGTTTTCCACTCATCCCCTTCTTTCATCCTAATCTGATGATAACCACTTTTTAAATCTACTTTAGAGAAAATGTTAGAACCATATAACTCATCTAACATATCATCAAGTCTAGGAATGGGATGACGATACTTTACAGTGATGTTATTGATGGCTCGGCAGTCTACACACATGCGCCAGCTCCCATCTTTCTTTGGTACCAACAAAACGGGAACGGCACAAGGACTCATACTTTCACGAATATGTCCCTTAGCCATTAGATCATTAACTTGTTGTTGTAGTTCCCTTGTTTCCACCGGATTAGTTCTATAAGCAGGGCGGTTTGGTAGAGAAGCTCCGGGAACAAAGTCTATTTGATGTTCTATGCCTCGGATGGGTGGCAACTCCTTTGGTGAATCCTCTGGAAAAACATCACTAAACTCTTGCAAGAGTTGATTTATTTCACTCGGTAGCACCGGTGTGATGTTAGTTAAACTTGTTAGAGCTTCCTTATAAACAAATAAAACCAAAGAGCGATTTGAGAGAAAGGACTTTTTAACCTGACTGGCCTTAGCATAGAAGCTCGAATGTTTTGGTTTCTTCGAATCTTTCTTTTGATCAAGATACACTTCTTGAGGGGTCATGGGAATCAGAGTTGTTTTCTTGCCTTTGTATTCAAACGAGTGACGGTTAGAGAAACCATCATGAGTCACTCTCCTATCTGATTGCCACGGTCTTCCTAGAAGTATATGGCTGGCCTCCATTGGTAGAACATCACACAAAACCTCGTCTTCGTACCGACTAATAGTAATAGGGACGATCACTTGGCTACTAACGTTTAGCTCTCCAATGTTATTGAGCCACTGTAGCTTATAAGGGTTTGGATGCTTTGACGTCTTTAGACCAAGTTTCTTAACCATCGTATCACTAGCAACGTTGGTGCAGCTTCCTCCGTCGATGATAAGACTACATACCTTTCCTAGAACATGGCATCGCGTGTGAAAGAGATTTTCTCGTTGTTCTTGCTCCGGGGCCATAGTTTGTATGCTTAGAGTTCTCCTTGCTACCAACAAATCACCTCTGACTGGTGGGAGAATGTCTTCTTCACAGGTTTCTTCTGGACACTCGTCCTCGGACTCAAATTCGCCGTTATCAAGGAGAATCATCATACGCTTGTTGGTACACTCATTGGCGTAATGGCCTCTACCGTGACACTTAAAACACTTGACGTCGCGTGTCCTTGTCAACCCCTCTATAGTTTTTCCTTTGTGATCTGTAGGCGGCTTTGATTCGGTTTTCGGAGCTATGAACGGTTTACTTTCCCTCGGGTAGCTACTCTTATCCTCTCTTGAGTAACTAGCCCGGTTATAAGTTGTCCCGGTTCCATGACTTATCCGAGAGGGACCTTTCCTCTTGATCTGTTGCTCGAATAGAATGGCTTTGTGTAACATTTCTTCTAGCTCCACATAGTACTGAGTTTCCACACGATCTTGTATCTCACGGTTTAATCCTCCAAGAAAGCGTGCCATCGTAGCTTCCCGGTCTTCTACTATATCAGCTCGAATCATCAAAGTTTCCATCTCCTGATAGTATTCCTCAACCGAGCGGTTTCCTTGTGCAAGCTTTCTGAGTTGTTGATGTAGTTCACGGTGGTAGTGACTCGGCACAAACCTCTTTCTCATCAGGCTTCTCAACTCGTTCCAAGTCTCCACCGGATACTCACGGTTTCTTCTTCTGGTAGTAACTATCTGATCCCACCAACTAAGGGCATAGTCGTAGAATTCAGTCGCAGCAATCTTCACTCTATTGATCTCAGTACAGTGCTGAGCATCAAACACAAGCTCAATCTTCTTTTCCCATTCTAAGTAGGCAGCTGGATCGTTTCTCCCATGAAAAGATGGTATCTTAAGTTTAATGCCTCCAAGCGGGTCTGGTATACGTTCCCTGTCGTGCCTTTCTCGTCTAGGTCTTCGCTGACGACCTTGAGAAGACTCGCTCTTGGGACAGTAATAAGAATCAGTTGAATCGCCACTAGAATGTCCGGTTGAAACATGATCACGCCGGTTTCTTCTTCTAGGGGGCGAATGATTTGATCTGTTGTCTGCTTGATTTAGGTTTTGCTCTTGGCGGAAGGCTTCAAATCGATCGTTGAGAAGTTTGTCAAAACGAGCAGTCATGGCTTCGACCCATAGTTTGTTATTGACGTTGTTGATACTTTCTTCTTCCTCAAGATTTTCCATGGTACCTGAAACGTTTAAACAAATTCTCACAGTAAAATAATCCTATGTTGATTGGTTTTAGAAATGGATCATAGATTCAGATGATGAGAAACAAGCAAACAAAGATCTAACACCTTAGAACAAAAGATCCGTGCAACACAAGAATTTTAATCGACAAAAATATTGAAAAGTGATATCAACAAGATCTAAACATTCAAAGTGGCTCTGATACCACTTAATATGATTTCCCTTATGATTCGACACTTTGAAAGTTAGACTAACACGGAACGGGATGATATCAATGATGGTCAAACGAGATGAAACACGAAGGGCAATGGACAACAATGATCAATGACAAAGAAATGACGACGATGATGATGATAAACAAGTTAATGTGAATGATTGAATATGAGAACTTAACACGGGTAAGATGAGAAAGCAGAATGGAGCGTTTGGTCACACTAAGGCTGCGGATGGTCCTTAGATTCACCGTGGATCGAATGGTCACACAAAGGGGATGAGATAACCTTTGATTTACCGGATCTATCGTTTCAGAGAGTTTGAGAATAAAAGGATAGATAACTCCAAAGCAAGTTCAAAGACAACATATAAAGAGATAGAACTCGGTACAAGCACCAAGAACATCTCGAAACAAAGCAAGGAAATGAATAAGGGGAGCGTCTAGTTTGAATAACAAAGAAAGAACTCTTAAACTACTTAGGTGAAACGGTTGCTGCTGGAACTTGTCTTGGACTAGCAAATGGGCCAACGATGGGTATACTTGCCTCGTTAAAAACCTCGCTTGCAAAACCCAAAGGGACAAAAACAAGACGAGGGAAAAAGAGTACAAGTATAGCCCATTCCCGATTTGCTAGCCGTGGGCTTGAATCAAAACCAAAGTGGTTTGATAAGCATGACTTTGATCTTCTTGATCCTCCGAGTGGTTAAGTAACGAATGCACTTGTTCTTGTAGTGCTTTGGCTCTTGAACGTGTCATTGGACCTTGGGGAATGTATAGAGCTTCTTCGGCTAAATGATCTCCTTTATCTTCTTCTCCATGGTCTTCTTCAAGCTCCAAGTCTTTAGCCTTGTCCAAGATCATATCATATAAATAGAACATTTGTGAACCATTGTAAGATTAACTTAAGGAATAATAATCCTCCTTAAACCATTTTCTCTTGTTCTTCATGTTCTTCATTCCTTTCTCTCTTCATTGCAAACTTCCGCAAACAAATCTAACATGGTATCAGAGCGGTTTGTAGATCTTTGGACTACAACCTTTTGATTCTCATCACTCTTTTCTCGATTCCATCTCTTCGTTATTACTCTCTTAAAACTCCAGAAAATTCTTAATCTTTACCCAACGGTCCATAACCCTTAATCACTCTTCTTTTACTTTAAATCACTCCTAAACATCCTCTAAACCACCTAAAACACTCTCATTCCACCATACTCTCATTCGCTCACCTTCTAATCACCTATAATTTACCATCTAAAACCGTTTACCCAACGGTCCTTTGCTTTGCCCAACGGTCCATAGTATCTAAAACATGGCCTTGGAGAACAACAAGCCATTGGCGTTACCAGTGACCATCAAAGGGGTTAACTACTTGCTGTGGTCAAGAACCACAAGAACCGCCTTGTGTGGAACAGGTCTTTGGAGTCATGTGTCAAGCAACGCTCCTATAGCAGCACCACCAGCCGCCGGAGCTGTCATTGTCCCAGCCGAAGAGACCCAATGGTACAAGGAAGATCAGACCGTTCTTACTCTCCTACAAAGCTCCCTTAGCAATGAAATCTTGGAGGCTTACTCATACTGTGAAACCGCCAAAGAGCTATGGAAGACTCTGAAGCAAGTATTCGGCAACATCTCCAATCTCAGCCGTGTATTTGAAGTCAAGAAGGCTATCAATGAGCTAAGGCAAGAAGATATGGAGTTTACTAAGCATTTTGGAAGATTCAGAGCACTATGGGCAGAACTGGAGATGCTAAGGCCAAGCACAGTTGACCCTCAAGTCCTGAACGACAGAAGAGAGCAAGACAAAGTCTTTGGCTTGCTCATGACCCTCAGCTCAACTTATAATGACCTCATCAAGCACCTCCTTAGAGCAGAACGGTTGCCAACCCTTGAAGAAGTGTGTTCTCAATTCCAAAAGGAGCAAGGATCACTCGGCTTATTTGGAGGAAAGGGGGAACTTGTTTCAGCCAACAAGGGTGCTTACCAGTTTGAAGAACGGAGGAGCTCATTCTGCGAGCATTGCAAGAAAAAGGGGCATGTTAAAGACAAGTGCTGGATCCTTCACCCACATCTCAAGCCTAGCAAGTGGAAGGAAGGAAAGGCTAGCTATGCCGCCGAGAACACCACTCATAAAGGCGAATCATCTAAGACAACCGCTGGAGAAGAAGGAGCAGCTAACTCCTCTCAATTCGTGACAAAATCAGATCTAGATGCACTGATTAAAGCGCTTAAGGAATCTGGTAACACTCTTGGTACCTCCTTTCATGTAATGAAGCACTATGGTAACTCTTATAGTTCTTCATATACTCTTAGGACTAAACCATTGATTGTAGATTCAGGCGCCTCACATCATATGATCAGTGACTTAAATCTGATTAGTAATCTAAAGCCAACAGTAGGAAATGTTGAGATTGCTAATGGAGAAAAGGTGCCTATTAAAGGCATAGGAGATTTAAAACTCTTTGATAGATCATCTAAAGCGTTTTATATGCCAACCTTTACCTCTAATTTGTTATCTGTTAAGAAAGCTACAACTGATTTAGATTGTATTGCTATATTTGGACCTAATGATGTGTGTTTTCAGGATATTAAAACCAACATAATGCTTGGAAAAGGGACTACTAAGGATGATCTCTATGTTCTTGAGGACACTAAGTTTTTATCTTCCAATAATGTTGTAGCTTCTGCTAATAATGCAATTTGGCATGCTAGATTAGGTCATCCTCATGCTCGTGCATTGAGTCTTTTATTACCTAAAGTTAGTTTTAAAAATGATGAATGTGAGGCTTGTATCTTAGGAAAACATTGTAGGACTGTGTTTCCCAAGTCATCTACTATCTATGAAAAATGTTTTGATTTAGTGCATTCAGATGTTTGGTCATCACCATGTGAATCTAGAGATCAAAACAAATATTTTGTCACTTTTATAGATGAAAAATCTAAGTATACTTGGGTAACTCTCCTTCCATCCAAGGATAGAGTCTTTGAGGCATTTAAAAATTTTCAAAATCATATCACTAACCATTTTAATGCCGAGATTAAGATCTTTAGATCAGATAATGGAGGCGAATACACAAGCACCGTTTTCAGAGAACATCTCACCTCACATGGAATCATTCATCAAACTAGCTGCCCTTACACGCCTCAACAGAATGGTGTAGCTGAGAGGAAAAACAGACATCTAATGGAGGTGGCGAGATCTATGATGTTTCAACATAATGTACCAAAGCGGTTTTGGGGCGATGCTGTTCTTACAGCTTGCTACTTGATCAACCGAATCCCTACCAAAGTTCTCCATGACTCCTCACCCTATGAGGTACTCAACTCAACTAAACCCTCTCTTGATCACTTACGAGTGTTTGGTTGTGTGTGTTTCGCCTTTATTCCAGGGGATCATAGAACAAAACTGGAAGCTAAAAGTATGAGATGTATGTTCATTGGCTACTCTACTACCCAAAAGGGGTACAAATGCTACAACCATGATACACGCCGGGTCATAGTCTCTCGTGATGTCAAGTTCTTAGAGTCAGAAAGCTTCTATGCCAAACAACAGTGGGAGGACCTACAAGGGCTATCTACCTCTACCTCTGATAGGGCAACTAGCTTACGGCTCATCCTAGACCACCTTGGGGTCACTACACCTACTAGTGCTCCTGCTGTTGATCCTGAGGGGGGAAATGAGGAACAAGCAAACTTGGAGACCCAAGATAATGCTCATGATCAAGCAGAAGCAGAAGCAAACTTGGAAAGCCCCACACCAGTTCAGTCTCCAGAACATCCTAGATCCTCTCCTCACGTTGTACCGCTAAGAAGAAGTCAACGCTTAGAGCGCCTACAACAACAAGTGGAACAACAAGCAGCACAAGCTCCAGCCCCAGCTCCTGCTCCAGCAGCCCTAAGGAGAAGCACAAGGGAAAGGCAGGATCCATCAAATTGGGTTAAGACCAGAGTGTACTACAACGGCAATGCAGTAGCTCATCCTACTCAAGTAACTTGCTCTTTCGCTCAGTTTCCAAAGGAGCACCAAGCCTTCCTAGTAGCATTGGAACAAGGTCAGGTACCTAGATCTTACGAAGAAGCAGTAGAGTATGAGGTATGGCGGAATGCAATCAGTGAGGAAAGGGGTGCTATGGAAAAGAATCACACTTGGGATGAGGCTACATTGCCTAAAGGGAAGAAAACCGTGAGCTCAAGATGGGTCTTCACTATCAAATACAAAAGCAATGGGGAAATAGAAAGGTATAAGGCTCGGCTAGTTGCTAGGGGCTTCACTCAGACCTATGGAGAAGACTATGGAGACACCTTTGCACCAGTGGCTAAGCTTCACACGGTTAGAGTTGTCATCTCACTTGCAGTAAATCTAGAATGGGATCTTTGGCAAATGGATGTGAAGAATGCATTCCTGCAAGGAGAGCTCGAAGAGGAAGTCTATATGACTCCACCACCAGGAGTGGAAGAGGACATCACTCGTGGCAAAGTGCTAAGGCTGAGAAAGGCTATATACGGTCTTAAGCAATCACCAAGAGCTTGGTACCACCGGCTAAGTAGAGTTCTGTTTGATAGGGGATTTAGCGGCTCAGAAGCTGATCACACCTTATTCACTCTCACCAGCCAAGAAGGTATAGTAGTCATTCTCATTTATGTAGATGATATAATCATCTCTAGGAATGACAAGGTAAACATTCAAGCTACTAAAGACTATTTAAAGACTGTTTTTGATATTAAAGATCTAGGTGAACTAAAATACTTCTTAGGTATTGAAGTTTGTAGATCTAAAGAAGGCTTGTTTCTCTCACAAAGAAAATATATGCTTGATATGTTGAGTGAAACAGGAAACCTTGGAGATAAAGTAGCTAAAACCCATCTTGAAGATAGCTACAAAATGGACCGAAAGGGGGAGCTAGAGGATGAACCCTTTGAAAATGTCACACAATATCGCAGGATGGTTGGTAAGCTAATCTATCTTACAATAACTAGACCTGACTTGTGTTTTGCTGTGAATCAGGTTAGCCAATACATGAAAGCTCCAAAGATGTATCATTGGAGCATGGTCAAGCGCATCCTCAGCTATGTTCAAGGAACGATTGGTCATGGCATTTGGATGGGGTGCAATGGAAGCTCAGAGCTAGTGGGATACTGTGATGCAGATTGGGCAGGAGACCGTGTAGACAGAAGATCCACTACTGGCTATTGCACATTCATTGGAGGGAATCTAGTCACATGGAAGAGCAAGAAGCAAAATGTGGTAGCATGCTCTAGTGCTGAAGCTGAATACCGAGCTATGAGAAGGCTAACAACCGAGCTAATGTGGCTAAGAAACCTCCTCAAAGACCTCGGGCGAGAGACAAACACACCGATCACAATGCATTGTGATAATCAGGCGGCTATGCATATAGCATCAAACTCGGTCTTCCATGAAAGGACCAAGCATATAGAGGTGGATTGTCATAAAGTCAGGGAGCAAGTGCAACTTGGAGTCATTCTGCCATGCTACACAAAGAGTTCAGATCAGCTAGCTGACATCTTCACCAAGGCTGTCAACCAGAAGACAAGCGAGTTCATCCACTCTAGGATGGGACTCGTTGATATCTCAGCTTGAGCTCACCTAGCCGTGGAAGATCACACTCTTTTTCCCTCAATGTAGTTTTGTCCCATGAGGTTTTCTACATTGAGGTTTTTAATGAGGTGATCCTTCATGGCTCCAAGCTCTAACCATTCACCATGGTTAAAGCTTGAGGGGGAGTATCAAAGTAGGAGGATGAATGGTGTCCGTACACATGCTTGGCATTCAAGTAAAGAGATGAGAGTGGAGTGCAAGGCAAGTGAATCTCTGCTTCCCTAAGTCAAATATCACAACGGTCACAAGAGAGGAAGAGAGGAAGCAAATAAGGATAAGGTCACATGTTCTACTTAAGCTCTTGGACGATTATGAGATGTCATTGTCACCATGAGGACAATACCATTTGTTTATGCTTTGTGTCCCTATTCATTGTAGCCGTTATCTTATCTTATAGGTTCTAAAAATAGAACATTTGTGAACCATTGTAAGATTAACTTAAGGAATAATAATCCTCCTTAAACCATTTTCTCTTGTTCTTCATGTTCTTCATTCCTTTCTCTTTTCATTGCAAACTTCCGCAAACAAATCTAACAATACGAAACTGGTCTAATAGCCGGAAATGGGGAAAACGGACTTCTGATGAATCATACAAACAAAACGGAGTAAATAGGCTTGAAATAGTCATCAGGGACTCATAATAGCACAAGGAGAAGCCTCTATTACTTGTATTTCATTCTGTAGAAGAGATCCGAAATCAAGATCCTAAACTGGTCTACTAGCCGAAAATGAGGAAAACGGACTTTTGATGAATCATACAAATAAAATGGAGTAAATAGGTTTGACATTTTCATCTGGGACTAATAATAGTACAAGGAGAAGCCTCTATTACTTGTATCTTATTCCCTAGAAGATATCCCAAATGAAGATCCGAAACTGGTCTACTTGCCGAAAATGGGAAAAACAGACTTCTGTTAAATCATACAAAGAAAATGGAGTAAATAGGCTTGAAACTTTCATCTGGGACTCATAATAGTACAAGGAGAAACTTCTATCACTTGTATCTCATTCTGTAGAAGAGATCCCAAATCAAGATCCGAAACTGGTCTACTAGCCGAAAATGGAGAAAACGGACTTCTGATGAATCCTACAAAGAAAATGGAGTAAATAGGCTTTAAATGGTCATCTGGGAATCATAATAGTACAAGGAGAAGCCTCTATTACTTGTATCTCATTCCGTAGAAGAGATCCCAAATCAAGATCCAAAACTGGTCTACTAGCCAAAACTAGAGAAAATGGACTTCTGATGAATCAAACAAATAAAATGAAGTAAATAGGCTTGAAATAGTCATCTTGGACTCATAATAGTACAAGGAGAAGCCTCTATTACTTGTATCTCATTCCCTAGAAGATATCCCAAATAAATATCCAAAACTGGTCTACTTGCGGAAAATGAGAAAAACGGACTTCTGTTAAATCATACAAAGAAAATGGAGTAAATAGGTTTGAAAATTTCATCTGGGACTCATAATAGTACAAGGAGAAGCCTCTATTACTTGTATCTCATTATGCAGAAGAGATCCCAAATTAAGATGCAAAACTGTTCTTCTAGCCGAGAATGGGGAAAATGGATTTCTGATGAATCATACAAAGAAAATGGATTAAATGGGCTTGAAATAGTCATCTAGGACTCATAATAGTACAAGGAGAAACCTCGATTACTTGTATCTCATTCCCTAGAAGATATCCCAATTGAAGATCCGAAACTGGTCTACTTGCCGAAAATTGTGAAAACGGACTTCTGATAAATCATACAAAGAAAATGGAGTAAATCGGCTTGAAATAGTCATATGGGACTCATAATAGTACAAGTAGAAGCCTCTATTACTTGTATCTCATGCCCAAGAAGATATCCCAAATGAAGATCTGTAACTGGTCTACTTGCCAAAAATATGGAAAAACGGACTTCTGATGAATCATACAAAGAAAATGGGGTAAATATGCTTGAAATAGTCATCTCGTACTCATAATAGTACAAGAAGAAGCCTCTATTACTTGTATCTCATTCTGTAGAAGAGATCCCAAATCAAGATCCGAAACTGGTCTACTAGCCGAATATGGGGAAAACAAACTTTTGGTGAATCATACAAAGAAAATGGAGTAAATAGGCTTTAAATAGTCATCTGGGAATCGTAATAGTACAAGGAGAAGCCTATATTACTTGTATCTCATTCCGTAGAAGAGATCCCAAATCAAGATCCAAAACTGGTCTACTAGCCAAAACTAGAGAAAATGGACTTCTGATGAATCATACAAATAAAATGAAGTAAATAGGCTTGAAATAGTCATCTTGGACTCATAATAGTACAAGGAGAAGCCTATATTACTTGTATCTCATTCCCTAGAAGATATCCTAAATAAATATCCCAAACTGGTCTACTTGCGGAAAATGAGAAAACGGACTTCTGTTAAATCATACAAAGAAAATGGAGTAAATAGGCTTGAAAATTTCATCTGGGACTCATAATAGTACAAGGAGAAGCCTCTATTACTTGTATCTCATTCTGTAGAAGAGATCCCAAATCAAGATCCAAAACTGGTCTACTAGCCAAAACTAGAGAAAATGGACTTCTGATGAATCATACAAATAAAATGAAGTAAATAGGCTTGAAATAGTCATCTTGGACTCATAATAGTACAAGGAGAAGCCTTTATTACTTGTATCTCATTCCCTAGAAGATATCCCAAATATATATCCAAAACTGGTCTACTTGCAGAAAATGAGAAAAACGGACTTCTGTTAAATCATACAAAGAAAATATAGTAAATAGGTTTGAAAATTTCATCTGGGACTCATAAAAGTACAAGGAGAAGCCTCTATTACTTGTATCTCATTATGCAGAAGAGATCCCAAATTAAGATCCAAAACTGTTCTTCTAGCCGAGAATGGGGAAAACGGATTTCTGATGAATCATACAAAGAAAATGGATTAAATAGGCTTGAAATAGTCATCTAGGACTCATAATAGTACAAGGAGAAACCTCGATTACTTGTATCTCATTCCCTAGAAGATATCCCAATTGAAGATCCGAAACTGGTCTACTTGCCGAAAATTGTGAAAACGGACTTCTGATAAATCATACAAAGAAAATGGAGTAAATCGGCTTGAAATAGTCATATGGGACTCATAATAGTACAAGTAGAAGCCTCTATTACTTGTATCTCATGCCTTAGAAGATATCCCAAATGAAGATCTGTAACTGGTCTACTTGCCGAAAATATGGAAAAACGGACTTCTGATGAATCATACAAAGAAAATGGGGTAAATATGCTTGAAATAGTCATCTCGGACTCATAATAGTACAAGGAGAAGCCTCTATTACTTGTATCTCATTCTGTAGAAGAGATCCCAAATCAAGATCCGAAACTGGTCTACTAGCCGAATATGGGGAAAACAGACTTTTGGTGAATCATAGAAAGAAAATGGAGTAAATAGGCTTTAAATAGTCATCTGGGAATCGTAATAGTACAAGGAGAAGCCTATATTACTTGTATCTCATTCCGTAGAAGAGATCCCAAATCAAGATCCAAAACTGGTCTACTAGCCAAAACTAGAGAAAATGGACTTTTGATGAATCATACAAATAAAATGAAGTAAATAGGCTTGAAATAGTCATCTTGGACTCATAATAGTACAAGGAGAAGCCTATATTACTTGTATCTCATTCCCTAGAAGATATCCCAAATAAATATCCAAAACTGGTCTACTTGCGGAAAATGAGAAAACGGAATTCTGTTAAATCATACAAAGAAAATGGAGTAAATAGGCTTGAAAATTTCATCTGGGACTCATAATAGTACAAGGAGAAGCCTCTATTACTTGTATCTCATTCTGTAGAAGAGATCCCAAATTAAGGTCCAAAACTGGTCTACGAGCCGAAAATGGGGAAAACGGACTTCTGATGAATCATACAAAGAAAATGGAGTAAATAGGCTTGAAATAGTCATCTAGGACTCATAATAGTACAAGGAGAAACCTCTATTACTTGTATCTCATTCCCTAGAAGATATCCTAATTGAAGATCCGAAACTGGTCTACTTGCCGAAAATTGTGAAAACGGACTTCTGATAAATCATACAAAGAAAATGGAGTAAATCGGCTTGAAATAGTCATATGGGACTCATCATAGTACAAGTAGAAGCCTCTATTACTTGTATCTCATGCCTTAGAAGATATCCCAAATGAAGATCTGTAACTGGTCTACTTGCCGAAAATAGGGAAAAACGGACTTCTGATGAATCATACAAAAAAAATGGGGTAAATATGCTTGAAATAGTCATCTCGGACTCATAATAGTACAAGCAGAAGCCTCTATTACTTGTATCTCATTCTGTTGAAGAGATCCCAAATGAAGATCAGAAACTGGTCTACTAGCCGAAAATGGGGAAAACGGACTTTTGATGAATCATACAAAGAAAATGGAGTAAATAGGCTTGAAATAGTCATCTGAGAATCATAATAGTACAAGGAGAAGCCTCTATTACTTGTATCTTTTTCCGTAGAAGAGATCCCAAATCAAGATCTGAAACTGGTCTACTAGCCAAAAAGGGAGAAAACGGACTTCTTATGAATCATACAAAGAAAATGTAGTAAATATCAAAGTAGAAGGATGAATGGTGTCCGTACACATACTTGGCATTCAAGGAAATAGACGAGAGTGGGATGCAAGGTATGATATCAAGCTAAGTGGAGTGCAAGGCAAGGGAATGGTTGGCATTGTTATCTACACCAACGGTCACATTAGTTTCTAGACTAAAGAAGATAAGGTCACATGTTACACTTAAGGATATGAACGTTGGAGGCTTCCCTTGACCAGTCACTATCACCGTGAGGACCACATCCACTTGTTTATTCCTTGTGTCTCTTTCATATGTAGCCGTTACTCACCATTGTATAAGTTTATATATAGACTCTTTCTATCATTGTAATGAGTTAACTTAAGGAATAATAATCCTCCTTAACCCTCTTTCTCTTGTTCGTCATGCTCTTCATTCATTTCTCTCCTTTATTGTAAACTTCCGCAAACAATTCCAACATGGTATCAGAGCGGTTTGTAGATCTTTGGACTACAACCTTTTGATTCTCATCACTCTCCTCTTGATTTCATCTCTCGGTTTTCACTCTTTCAAAGTTTCAGAAAATCCTTAATCTTTACCCAACGGTCCATAGCTCTCAATCACTCCTCTTTTACTTTAAATCACCCCTAAACACTCTCTAACCCGCCTAAAACACTCTCATTCCACCATACTCTCATTCACTCACCTTCTAATCACCTCTAATTTACCATCCAAAACCGTTTACCCAATGGTTCCTTGCTTTGCCCAACGGTCCATAGTATCTAAAACATGGCCTTGGAGAACAACAAGCCATTGGCTTTACCAGTGACCCTCAAAGGGGTGAACTACTTGCTGTGGTCAAGAACCACAAGAACCGCCTTGTGTGGAAGAGGTCTTTGGAGTCATGTGTCAAGCGATGCTCCTAGAGCAGCACCACCAGCCGCCGGAGCCGTCATTGTCCCAGCCGAAGAGACCCAATGGTACAAGGAAGATCAGACCGTCCTTGCTCTTCTACAAAGCTCCCTTAGCAATGAAATCTTGGAGGCTTACTCATACTGTGAAACCGCCAAAGAGCTATGGGGGACTCTGAAGCAAGTATTCGGCAACATCTCCAATCTCAGCCGTGTATTTGAAGTCAAGAAGGCTATCAATGAGCTAAGGCAAGAAGATATGGAGTTTACTAAACATTTTGGAAGATTCAGAGCACTATGGGCAGAACTGGAGATGCTAAGGCCAAGCACAGTTGACCCTCAAGTCCTGAACGACAGAAGAGAGCAAGACAAAGTCTTTGGCCTGCTCATGACCCTCAGCTCAACTTACAATGACCTCATCAAGCACCTCCTTAGAGCAGAACGGTTGCCAACCCTTGAAGAAGTGTGTTCTCAAATCCAAAAGGAGCAAGGATCACTCGGCTTATTTGGAGGAAAGGGGGAACTTGTCTCAGCCAACAAGGGCGCTTACCAGTTTGAAGAAAGGAGGAGCTCATTCTGCGAGCATTGCAAGAAAAAGGGGCATGTTAAAGACAAGTGCTGGATCCTTCACCCACATCTCAAGCCTAGCAAGTGGAAGGAAGGGAAGGCTAGCTATGCCGCCGAGAATACCACTCATAAGGGCGAATCATCTAAGACAACCGCTGGAGAAGAAGGAGCAGCTAACTCCTCTCAATTCGTGACAAAAACAGACCTAGATGCACTGATCAAAGCGCTTAAGGAATCTGGTAACACTCTTGGTACCTCCTTTCATGTAATGAAGCACTATGGTAACTCTTATAGTTCTTCATATACTCTTAGGACTAAACCATTGATTGTAGATTCAGGCGCTTCACATCATATGATTAGTGACTTAAATCTGATTAGTAACCTAAAGCCAACAGTAGGAAATGTTGAGATTGCTAATGGAGAAAAGGTACCTATTAAAGGCATAGGAGATTTAAAACTCTTTGATAGATCATCTAAAGCGTTTTATATGCCAACCTTTACCTCTAATTTGTTATCTGTTAAGAAAGCTACAACTGATTTAGATTGTATTGCTATCTTTGGACCTAATGATGTGTGTTTTCAGGATATTAAAACCAACAGAATGCTTGGAAAAGGGACTACTAAGGATGATCTCTATGTTCTTGAAGACACTAAGTTTTTATCTTCTAATAATGTTGTAGCTTCTGCTAATAATGCAATTTGGCATGCTAGATTAGGTCATCCTCATGCTCGTGCATTGAGTCTTTTATTACCTAAAGTTAGTTTTAAAAATGATGAATGTGAGGCTTGTATCTTAGGAAAACATTGTAGGACTGTGTTTCCCAAGTCATCTACTATCTATGAAAAATGTTTTGATTTAGTGCATTCAGATGTTTGGTCATCACCATGTGAATCTAGAGATCAAAACAAATATTTTGTCACTTTTATAGATGAAAAATCTAAGTATACTTGGGTAACTCTCCTTCCATCCAAGGATAGAGTCTTTGAGGCATTTAAAAATTTTCAAAATCATATCACTAACCATTTTAATGCCAAGATTAAGATCTTTAGATCAGATAATGGAGGCGAATACACAAGCAATGTTTTCAGAGAACATCTCACTTCACATGGAATCATTCATCAAACTAGCTGCCCCTACACGCCTCAACAGAATGGTGTAGCTGAGAGGAAAAACAGACATCTAATGGAGGTGGCGAGATCCATGATGTTTCAACATAATGTACCAAAGCGATTTTGGGGCGATGCTGTCCTTACAGCTTGCTACTTGATCAACCGAATTCCTACCAAAGTTCTCCATGACTCCTCACCCTATGAGGTACTCAACTCAACTAAACCCTCTCTTGATCACTTACGAGTGTTTGGTTGTGTGTGTTTTGCCTTTATTCCAAGGGATCATAGAACAAAACTGGAAGCTAAAAGCATGAGGTGTATGTTCATTGGCTACTCTACTACCCAAAAGGGGTACAAATGCTACAGCCATGATACACGCCGGGTCATAGTCTCTCGTGATGTCAAATTCTTAGAGTCAGAAAGCTTCTATGCCAAACAACCGTGGGAGGACCTACAAGGGCTATCTACCTCTACCTCTGATAGGGCAGCTAGCTTACGGCTCATCCTAGACCACCTTGGGGTAACAACACCTACTAGTGCTCCAGCTGTTGATCCTGAGGGGGGAAATGAGGAACAAGCAAACTTGGAGACCCAAGATAATGCTCATGATCAAGCAGAAGCAAACTTGGAAAGCCCCACACCAGTTCAGTCTCCGGGACACCCTAGCTCCTCACAGTCTCCGGGACACCCTAGCTCCTCTCCTCACGTTGTACCGCTAAGAAGGAGTCAACGCTTAGAGCGCCTACAACAACAAGCAGAACAAGCTCCGGCTCCAGCTCCTGCTCCAGCAGCCCTAAGGAGAAGCACTAGGGAAAGGCAGGATCCATCAAATTGGGTTAACACCAGAGTGTACTACAACGGCAATGCAGTAGCTCATCCTACTCAAGTAACTTGCTCTTTCGCTCAGTTTCCAAAGGAGCACCAAGCCTTCCTAGTAGCATTGGAGCAAGGTCAGGTACCTAGATCTTACGAAGAAGCAGTAGAGTATGAGGTATGGCGGAATGCAATCAGTGAGGATAGGGGTGCTATGGAAAAGAATCACACTTGGGATGAGGCTACATTGCCTAAAGGGAAGAAAACCGTGAGCTCAAGATGGATCTTCACTATCAAATACAAAAGCAACGGGGAAATAGAAAGGTATAAGGCTCGGCTAGTAGCAAGAGGATTCACTCAAACCTATGGAGAAGACTATGGAGACACCTTTGCACCAGTGGCGAAGCTCCACACAGTTAGAGTTGTCATCTCACTTGCCGTGAATCTGGAATGGGATCTTTGGCAAATGGATGTGAAGAATGTGTAAATTATAGAAGATTATAGAAGGAAAGTCTCGACTCTCATGTTTAGAAATGAAGAAAATATCTGATGAAATGTATTAGGGAAAAGTTGTATTACATGAGAGGGGATACACTTGGTTTATATAGAACAAACTCTAGGTCAGAAAGGGTTACGCACAAAGCCTCTATTGCGTCCTCATTCTGCCTTGTACAAACCATGTGTGACTCAGCCCCCTTTACAGCTCATAACGGTAACAAAAGGATAAGGGTGGAGGTACAGCCGCTACAAGACGGATGAGTCATCACCGTACGGTCAACATGACCGTTAGCACTTTTTGTCCTCCTTTCCCAAGTTTACCATGGATAAATTGGCAAACTTGGTTACTTGCTGCCTTGGTAAATATGTCGGCCAGTTGGTCCGAACTCTTAGTGAAGCAAGGGAGAATTGTACCGTCTTCAATCTTCTCTCTTGTCTTGTGGCAATCAGTCTCTATGTGCTTGGTCCTCTCGTGAAACACGGGATTAGTGGCTATATGGATGGCGGCTTGGTTGTCACAATGGAAGGTGATTGGCGTCTTCTGCTCTATCCCAAGGTCCTTAAGTAGAGCTTTCAGCCATGTTAACTCATTTGTGAGCTTCTTCATAGCCCTATACTCTGCTTCAGCACTTGAACAAGACACCACCTTCTGCTTCTTTGTCTTCCAAGTCACAAGATTTCCACCAATGAAAGTGCAAAAGCCGGTTGTAGACTGCCTTGTGTTGCGATCTCCATTGTAATCTGCATCACAGTATCCAACAATTTCCGTGCTAGAGTTTCTTCCCATCCAAATGCCTTTGCCGGGACTCCCTTTGATATATCTCAGAATCCTTTCCACCAAGCTCCAATGGTATACCGTAGGTACTTGCATATGTTGAGCCACCTGATTCACAGCAAAAGAAAGATCAGGCCGAGTATATGTCAAGTATATGAGCTTACCAACGAGTCTTCGGTACTGTTCTGGGCAATGATATGGAGTATCATCCTTCTCCCCCTTTCGATTGACCTTGTTTCCTTGCTCTAGTGGTGTATCCACCGGTTTAGCTCCAAGTTTTCCTGTAAGCTTTAGGAGATCGAGTGCATATTTCCTTTGTGAGAGAAATAGTCCCTCCTTGGATCTACACACTTCGATCCCTAAGAAATACTTCAAAACACCCAAATCTTTAATATCAAAAGCTGAGTGTAAAGAAGACTTAATGGCTTGAATACCCTCTTTGTTACTGCCTGAGATAATCAAATCATCAACGTAGACCAACACCACTACTATGCCTTGATTATCTTGCTTAGTAAATAGAGTATGATCAGAGTGTGACCTCTTGAAGCCATTAGCCAGTAATGTGGAGCTTAACTTGTGATACCAAGCTCTTGGAGACTGTTTGAGACCATAGATTGCTTTCCGAAGCCTTAAGACCTTTCCCGGAGCTACTATGTCTTCTAAACCCGGAGGAGGTGACATGTAGACTTCTTCTTCTAACTCCCCCTGAAGGAAAGCATTCTTGACCTCCATTTGCCACAACTCCCAATCCAAATTAACTGCTAAAGATAGAACCACTTTCACTGTGTGTTGCTTAGCTACTGGAGCAAAAGTTTCCCTATAGTCATCCCCATAAGTTTGTGTAAACCCTCTTGCAACCAGCCTTGCCTTATATCTCTCGATTTCACCATCACTCTTGTACTTAATGGTGAATACCCACTTTGAGCTAACACACTTCTTTCCTTTTGGTAGTTCTTCTTCAACCCAAGTTTGGTTCCTCACCATAGCTTGAACCTCATCATCAACAGCATTAGTCCATTCCTTTCTTTCCTTGGCTTCTTCATAGCTTTGTGGTATGAGTTCCACATCTAGCTTACTGATAAAAGCTTTATGCTCTTCCGGAAGAAGGTCAATCGAACAAGTAGCTTGAATTGGATGAGCCACGGCTTGGCAATTGTAGTAAACTCTCGTATTCTTCCAATTTGAAGGGGATTTCTTCTCTCTTGTACTCTTTCTTCGATTCTCCCGAGTGTAGACTGGATCTGGTGTAACTTGTGGAGCTTGATAGGTATCGTCATCGCTTGAAGATTCAATGACCTCTCCTTCACTAGACTGACCTGATTCAATGACCTCTCCTTCACTAGACTGACCCTTCTCTGCCACTTCTTCACTAGACTCCTCTCCTCTACCTCTTTCTTGGTGATCATCCAAAAGATCCTGAGATGCATCGTTATCATTCTCTCCAACTTCATTCAAATCTTCATTTGGTGATGGTGAGGCTTCCTTGTCTGCCTGAGGAGAGCTTGCATTTCCCAAATGTTCCAGAATTTGTCGGAGGCTTGAAGCTCGATCAGAGGTTGAGTTAGGTAGGTCTTTCACACTCTCCCAACTCTTTTCCCCAAAGTATGCCTTGTCTTCCATAAACTTGACATCCCTTGATACATAATATCGGTTGGTGACTGGATCAAAGCACTTGTAACCCCTTTGAGTTGTTGAGTATCCAATGAATACGCACTTATTACTCTTAGGCTCCAGCTTGTTCCTTAAGTCACCTGGGACAAACACAAAACACAGACTGCCAAATACCTTTAAATGATCAATACTAGGATTTGAGTTATTTAGGATTTGAAAAGGAGATTTGTCATCAAGGATACGAGTTGGTGTTCGGTTGATGAGATAACAGGCTGTCATCACTGCATCTCCCCAAAACCGCTTTGGCATATGTTTTTGAAACAGCATAGCTCTTGCCACCTCCATTAGATGCCTATTCTTTCTCTCAGCAACACCATTTTGTTGAGGGTTATATGGGCAGCTGGTTTGATGAAGAATTCCGCATTTCTCTAAGTGTTCTTTGAGCTTGTTGCTTGTATATTCACCTCCATTATCTGTTCTTAGAATCTTAATCTTTGCATCAAAGTAGTTAGTCACATAGTTTTGAAAGTTTATAAACGCATCATAAACTCTATCCTTAGATGGCATCAAAGTTACCCAAGTATACTTAGATTTCTCATCTATAAATGTGACAAAATACTTATGGTTATCTCTAGATGCACAAGGTGAAGACCAAACATCAGAATGCACAAGATCAAAACATTTTTCGTAAATCGCACTAGACTTAGGAAAAACAGCTTTGCAATGTTTGCCTAATATGCATGCTTCACAATTTGCACAATCATAAGAAAAACCAGGCATTAATAAACTTAAAGCTCGAGAATGTCATGCCACAATACAACCGATGTCTTAACAGAGTTTGCAAAGATAGAAGAAACTTTATTCTTAGAAACAGAATTTAGTGAGATGTCTTGGAACACATATAAGTCATCCTTGGTGCTTCCTTGCCCAAGCACTTTTCCACTCTCAATATCCTGCAACTTAACATCATTAGGACTGAAAATAGCTAAACAGTTCAAGTCCTTAGTTGTTTTCTTTACAGAAAGAAGATTAGAAGTGAACTTAGGCATATAAAAGGCACTTAGTTTCTTGTTGAACAGATTAATATAACCTACACCTTCTATTGGCACATTATGGCCATTTGCAACCTTAACATTTCCTAAAGCCGGTTTAATATTCTCTAACAACTTAGTATTACTAATCATATGATGAGAAGCTCCTGAGTCTAATACTAATGAGTTTAAATCACTAGAATTAGAAGATAAGAGAGATATACCGCCTGGATGTAACTTGGATGTAATGGATTGAAGGAGGCTCTCTAGATCAGCTTTGTTCATCACAATGGTTTCCTGAGAGGTGGAAGCTGAGCTCTTGTCTTGTGTAGCTTGTAATGCCTTCTCATGATGACCGTACTGCACGATAGCTCTTTCACCATTCTCGGAACCTTCACTTGCTTCTGCCACATTTGCCTTCATCTTGTCTTTCTTGAACTTGTCTGGCTTCAAATGGGGGTGTAGGATCCAGCATTTGTCTTTGAGATGACCCTTTTTCTCACAATGCTCGCAAACCCATGTCTTCTTGTCTCCATGCTTCGCAAATCCCACTTTGTTAGCTATAGGTAGACTTGCATTCTTGTTGCCAAATAGCTCATGAGTGCCATACTCCTTTTGTATCTTAGCGCATACTTGCTCTAGGGTAGGGATCTTGTCTTCTCTCAAGATGTGTTGGATTACATCAATATAGCCTTGATTTAGAGACAGTAGCAACCCGAACACACGATCTTGCTCTCTTCTTTCCTTGAGTGTCTTAGCATCGGTGGTAAAGGGCCTCAACATATCCAACTCAGCAACCAAAGATCTATACTTCCCAAAATGGGTGTTGAAATCACTCTCTTCTTGGCTCAGATTACCGAGAGCTTTCTTGATACCATAAACCCGAGTCAAGTTAGACTCATTGCCGAATACGCTTGTAAGAGTATCCCACAGCTCCTTAGCAGTCTCACAATACGAATAGCCTTCTAGGATTGACGCCTCTAGTGAGCAGTGTAGAGCACTAAGCACATTCAGATCATATTGTTTCCAAGTACCCTCATCCAAACTTCTATCAGTTGCCTTTAGCTCTTCATAGGTGAACTCAATGTGTTTTGTGAGCTTCCTTCCTCCCAACACATTCAAAGTAGTACGCTTCCATAACAGAAAGTTGTTCCCATTCAGAGTTACCGCAAATCTCAAGTCTTTGAAGGTATCATTCATCTTGCCATCATACACCGTAACAGGCATTGGAGCTTGTTGAAGAGCAGACATTATCAAAGCTTAAGTCTTTCGCTGATTAGACACCAAAACTAACACTTTCCAAGACTAGAGCTTTAACCTTGAAACCTTTCACAACCAAACCATACGCCAATCCGCAAACACTAATCTATCCACAACCTGGACCTTAAACTGATTCCGTAGACTAAACCTTTCAACCAGAGAGAGATAAGGCTCAAACCTTTTGTTTTTCAGCTCTGACTTGCTTCACCTTCGTTGTTCTGTTTGATGCTTCAGCTCATCCCACAAGAACCAGCTCTGGAAGTCTAGAAATACCCAAGCTTCACCCCAGAATAGCTTTTGCCACGGATTAGTCACAAGAACCTCTCACAACCAGAAGAATCGAACAAGAAAACCAAGATTTAAGACTTAAGAATCACAAACCGCTCTGATACCATGTAAATTATAGAAGATTATAGAAGGAAAGTCTCGACTCTCATGTTTAGAAATGAAGAAAATATCTGATGAAATGTATTAGAGAAAAGTTGTATTACATGAGAGGGGATACACTTGGTTTATATAGAACAAACTCTAGGTCAGAAAGGGTTACGCACAAAGCCTCTATTGCGTCCTCATTCTGCCTTGTACAAACCATGTGTGACTCAGCCCCCTTTACAGCTCATAACGGTAACAAAAGGATAAGGGTGGAGGTACAGCCGCTACAAGACGGATGAGTCATCACCGTACGGTCAACATGACCGTTAGCACTTTTTGTCCTCCTTTCCCTCTTCTTTTTAATACAAACTAACCTTATAACCCAAGTAAATATATTTACTATGTAACTATTAGTTAGTTAATAGTAAATACCTTCTTGATTAACACTCCCCCTCAAGTTTATACTACAATACTGATTGTGTATAAACTTGGCACTTGCAAGAATAACCTCATTAAAAACCTAAGCTTGGAAAACCACGTGGGACAAAACCAAGCTTAGGGAAGAAGAGTATTATCCCTACAAGTTGGAGAGTCTCTCTCAAGGGTGTGTTAGGTCTACAAGACCAAGTTTACCATGGATAAATTGGCAAACTTGGTTACTTGCTGCCTTGGTAAATATGTCGGCCAGTTGGTCCGAACTCTTAGTGAAGCAAGGGAGAATTGTACCGTCTTCAATCTTCTCTCTTGTCTTGTGGCAATCAGTCTCTATGTGCTTGGTCCTCTCGTGAAACACGGGATTAGTGGCTATATGGATGGCGGCTTGGTTGTCACAATGGAAGGTGATTGGCATCTTCTGCTCTATCCCAAGGTCCTTAAGTAGAGCTTTCAGCCATGTTAACTCATTTGTGAGCTTCTTCATAGCCCTATACTCTGCTTCAGCACTTGAACAAGACACCACCTTCTGCTTCTTTGTCTTCCAAGTCACAAGATTTCCACTTGTTTATTCCTTGTGTCTCTTTCATATGTAGCCGTTACTCACCATTGTATAAGTCTATATATAGACTCTTTCTATCATTGTAATGAGTTAACTTAAGGAATAATAATCCTCCTTAACCCTCTTTCTCTTGTTCGTCATGCTCTTCATTCATTTCTCTCCTTTATTGTAAACTTCCGCAAACAATTCCAACAGTAAATAGGCTTGAAATAGTCATCTGGGACTCATAACAGTACAAGAAGAAGCCTCTATTACTTGTATTTCATTCCCTAGAAGATATCCCAATTGAAGATCCGAAACTGGTCTACTTGCCGAAAATGGGGAAAATGGACTTCTGATTAATCATACAAAGAAAATGGAGTAAATCGGCTTGAAATAGTCATCTGGGACTCATAATAGTACAAGTAGAAGCCTCTATTGCTTGTATCTCATTCCCTAGAAGATATCCCAAATGAAGATCTGAAACTGGTCTACTTGCCGAAAATGGGAAAAACGGATTTCAAATGAATCATAAAAAGAAAATGGAGTAAATAGGGTTGAAATAGTCATCTGGGACTCATAATAGTACAAGGAGAAGCCTCTATTAGTTGTATCTCATTTCCTAGAAAATATCCCAATTGAAGATCCGATACTGGTCTACTAGCAGAAAACAGGGAAAACGAACTTCTGATGAATCATACAAAGAAAATGGAGTAAATAGGCAAAACTCGTCTACTTGCGGAAAACGGGGAAAACGGACTTCTGTTAAATCATACAAAGAAAATAGAGTAAATAGGCTTGAAAATTTCATCTGGGACTCATAATAGTACAAGGAGAAGCCTCTATTACTTGTATCTAATTCTGTAGAAGTGATCCCAAATCAAGATCCGAAACTGGTCTACTAGCTGAAAATGGGGAAAACGGACTTCTGATGAATCATACAAAGAAAATGGAGTAAATAGGCTTGAAATAGTCATCTGGGACTCATAATAGTACAAGGAGAAGCCTCAATTACTTGTATCTCATTCCCTTAAAGATATCCCAATTGAAGATCCGAAACTGGTCTACTTGCCGAAAATTGGGAATACGGACTTCTGATCAATCATACAAAGAAAATGGAGTAAATAGGCTTGATATAGTCATCTGGGACTCATAATAGTACAAGTAGAGGCCTCTATTACTTGTATCTCATTCCCTAGAAGCTATCCGAAATGAAGATCTGTAACTGGTCTACTTGCCGAAAATAGGGAAAAACAAACTTCTGATGAATCATCCAAAGAAAATGGGGTAACTATGCTTTAAATAGTCATCTGGGACTCATAATAGTACAAGGAGAAGCCTCTATTACTTGTATCTCATTCTGCAGAAGAGATCCCAAATCAAGATCCGAAACTGGTCTACTAGCCGAAAATGGGGAAAACAGACTTTTGGTGAATCATACAAAGAAAATAGAGTAAATAGGCTTGAAATAGTCATCTGGGACTCATAATAGTACAAGGAGAAGCCTCTATGACACACGCCTACTAACAGGTAACCGTGTAGGGATGATGGGATTGGGCCGCTGGTTGTTCAACTCTTTCGGCTTGCAATCAGTGGATGGACTATGGAAGGAAGTGGATCGAGATGGAGCTCAAACAAAGAGTTGTGCCACTCTATTTGTAAGAACTAAAGGATGAGATGAATAGTGGGATGGAACGAAAGTCGCCACAAGGCTTTATGGATCTAAGCCTTGATAAGACAAAGAACTCTCAAGCAATGAATCACACAAAGCTTTAGAGAACAAGAGTTTGGTACTTAGCCAAAGTTCGATCTTTATTGATATGGTGAAAGAATACACGGCTGTGAGGGGACTTTATAAACAGTCCAAACAGCTTTGCCCTTCTAGGGGACTTGAAACAGATTACAAAACCCTTAGGTTAAACTACTTGGCTAACAATGCCTTAAAATGAAAATGTAAATAAAAGGTGGCCAACATGCCTTATACTAAAGTTTAAATGAAATAAAAACTAAACCAAGAAAACAAAACAGAAAAGATTGATTAGTAGAACTAAACCATATGGAAATTAAGGATTCGGATCATACCTTGGTTTAGGTCCAAATGAGGCGGTTTACTTAGCTGACGTGATGGTGAATAAGGAAACTCCTTTGTTGGCATGAATCAATAGCCAGTCACGTGTATAACCTATGCTTTTGATGAGAGGGTCGTTGGTGATGTCTAAACCGCCTGCTTGCTCGTTGGGAAGGTCTTCTTGCTCAATGCCCTCCTTGTCTAGATAAGCCCTTGCCATTGCTGCTTCCTTGGCGATGCTTAGTTGACTTAGTTGAGTAGTGATATCCTCTAAGTGTTGGGAAGTGATCAGCGTCTCTACTGCTTGGTTGAAGCCATCAGCTAAGTCTTTAGTTCCTGATCTTGTTCTTGGAGCTTGTCTCATGGTAGGGATGTCAGCTTCAGCTCCTAAGTTTGTATCATCCTCTCCCCCTTGGAAAGGTTCTGTCCTCAGAACTGATTCACCTACATCAAACGGCAGCAAGTCAGATACATTGAAAGTATTAGAAATGTTAAACTCACCTGGAAGTTCAATCTGATATGCATTGTCATTGATCTTCTTGAGGACTTTGAATGGGCCATCTCCTCTCGGTAACAGCTTAGACTTCCTCTTCTCTATGTTCTCCTTATCAGCATTCTTCTTGTAGTGCTCATTCCTCTTCTCTATGTTCTCCTTGACCTTCTTGAACATAGTCTTCATCAGCTCGGCCTTACTAACTCCATCTTGACTCACTTGTTGCACCGGTGGTAAAGGAGTAAGATCTAAAGGAGCAATGGGTCTAAAACCATAGACAATCTCAAAGGGTGAAAGCTTAGTAGCCGAGTGGGGGACTCTATTATAAGCAAACTCAATGAAAGGTAAACAGTCTAGCCAATTCTTTAAATTTTTACCAACCGTAGCCCTTAAGAGGGTGGAGAGTGTACGGTTGACTGCTTCAGTCTGTCCATCGGTTTGGGGGTGACAAGTTGTTGAGAAGAGAAGCTTAGTTCCCAGCTTCCTCCACACGGTTCTCCAAAAGTGGCTCAAGAACTTGGTGTCTCGGTCAGAAACAATGGTTCTTGGAAGTCCATGAATCCTCACCACCTCCTTAAAGAACAAATCAGCAATCTGAGTAGCATCATTAGTCTTGGCACATGGGATGAAATGCGCCATTTTAGAGAAACGGTCCACCACTACAAAGATTGAATCCTTGTTTCTGATCTTTGGTAAGCCTAAAACAAAATCCATAGAAATGTCTACCCATGGTAGGTCAGGTATAGGTAAAGGAATGTATAAGCCGTGGGGATGCAACCTGGATTTTGCTTTCAAGCAAGTGATGCACTTGGAGCAGAACCTCTCAACGTCACGTCTAAGGTGAGGCCAAAAGAAGTGCTCCTTGACGATGCTAAGTGTCTTGTCCATTCCAAAATGCCCCATGAGGCCTCCACCGTGTGCCTCCCTTATGATGAGTTCCCTAACCGAGCTTTGAGGTAAGCATAGCCGGCGGTCCTTGAATAGAAAGTTATCATGCCTGTAAAAAGAACCAAACACTCCTCGGCTACATTGGCTATAAAGCTCCTTGAAGTCAGGGTCCTCTCCGTACAGTTGCTTGAGATGCTCAAACCCCATGATCTTAGCCTCCATTGTTGAGATGAGGGCGTGTCTCCTTGATAAAGCATCCGCTACAACATTCTCCTTTCCCTTCTTGTATTTGATTACATAGGGAAATGTCTCTATGAACTCAAGCCATCTAGCATGCCTCTTCTTCAAAGTAGTTTGGCCTCTCAAGTACTTGAGAGTCTCATGATCTGTATGAATAACAAACTCTTTAGATAAAAGGTAATGCTGCCAAGTTTCAAGAGATCTTACTAGAGCATATAGTTCTTTGTCATAGGTAGGGTAGTTAAGAGTTGCTCCATTGAGCTTTTCACTGAAGAAAGCCACGGGTCTCCCTCCTTGAGTGAGAACAGCTCCGATTCCTGTCCCTGATGCATCACATTCAACTTCAAACATTTGGTTAAAGTTAGGTAATGCCAAAACAGGCGCCTGTGTAAGGCTATCCTTAAGCCTTTGAAATGCTAGCTCCTGTGCCTCTCCCCATGAGAATGCTACATTTTTCTTGATCACCGAGGTTAAGGGGGCGGCTATGGTACTGAAATCCTTCACGAATCGCCTATAGAAGCTGGCTAGACCGTGGAAGCTCCGGACATGACCAATGGTGGAAGGGGTTGGCCACTCCTGAATCGCCTTGATCTTCTCTTCATCCACTTTTAGCCCCTGTGAACTTACTACAAAGCCTAAAAACACTAACTGATCAGTGCAAAAGGTACATTTCTTTAGGTTTGCATATAAGCCCTCTAACCTTAAGGTTTCTAGCACCTGCTCAATGTGTTTAAGATGATCATCTAAGCTAGAGCTATAGATCAGAATGTCATCAAAATACACAACTACTGACTTACAGATGTATGCCCGCAGTACATGGTTCATGAGCCTCATAAAGGTGCTTGGTGCATTGGTGAGACCGAAAGGCATGACCAGCCACTCATATAACCCTCTCTTGGTCTTGAATGCTGTCTTCCATTCGTCTCCATCCTTCATTCTGACTTGGTGGTAGCCACTCTTGAGATCAACCTTTGAAAATATGGTAGCTCCACTCAACTCATCCAGCATGTCATCTAACCGGGGAATGGGGTGCCTATACTTGATGGTGATGTTGTTTATGGCTCGGCAGTCTACACACATCCTTTATGTTCCGTCCTTCTTTGGCACTAACAAGACCGGTACAGCGCAAGGACTTAAGCTTTCTCGGATGTATCCTTTGGACATAAGCTCCTGAACTTGTGCTTCTAGCTCCTTTGCTTCCTCCGGGTTAACTCTATAAGCTGGCCGATTGGGTAAAGGTGCTCCGGGTATAAGGTCTATCTGGTGCTCAATGCCTCGGATGGGTGGTAAACCAGCTGGTATCTCCTCAGGGAAGACATCTTTGAACTTCTCCAAAAGCTCATTCATCTCGGCGGGTAAAACAGTCTCCTCTTGACCTGAAAACAACCCTTCTCTAAAGATCATTAGTAGCACCTGCGTTTTGGATTCTAAAGCCTTTAAAACATTACTAGGAGTAACATAAAGGCTAGTTTTACTTACCTTAGCCCCTTTGTCCATAGCCTTTTGGAGATTAAAGACTTCTTGGGGTGTAAGTGGAGAAAGGTTATGCTTCTTCTTGTTGTGAGAGAAGCTGTAGAAGTTGGTACGGCCATTGTGTATCGTCTCCTTGTCAAACTGCCATGGTCTACCAAGCAGAATGTGGCCTGCTTGCATGGGAACTACGTCACATAAAACCTGATCCTCGTACTGGCCAATGCTGAATGGTACTAACACTTGCTCTCCTATCTTTAGCTCTGTCTCGTCATTCAGCCATTTGAGTCTGTAGGGCCTCGGGTGCTTTGTCTTCTGGAGACCTAGCTTATCTACAAGATACTTACTAGCCACGTTAGTACACGAACCACCATCTATAATGAGACTACATACCTTGGTGTTC
Source organism: Thlaspi arvense (assembly GCA_911865555.2). Classification (NCBI taxonomy): domain Eukaryota; kingdom Viridiplantae; phylum Streptophyta; class Magnoliopsida; order Brassicales; family Brassicaceae; genus Thlaspi; species Thlaspi arvense. Next base: position 43,371,704 of record OU466857.2, read on the forward strand.
ACGGTACAGCGTGTATGGAAGATGTTCTCTCTCTGAATGGTTTCTGGATCAAACATGGCACTGAGAACTCTCCGGGTCACTAGTAGCTCTCCCTCGTCAGGAAAATCAGTCACTTCTTCCTCTGATTCATCAAACTTGGCCTCGGCTTCATCTTGGGATTCATACTCGCCATCCTCCTTGAGTAGCATCACCCGTTGATTTGGACATTCCCTAGCGTAATGGCCTCTTCCTTGGCACTTGAAGCATGTAACATCTCTAGCTCGCTGGTTTTGGGGCTTGCTTGAGTCGCCAGCAGCTGCCTTAGACGTCTCTACAACCGGCTTCTTGTACTTGGAAGCTGCTTCTGGTGCTTTGCCTCTATCAAAGGCTCTCGGCTGTGAACTCCAAGTGGGCTTAGCTCTAGCAGTAGAGGCTGACTTCCTCTTGACGTGTTGCTCGGCTTGTACAGCCAAGTGTAGGAGCTCATCAAGGTCTCGGTAAGTAGTCCTCTCCACCTTTCTTGCTATCCGGTCATGTAACCCATCAATGAACTGCGCCATGAGGGTTTCTTCTGTCTCGTTGGTCTCCAAGCGGTTTTTGAGTAGCTCAAACTCCTCAAAGTACTCCTCAACGGATCTAGTACCCTGTGTGAGCTTTCTGAACTTCTTCTGTAGGTCTCGGTGGTAGTAGGAAGGAACATATCTCTTCCTCAAGTGGTATCGCATCTCTGCCCAAGTGGTGATCTGGTCGTGTCTATGTCTCCTTCTCTCTGAAACTTCTCTGTCCCACCAGGCAAGAGCATTCTCGGTGAGTTGTGCGGCTGCTAGGGAGACCTTCTTGGCATCATGGTACTGGTAGTAGTCGAAGATATACTCCATTCTTCTCTCCCAATCCACATATGCCTCGGGGTTGACTCTTCCAGCGAATATGGGGGCGGTAAGCTTGATATCCTTTCCTCCGAGCCACGGTTGATCATCTTCTCGGCCTCTCCCTCTTCTAGGACGATCATGGTACCTCCTTTGCCTCGGGTTGGGATTGTCTTCCTCCAAACTCGGCATGTCATCGTCAGTTTCACTTCCCCCTTGTGTTAAGGGAGTCCCCTCTCGGTTTCTAGGGCCATTGGGAGCTCCGGCGGGAGGTGGTGGTGGCAGTCGCTGCTCCAACTGATTCATCCTAGCACTGATGCCTTGAATAGACTCGAGCATTTGCCTCATAACATCAGCTTGATCGGCTTCTCCCATCTTAGTACCTACAAAGTTTCAAAGATCAAGTGCTTAATGGGTTCTAATATAAGTCAAGTAAAACAACGGCTTGTGGGCTATAGTCCCAATGCTCAATACTAGGAACCGTCCTAATCACTAGCAAGGTAACCTCACAATGCAAAGACAATATGCAATTAATCCAAAACAAGTAAGAACTAATTCGCAATATGACCGTTATGGAAAGAGTTCTTGAACCGAATATGCAACTGAATAATTTTTATGAAATTTTTTTTTTTTGTAAGATATGAAACAATACGAATTGATGCAATAATGAAACTTCTTTTGGGGTTTTTTTGAGATTGAAAAAAAAAATCGAATCAAAACAAGAGATAATGAAAACTTTTTATGATTTTTTTTTTTTTGAATGATGAATGAAACTAAGAACCAAAGTGAAAACTAAGAAAGAAAGATGCAAAGGATAGAGTACACCTGTTCAGGGAGCCTTTCGGCTCTGATACCAGATGACACACGCCTACTAACAGGTAACCGTGTAGGGATGATGGGATTGGGCCACTGGTTGTTCAACTCTTTCGGCTTGCAATCAGTGGATGGACTATGGAAGGAAGTGGATCGAGATGGAGCTCAAACAAAGAGTTGTGCCACTCTATTTGTAAGAACTAAAGGATGAGATGAATAGTGGGATGGAACGAAAGTCGCCACAAGGCTTTATGGATCTAAGCCTTGATAAGACAAAGAACTCTCAAGCAATGAATCACACAAAGCTTTAGAGAACAAGAGTTTGGTACTTAGCCAAGAAGTTCGATCTTTATTGATATGGTGAAAGAATACACGGCTGTGAGGGGACTTTATAAACAGTCCAAACAGCTTTGCCCTTCTAGGGGACTTGAAACAGATTACAAAACCCTTAGGTTAAACTACTTGGCTAACAATGCCTTAAAACGAAAATGTAAATAAAAGGTGGCCAACATGCCTTATACTAAAGTTTAAATGAAATAAAAACTAAACCAAGAAAACAAAACAGAAAAGATTGATTAGTAGAACTAAACCATATGGAAATTAAGGATTCGGATCATACCTTGGTTTAGGTCCAAATGAGGCAGTTTTGTTAATCAAGAAGGTATTTACTAGTAACTAATTAATAGTTACATAGTAAAATACAGTTACTTGAGTAATAAGGAAGTTAGTTTGTATTAGAAAGAAGAGGGAAAAAGAGGATAAAAGACTAAAGGGATAAGGTGGCAGTACACTTTGTCTTATAGCGCTGTACCTTCACCCTTATCCTCTTGTTACCGTTATGAGCTGTAAAGGGGTGAGTCATACACGGTTTGTATAAGGCTGAATGAGGACGCAATAGTGGCTTTGTGTGTAACCCTTTCAGACCTAGAATGTGTTCTATATAAACTGTGTATCCCCCTTCATTGTAGATAACTTTTCTTCATCTAATACATTTTCACATTTTCCTATCATGAGAGTCGAATCCTTATCCTACAATCTTCTATAATTTACATGGTATCAGAGCGGTTTTGTGATTCTTGAGTCTTGAATCTTGGTTTTCTTGTTCGATTCTTGTGTTTGAGAGAAGTTCTTGTGAGTTAATCCGTGGCAAAAGCTATTCTGGGTTGAAACTGGGTCTTATGAGTTAAGCTGAAGCATCAAACCGAGCTAAGAAGGTGAAGCAAGTCAGATCTGGAAAAGTAAAGGTTTGAGCTTTATCTCTCTCTCTGGTTGAAAGGTCTAGTCTAGAGGAATCAGTTTAAGGCAAAGGTTGTGGATAGATTAGTGTTGCGGTTTGGCTTGTGGTTTGAGTAAGGAAGGTTCGAAAAGTTGGATCTTTGGTCTTGGAAAGTGTTAGTTTTGGTGTTCAATAAGCGAAATACTTAAGCTTTGGTGATGGCTGCTCTTCAACAAGCTCCTATGCCTGTTACGGTGTATGATGGCAAGATGAATGACACCTTCAAAGACTTGAGATTTGCGGTAACTCTAAATGGGAACAACTTTCTGTTGTGGAAGCGAACAACTCTGAATGTGTTAGGAGGAAGGAAGCTCACAAAACACATTGAGTTCACCTATGAAGAGCTAAAGGCAATTGATAGAGGTCTGGATGAAGATACTTGGAAGCAGTATGATCTGAATGTGCTGACTGCTCTACACTGCTCACTATCAAACTAGAAGAAGGGATGATGTCCGTACAAGTCCGTACACCTAGGGAATCGTGTCACCCAAGTATGATCATCAATCAGCCGTGGTGAGCAAGTCAAGCTTCCATGAGTTTAGGTTATGCTTAGTGGATGCTCACATCTCCAACGGTTATGTTTTTAACGGTCATCTACAAATCATCAACAAGAAGCTAAAGTCACATGTGAGGTTTAAGGAGTGAACCGTTGGGGTCAGGTCGCTTTCGCTCCCTTGGAGTCCATCCCCTTTGTTTATTCTTTGTGTCTCTTTCCATTGATTCTTGTTGTAACTAAGCGAGTCTATATATAGACATTCGCCATCATTTGTAATAACACACTTAAGGAAATAATACTCTCCTTATTCAAACTCCCTTTCTCACTCATGCTCCTCACTCTTTACACTCATTTCATACTATCTTTCTCATAATCATCCGCAAATACTCTAACATGGTATCAGAGCGGTTTGTAGATCTTTGGACTACAACCTTTTGATTCTCATTATTCTCTTCTTTATCTCACTATTCGCTTTTCACTCTTTCAAAATTCCAGAAACACTTAATCTTTATCCACTGGTCCATAACTCTCAAACACTTCTCTTTTACTCAAAACCCTCACTAAACACTCTCTAAACCGCCTAAAACACTCTCATTCCACCATACTCTCATTCGCTCACCTTCTAATCATCTCTAATTTACCATCCAAAACCGTTTACCCAACGGTCCCTTGCTTTGCCCAACGGTCCATTGCATCTTAAACATGGCCTTGGAGAACAACAAGCCATTGGCTTTACCAGTGACCCTCAAAGGGGTGAACTACTTGCTGTGGTCAAGAACCACAAGAACTGCCTTGTGTGGAAGAGGTCTTTGGAGTCATGTGTCAAGCGATGCTCCTAGAGCAGCACCACCAGCCGCCGGAGCCGTCATTGTCCCAGCCGAAGAGACCCAATGGTACAAGGAAGATCAGACCGTTCTTGCTCTTCTACAAAGCTCCCTTAGCAATGAAATCTTGGAGGCTTACTCATACTGTGAAACCGCCAAAGAGCTATGGGGGACTCTGAAGCAAGTATTCGGCAACATCTCCAATCTCAGCCGTGTGTTTGAAGTCAAGAAGGCTATCAATGAGCTAAGGCAAGAAGATATGGAGTTTACTAAACACTTTGGAAGATTCAGAGCACTATGGGCAGAACTGGAGATGCTAAGGCCAAGCACAGTTGACCCTCAAGTCCTGAACGACAGAAGAGAGCAAGACAAAGTCTTTGGCCTACTCATGACCCTCAGCTCAACTTACAATGACCTCATCAAGCATCTCCTTAGAGCAGAACGATTGCCAACCCTTGAAGAAGTATGCTCTCAAATCCAAAAGGAGCAAGGATCTCTCGGTTTATTTGGAGGAAAGGGGGAGCTAGTCTCAGCGAATAAGGGGGCATACAAGTTTGATGAGAAGAGGAGCCAACTCTGCGATCATTGCAAGAAGAAAGGGCATAGCAAAGAAAAATGCTGGATCCTTCATCCACACCTCAAACCGAGCAAATGGAAGGAAACAAGAGCTAACTTTGCGAATGAAGAGGGGAGTCACAAAGGGGAGCCGTCTCAGAGGAACATGTGTGAAGAGGGGATAGCTAACTCATCTCAATTCGTGAAGAAAACAGAGTTAGACGCCCTGATCAAAGCACTCAAAGAATCCGGTAACACCCTTGGTACCTCCTTTCATGTAGTTAACAACTTGGGTAATTCTTATAGATCTTCATATACTCTAAAGAATAAACCTCTAATAGTTGATTCAGGAGCTTCACATCACATGATTAGTGATTTAAGCCTAATTAGTAATATAAAACCAACATTAGGAAATGTTGAGATTGCTAATGGTGAAAAGGTACCAATTAAGGGAATAGGTGAACTTAAACTCTTTGAAAGGTCTTCTAAAGCGTTTTATATGCCTACCTTCACCTCTAACTTATTGTCAGTTAAGAAAGCTACAACTGACTTACACTGTATTGCTATATTCGGACCTAATGATGTGTGTTTTCAGGATATTAAGACCAGCAAATTGCTTGGGAAAGGGACTACCAAAGATGATCTCTATGTTCTTGAAGACACTAAGCTCTTAGATTCTACCGTTGCTTCTTCTAATAATGTTGTAGCCTGTGCTAATAATGCGATTTGGCATGCTAGATTAGGACATCCTCATGCTCGTGCATTGAGTCTTTTATTTCCTAAAGTAGTGTTTAAAAATGATGAGTGTGAGGCCTGCATCTTAGGAAAACATTGTAGAACTGTTTTTCCTAAGTCTTCCACTATTTATGACAAATGTTTTGATTTAGTGCATTCTGATGTTTGGTCATCTCCCTGTGAGTCTAGAGATCAAAATAAATACTTTGTTACATTCATAGATGAAAAATCTAAGTATACTTGGCTAACTCTCCTTCCATCAAAAGATAGAGTTTTTGAGGCATTTAGAAACTTTCAAACCCATGTCACTAATCACTTTAATGCCAAGATTAAGATTTTCAGATCAGATAATGGAGGAGAATACACAAGTAACATATTCAAAGAATATCTCAACTCACACGGCATCATTCACCAAACGAGCTGTCCCTACACTCCTCAACAGAATGGCGTAGCTGAGAGGAAGAATAGACACTTAATGGAGGTGGCCAGGTCCATGATGTTTCAAAGCAATGTACCAAAGCGTTTTTGGGGAGATGCAGTGCTCACGGCTTGTTACCTGATCAATCGCATACCCACAAAAGTCCTTAATGACTCATCACCATATGAGGTACTCAACTCAACCAAACCTTCTCTTGATCACTTACGAGTGTTTGGATGTGTGTGCTTTGTCTTGATTCCAGGAGATCTTAGAACAAAGCTGGATGCCAAGAGCACTAGATGTATGTTTGTTGGCTATTCCACTACTCAAAAGGGGTACAAATGCTACAATCCTACTACACGCCGGGTTATAGTGTCTAGAGATGTGAAGTTTTTGGAATCAGAAAGCTTCTATGCCAAGCAGCCATGGGAAGACTTGCAAGACATTTCCAAGTCTACATCAGATAGAGCCACTAACCTCCGGCTGCTCCTAGATCATCTCGGTGTCACTACCAATACTAGCGCCCCTACGGTTGATCATGAGGGGGAGAATGGTGATAACAATGATGATCCACCAGCTGAGCACACAGCCTCGGATTCCCACGACAATGCACATGATCAACCTTCAGAGCAAGATCACGCACCCACACGGTCAGCACCAGCTCCTCTAAGAAGAAGTCCACGCTTGCAAAGTCTACAACAAGCAGAACCAGTCCAAGCTCCGGCTCCCACTACCTTAAGGCGCAGTACAAGAGAAAGGCAGGACCCCTCTAATTGGGTGAACACAAGAGTGTATTACAATGGCAATGCCGTGGCGCATCCAACTCAGGCATCATGCTCCTTTGCACAACTTCCGGAGGAACACCGAGTGTTCTTGGCAGCAATAGAGCAGGGTCATATTCCTAAGACCTATGAAGAAGCAGTGGAACATGAGGAATGGCGTGAAGCAATCAGGGAAGAAAAAGGAGCTATGGAAAGAAACCATACTTGGGATGAAGCTGACTTACCTAAAGGGAAGAAAACGGTTAGCTCAAGATGGGTCTTTACTATCAAGTACAAGAGCAATGGTGAAATAGAGAGGTACAAAGCTCGGTTGGTGGCTAGAGGCTTTACTCAGACATATGGAGAAGACTATGGAGACACCTTTGCACCGGTGGCCAAGCTCCACACAGTTAGAGTCGTCATCTCACTTGCCGTGAATCTGGAATGGGATCTTTGGCAAATGGATGTGAAGAATGCATTTCTACAAGGAGAGCTTGAGGAAGAAGTCTACATGACACCACCACCTGGTATAGACAAAGAGGTTGCCCATGGCAAGGTACTAAGGCTGAGAAAGGCGATTTATGGTCTCAAGCAATCGCCAAGAGCATGGTACCACCGGTTTGAGTAGAGTTCTATTTGATAGGGGATTCAGCAGATCAGAAGCGGATCACACCCTATTCACTCTCACCAGCCAAGAAGGTATAGTAGTCATTCTCATCTATGTAGATGATATAATCATCTCTGGGAATGACAAGGTAAACATTCAAGCTACTAAAGACTATCTAAAAACTGTTTTTGATATTAAAGATCTAGGTGAACTGAAATACTTCTTAGGTATTGAAGTTTGCAGATCTAAAGAAGGCTTGTTTCTCTCACAAAGAAAATATATGCTTGATATGTTAAGTGAAACAGGAAACCTTGGAGACAAAGTAGCTAAAACCCCTCTTGAAGATAGTTACAAAGTGGACCGAAAGGGGGAGTTAGAGGATGAACCCTTTGAAGATGTCACACAATATCGCAGGATGGTTGGTAAGCTAATCTATCTTACAATAACTAGACCTGACTTGTGCTTTGCTGTGAATCAGGTTAGTCAATACATGAAAGCTCCAAAGATGTGTCATTGGGGCATGGTCAAGCGCATTCTCAGCTATGTTCAAGGAACGATTGGTCATGGCATTTGGATGGGGTGCAACGGAAGCTCAGAGCTAGTAGGATACTGTGATGCAGATTGGGCAGGAGACCGTGTAGACAGGAGATCCACCACTGGCTATTGCACGTTCATTGGAGGGAATCTAGTCACTTGGAAGAGCAAGAAGCAAAATGTGGTAGCATGTTCAAGCGCTGAAGCCGAATACCGAGCTATGAGAAGACTAACTACCGAGCTAATGTGGCTGAGGAACCTCCTCAAAGACCTCGGACAAGAGATAAGCACACCAATCACAATGCATTGTGATAATCAGGCGGCTATGCATATAGCATCAAACTCGGTCTTCCATGAGAGAACCAAGCATATAGAGGTGGATTGTCATAAGGTTAGGGAGCAAGTGCAACTTGGAGTCATTCTCCCATGTTATACCAAGAGTTCAGATCAGCTAGCCGACATCTTCACGAAGGCAGTCAACCAGAAGACAAGCGAGTTCATCCACTCTAGGATGGGACTCGTTGATATTTCAGCTTGAGCTCACCTAGCTGTGAAGATCATACTCTTTTTCCCTCAATGTAGTTTTGTCCCATGAGGTTTTCTACATTGAGGTTTTTAATGAGGTGATCCTTCATGGCTCCAAGCTCTAACCGTTCACCACGGTTAAAGCTTGAGGGGGAGTATCAAACTAGAAGAAGGGATGATGTCCGTACAAGTCCGTACACCTAGGGAATCGTGTCACCCAAGTATGATCATCAATCAGCCGTGGTGAGCAAGTCAAGCTTCCATGAGTTTAGGTTATGCTTAGTGGATGCTCACATCTCCAACGGTTATGTTTTTAACGGTCATCTACAAATCATCAACAAGAAGCTAAAGTCACATGTGAGGTTTAAGGAGTGAACCGTTGGGGTCAGGTCGCTTTCGCTCCCTTGGAGTCCATCCCCTTTGTTTATTCTTTGTGTCTCTTTCCATTGATTCTTGTTGTAACTAAGCGAGTCTATATATAGACATTCGCCATCATTTGTAATAACACACTTAAGGAAATAATACTCTCCTTATTCAAACTCCCTTTCTCACTCATGCTCCTCACTCTTTACACTCATTTCATACTATCTTTCTCATAATCATCCGCAAATACTCTAACACTCACTAGAGGCGTCAATTCTAGAAGGCTATTCGTACTGTGAGACTGCTAAGGAACTGTGGGATACTCTTACAAGTGTCTTCGGCAATGAGTCTAACTTGACTCGGGTCTATGGTATCAAGAAAGCTCTCGGAAATCTGAGCCAAGAAGAGAGTGACTTCAACACCCATTTCGGAAGGTATAGATCGTTGGTTGCTGAGTTGGATATGTTGAGACCCTTTACCACTGATGCTAAGACACTCAAGGAGAGAAGAGAGCAAGATCGTGTGTTTGGGTTGCTTCTGTCTCTGAATCAAGGCTATACTGATGTAATCCAGCACATCTTGAGAGAAGACAAGATTCCTACCCTAGAGCAAGTTTGTGCAAAGATACAAAAGGAGTATGGCAATCAGGAGCTGTTTGGCAACAAGAATGCAAGTCTACCTATGGCTAACAAGGTGGGAGTGGCAAAACATGGAGACAAGAAGACATGGGTTTGTGAGCATTGTGAGAAAAAGGGTCATCTCAAAGACAAATGCTGGATCCTACACCCTCATTTAAAGCCAGATAAGTTCAAGAAGGACAAGATGAAGGCGAATGTGGCAGAAGCAAGTGAAGGCTCCGAAAATGCTGAAAGAGCTATGGTGCAGTTCGGTCATCATGAGAAGGCTTTACAAGCTATACAAGACAAGAGCTCAGCTTCCACCTCTCAGGAGACCATTGTGATGAACAAAGCTGATCTAGAGAGCCTCCTTCAATCCATTGCATCTAAGTTACATCCAGGCGGTATATCTCTCTTATCTTCTAACTCTAGTGATTTAAACTCATTAGTATTAGACTCAGGAGCTTCTCACCATATGATTAGTAATCCTAAGTTGTTAGAGAACATTAAACCGGCTTTAGGGAATGTTAAGGTTGCAAATGGTCATAATGTGCCAATAGTGTTAGAGTATTTGCGGATGATTATGAGAAAGATAGTATGAAATGAGTGTAAAGAGTGAGGAGCATGAGTGAGAAAGGGAGTTTGAATAAGGAGAGTATTATTCCCTTAAGTGTATTATTACAAATGATGGCGAATGTCTATATATAGACTCGCTTAGTTACAACAAGAATCAATGGAAAGAGACACAAAGAATAAACAAAGGGGATGGACTCCAAGGGAGCGAAAGCGACCTGACCCCAACGGTTCACTCCTTAAACCTCACATGTGACTTTAGCTTCTTGTTGATGATTTGTAGATGACCGTTAAAAACATAACCGTTGGAGATGTGAGCATCCACTAAGCATAACCTAAACTCATGGAAGCTTGACTTGCTCACCACGGCTGATTGATGATCATACTTGGGTGACACGATTCCCTAGGTGTACGGACTTGTACGGACATCATCCCTTCTTCTAGTTTGATACTCCCCCTCAAGCTTTAACCGTGGTGAACGGTTAGAGCTTGGAGCCATGAAGGATCACCTCATTAAAAACCTTAATGTAGAAAACCTCATGGGACAAAACTACATTGAGGGAAAAAGAGTATGATCTTCACAGCTAGGTGAGCTCAAGCTGAAATATCAACGAGTCCCATCCTAGAGTGGATGAACTCGCTTGTCTTCTGGTTGACTGCCTTCGTGAAGATGTCGGCTAGCTGATCTGAACTCTTGGTATAACATGGGAGAATGACTCCAAGTTGCACTTGCTCCCTAACCTTATGACAATCCACCTCTATATGCTTGGTTCTCTCATGGAAGACCGAGTTTGATGCTATATGCATAGCCGCCTGATTATCACAATGCATTGTGATTGGTGTGCTTATCTCTTGTCCGAGGTCTTTGAGGAGGTTCCTCAGCCACATTAGCTCGGTAGTTAGTCTTCTCATAGCTCGGTATTCGGCTTCAGCGCTTGAACATGCTACCACATTTTGCTTCTTGCTCTTCCAAGTGACTAGATTCCCTCCAATGAACGTGCAATAGCCAGTGGTGGATCTCCTGTCTACACGGTCTCCTGCCCAATCTGCATCACAGTATCCTACTAGCTCTGAGCTTCCGTTGCACCCCATCCAAATGCCATGACCAATCGTTCCTTGAACATAGCTGAGAATGCGCTTGACCATGCCCCAATGACACATCTTTGGAGCTTTCATGTATTGACTAACCTGATTCACAGCAAAGCACAAGTCAGGTCTAGTTATTGTAAGATAGATTAGCTTACCAACCATCCTGCGATATTGTGTGACATCTTCAAAGGGTTCATCCTCTAACTCCCCCTTTCGGTCCACTTTGTAACTATCTTCAAGAGGGGTTTTAGCTACTTTGTCTCCAAGGTTTCCTGTTTCACTTAACATATCAAGCATATATTTTCTTTGTGAGAGAAACAAGCCTTCTTTAGATCTGCAAACTTCAATACCTAAGAAGTATTTCAGTTCACCTAGATCTTTAATATCAAAAACAGTTTTTAGATAGTCTTTAGTAGCTTGAATGTTTACCTTGTCATTCCCAGAGATGATTATATCATCTACATAGATGAGAATGACTACTATACCTTCTTGGCTGGTGAGAGTGAATAGGGTGTGATCCGCTTCTGATCTGCTGAATCCCCTATCAAATAGAACTCTACTCAACCGGTGGTACCATGCTCTTGGCGATTGCTTGAGACCATAAATCGCCTTTCTCAGCCTTAGTACCTTGCCATGGGCAACCTCTTTGTCTATACCAGGTGGTGGTGTCATGTAGACTTCTTCCTCAAGCTCTCCTTGTAGAAATGCATTCTTCACATCCATTTGCCAAAGATCCCATTCCAGATTCACGGCAAGTGAGATGACGACTCTAAACTGTGTGGAGCTTGGCCACCGGTGCAAAGGTGTCTCCATAGTCTTCTCCATATGTCTGAGTAAAGCCTCTAGCCACCAACCGAGCTTTGTACCTCTCTATTTCACCATTGCTCTTGTACTTGATAGTAAAGACCCATCTTGAGCTAACCGTTTTCTTCCCTTTAGGTAAGTCAGCTTCATCCCAAGTATGGTTTCTTTCCATAGCTCCTTTTTCTTCCCTGATTGCTTCACGCCATTCCTCATGTTCCACTGCTTCTTCATAGGTCTTAGGAATATGACCCTGCTCTATTGCTGCCAAGAACACTCGGTGTTCCTCCGGAAGTTGTGCAAAGGAGCATGATGCCTGAGTTGGATGCGCCACGGCATTGCCATTGTAATACACTCTTGTGTTCACCCAATTAGAGGGGTCCTGCCTTTCTCTTGTACTGCGCCTTAAGGTAGTGGGAGCCGGAGCTTGGACTGGTTCTGCTTGTTGTAGACTTTGCAAGCGTGGACTTCTTCTTAGAGGAGCTGGTGCTGACCGTGTGGGTGCTTGATCTTGCTCTGAAGGTTGATCATGTGCATTGTCGTGGGAATCCGAGGCTGTGTGCTCAGCTGGTGGATCATCATTGTTATCACCATTCTCCCCCTCATGATCAACCGTAGGGGCGCTAGTATTGGTAGTGACACCGAGATGATCTAGGAGCAGCCGGAGGTTAGTGGCTCTATCTGATGTAGACTTGGAAATGTCTTGCAAGTCTTCCCATGGCTGCTTGGCATAGAAGCTTTCTGATTCCAAAAACTTCACATCTCTAGACACTATAACCCGGCGTGTAGTAGGATTGTAGCATTTGTACCCCTTTTGAGTAGTGGAATAGCCAACAAACATACATCTAGTGCTCTTGGCATCCAGCTTTGTTCTAAGATCTCCTGGAATCAAGACAAAGCACACACATCCAAACACTCGTAAGTGATCAAGAGAAGGTTTGGTTGAGTTGAGTACCTCATATGGTGATGAGTCATTAAGGACTTTTGTGGGTATGCGATTGATCAGGTAACAAGCCGTGAGCACTGCATCTCCCCAAAAACGCTTTGGTACATTGCTTTGAAACATCATGGACCTGGCCACCTCCATTAAGTGTCTATTCTTCCTCTCAGCTACGCCATTCTGTTGAGGAGTGTAGGGACAGCTCGTTTGGTGAATGATGCCGTGTGAGTTGAGATATTCTTTGAATATGTTACTTGTGTATTCTCCTCCATTATCTGATCTGAAAATCTTAATCTTGGCATTAAAGTGATTAGTGACATGGGTTTGAAAGTTTCTAAATGCCTCAAAAACTCTATCTTTTGATGGAAGGAGAGTTAGCCAAGTATACTTAGATTTTTCATCTATGAATGTAACAAAGTATTTATTTTGATCTCTAGACTCACAGGGAGATGACCAAACATCAGAATGCACTAAATCAAAACATTTGTCATAAATAGTGGAAGACTTAGGAAAAACAGTTCTACAATGTTTTCCTAAGATACAGGCCTCACACTCATCATTTTTAAACACTACTTTAGGAAATAAAAGACTCAATGCACGAGCATGAGGATGTCCTAATCTAGCATGCCAAATCGCATTATTAGCACAGGCTACAACATTATTAGAAGAAGCAACGGTAGAATCTAAGAGCTTAGTGTCTTCAAGAACATAGAGATCATCTTTGGTAGTCCCTTTCCCAAGCAATTTGCTGGTCTTAATATCCTGAAAACACACATCATTAGGTCCGAATATAGCAATACAGTGTAAGTCAGTTGTAGCTTTCTTAACTGACAATAAGTTAGAGGTGAAGGTAGGCATATAAAACGCTTTAGAAGACCTTTCAAAGAGTTTAAGTTCACCTATTCCCTTAATTGGTACCTTTTCACCATTAGCAATCTCAACATTTCCTAATGTTGGTTTTATATTACTAATTAGGCTTAAATCACTAATCATGTGATGTGAAGCTCCTGAATCAACTATTAGAGGTTTATTCTTTAGAGTATATGAAGATCTATAAGAATTACCCAAGTTGTTAACTACATGAAAGGAGGTACCAAGGGTGTTACCGGATTCTTTGAGTGCTTTGATCAGGGCGTCTAACTCTGTTTTCTTCACGAATTGAGATGAGTTAGCTATCCCCTCTTCACACATGTTCCTCTGAGACGGCTCCCCTTTGTGACTCCCCTCTTCATTCGCAAAGTTAGCTCTTGTTTCCTTCCATTTGCTCGGTTTGAGGTGTGGATGAAGGATCCAGCATTTTTCTTTGCTATGCCCTTTCTTCTTGCAATGATCGCAGAGTTGGCTCCTCTTCTCATCAAACTTGTATGCCCCCTTATTCGCTGAGACTAGCTCCCCCTTTCCTCCAAATAAACCGAGAGATCCTTGCTCCTTTTGGATTTGAGAGCATACTTCTTCAAGGGTTGGCAATCGTTCTGCTCTAAGGAGATGCTTGATGAGGTCATTGTAAGTTGAGCTGAGGGTCATGAGTAGGCCAAAGACTTTGTCTTGCTCTCTTCTGTCGTTCAGGACTTGAGGGTCAACTGTGCTTGGCCTTAGCATCTCCAGTTCTGCCCATAGTGCTCTGAATCTTCCAAAGTGTTTAGTAAACTCCATATCTTCTTGCCTTAGCTCATTGATAGCCTTCTTGACTTCAAACACACGGCTGAGATTGGAGATGTTGCCGAATACTTGCTTCAGAGTCCCCCATAGCTCTTTGGCGGTTTCACAGTATGAGTAAGCCTCCAAGATTTCATTGCTAAGGGAGCTTTGTAGAAGAGCAAGAACGGTCTGATCTTCCTTGTACCATTGGGTCTCTTCGGCTGGGACAATGACGGCTCCGGCGGCTGGTGGTGCTGCTCTAGGAGCATCGCTTGACACATGACTCCAAAGACCTCTTCCACACAAGGCAGTTCTTGTGGTTCTTGACCACAGCAAGTAGTTCACCCCCTTTGAGGGTCACTGGTAAAGCCAATGGCTTGTTGTTCTCCAAGGCCATGTTTAAGATGCAATGGACCGTTGGGCAAAGCAAGGGACCGTTGGGTAAACGGTTTTGGATGGTAAATTAGAGATGATTAGAAGGTGAGCGAATGAGAGTATGGTGGAATGAGAGTGTTTTAGGCGGTTTAGAGAGTGTTTAGTGAGGGTTTTGAGTAAAAGAGAAGTGTTTGAGAGTTATGGACCAGTGGATAAAGATTAAGTGTTTCTGGAATTTTGAAAGAGTGAAAAGCGAATAGTGAGATAAAGAAGAGAATAATGAGAATCAAAAGGTTGTAGTCCAAAGATCTACAAACCGCTCTGATACCATGTTAGAGTATTTGCGGATGATTATGAGAAAGATAGTATGAAATGAGTGTAAAGAGTGAGGAGCATGAGTGAGAAAGGGAGTTTGAATAAGGAGAGTATTATTCCCTTAAGTGTATTATTACAAATGATGGCGAATGTCTATATATAGACTCGCTTAGTTACAACAAGAATCAATGGAAAGAGACACAAAGAATAAACAAAGGGGATGGACTCCAAGGGAGCGAAAGCGACCTGACCCCAACGGTTCACTCCTTAAACCTCACATGTGACTTTAGCTTCTTGTTGATGATTTGTAGATGACCGTTAAAAACATAACCGTTGGAGATGTGAGCATCCACTAAGCATAACCTAAACTCATGGAAGCTTGACTTGCTCACCACGGCTGATTGATGATCATACTTGGGTGACACGATTCCCTAGGTGTACGGACTTGTACGGACATCATCCCTTCTTCTAGTTTGATAAATAGAAGGTATAGGTTATATTAATGTGTTTAACAAGAAGCTAAGTGCCTTTTATATGCCTAAGTTCACCTCTAATCTCCTTTCTGTAAAGAAAACTACTAAGGACTTAAACTGTTTAGCTATTTTTAGTCCTAATGATGTTAAGTTGCAGGATATTGAGAGTGGAAAAGTGTTTGGGCAAGGCAGCACCAAGGATGACTTATATGTGTTCCAAGACATCTCTTTAAATTCTGTTTCTAAGAATAATGTTTCTTCTATCTTTGCAAACTCTGTTAAGACATCTGTTGTTTTATGGCATGAAAGACTTGGTCACCCTCATTCTAGAGCCTTAAGTTTACTAATGCCTGGTTTTTCTTATGATTGTGCAAATTGTGAAGCATGCATATTAGGCAAACATTGCAAAGCTGTTTTTCCTAAGTCTAGTGCGATTTATGAAAAATGTTTTGATCTTGTGCATTCTGATGTGTGGTCTTCACCTTGTGCATCTAGAGATAACCATAAGTATTTTGTCACATTTATAGATGAGAAATCTAAGTATACTTGGGTAACCTTGATGCCTTCTAAGGATAGAGTTTATGATGCATTTATAAACTTTCAAAACTATGTGACTAACTACTTTGATGCAAAGATTAAGATTTTAAGAACAGATAATGGAGGTGAATATACAAGCAACAAGCTCAAAGAACACTTAGAGAAATGTGGAATTCTTCATCAAACCAGCTGCCCATATAACCCCCAACAAAATGGTGTTGCTGAGAGAAAGAATAGGCACCTAATGGAGGTGGCAAGGGCTATGCTATTTCAAAAACACATGCCTAAGAGGTTTTGGGGCGATGCAGTAATGACAGCTTGCTATCTCATCAACCGAACACCAACTCGTATCCTTGATGATAAATCTCCTTTCCAAATCCTAAATAACTCAAATCCTAGTATTGACCATTTGAGGGTGTTTGGTAGTCTGTGTTTTGTGTTTTTGTTCCAGGTGACTTAAGGAACAAGCTGGAGCCTAAGAGTAACAAGTGCGTATTCATTGGATACTCAACAACTCAGAAGGGCTACAAGTGCTTCGATCCAGTCACCAACCGGTACTATGTGTCAAGGGATGTCAAGTTTTTGGAAGACAAAGCCTACTTTGGGGAAAAGAGTTGGGAGAGTGTGAAGGACCTACCTAACTCAACCGCTGATAGAGCTTCAAGCCTCCGACGAATTCTGGAGCACTTAGGGAATGCAAGCTCCCCTCAGGCAGAAAAGGAAGCTCCATCATTTCCAAATGAGGATGTGCATGAAGTTAGAGAGGATGAGAACAATGCATCTCAGGATCTTTTGGATGATCACCAAGAAAGTGATAGAGGAGAGAAGTCTAGTGAAGAAGTGGCAGAGACGGGTCAGTCTAGTAAAGAAGTGGCAGAGGAGACGGGTCAGTCTAGTGAAGGAGAGTTCATTGAATCTTCAAGCGATGACGATACCTATCAAGCTCCACAAGTTACACCAGATCCAGTCTACACTCGGGAGAATCAAAGAAAGAGTACAAGAGAGAAGAAATCCCCCTCAAAGTGGAAGAATACGAGAGTTTACTACAACTGCCAAGCTGTAGCTCATCCAATTCAAGCTACTTGTTCGATTGACCTTCTTCCGGAGGAGCATAAAGCTTTTATCAGCAAGCTGGATGTAGAACTCATCCCACAAAGCTATGAGGAAGCCAAGGAAAGTAAGGAATGGACTAATGCTGTTGATGATGAGGTTCAAGCTATGGTGAGGAATCACACTTGGGTTGAAGAAGAACTACCAAAAGGAAAGAAGTGTGTTAGCTCAAAGTGGGTATTCACCATTAAGTACAAGAGTGATGGTGAAATCGAGAGATATAAGGCAAGGCTGGTTGCAAGAGGGTTTACCCAAAACTTATGGGGATGACTATAGGGAAACATTTGCTCCAGTAGCTAAGCAACATACAGTGAAAGTGGTTCTCTCTTTAGCAGTTAATTTGGATTGGGAGTTGTGGCAAATGGATGTCAAGAATGCTTTCCTTCAGGGGGAGTTAGAAGAAGAAGTCTACATGTCACCTCCTCCGGGTTTAGAAGACATAGTGGCTCCGGGAAAGGTCTTAAGGCTTCGGAAAGCAATCTATGGGCTTAAACAATCTCCAAGAGCTTGGTATCACAAGCTAAGCTCTACACTACTGGCTAATGGCTTCAAGAGGTCACACTCTGATCACACTCTATTTACTAAGCAAGATATTCATGGCATAGTAGTAGTGTTGGTCTATGTGGATGATTTGATTATTTCAGGGAGTAACAAAGAGGGTATTCAAGCCATTAAGTCCTCTTTGCACTCAGCCTTTGATATTAAAGATTTGGGTGTTTTGAAGTATTTCTTAGGGATCGAAGTGTGTAGATCCAAGGAGGGACTTTTTCTCTCACAAAGGAAATATGCACTTGATCTTCTAAAGCTTACAGGAAAACTTGGAGCTAAACCGGTGGACACACCACTAGAGCAAGGATACAAGGTCAATCGAAAGGGGGAGAAGGATGATACTCCATATCATTGCCCGGAACAGTACCGAAGACTCGTGGGTAAGCTCATATACTTAACATATACTCGGCCTGATCTTTCTTTTGCTGTGAATCAGGTGGCTCAACACATGCAAGTACCTACGGTATACCATTGGAGCCTGGTGGAAAGGATTCTGAGATATATCAAAGGGAGTCCTGGCAAAGGCATTTGGATGGGAAGAAATTCAAGCACGGAAATAGTGGGATACTGTGATGCAGATTACAATGGAGATCGCAACACAAGGCAGTCTACAACCGGCTTTTGCACCTTCATTGGTGGAAATCTTGTGACTTGGAAGACAAAGAAGCAGAAGGTGGTGTCTTGTTCCAGTGCTGAAGCAGAGTATAGGGCGATGAAGAAGCTCACAAACGAGCTAACTTGGCTAAAGGCTCTACTTAAGGACTTCGGGATAGAGCAGAAGACGCCAATCACCTTCCATTGCGACAACCAAGCTGCCATCCATATAGCCACTAATCCAGTGTTTCACGAGAGGACCAAGCACATAGAGACGGATTGCCACAAGACAAGAGAGAAGATCGAAGATGGTACAATTCTCCCTTGTTTTACTAAGAGTTCGGACCAATTGGCCGACATTTTTACCAAGGCAGCAAGTAACCAAGTTTGCCAATTTATCCATGGTAAGCTTGGTCTTGTAGACCTAACACATCCTTGAGAGAGACTCTCCAACTTGTAGGGATAATACTCTTTTTCCCTAAGCTTGGTTTTGTCCCACGTGGTTTTCCAAGCTTAGGTTTTTAATGAGGTTATCCTTGCAAGTGCCAAGTTTATACACAATCAGTATTGTAGTATAAACTTGAGGGGGAGTGTTAATCAAGAAGGTATTTACTAGTAACTAATTAATAGTTACATAGTAAAATACAGTTACTTGAGTAATAAGGAAGTTAGTTTGTATTAGAAAGAAGAGGGAAAAAGAGGATAAAAGACTAAAGGGATAAGGTGGCAGTACACTTTGTCTTATAGCGCTGTACCTTCACCCTTATCCTCTTGTTACCGTTATGAGCTGTAAAGGGGTGAGTCATACACGGTTTGTATAAGGCTGAATGAGGACGCAATAGTGGCTTTGTGTGTAACCCTTTCAGACCTAGAATGTGTTCTATATAAACTGTGTATCCCCCTTCATTGTAGATAACTTTTCTTCATCTAATACATTTTCACATTTTCCTATCATGAGAGTCGAATCCTTATCCTACAATCTTCTATAATTTACAAGTTTACTTAGCTGACGTGATGGTGAATAAGGAAACTCCTTTGTTGGCATGAATCAATGGCCAGTCACGTGTATAACCTATGCTTTTGATGAGAGGGTCGTTGGTGATGTCTAAACCGCCTGCTTGCTCGTTGGGAAGGTCTTCTTGCTCAATGCCCTCCTTGTCTAGATAAGCCCTTGCCATTGCTGCTTCCTTGGCGATGCTTAGTTGACTTAGTTGAGTAGTGATATCCTCTAAGTGTTGGGAAGTGATCAGCGTCTCTACTGCTTGGTTGAAGCCATCAGCTAAGTCTTTAGTTCCTGATCTTGTTCTTGGAGCTTGTCTCATGGTAGGGATGTCAGCTTCAGCTCCTAAGTTTGTATCACTCTATTACTTGTATCTTATTCCGTAGAAGAGATCCCAAATCGAGATCCGAAACTGGTCTACTAGCCAAAAATGGAGAAAACGGACTTCTGATGAATCATACAAAGAAAATGTAGTAAATAGGCCTGGAATAGTCATCTGGGACTCATAATAGTACAAGAAGAAGCCTCTATTACTTGTATCTCATTCCCTAAATTATATCCCAAATGAAGATCTGAAACTAGTCTACTTGCCGAAAATTGGGAAAACGGACTTCTGATCAATCATACAAAGAAAATGGAGTAAATCGGCTAGAAATAGTCATCTGGGACTCATAATAGTACAAGGAGAAGCCTCTATTACTTGTATCTTATTCCGTAGAAGAGATCCCAAATCGAGATCTAAAACTGGTCTACTAGCCAAAAAGGGAGAAAACGGACTTCTGATGAATCATACAAAGAAAATGTAGTAAATAGGCTTGAAATAGTCATCTGGGACTCATAACAGTACAAGAAGAAGTCTCTATTACTTGTATCTCATTCCCCAGAAGATATCCCAATTGAAGATCCGAAACTGGTCTACTTGCCGAAAATGGGGAAAACGGACTTCTGATAAATCATACAAAGAAAATGGAGTAAATCGGCTTGAAATAGTCATCTAGGACTCATAATAGTACAAGTAGAAACCTCTATTACTTGTATCTCATTCCCTAGAAGATATCCGAAATGAAGATCTGTAACGGGTCTACTTGCCGAAAATAGGGAAAAACAAACTTCTGATGAATCATACAAAGAAAATGGGGTAACTATGCTTGAAATAGTCATCTGGGACTCATAATAGTTCAAGGAGAAGCCTCTATTACTTGTATCTCATTCTGTAGAAGAGATCCCAAATCAAGATCCTAAACTGGTCTACTAGCCGAAAATGGGGAAAACAGACTTTTGGTGAATCATACAGAGAAAATGGAGTAAATAGGCTTGAAATAGTCATCTGGGACTCATAATAGTACAAGCAGAAGCCTCTATTACTTGTATCTTATTCCGTAGAAGAGATCCCAAATCGAAATCTGAAACTGGTCTACTAGCCAAAAATGGAGAAAACAGACTTCTGATGAATCATACAAAGAAAATGTAGTAAATAGGCTTGGAATAGTCATCTGGGACTCATAATAGTACAAGAAGAAGCATCTATTACTTGTATCTCATTACCTAGAAGATATCCCAATTGAAGATCTGAAACTGGTCTACTTGCCGAAAATGGGGAAAACAGACTTTTGGTGAATCATACAAAGAAAATAGAGTAAATAGGCTTGAAATAGTCATCTGGGACTCATAATAGTACAAGGAGAAGCCTCTATTACTTGTATCTTATTCCGTAGAAGAGATCCCAAATCGAGATCCAAAACTGGTCTACTAGCCAAAAAGGGAGAAAACGGACTTCTGATGAATCATACAAAGAAAATGTAGTAAATAGGCTTGAAATAGTCATCTGGGACTCATAACAGTACAAGAAGAAGTCTCTATTACTTGTATCTTATTCCCCAGAAGATATCCCAATTGAAGATCCGAAACTGGTCTACTTGCCGAAAATGGGGAAAACGGACTGCTGATAAATCATACAAAGAAAATGGAGTAAATCGGCTTGAAATAGTCATCTGGGACTCATAATAGTACAAGTAGAAGCCTTTATTACATGTATCTCATTCCCTAGAAGATATCCCAAATGAAGATCTGAAACCCGTCTACTAGCCGAAAATGGGAAAAACGGATTTCTGATGAATCATAAAAAGAAAATGGAGTAAATAGGCATGAAATATTCATCTGGGACTCATAATAGTACAAGGAGAAGCTTATATTACTTGGATCTCATTCCCTAGAAGATATCCTAATTGAAGATCCGAAACTGGTCTACTTGGCGAAAATTGGGAAAACGGACTTCTGATAAATCATACAAAGAAAATGGAGTAAATCGGCTTGAACTAGTCATCTGGGACTCATAATAGTACAAGGAGAAGCCTCTATTACTTGTATCTCATTCTGTAGAAGAGATCCCAAATCAAGATCCGAAACTGGTCTACTAGCCGAAAATGGGGACAACAGACTTCTGATGAATCATACAAAGAAAATAGAGTAAATAGGCTTGAAATAGTCATCTGAGACTCATAATAGTACAAGGAGAAGCTTCTATTACTTGTATATCTTTCCGTAGAAGAGATCCCAAATCAAGATCTGAAACTGGTCTACTAGCCAAAAAGGGAGAAAACGGACTTCTGATGAATCATACAAAGAAGATGTAGTAAATAGGCTTGAAATAGTCATCTGGGACTCATAACAGTACAAGAAGAAGCCTCTATTACTTGTATCTTTTTCCGTAGAAGAGATCCCAAATCAAGATCTGAAACTGGTCTACTAGCCGAAAATGGGGAAAACAGACTTTTGGTGAATGATACAAAGAAAATGGAGTAAATAGGCTTGAAATAGTCATCTGGGACTCATAATAGTACAAGGAGAAGCCTCTATTACTTGTATCTTATTCCGTAGAAGAGATCCCAAATCGAGATCCGAAACTGGTCTACTAGCCAAAAATGAAGAAAACGGACTTCTGATGAATCATACAAAGAAAATGTAGTAAATAGGCTTGGAATAGTCATCTGGGACTCATAATAGTACAAGAAGAAGCCTCTATTACTTGTATCTCATTACCTAAATTATATCCCAAATGAAGATCTGAAACTAGTCTACTTGCCGAAAATTGGGAAAACGGACTTCTGATAAATCATACAAAGAAAATGGAGTAAATCGGCTTGAAATATTCATCTAGGACTCATAATAGTACAAGTAGAAGCCTCTATTACTTGTATCTCATTCCCTAGAAGATATCCGAAATGAAGATCTGTAACGGGTCTACTTGCCGAAAATAGGGAAAAACAAACTTCTGATGAATCATACAAAGAAAATGGGGTAACTATGCTTGAAATAGTCATCTGGGACTCATAATAGTACAAGGAGAAGCCTCTATTACTTGTATCTCATTCTGTAGAAGTGATCCCAAATAAAGATCCTAAACTGGTCTACTAGCCGAAAATGGGGAAAACAGACTTTTGGTGAATCATACAGAGAAAATGGAGTAAATAGGCTTGAAATAGTCATCTGGGACTCATAATAGTACAAGGAGAAGCCTCTATTACTTGTATCTTATTCCGTAGAAGAGATCCCAAATCGAAATCCGAAACTGGTCTACTAGCCAAAAATGGAGAAAACAGACTTCTGATGAATCATACAAAGAAAATGTAGTAAATAGGCTTGGAATAGTCATCTGGGACTCATAATAGTACAAGAAGAAGCATCTATTACTTGTATCTCATTACCTAAATTATATCCCAAATGAAGATCTGAAACTAGTCTACTTGCCGAAAATTGGGAAAACGGACTTCTGATAAATCATACAAAGAAAACGGACTTCTGATAAATCATACCTAGAAGATATCCCAATTGAAGATCTGAAACTGGTCTACTTGCCGAAAATGGGGAAAAACAGACTTTTGGTGAATCATACAAAGAAAATAGAGTAAATAGGCTTGAAATAGTCATCTGGGACTCATAATAGTACAAGGAGAAGCCTCTATTACTTGTATCTCATTCCCCAGAAGATATCCCAATTGAAGATCCGAAACTGGTCTACTTGCCGAAAATGGGGAAAACAGACTTCTGATAAATCATACAAAGAAAATGGAGTAAATCGGCATGAAATAGTCATCTGGGACTCATAATAGTACAAGTAGAAGCCTTTATTACATGTATCTCATTCCCTAGAAGATATCCCAAATGAAGATCTGAAACCCGTCTACTAGCCGAAAATGGGAAAAACGGATTTCTGATGAATCATAAAAAGAAAATGGAGTAAATAGGCATGAAATAGTCATCTGGGACTCATAATAGTACAAGGAGAAGCCTATATTACTTGGATTTCATTTCCTAGAAGATATCCCAATTGAAGATCCGAAACTGGTCTACTTGCCGAAAATTAGGAAAACGAACTTCTGATAAATCATACAAAGAAAATGGAGTAAATCGGCTTGAACTAGTCATCTGGGACTCATAGTAGTACTAGGAGAAGCCTCTATTACTTGTATCTCATTCCCTAGAAGATATCCCAAATGAAGATCTAAAACTGGTCTACTAGCCAAAAAGGGAGAAAACGGACTTCTGATGAATCATACAAAGAAAATGTAGTAAATAGGCTTGAAATAGTCATCTGGGACTCATAACAGTACAAGAAGAAGTCTCTATTACTTGTATCTCATTCCCCAGAAGATATCCCAATTGAAGATCCGAAACTGGTCTACTTGCCGAAAATGGGGAAAACGGACTTCTGATAAATCATACAAAGAAAATGGAGTAAATCGGCTTGAAATAGTCATCTAGGACTCATAATAGTACAAGTAGAAGCCTCTATTACTTGTATCTCATTCCCTAGAAGATATCCGAAATGAAGATCTGTAACGGGTCTACTTGCCGAAAATAGGGAAAAACAAACTTCTGATGAATCATACAAAGAAAATGGGGTAACTATGCTTGAAATAGTCATCTGGGACTCATAATAGTTCAAGGAGAAGCCTCTATTACTTGTATCTCATTCTGTAGAAGAGATCCCAAATCAAGATCCTAAACTGGTCTACTAGCCGAAAATGGGGAAAACAGACTTTTGGTGAATCATACAGAGAAAATGGAGTAAATAGGCTTGAAATAGTCATCTGGGACTCATAATAGTACAAGGAGAAGCCTCTATTACTTGTATCTTATTCCGTAGAAGAGATCCCAAATCGAAATCTGAAACTGGTCTACTAGCCAAAAATGGAGAAAACAGACTTCTGATGAATCATACAAAGAAAATGTAGTAAATAGGCTTGGAATAGTCATCTGGGACTCATAATAGTACAAGAAGAAGCATCTATTACTTGTATCTCATTACCTAGAAGATATCCCAATTGAAGATCTGAAACTGGTCTACTTGCCGAAAATGGGGAAAACAGACTTTTGGTGAATCATACAAAGAAAATAGAGTAAATAGGCTTGAAATAGTCATCTGGGACTCATAATAGTACAAGGAGAAGCCTCTATTACTTGTATCTCATTCCCCAGAAGATATCCCAATTGAAGATCCGAAACTGGTCTACTTGCCGAAAATGGGGAAAACAGACTTCTGATAAATCATACAAAGAAAATGGAGTAAATCGGCATGAAATAGTCATCTGGGACTCATAATAGTACAAGTAGAAGCCTTTATTACATGTATCTCATTCCCTAGAAGATATCCCAAATGAAGATCTGAAACCCGTCTACTAGCCGAAAATGGGAAAAACGGATTTCTGATGAATCATAAAAAGAAAATGGAGTAAATAGGCATGAAATAGTCATCTGGGACTCATAATAGTATAAGGAGAAGCCTATATTACTTGGATTTCATTTCCTAGAAGATATCCCAATTGAAGATCCGAAACTGGTCTACTTGCCGAAAATTAGGAAAACGAACTTCTGATAAATCATACAAAGAAAATGGAGTAAATCGGCTTGAACTAGTCATCTGGGACTCATAGTAGTACTAGGAGAAGCCTCTATTACTTGTATCTCATTCCCTAGAAGATATCCCAAATGAAGATCTAAAACTGGTCTACTAGCCAAAAAGGGAGAAAACGGACTTCTGATGAATCATACAAAGAAAATGTAGTAAATAGGCTTGAAATAGTCATCTGGGACTCATAACAGTACAAGAAGAAGTCTCTATTACTTGTATCTCATTCCCCAGAAGATATCCCAATTGAAGATCCGAAACTGGTCTACTTGCCGAAAATGGGGAAAACGGACTTCTGATAAATCATACAAAGAAAATGGAGTAAATCGGCTTGAAATAGTCATCTAGGACTCATAATAGTACAAGTAGAAGCCTCTATTACTTGTATCTCATTCCCTAGAAGATATCCGAAATGAAGATCTGTAACGGGTCTACTTGCCGAAAATAGGGAAAAACAAACTTCTGATGAATCATACAAAGAAAATGGGGTAACTATGCTTGAAATAGTCATCTGGGACTCATAATAGTTCAAGGAGAAGCCTCTATTACTTGTATCTCATTCTGTAGAAGAGATCCCAAATCAAGATCCTAAACTGGTCTACTAGCCGAAAAATGGGGAAAACAGACTTTTGGTGAATCATACAGAGAAAATGGAGTAAATAGGCTTGAAATAGTCATTTGGGACTCATAATAGTACAAGGAGAAGCCTCTATTACTTGTATCTTATTCCGTAGAAGAGATCCCAAATCGAAATCTGAAACTGGTCTACTAGCCAAAAATGGAGAAAACAGACTTCTGATGAATCATACAAAGAAAATGTAGTAAATAGGCTTGGAATAGTCATCTGGGACTCATAATAGTACAAGAAGAAGCATCTATTACTTGTATCTCATTACCTAGAAGATATCCCAATTGAAGATCTGAAACTGGTCTACTTGCCGAAAATGGGGAAAACAGACTTTTGGTGAATCATACAAAGAAAATAGAGTAAATAGGCTTGAAATAGTCATCTGGGACTCATAATAGTACAAGGAGAAGCCTCTATTACTTGTATCTTATTCCGTAGAAGAGATCCCAAATCGAGATCCAAAACTGGTCTACTAGCCAAAAAGGGAGAAAACGGACTTCTGATGAATCATACAAAGAAAATGTAGTAAATAGGCTTGAAATAGTCATCTGGGACTCATAACAGTACAAGAAGAAGTCTCTATTACTTGTATCTCATTCCCCAGAAGATATCCCAATTGAAGATCCGAAACTGGTCTACTTGCCGAAAATGGGGAAAAACGGACTTCTGATAAATCATACAAAGAAAATGGAGTAAATCGGCTTGAAATAGTCATCTGGGACTCATAATAGTACAAGTAGAAGCCTTTATTACATGTATCTCATTCCCTAGAAGATATCCCAAATGAAGATCTGAAACCCGTCTACTAGCCGAAAATGGGAAAAAAAACGGATTTCTGATGAATCATAAAAAGAAAATGGAGTAAATAGGCATGAAATATTCATCTGGGACTCATAATAGTACAAGGAGAAGCTTATATTACTTGGATCTCATTCCCTAGAAGATATCCTAATTGAAGATCCGAAACTGGTCTACTTGGCGAAAATTGGGAAAACGGACTTCTGATAAATCATACAAAGAAAATGGAGTAAATCGGCTTGAACTAGTCATCTGGGACTCATAATAGTACAAGGAGAAGCCTCTATTACTTGTATCTCATTCTGTAGAAGAGATCCCAAATCAAGATCCGAAACTGGTCTACTAGCCGAAAATGGGGACAACAGACTTCTGATGAATCATACAAAGAAAATAGAGTAAATAGGCTTGAAATAGTCATCTGAGACTCATAATAGTACAAGGAGAAGCTTCTATTACTTGTATATCTTTCCGTAGAAGAGATCCCAAATCAAGATCTGAAACTGGTCTACTAGCCAAAAAGGGAGAAAAACGGACTTCTGATGAATCATACAAAGAAGATGTAGTAAATAGGCTTGAAATAGTCATCTGGGACTCATAACAGTACAAGAAGAAGCCTCTATTACTTGTATCTTTTTCCGTAGAAGAGATCCCAAATCAAGATCTGAAACTGGTCTACTAGCCGAAAATGGGGAAAACAGACTTTTGGTGAATCATACAAAGAAAATGGAGTAAATAGGCTTGAAATAGTCATCTGGGACTCATAATAGTACAAGGAGAAGCCTCTATTACTTGTATCTTATTCCGTAGAAGAGATCCCAAATCGAGATCCGAAACTGGTCTACTAGCCAAAAATGAAGAAAACGGACTTCTGATGAATCATACAAAGAAAATGTAGTAAATAGGCTTGGAATAGTCATCTGGGACTCATAATAGTACAAGAAGAAGCCTCTATTACTTGTATCTCATTACCTAAATTATATCCCAAATGAAGATCTGAAACTAGTCTACTTGCCGAAAATTGGGAAAACGGACTTCTGATAAATCATACAAAGAAAATGGAGTAAATCGGCTTGAAATATTCATCTAGGACTCATAATAGTACAAGTAGAAGCCTCTATTACTTGTATCTCATTCCCTAGAAGATATCCGAAATGAAGATCTGTAACGGGTCTACTTGCCAAAAATAGGGAAAAACAAACTTCTGATGAATCATACAAAGAAAATGGGGTAACTATGCTTGAAATAGTCATCTGGGACTCATAATAGTACAAGGAGAAGCCTCTATTACTTGTATCTCATTCTGTAGAAGTGATCCCAAATCAAGATCCTAAACTGGTCTACTAGCCGAAAATGGGGAAAACAGACTTTTGGTGAATCATACAGAGAAAATGGAGTAAATAGGCTTGAAATAGTCATCTGGGACTCATAATAGTACAAGGAGAAGCCTCTATTACTTGTATCTTATTCCGTAGAAGAGATCCCAAATCGAAATCCGAAACTGGTCTACTAGCCAAAAATGGAGAAAACAGACTTCTGATGAATCATACAAAGAAAATGTAGTAAATAGGCTTGGAATAGTCATCTGGGACTCATAATAGTACAAGAAGAAGCATCTATTACTTGTATCTCATTACCGAAATTATATCCCAAATGAAGATCTGAAACTAGTCTACTTGCCGAAAATTGGGAAAACGGACTTCTGATAAATCATACAAAGAAAACGGACTTCTGATAAATCATACCTAGAAGATATCCCAATTGAAGATCTGAAACTGGTCTACTTGCCGAAAATGGGGAAAACAGACTTTTGGTGAATCATACAAAGAAAATAGAGTAAATAGGCTTGAAATAGTCATCTGGGACTCATAATAGTACAAGGAGAAGCCTCTATTACTTGTATCTCATTCCCCAGAAGATATCCCAATTGAAGATCCGAAACTGGTCTACTTGCCGAAAATGGGGAAAACAGACTTCTGATAAATCATACAAAGAAAATGGAGTAAATCGGCTTGAAATAGTCATCTGGGACTCATAATAGTACAAGTAGAAGCCTTTATTACATGTATCTCATTCCCTAGAAGATATCCCAAATGAAGATCTGAAACCCGTCTACTAGCCGAAAATGGGAAAAACGGATTTCTGATGAATCATAAAAAGAAAATGGAGTAAATAGGCATGAAATAGTCATCTGGGACTCATAATAGTACAAGGAGAAGCCTATATTACTTGGATTTCATTTCCTAGAAGATATCCCAATTGAAGATCCGAAACTGGTCTACTTGCCGAAAATTGGGAAAACGAACTTCTGATAAATCATACAAAGAAAATGGAGTAAATCGGCTTGAACTAGTCATCTGGGACTCATAATAGTACTAGGAGAAGCCTCTATTACTTGTATCTCATTCCCTAGAAGATATCCCAAATGAAGATTTATAACTGGTCTACTTGCCGAAAATTGGGAAAAACGGACTTCTGATGAATCATACAAAGAAAAAGGGGTAACTATGCTTGAAATATTCATCTGGAACTCATAATAGTACAAGGAGAAGCCTCTATTACTTGTATCTCATTCTGTAGAAGAGATCCCAAATCAAGATCCAAAACTGGTGTACTAGCCGAAAATGGAGAAAATGGACTTTTGATGAATCATACAACGAAAATGCAGTAACTAGGCTTGAAATAGTCATCTGGGACTCATAATAGTACAAGGAGAAGCCTCTATTACTTGTATCTCATTCCCTAGAAGATATCACAAATGAAGATCCAAAATTGGTCTACTTGCGAAAAATGGGAGAAACGGACTTCTGTTAAATCATATAAAGAAAATGGAGTAAATAGGCTTGAAAATTTCATTTGGGACTCATAATAGTACAAGGAGAAGCCTCTATTACTTGTATATCATTCTGTAGAAGAGATCCCAAATCATGATACGAAACTGGTCTAATAGCCGGAATGTTGGAATTTGTGAGGGTTTGTCTCACATAAGAAGAAACACAATCAACTTGTGATTGGTTCTTCATTAACCAACCAAATGAACTCACTTCAACATAATAAAAAATGCATTAGTATGATACACAATCTGAGTATTACAAGCATCATAACTAGAGAGTTTGTTGTCATAACCAAAGAAAGGTTCAGTAATCTAATGACTAACTAAGTAAAGAAGAGTTGCACTAGCATGAGACATGAATCCATATTTGAGTAACAACAACACTTAGAGTTTGTGTGTTCTCATTAAAGAAGGATTAGCTCACTAACTTAGTGTCTAACTGAACAAAGAAAGAGTTTAGGTGGTTTGAAGTATAATTAGACAAGTAATGGTCTGCCATTAAGGCAGACCTAAACTGCATATAACTCACTCTCTACATTGCCTTAATTTAATTAAGCATAAGTAAAGGAGAGAGATGTATACAAATTTAACAAGAACTTGTCTCTTTTATTATAAATTCTGTGTGTTTTACAATGAGAGAGGGCGCCCTTATATAGAAATTAAACTTGGGCACAAAGACAAAGATTAAAAGTGACAGCACATAACAGCTCTTTACTTAAGTCACACATGTGACTCTTGCTTCCCTCCACTTCTTTGAATTCAAACGGTTATGGAGGCAAGTGAGGAGCTTCTAGAACACTTGACAACTTCTCTTAGGCGTGCACACACTCCTCCTTACAGTTTGGGCTTGATTGGAGGAGTTTATGTGGGCTTGTACGGACAGCCCACTAAGAGATTGTATGGACAACCCAATAAGTTGGGCTTGCAACACACTTCATGACTCCTAAGCCTCCATTGCTTCATATACACATGGTTGATCACCTTCTTGATGTCTTTTACATGTGATGAGCTTCATTCTTGGCTAAGTCACGCTTTGACACTTCTCTTCTTCTTCTTATTTGATGTGGAGATGCTTGGCCTTCACTTCATGTGTGACCTTCTCATCTCCTCACTCTAATACGGAAATGGGGAAAAACGGACTTCTGATGAATCATACAATTAAAATGGAGTAAATAGGCTTGAAATAGTCATCTGAGACTCATAATAGTACAAGGAGAAGCCTCTATTACTTGTATCTTTTTCCGTAGAAGAGATCCCAAATCAAGATCTGAAACTGGTCTACTAGCCAAAAAGGGAGAAAACGGACTTCTGATGAATCATACAAAGAAAATGTAGTAAATAGGCTTGAAATAGTCATCTGGGACTCATAATAGTACAAGAAGAAGCCTCTATTACTTGTATTTCATTCCCTAGAAGATATCCCAATTGAAGATCCGAAACTGGTCTACTTGCCGAAAATTGGGAAAACGGACTTCTGATAAATCATACAAAGAAAATGGAGTAAATCGGCTTGAAATAGTCATCTGGGACTAATAATAGTACAAGTAGAAGCCTCTATTGCTTGTATCTCATTCCCTAGAAGATATCCCAAATGAAGATCTGAAACTGGTCTACTTGCCGAAAATGGGAAAAACGGATTTCAGATGAATCATAAAAAGAAAATGGAGTAAATAGGCTTGAAATAATCATCTGGGACTCATAATAGTACAAAGAGAAGCCTCTATTACTTGTATCTCATTCCCTAGAAGATATCCCAATTGAAGATCCGAAACTGGTCTACTAGCAGAAAACGGGGAAAACGAACTTCTGATGAATCAAACAAAGAAAATGGAGTAAATAGGCAAAACTGGTCTACTTGCGGAAAATGGGAAAAACGGACTTCTGTTAAATCATACAAAGAAAATAGAGTAAATAGGCTTGAAAATTTCATCTGGGACTCATAATAGTACAAGGAGAAGCCTCTATTACTTGTATCTAATTCTGTAGAAGAGATCCCAAATCAAGATCCGAAACTGGTCTACTAGCTGAAAATGGGGAAAACGGACTTCTTATGAATCATACAAAGAAAATGGAGTAAATAGGCTTGAAATAGTTATCTGGGACTCATAATAGTACAAGGAGAAGCCTCAATTACTTGTATCTCATTCCCTTGAAGATATCCCAATTGAAGATCCGAAACTGGTCTACTTGCCGAAAAATGGGAAAACGGACTTCTGATAAATCATACAAAGAAAATGGAGTAAATCGGCTTGAAATAGAGGCCTCTATTACTTGTATCTCATTCCCTAGAAGATATCCGAAATGAAGATCTGTAACTGGTCTACTTGCCGAAAATGGAGAAAATGGACTTTTGATGAATCATACAAAGAAAAAAATGCAGTAACTAGGCTTGAAATAGTCATCTGGGACTCGTAATAGTTCAAGGAGAAGCCTCTATTACTTGTATCTCATTCCCTAGAAGATATCCCAAATGAAGATCCAAAATTGGTCTACTTGCGGAAAATGGGAGAAACAGACTTCTGTTAAATCATACAAAGAAAATGGAGTAAATAGGCTTGAAAACTTCATCTGGGACTCATAATAGTACAAGGAGAAGCCTCTATTACTTGTATCTCATTCTGTAGAAGAGATCCCAAATCATGATACGAAGCTGGTCTTATAGCCGGAAATGGGGAAAACGGACTTCTGATGAATCATACAAAGAAAATGGAGTAAATAGGCTTGAAATAGTCATCAGGGACTCATAATAGTACAAGGAGAAGCCTCTATTACTTGTATTTCATTCTGTAGAAGAGATACGAAATCAAGATCCTAAACTGGTCTACTAGCCGAAAATGGGGAAAACGGACTTTTGATGAATCATACAAATAAAATGGAGTAAATAGGTTTGAAATTTTCATCTGGGACTAATAATAGTACAAGGAGAAGCCTCTATTACTTGTATCTTATTCCCTAGAAGATATCCCAAATGAAGATCCGATACTGGTCTACTTGTCGAAAATGGGAAAAACAGACTTCTGTTAAATCATACAACGAAAATGGAGTAAATAGGCTTGAAAATTTCATCTGGGACTCATAATAGTACAAGGAGAAGCTTCTATTACTTGTATCTCATTCTGTAGAAGAGATCCCAAATCAAGATCCGAAACTGGTCTACTAGCCGAAAATGGGGACAACAGACTTCTGATGAATCATACAAAGAAAATGGAGTAAATAGGCTTGAAATAGTCATCTGAGACTCATAATAGTACAAGGAGAAGCCTCTATTACTTGTATCTTTTTCCGTAGAAGAGATCCCAAATCAAGATCTGAAACTGGTCTACTAGCCAAAAAGGGAGAAAACGGACTTCTGATAAATCATACAAAGAAAATGTAGTAAATAGGCTTGAAATAGTCATCTGGGACTCATAACAGTACAAGAAGAAGCCTCTATTACTTGTATCTTTTTCCGTAGAAGAGATCCCAAATCAAGATCTGAAACTGGTCTACTAGCCGAAAATGGGGAAAACAGACTTTTGGTGAATCATACAAAGAAAATGGAGTAAATAGGCTTGAAATAGTCATCTGGGACTCATAATAGTACAAGGAGAAGCCTCTATTACTTGTATCTTATTCCGTAGAAGAGATCCCAAATCGAGATCCGAAACTGGTCTACTGGCCAAAAATGAACAAAACGGACTTCTGATGAATCATACAAAGAAAATGTAGTAAATAGGCTTGGAGTAGTCATCTGGGACTCATAATAGTACAAGAAGAAGCCTCTATTACTTGTATCTCATTACCTAAATTATATCCCAAATGAAGATCTGAAACTAGTCTACTTGCCGAAAATTGGGAAAACGGACTTCTGATAAATCATACAAAGAAAATGGAGTAAATCGGCTTGAAATAGTCATCTAGGACTCATAATAGTACAAGTAGAAGCCTCTATTACTTGTATCTCATTCCCTAGAAGATATCCGAAATGAAGATCTGTAACGGATCTACTTGCCGAAAATAGGGAAAAACAAAACTTCTGATGAATCATACAAAGAAAATGGGGTAACTATGCTTGAAATAGTCATCTGGGACTCATAATAGTTCAAGGAGAAGCCTCTATTACTTGTATCTCATTCTGTAGAAGAGATCCCAAATCAAGATCCTAAACTGGTCTACTAGCCGAAAATGGGGAAAACAGACTTTTGGTGAATCATACAGAGAAAATGGAGTAAATAGGCTTGAAATAGTCATCTGGGACTCATAATAGTACAAGGAGAAGCCTCTATTACTTGTATCTTATTCCGTAGAAGAGATCCCAAATCGAAATCCGAAACTGGTCTACTAGCCAAAAATGGAGAAAACAGACTTTCTGATGAATCATACAAAGAAAATGTAGTAAATAGGCTTGGAATAGTCATCTGGGACTCATAATAGTACAAGAAGAAGCATCTATTACTTGTATCTCATTACCTAGAAGATATCCCAATTGAAGATCTGAAACTGGTCTACTTGCCGAAAATGGGGAAAACAGACTTTTGGTGAATCATACAAAGAAAATAGAGTAAATAGGCTTGAAATAGTCATCTGGGACTCATAATAGTACAAGGAGAAGCCTCTATTACTTGTATCTTATTCCGTAGAAGAGATCCCAAATCGAGATCCAAAACTGGTCTACTAGCCAAAAAGGGAGAAAACGGACTTCTGATGAATCATACAAAGAAAATGTAGTAAATAGGCTTGAAATAGTCATCTGGGACTCATAACAGTACAAGAAGAAGTCTCTATTACTTGTATCTCATTCCCCAGAAGATATCCCAATTGAAGATCCGAAACTGGTCTACTTGCCGAAAATGGGGAAAACGGACTTCTGATAAATCATACAAAGAAAATGGAGTAAATCGGCTTGAAATAGTCATCTGGGACTCATAATAGTACAAGTAGAAGCCTTTATTACATGTATCTCATTCCCTAGAAGATATCCCAAATGAAGATCTGAAACCCGTCTACTAGCCGAAAATGGGAAAAACGGATTTCTGATGAATCATAAAAAGAAAATGGAGTAAATAGGCATGAAATATTCATCTGGGACTCATAATAGTACAAGGAGAAGCTTATATTACTTGGATCTCATTCCCTAGAAGATATCCTAATTGAAGATCCGAAACTGGTCTACTTGGCGAAAATTGGGAAAACGGACTTCTGATAAATCATACAAAGAAAATGGAGTAAATCGGCTTGAACTAGTCATCTGGCACTCATAATAGTACAAGGAGAAGCCTCTATTACTTGTATCTCATTCTGTAGAAGAGATCCCAAATCAAGATCCGAAACTGGTCTACTAGCCGAAAATGGGGACAACAGACTTCTGATGAATCATACAAAGAAAATAGAGTAAATAGGCTTGAAATAGTCATCTGAGACTCATAATAGTACAAGGAGAAGCTTCTATTACTTGTATATCTTTCCGTAGAAGAGATCCCAAATCAATATCTGAAACTGGTCTACTAGCCAAAAAGGGAGAAAACGGACTTCTGATGAATCATACAAAGAAGATGTAGTAAATAGGCTCGAAATAGTCATCTGGGACTCATAACAGTACAAGAAGAAGCCTCTATTACTTGTATCTTTTTCCGTAGAAGAGATCCCAAATCAAGATCTGAAACTGGTCTACTAGCCGAAAATGGGGAAAACAGACTTTTGGTGAATCATACAAAGAAAATGGAGTAAATAGGCTTGAAATAGTCATCTGGGACTCATAATAGTACAAGGAGAAGCCTCTATTACTTGTATCTTATTCCGTAGAAGAGATCCCAAATCGAGATCCGAAACTGGTCTACTAGCCAAAAATGAAGAAAACGGACTTCTGATTAATCATACAAAGAAAATGTAGTAAATAGGCTTGGAATAGTCATCTGGGACTCATAATAGTACAAGAAGAAGCCTCTATTACTTGTATCTCATTACCTAAATTATATCCCAAATGAAGATCTGAAACTAGTCTACTTGCCGAAAATTGGGAAAACGGACTTCTGATAAATCATACAAAGAAAATGGAGTAAATCGGCTTGAAATATTCATCTAGGACTCATAATAGTACAAGTAGAAGCCTCTATTACTTGTATCTCATTCCCTAGAAGATATCCGAAATGAAGATCTGTAACGGGTCTACTTGCCGAAAATAGGGAAAAACAAACTTCTGATGAATCATACAAAGAAAATGGGGTAACTATGCTTGAAATAGTCATATGGGACTCATAATAGTACAAGGAGAAGCCTCTATTACTTGTATCTCATTCTGTAGAAGAGATCCCAAATCAAGATCCTAAACTGGTCTACTAGCCGAAAATGGGGAAAACAGACTTTTGGTGAATCATACAGAGAAAATGGAGTAAATAGGCTTGAAATAGTCATCTGGGACTCATAATAGTACAAGGAGAAGCCTCTATTACTTGTATCTTATTCCGTAGAAGAGATCCCAAATCGAAATCCGAAACTGGTCTACTAGCCAAAAATGGAGAAAACAGACTTCTGATGAATCATACAAAGAAAATGTAGTAAATAGGCTTGGAATAGTCATCTGGGACTCATAATAGTACAAGAAGAAGCATCTATTACTTGTATCTCATTACCTAGAAGATATCCCAATTGAAGATCTGAAACTGGTCTACTTGCCGAAAATGGGGAAAACAGACTTTTGGTGAATCATACAAAGAAAATAGAGTAAATAGGCTTGAAATAGTCATCTGGGACTCATAATATTACAAGGAGAAGCCTCTATTACTTGTATCTTATTCCGTAGAAGAGATCCCAAATCGAGATCCAAAACTGGTCTACTAGCCAAAAAGGGAGAAAACGGACTTCTGATGAATCATACAAAGAAAATGTAGTAAATAGGCTTGAAATAGTCATCTGGGACTCATAACAGTACAAGAAGAAGCCTCTATTACTTGTATCTCATTCCCCAGAAGATATCCCAATTGAAGATCCGAAACTGGTCTACTTGCCGAAAATGGGGAAAACAGACTTCTGATAAATCATACAAAGAAAATGGAGTAAATCGGCTTGAAATAGTCATCTGGGACTCATAATAGTACAAGTAGAAGTCTTTATTACATGTATCTCATTCCCTAGAAGATATCCCAAATGAAGATCTGAAACCCGTCTACTAGCCGAAAATGGGAAAAAACGGATTTCTGATGAATCATAAAAAGAAAATGGAGTAAATAGGCATGAAATAGTCATCTGGGACTCATAATAGTACAAGGAGAAGCCTATATTACTTGGATTTCATTTCCTAGAAGATATCCCAATTGAAGATCCGAAACTGGTCTACTTGCCGAAAATTGGGAAAACGAACTTCTGATAAATCATACAAAGAAAATGGAGTAAATCGGCTTGAACTAGTCATCTGGGACTCATAATAGTACAAGTTGAAGCCTCTATTACTTGTATCTCATTCCCTAGAAGATATCCCAAATGAAGATTTATAACTGGTCTACTTGCCGAAAATTGGGAAAAACGGACTTCTGATGAATCATACAAAGAAAAAGGGGTAACTATGCTTGAAATATTCATCTGGAACTCATAATAGTACAAGGAGAAGCCTCTATTACTTGTATCTCATTCTGTAGAAGAGATCCCAAATCAAGATCCAAAACTGGTGTACTAGCCGAAAATGGAGAAAATGGACTTTTGATGAATCATACAACAAAAATGCAGTAACTAGGCTTGAAATAGTCATCTGGGACTCATAATAGTACAAGGAGAAGCCTCTATTACTTGTATCTCATTCCCTAGAAGATATCACAAATGAAGATCCAAAATTGGTCTACTTGCGAAAAATGGGAGAAACGGACTTCTGTTAAATCATATAAAGAAAATGGAGTAAATAGGCTTGAAAATTTCATTTGGGACTCATAATAGTACAAGGAGAAGCCTCTATTACTTGTATCTCATTCTGTAGAAGAGATCCCAAATCATGATACGAAACTGGTCTAATAGCCGGAATGTTGGAATTTGTGAGGGTTTGTCTCACGTAAGAAGAAACACAATCAACTTGTGATTGGTTCATCATTAACCAACCAAATGAACTCACTTAAACATAATAAAAAATGCATTAGTATGATACACAATCTGAGTATTACAAGCATCATAACTAGAGAGTTTGTTGTCATAACCAAAGAAAGCTTCAGTAATCTAATGACTAACTAAGTAAAGAAGAGTTGCACTAGCATGAGACATGAATCCATATTTGAGTAACAACAACACTTAGAGTTTGTGTTCTCATTAAAGAAGGATTAGCCCACTAACTTAGTGTCTAACTGAACAAAGAAAGAGTTTAGGTGGTTTGAAGTATAATTAGACAAGTAATGGTCTGCCATTAAGGCAGACCTAAACTGCATATAACTCACTCTCTACATTGCCTTAATTTAATTAAGCATAAGTAAAGGAGAGAGATTTATACAAATTTAACAAGAACTTGTCTCTTTTATTATAAATTCTGTGTGTTTTACAATGAGAGAGGGCGCCCTTATATAGAAATTAAACTTGGGCACAAAGACAAAGATTGAAAGTGACAGCACATAACAGCTCTTTACTTAAGTCACACATGTGACTCTTGCTTCCCTCCACTTCTTTGAATTCAAACGGTTATGGAGGCAAGTGAGGAGCTTCTAGAACACTTGACAACTTCTCTTAGGCGTGCACACACTCCTCCTTACAGTTTGGGCTTGATTGGAGGAGTTTATGTGGGCTTGTACGGACAGCCCACTAAGAGATTGTATGGACAACCCAATAAGTTGGGCTTGCAACACACTTCATGACTCCTAAGCCTCCATTGCTTCATATACACATGGTTGATCACCTTCTTGATGTCTTTTACATGTGATGAGCTTCATTCTTGGCTAAGTCACGCTTTGACACTTCTCTTCTTCTTCTTATTTGATGTGGAGATGCTTGGCCTTCACTTCATGTGTGACCTTCTCATCTCCTCACTCTAATACGGAAATGGGGAAAACGGACTTCTGATGAATCATACAAATAAAATGGAGTAAATAGGCTTGGAATAGTCATCTGAGACTCATAATAGTACAAGGAGAAGCCTCTATTACTTGTATCTTTTTCCGTAGAAGAGATCCCAAATCAAGATCTGAAACTGGTCTACTAGCCAAAAAGGGAGAAAACGGACTTCTGATGAATCATACAAAGAAAATGTAGTAAATAGGCTTGAAATAGTCATCTGGGACTCATAATAGTACAAGAAGAAGCATCTATTACTTGTATTTCATTCCCTAGAAGATATCCCAATTGAAGATCCGAAACTGGTCTACTTGCCGAAAATTGGGAAAACGGACTTCTGATAAATCATACAAAGAAAATGGAGTAAATCGGCTTGAAATAGTCATCTGGGACTAATAATAGTACAAGTAGAAGCCTCTATTGCTTGTATCTCATTCCCTAGAAGATATCCCGAATGAAGATCTGAAACTGGTCTACTTGCCGAAAATGGGAAAAAACGGGATTTCAGATGAATCATAAAAAGAAAATGGAGTAAATAGGCTTGAAATAATCATCTGGGACTCATAATAGTACAAAGAGAAGCCTCTATTACTTGTATCTCATTCCCTAGAAGATATCCCAATTGAAGATCCGAAACTGGTCTACTAGCAGAAAACGGGGGAAAACGAACTTCTGATGAATCATACAAAGAAAATGGAGTAAATAGGCAAAACTGGTCTACTTGCGGAAAATGGGAAAAACGGACTTCTGTTAAATCATACAAAGAAAATAGAGTAAATAGGCTTGAAAATTTCATTTGGGACTCATAATAGTACAAGGAGAAGCCTCTATTACTTGTATCTAATTCTGTAGAAGAGATCCCAAATCAAGATCCGAAACTGGTCTACTAGCTGAAAATGGGGAAAACGGACTTCTTATGAATCATACAAAGAAAATGGAGTAAATAGGCTTGAAATAGTTATCTGGGACTCATAATAGTACAAGGAGAAGCCTCAATTACTTGTATCTCATTCCCTTGAAGATATCCCAATTGAAGATCCGAAACTGGTCTACTTGCCGAAAAATGGGAAAACGGACTTCTGATAAATCA
Source organism: Thlaspi arvense (assembly GCA_911865555.2). Taxonomy (NCBI): domain Eukaryota; kingdom Viridiplantae; phylum Streptophyta; class Magnoliopsida; order Brassicales; family Brassicaceae; genus Thlaspi; species Thlaspi arvense. Next base: position 43,411,318 of record OU466857.2, read on the forward strand.
TACAAAGAAAATGGAGTAAATCGGCTTGAAATAGAGGCCTCTATTACTTGTATCTCATTCCCTAGAAGATATCCGAAATGAAGATCTGTAACTGGTCTACTTGCCGAAAATAGGGAAAAACAAACTTCTGATGAATCATACATAGAAAATGGGGTAACTATGCTTGAAATAGTCATCTGGGACTCATAATAGTACAAGGAGAAGCCTCTATTACTTGTATCTCATTCTGTAGAAGAGATCCCAAATCAAGATCCGAAACTGGTCTACTAGCCGAAAACGGGGAAAACAGACTTTTGGTGAATCATACAAAGAAAATGGAGTAAATAGGCTTGAAATAGTCGTCTTTGACTCATAATAGTACAAGGAGAAGCCTCTATTACTTGTATCTTATTCCGTAGAAGAGATCCCAAATCGAGATCCGAAACTGGTCTACTAGAAAAAAATGAAGAAAACGGACTTGTGATGAATCATACAAAGAAAATGTAGTAAATAGTCTTGGAATAGTCATCTGGGACTCATAATAGTACAATAAGAAGCCTATATTACTTGTATCTCAGTCCCTAAATTATATCCCAAATGAAGATCTGAAACTAGTCTACTTGCCGAAAATTGGGAAAACGGACTTCTGATAAATCATACAAAGAAAATGGAGTAAATCGGCTTGAAATAGTCATATGGGACTCATAATAGTACAAGTAGAAGCATCTATTACTTGTATCTCATTCCCTTGAAGATATCCGAAATGAAGATCTGTAACTGGTCTACTTGCCGAAAATAGGGAAAAACAAACTTCTGATGAATCATACAAAGAAAATGGGGTAACTATGCTTGAAATAGTCATCTGGGACTCATAATAGTACAAGGAGAAGCCTCTATTACTTGTATCTCATTCTGTAGAAGTGATCCCAAATCAAGATCCTAAACTGGTCTACTAGCCGAAAATGGGGAAAACAGACTTTTGGTGAATCATACAGAGAAAATGGAGTAAATAGGCTTGAAATAGTCATCTGGGACTCATAATAGTACAAGGAGAAGCCTCTATTACTTGTATCTTATTCCGTAGAAGAGATCCCAAATCGAAATCCGAAACTGGTCTACTAGCCAAAAATGGAGAAAACAGACTTCTGATGAATCATACAAAGAAAATGTAGTAAATAGGCTTGGAATAGTCATCTGGGACTCATAATAGTACAAGAAGAAGCATCTATTACTTGTATCTCATTACCGAAATTATATCCCAAATGAAGATCTGAAACTAGTCTACTTGCCGAAAATTGGGAAAACGGACTTCTGATAAATCATACAAAGAAAACGGACTTCTGATAAATCATACCTAGAAGATATCCCAATTGAAGATCTGAAACTGGTCTACTTGCCGAAAATGGGGAAAACAGACTTTTGGTGAATCATACAAAGAAAATAGAGTAAATAGGCTTGAAATAGTCATCTGGGACTCATAATAGTACAAGGAGAAGCCTCTATTACTTGTATCTCATTCCCCAGAAGATATCCCAATTGAAGATCCGAAACTGGTCTACTTGCCGAAAATGGGGAAAAACAGACTTCTGATAAATCATACAAAGAAAATGGAGTAAATCGGCTTGAAATAGTCATCTGGGACTCATAATAGTACAAGTAGAAGCCTTTATTACATGTATCTCATTCCCTAGAAGATATCCCAAATGAAGATCTGAAACCCGTCTACTAGCCGAAAATGGGAAAAAACGGATTTCTGATGAATCATAAAAAGAAAATGGAGTAAATAGGCATGAAATAGTCATCTGGGACTCATAATAGTACAAGGAGAAGCCTATATTACTTGGATTTCATTTCCTAGAAGATATCCCAATTGAAGATCCGAAACTGGTCTACTTGCCGAAAATTGGGAAAACGAACTTCTGATAAATCATACAAAGAAAATGGAGTAAATCGGCTTGAACTAGTCATCTGGGACTCATAATAGTACTAGGAGAAGCCTCTATTACTTGTATCTCATTCCCTAGAAGATATCCCAAATGAAGATTTATAACTGGTCTACTTGCCGAAAATTGGGAAAAACGGACTTCTGATGAATCATACAAAGAAAAAGGGGTAACTATGCTTGAAATATTCATCTGGAACTCATAATAGTACAAGGAGAAGCCTCTATTACTTGTATCTCATTCTGTAGAAGAGATCCCAAATCAAGATCCAAAACTGGTGTACTAGCCGAAAATGGAGAAAATGGACTTTTGATGAATCATACAACGAAAATGCAGTAACTAGGCTTGAAATAGTCATCTGGGACTCATAATAGTACAAGGAGAAGCCTCTATTACTTGTATCTCATTCCCTAGAAGATATCACAAATGAAGATCCAAAATTGGTCTACTTGCGAAAAATGGGAGAAACGGACTTCTGTTAAATCATATAAAGAAAATGGAGTAAATAGGCTTGAAAATTTCATTTGGGACTCATAATAGTACAAGGAGAAGCCTCTATTACTTGTATATCATTCTGTAGAAGAGATCCCAAATCATGATACGAAACTGGTCTAATAGCCGGAATGTTGGAATTTGTGAGGGTTTGTCTCACATAAGAAGAAACACAATCAACTTGTGATTGGTTCTTCATTAACCAACCAAATGAACTCACTTCAACATAATAAAAAATGCATTAGTATGATACACAATCTGAGTATTACAAGCATCATAACTAGAGAGTTTGTTGTCATAACCAAAGAAAGGTTCAGTAATCTAATGACTAACTAAGTAAAGAAGAGTTGCACTAGCATGAGACATGAATCCATATTTGAGTAACAACAACACTTAGAGTTTGTGTTCTCATTAAAGAAGGATTAGCTCACTAACTTAGTGTCTAACTGAACAAAGAAAGAGTTTAGGTGGTTTGAAGTATAATTAGACAAGTAATGGTCTGCCATTAAGGCAGACCTAAACTGCATATAACTCACTCTCTACATTGCCTTAATTTAATTAAGCATAAGTAAAGGAGAGAGATGTATACAAATTTAACAAGAACTTGTCTCTTTTATTATAAATTCTGTGTGTTTTACAATGAGAGAGGGCGCCCTTATATAGAAATTAAACTTGGGCACAAAGACAAAGATTAAAAGTGACAGCACATAACAGCTCTTTACTTAAGTCACACATGTGACTCTTGCTTCCCTCCACTTCTTTGAATTCAAACGGTTATGGAGGCAAGTGAGGAGCTTCTAGAACACTTGACAACTTCTCTTAGGCGTGCACACACTCCTCCTTACAGTTTGGGCTTGATTGGAGGAGTTTATGTGGGCTTGTACGGACAGCCCACTAAGAGATTGTATGGACAACCCAATAAGTTGGGCTTGCAACACACTTCATGACTCCTAAGCCTCCATTGCTTCATATACACATGGTTGATCACCTTCTTGATGTCTTTTACATGTGATGAGCTTCATTCTTGGCTAAGTCACGCTTTGACACTTCTCTTCTTCTTCTTATTTGATGTGGAGATGCTTGGCCTTCACTTCATGTGTGACCTTCTCATCTCCTCACTCTAATACGGAAATGGGGAAAACGGACTTCTGATGAATCATACAATTAAAATGGAGTAAATAGGCTTGAAATAGTCATCTGAGACTCATAATAGTACAAGGAGAAGCCTCTATTACTTGTATCTTTTTCCGTAGAAGAGATCCCAAATCAAGATCTGAAACTGGTCTACTAGCCAAAAAGGGAGAAAACGGACTTCTGATGAATCATACAAAGAAAATGTAGTAAATAGGCTTGAAATAGTCATCTGGGACTCATAATAGTACAAGAAGAAGCCTCTATTACTTGTATTTCATTCCCTAGAAGATATCCCAATTGAAGATCTGAAACTGGTCTACTTGCCGAAAATTGGGAAAACGGACTTCTGATAAATCATACAAAGAAAATGGAGTAAATCGGCTTGAAATAGTCATCTGGGACTAATAATAGTACAAGTAGAAGCCTCTATTGCTTGTATCTCATTCCCTAGAAGATATCCCAAATGAAGATCTGAAACTGGTCTACTTGCCGAAAATGGGAAAAACGGATTTCAGATGAATCATAAAAAGAAAATGGAGTAAATAGGCTTGAAATAATCATCTGGGACTCATAATAGTACAAAGAGAAGCCTCTATTACTTGTATCTCATTCCCTAGAAGATATCCCAATTGAAGATCCGAAACTGGTCTACTAGCAGAAAACGGGGAAAACGAACTTCTGATGAATCAAACAAAGAAAATGGAGTAAATAGGCAAAACTGGTCTACTTGCGGAAAATGGGAAAAACGGACTTCTGTTAAATCATACAAAGAAAATAGAGTAAATAGGCTTGAAAATTTCATCTGGGACTCATAATAGTACAAGGAGAAGCCTCTATTACTTGTATCTAATTCTGTAGAAGAGATCCCAAATCAAGATCCGAAACTGGTCTACTAGCTGAAAATGGGGAAAACGGACTTCTTATGAATCATACAAAGAAAATGGAGTAAATAGGCTTGAAATAGTTATCTGGGACTCATAATAGTACAAGGAGAAGCCTCAATTACTTGTATCTCATTCCCTTGAAGATATCCCAATTGAAGATCCGAAACTGGTCTACTTGCCGAAAAATGGGAAAACGGACTTCTGATAAATCATACAAAGAAAATGGAGTAAATCGGCTTGAAATAGAGGGCTCTATTACTTGTATCTCATTCCCTAGAAGATATCCGAAATGAAGATCTGTAACTGGTCTACTTGCCGAAAATGGAGAAAATGGACTTTTGATGAATCATACAAAGAAAATGCAGTAACTAGGCTTGAAATAGTCATCTGGGACTCGTAATAGTTCAAGGAGAAGCCTCTATTACTTGTATCTCATTCCCTAGAAGATATCCCAAATGAAGATCCAAAATTGGTCTACTTGCGGAAAATGGGAGAAACAGACTTCTGTTAAATCATACAAAGAAAATGGAGTAAATAGGCTTGAAAACTTCATCTGGGACTCAAAATAGTACAAGGAGAAGCCTCTATTACTTGTATCTCATTCTGTAGAAGAGATCCCAAATCATGATACGAAGCTGGTCTTATAGCCGGAAATGGGGAAAACGGACTTCTGATGAATCATACAAAGAAAATGGAGTAAATAGGCTTGAAATAGTCATCAGGGACTCATAATAGTACAAGGAGAAGCCTCTATTACTTGTATTTCATTCTGTAGAAGAGATACGAAATCAAGATCCTAAACTGGTCTACTAGCCGAAAATGGGGAAAACGGACTTTTGATGAATCATACAAATAAAATGGAGTAAATAGGTTTGAAATTTTCATCTGGGACTAATAATAGTACAAGGAGAAGCCTCTATTACTTGTATCTTATTCCCTAGAAGATATCCCAAATGAAGATCCGATACTGGTCTACTTGTCGAAAATGGGAAAAACAGACTTCTGTTAAATCATACAACGAAAATGGAGTAAATAGGCTTGAAAATTTCATCTGGGACTCATAATAGTACAAGAAGAAGCTTCTATTACTTGTATCTCATTCTGTAGAAGAGATCCCAAATCAAGATCCGAAACTGGTCTACTAGCCGAAAATGGGGACAACAGACTTCTGATGAATCATACAAAGAAAATGGAGTAAATAGGCTTGAAATAGTCATCTGAGACTCATAATAGTACAAGGAGAAGCCTCTATTACTTGTATCTTTTTCCGTAGAAGAGATCCCAAATCAAGATCTGAAACTGGTCTACTAGCCAAAAAGGGAGAAAAACGGACTTCTGATAAATCATACAAAGAAAATGTAGTAAATAGGCTTGAAATAGTCATCTGGGACTCATAACAGTACAAGAAGAAGCCTCTATTACTTGTATCTTTTTCCGTAGAAGAGATCCCAAATCAAGATCTGAAACTGGTCTACTAGCCGAAAATGGGGAAAACAGACTTTTGGTGAATCATACAAAGAAAATGGAGTAAATAGGCTTGAAATAGTCATCTGGGACTCATAATAGTACAAGGAGAAGCCTCTATTACTTGTATCTTATTCCGTAGAAGAGATCCCAAATCGAGATCCGAAACTGGTCTACTAGCCAAAAATGAACAAAACGGACTTCTGATGAATCATACAAAGAAAATGTAGTAAATAGGCTTGGAGTAGTCATCTGGGACTCATAATAGTACAAGAAGAAGCCTCTATTACTTGTATCTCATTACCTAAATTATATCCTAAATGAAGATCTGAAACTAGTCTACTTGCCGAAAATTGGGAAAACGGACTTCTGATAAATCATACAAAGAAAATGGAGTAAATCGGCTTGAAATAGTCATCTAGGACTCATAATAGTACAAGTAGAAGCCTCTATTACTTGTATCTCATTCCCTAGAAGATATCCGAAATGAAGATCTGTAACGGATCTACTTGCCGAAAATAGGGAAAAACAAACTTCTGATGAATCATACAAAGAAAATGGGGTAACTATGCTTGAAATAGTCATCTGGGACTCATAATAGTTCAAGGAGAAGCCTCTATTACTTGTATCTCATTCTGTAGAAGAGATCCCAAATCAAGATCCTAAACTGGTCTACTAGCCGAAAATGGGGAAAACAGACTTTTGGTGAATCATACAGAGAAAATGGAGTAAATAGGCTTGAAATAGTCATCTGGGACTCATAATAGTACAAGGAGAAGCCTCTATTACTTGTATCTTATTCCGTAGAAGAGATCCCAAATCGAAATCCGAAACTGGTCTACTAGCCAAAAATGGAGAAAACAGACTTCTGATGAATCATACAAAGAAAATGTAGTAAATAGGCTTGGAATAGTCATCTGGGACTCATAATAGTACAAGAAGAAGCATCTATTACTTGTATCTCATTACCTAGAAGATATCCCAATTGAAGATCTGAAACTGGTCTACTTGCCGAAAATGGGGGGAAAACAGACTTTTGGTGAATCATACAAAGAAAATAGAGTAAATAGGCTTGAAATAGTCATCTGGGACTCATAATAGTACAAGGAGAAGCCTCTATTACTTGTATCTTATTCCGTAGAAGAGATCCCAAATCGAGATCCAAAACTGGTCTACTAGCCAAAAAGGGAGAAAACGGACTTCTGATGAATCATACAAAGAAAATGTAGTAAATAGGCTTGAAATAGTCATCTGGGACTCATAACAGTACAAGAAGAAGTCTCTATTACTTGTATCTCATTCCCCAGAAGATATCCCAATTGAAGATCCGAAACTGGTCTACTTGCCGAAAATGGGGAAAACGGACTTCTGATAAATCATACAAAGAAAATGGAGTAAATCGGCTTGAAATAGTCATCTGGGACTCATAATAGTACAAGTAGAAGCCTTTATTACATGTATCTCATTCCCTAGAAGATATCCCAAATGAAGATCTGAAACCCGTCTACTAGCCGAAAATGGGAAAAACGGATTTCTGATGAATCATAAAAAGAAAATGGAGTAAATAGGCATGAAATATTCATCTGGGACTCATAATAGTACAAGGAGAAGCTTATATTACTTGGATCTCATTCCCTAGAAGATATCCTAATTGAAGATCCGAAACTGGTCTACTTGGCGAAAATTGGGAAAACGGACTTCTGATAAATCATACAAAGAAAATGGAGTAAATCGGCTTGAACTAGTCATCTGGGACTCATAATAGTACAAGGAGAAGCCTCTATTACTTGTATCTCATTCTGTAGAAGAGATCCCAAATCAAGATCCGAAACTGGTCTACTAGCCGAAAATGGGGACAACAGACTTCTGATGAATCATACAAAGAAAATAGAGTAAATAGGCTTGAAATAGTCATCTGAGACTCATAATAGTACAAGGAGAAGCTTCTATTACTTGTATATCTTTCCGTAGAAGAGATCCCAAATCAATATCTGAAACTGGTCTACTAGCCAAAAAGGGAGAAAACGGACTTCTGATGAATCATACAAAGAAGATGTAGTAAATAGGCTCGAAATAGTCATCTGGGACTCATAACAGTACAAGAAGAAGCCTCTATTACTTGTATCTTTTTCCGTAGAAGAGATCCCAAATCAAGATCTGAAACTGGTCTACTAGCCGAAAATGGGGAAAACAGACTTTTGGTGAATCATACAAAGAAAATGGAGTAAATAGGCTTGAAATAGTCATCTGGGACTCATAATAGTACAAGGAGAAGCCTCTATTACTTGTATCTTATTCCGTAGAAGAGATCCCAAATCGAGATCCGAAACTGGTCTACTAGCCAAAAATGAAGAAAACGGACTTCTGATTAATCATACAAAGAAAATGTAGTAAATAGGCTTGGAATAGTCATCTGGGACTCATAATAGTACAAGAAGAAGCCTCTATTACTTGTATCTCATTACCTAAATTATATCCCAAATGAAGATCTGAAACTAGTCTACTTGCCGAAAATTGGGAAAACGGACTTCTGATAAATCATACAAAGAAAATGGAGTAAATCGGCTTGAAATATTCATCTAGGACTCATAATAGTACAAGTAGAAGCCTCTATTACTTGTATCTCATTCCCTAGAAGATATCCGAAATGAAGATCTGTAACGGGTCTACTTGCCGAAAATAGGGAAAAACAAACTTCTGATGAATCATACAAAGAAAATGGGGTAACTATGCTTGAAATAGTCATATGGGACTCATAATAGTACAAGGAGAAGCCTCTATTACTTGTATCTCATTCTGTAGAAGAGATCCCAAATCAAGATCCTAAACTGGTCTACTAGCCGAAAATGGGGAAAACAGACTTTTGGTGAATCATACAGAGAAAATGGAGTAAATAGGCTTGAAATAGTCATCTGGGACTCATAATAGTACAAGGAGAAGCCTCTATTACTTGTATCTTATTCCGTAGAAGAGATCCCAAATCGAAATCCGAAACTGGTCTACTAGCCAAAAATGGAGAAAACAGACTTCTGATGAATCATACAAAGAAAATGTAGTAAATAGGCTTGGAATAGTCATCTGGGACTCATAATAGTACAAGGAGAAGCCTCTATTACTTGTATCTTTTTCCGTAGAAGAGATCCCAAATCGAGATCCAAAACTGGTCTACTAGCCAAAAAGGGAGAAAACGGACTTCTGATGAATCATACAAAGAAAATGTAGTAAATAGGCTTGAAATAGTCATCTGGGACTCATAACAGTACAAGAAGAAGCCTCTATTACTTGTATCTCATTCCCCAGAAGATATCCCAATTGAAGATCCGAAACTGGTCTACTTGCCGAAAATGGGGAAAACAGACTTCTGATAAATCATACAAAGAAAATGGAGTAAATCGGCTTGAAATAGTCATCTGGGACTCATAATAGTACAAGTAGAAGTCTTTATTACATGTATCTCATTCCCTAGAAGATATCCCAAATGAAGATCTGAAACCCGTCTACTAGCCGAAAATGGGAAAAACGGATTTCTGATGAATCATAAAAAGAAAATGGAGTAAATAGGCATGAAATAGTCATCTGGGACTCATAATAGTACAAGGAGAAGCCTATATTACTTGGATTTCATTTCCTAGAAGATATCCCAATTGAAGATCCGAAACTGGTCTACTTGCCGAAAATTGGGAAAACGAACTTCTGATAAATCATACAAAGAAAATGGAGTAAATCGGCTTGAACTAGTCATCTGGGACTCATAATAGTACAAGTTGAAGCCTCTATTACTTGTATCTCATTCCCTAGAAGATATCCCAAATGAAGATTTATAACTGGTCTACTTGCCGAAAATTGGGAAAAACGGACTTCTGATGAATCATACAAAGAAAAAGGGGTAACTATGCTTGAAATATTCATCTGGAACTCATAATAGTACAAGGAGAAGCCTCTATTACTTGTATCTCATTCTGTAGAAGAGATCCCAAATCAAGATCCAAAACTGGTGTACTAGCCGAAAATGGAGAAAATGGACTTTTGATGAATCATACAACAAAAATGCAGTAACTAGGCTTGAAATAGTCATCTGGGACTCATAATAGTACAAGGAGAAGCCTCTATTACTTGTATCTCATTCCCTAGAAGATATCACAAATGAAGATCCAAAATTGGTCTACTTGCGAAAAATGGGAGAAACGGACTTCTGTTAAATCATATAAAGAAAATGGAGTAAATAGGCTTGAAAATTTCATTTGGGACTCATAATAGTACAAGGAGAAGCCTCTATTACTTGTATCTCATTCTGTAGAAGAGATCCCAAATCATGATACGAAACTGGTCTAATAGCCGGAATGTTGGAATTTGTGAGGGTTTGTCTCACATAAGAAGAAACACAATCAACTTGTGATTGGTTCTTCATTAACCAACCAAATGAACTCACTTAAACATAATAAAAAATGCATTAGTATGATACACAATCTGAGTATTACAAGCATCATAACTAGAGAGTTTGTTGTCATAACCAAAGAAAGCTTCAGTAATCTAATGACTAACTAAGTAAAGAAGAGTTGCACTAGCATGAGACATGAATCCATATTTGAGTAACAACAACACTTAGAGTTTGTGTTCTCATTAAAGAAGGATTAGCTCACTAACTTAGTGTCTAACTGAACAAAGAAAGAGTTTAGGTGGTTTGAAGTATAATTAGACAAGTAATGGTCTGCCATTAAGGCAGACCTAAACTGCATATAACTCACTCTCTACATTGCCTTAATTTAATTAAGCATAAGTAAAGGAGAGAGATTTATACAAATTTAACAAGAACTTGTCTCTTTTATTATAAATTCTGTGTGTTTTACAATGAGAGAGGGCGCCCTTATATAGAAATTAAACTTGGGCACAAAGACAAAGATTGAAAGTGACAGCACATAACAGCTCTTTACTTAAGTCACACATGTGACTCTTGCTTCCCTCCACTTCTTTGAATTCAAACGGTTATGGAGGCAAGTGAGGAGCTTCTAGAACACTTGACAACTTCTCTTAGGCGTGCACACACTCCTCCTTACAGTTTGGGCTTGATTGGAGGAGTTTATGTGGGCTTGTACGGACAGCCCACTAAGAGATTGTATGGACAACCCAATAAGTTGGGCTTGCAACACACTTCATGACTCCTAAGCCTCCATTGCTTCATATACACATGGTTGATCACCTTCTTGATGTCTTTTACATGTGATGAGCTTCATTCTTGGCTAAGTCACGCTTTGACACTTCTCTTCTTCTTCTTATTTGATGTGGAGATGCTTGGCCTTCACTTCATGTGGGACCTTCTCATCTCCTCACTCTAATACGGAAATGGGGAAAACGGACTTCTGATGAATCATACAAATAAAATGGAGTAAATAGGCTTGGAATAGTCATCTGAGACTCATAATAGTACAAGGAGAAGCCTCTATTACTTGTATCTTTTTCCGTAGAAGAGATCCCAAATCAAGATCTGAAACTGGTCTACTAGCCAAAAAGGGAGAAAACGGACTTCTGATGAATCATACAAAGAAAATGTAGTAAATAGGCTTGAAATAGTCATCTGGGACTCATAATAGTACAAGAAGAAGCATCTATTACTTGTATTTCATTCCCTAGAAGATATCCCAATTGAAGATCCGAAACTGGTCTACTTGCCGAAAATTGGGAAAACGGACTTCTGATAAATCATACAAAGAAAATGGAGTAAATCGGCTTGAAATAGTCATCTGGGACTAATAATAGTACAAGTAGAAGCCTCTATTGCTTGTATCTCATTCCCTAGAAGATATCCCGAATGAAGATCTGAAACTGGTCTACTTGCCGAAAATGGGAAAAACGGATTTCAGATGAATCATAAAAAGAAAATGGAGTAAATAGGCTTGAAATAATCATCTGGGACTCATAATAGTACAAAGAGAAGCCTCTATTACTTGTATCTCATTCCCTAGAAGATATCCCAATTGAAGATCCGAAACTGGTCTACTAGCAGAAAACGGGGAAAACGAACTTCTGATGAATCATACAAAGAAAATGGAGTAAATAGGCAAAACTGGTCTACTTGCGGAAAATGGGAAAAACGGACTTCTGTTAAATCATACAAAGAAAATAGAGTAAATAGGCTTGAAAATTTCATCTGGGACTCATAATAGTACAAGGAGAAGCCTCTATTACTTGTATCTAATTCTGTAGAAGAGATCCCAAATCAAGATCCGAAACTGGTCTACTAGCTGAAAATGGGGAAAACGGACTTCTTATGAATCATACAAAGAAAATGGAGTAAATAGGCTTGAAATAGTTATCTGGGACTCATAATAGTACAAGGAGAAGCCTCAATTACTTGTATCTCATTCCCTTGAAGATATCCCAATTGAAGATCCGAAACTGGTCTACTTGCCGAAAAATGGGAAAACGGACTTCTGATAAATCATACAAAGAAAATGGAGTAAATCGGCTTGAAATAGAGGCCTCTATTACTTGTATCTCATTCCCTAGAAGATATCCGAAATGAAGATCTGTAACTGGTCTACTTGCCGAAAATAGGGAAAAACAAACTTCTGATGAATCATACATAGAAAATGGGGTAACTATGCTTGAAATAGTCATCTGGGACTCATAATAGTACAAGGAGAAGCCTCTATTACTTGTATCTCATTCTGTAGAAGAGATCCCAAATCAAGATCCGAAACTGGTCTACTAGCCGAAAACGGGGAAAACAGACTTTTGGTGAATCATACAAAGAAAATGGAGTAAATAGGCTTGAAATAGTTGTCTTTGACTCATAATAGTACAAGGAGAAGCCTCTATTACTTGTATCTTATTCCGTAGAAGAGATCCCAAATCGAGATCCGAAACTGGTCTACTAGAAAAAAATGAAGAAAACGGACTTGTGATGAATCATACAAAGAAAATGTAGTAAATAGTCTTGGAATAGTCATCTGGGACTCATAATAGTACAATAAGAAGCCTATATTACTTGTATCTCAGTCCCTAAATTATATCCCAAATGAAGATCTGAAACTAGTCTACTTGCCGAAAATTGGGAAAACGGACTTCTGATAAATCATACAAAGAAAATGGAGTAAATCGGCTTGAAATAGTCATATGGGACTCATAATAGTACAAGTAGAAGCATCTATTACTTGTATCTCATTCCCTTGAAGATATCCGAAATGAAGATCTGTAACTGGTCTACTTGCCGAAAATAGGGAAAAACAAACTTCTGATGAATCATACAAAGAAAATGGGGTAACTATGCTTGAAATAGTCATCTGGGACTCATAATAGTGCAAGGAGAAGCTTCTATTACTTGTATCTCATTCTGTAGAAGAGATCCCAAATCAAGATCCAAAACTGGTCTACTAGCCGAAAATGGGGAAAACGGACTTTTGGTGAATCATACAAAGAAAATAGAGTAAATAGGCTTGAAATAGTCATCTGGGACTCATAATAGTACAAGGAGAAGCCTCTATTACTTGTGATATGATCTTGGACAAGGCTAAAGACTTGGAGCTTGAAGAAGACCATGGAGAAGAAGATAAAGGAGATCATTTAGCCGAAGAAGCTCTATACATTCCCCAAGGTCCAATGACACGTTCAAGAGCCAAAGCACTACAAGAACAAGTGCATTCGTTACTTAACCACTCGGAGGATCAAGAAGATCAAAGTCATGCTTATCAAACCACTTTGGTTTTGATTCAAGCCCACGGCTAGCAAATCGGGAATGGGCTATACTTGTACTCTTTTTCCCTCGTCTTGTTTTTGTCCCTTTGGGTTTTGCAAGCGAGGTTTTTAACGAGGCAAGTATACCCATCGTTGGCCCATTTGCTAGTCCAAGACAAGTTCCAGCAGCAACCGTTTCACCTAAGTAGTTTAAGAGTTCTTTCTTTGTTATTCAAACTAGACGCTCCCCTTATTCATTTCCTTGCTTTGTTTCGAGATGTTCTTGGTGCTTGTACCGAGTTCTATCTCTTTATATGTTGTCTTTGAACTTGCTTTGGAGTTATCTATCCTTTTATTCTCAAACTCTCTGAAACGATAGATCCGGTAAATCAAAGGTTATCTCATCCCCTTTGTGTGACCATTCGATCCACGGTGAATCTAAGGACCATCCGCAGCCTTAGTGTGACCAAACGCTCCATTCTGCTTTCTCATCTTACCCGTGTTAAGTTCTCATATTCAATCATTCACATTAACTTGTTTATCATCATCATCGTCGTCATTTCTTTGTCATTGATCATTGTTGTCCATTGCCCTTCGTGTTTCATCTCGTTTGACCATCATTGATATCATCCCGTTCCGTGTTAGTCTAACTTTCAAAGTGTCGAATCATAAGGGAAATCATATTAAGTGGTATCAGAGCCACTTTGAATGTTTAGATCTTGTTGATATCACTTTTCAATATTTTTGTCGATTAAAATTCTTGTGTTGCACGGATCTTTTGTTCTAAGGTGTTAGATCTTTGTTTGCTTGTTTCTCATCATCTGAATCTATGATCCATTTCTAAAACCAATCAACATAGGATTATTTTACTGTGAGAATTTGTTTAAACGTTTCAGGTACCATGGAAAATCTTGAGGAAGAAGAAAGTATCAACAACGTCAATAACAAACTATGGGTCGAAGCCATGACTGCTCGTTTTGACAAACTTCTCAACGATCGATTTGAAGCCTTCCGCCAAGAGCAAAACCTAAATCAAGCAGACAACAGATCAAATCATTCGCCCCCTAGAAGAAGAAACCGGCGTGATCATGTTTCAACCGGACATTCTAGTGGCGATTCAACTGATTCTTATTACTGTCCCAAGAGCGAGTCTTCTCAAGGTCGTCAGCGAAGACCTAGACGAGAAAGGCACGACAGGGAACGTATACCAGACCCGCTTGGAGGCATTAAACTTAAGATACCATCTTTTCATGGGAGAAACGATCCAGCTGCCTACTTAGAATGGGAAAAGAAGATTGAGCTTGTGTTTGATGCTCAGCACTGTACTGAGATCAATAGAGTGAAGATTGCTGCGACTGAATTCTACGACTATGCCCTTAGTTGGTGGGATCAGATAGTTACTACCAGAAGAAGAAACCGTGAGTATCCGGTGGAGACTTGGAACGAGTTGAGAAGCCTGATGAGAAAGAGGTTTGTGCCGAGTCACTACCACCGTGAACTACATCAACAACTCAGAAAGCTTGCACAAGGAAACCGCTCGGTTGAGGAATACTATCAGGAGATGGAAACTTTGATGATTCGAGCTGATATAGTAGAAGACCGGGAAGCTACGATGGCACGCTTTCTTGGAGGATTAAACCGTGAGATACAAGATCGTGTGGAAACTCAGTACTATGTGGAGCTAGAAGAAATGTTACACAAAGCCATTCTATTCGAGCAACAGATCAAGAGGAAAGGTCCCTCTCGGATAAGTCATGGAACCGGGACAACTTATAACCGGGCTAGTTACTCAAGAGAGGATAAGAGTAGCTACCCGAGGGAAAGTAAACCGTTCATAGCTCCGAAAACCGAATCAAAGCCGCCTACAGATCACAAAGGAAAAACTATAGAGGGGTTGACAAGGACACGCGACGTCAAGTGTTTTAAGTGTCACGGTAGAGGCCATTACGCCAATGAGTGTACCAACAAGCGTATGATGATTCTCCTTGATAACGGCGAATTTGAGTCCGAGGACGAGTGTCCAGAAGAAACCTGTGAAGAAGACATTCTCCCACCAGTCAGAGGTGATTTGTTGGTAGCAAGGAGAACTCTAAGCATACAAACTATGGCCCCGGAGCAAGAACAACGAGAAAATCTCTTTCACACGCGATGCCATGTTCTAGGAAAGGTATGTAGTCTTATCATCGACGGAGGAAGCTGCACCAACGTTGCTAGTGATACGATGGTTAAGAAACTTGGTCTAAAGACGTCAAAGCATCCAAACCCTTATAAGCTACAGTGGCTCAATAACATTGGAGAGCTAAACGTTAGTAGCCAAGTGATCGTCCCTATTACTATTAGTCGGTACGAAGACGAGGTTTTGTGTGATGTTCTACCAATGGAGGCCAGCCATATACTTCTAGGAAGACCGTGGCAATCAGATAGGAGAGTGACTCATGATGGTTTCTCTAACCGTCACTCGTTTGAATACAAAGGCAAGAAAACAACTCTGATTCCCATGACCCCTCAAGAAGTGTATCTTGATCAAAAGAAAGATTCGAAGAAACCAAAACATTCGAGCTTCTATGCTAAGGCCAGTCAGGTTAA
The DNA here is from genome assembly GCA_911865555.2 of Thlaspi arvense. Classification (NCBI taxonomy): domain Eukaryota; kingdom Viridiplantae; phylum Streptophyta; class Magnoliopsida; order Brassicales; family Brassicaceae; genus Thlaspi; species Thlaspi arvense. The sequence goes on from OU466857.2 coordinate 43,427,471, forward strand.
AAAGTCCTTTCTCTCAAATCGCTCTTTGGTTTTATTTGTTTATAAGGAAGCTCTAACAAGTTTAACTAACATCACACCGGTGCTACCGAGTGAAATAAATCAACTCTTGCAAGAGTTTAGTGATGTTTTTCCAGAGGATTCACCAAAGGAGTTGCCACCCATCCGAGGCATAGAACATCAAATAGACTTTGTTCCCGGAGCTTCTCTACCAAACCGCCCTGCTTATAGAACTAATCCGGTGGAAACAAGGGAACTACAACAACAAGTTAATGATCTAATGGCTAAGGGACATATTCGTGAAAGTATGAGTCCTTGTGCCGTTCCCGTTTTGTTGGTACCAAAGAAAGATGGGAGCTGGCGCATGTGTGTAGACTGCCGAGCCATCAATAACATCACTGTAAAGTATCGTCATCCCATTCCTAGACTTGATGATATGTTAGATGAGTTATATGGTTCTAACATTTTCTCTAAAGTAGATTTAAAAAGTGGTTATCATCAGATTAGGATGAAAGAAGGGGATGAGTGGAAAACAGCCTTTAAAACAAAACAAGGGCTGTATGAGTGGCTCGTAATGCCATTTGGTTTAACTAATGCTCCTAGTACGTTTATGAGACTTATGAATCATGTTCTTAGGGCTTATATAGGAGAGTTTGTGGTAGTATACTTTGATGACATTCTTATATACTCTAAGAACTTAGAAGAGCATGTTAAGCATATTAAGCTTGTTTTAGAAGTGCTTAGGCAAGAAAAGCTTTATGCTAATTTTAAAAAGTGTACTTTTTGTACGGATAACGTGGTGTTCTTAGGTTTTGTTGTGAATACAGAAGGTGTAAAGGTAGATGAAGAAAAGGTTAAGGCGATCCAAGAATGGCCAAGTCCTAAAACCATTGGAGAGGTCCGAAGCTTTCATGGTCTAGCTGGGTTTTACCGACGTTTCGTAAGAGATTTCAGTACTATAGCCGCGCCTTTAACCGAAGTAATCAAGAAGAGTGTGGGGTTCAAATGGGAACAAGCTCAAGAAGAAGCGTTTCAATGCCTTAAAGAGAAGCTTATTCATGCTCCAGTATTAGCTTTACCCGACTTTGTTAAAACCTTTGAAATTGAGTGTGACGCTTCTGGTGTAGGTATTGGAGCCGTGCTTATGCAAGAAAGAAGACCAATTGCCTATTTCAGCGAAAAGCTTGGAGGAGCCACACTAAACTATCCCACATATGACAAAGAGTTGTATGCTCTTGTTCGGGCATTACAGACTTGGCAACATTACTTGTGGCCAAAAGAATTTGTTATACACACGGATCACGAATCTCTCAAGCACCTCAAAGGCCAGCAAAAACTTAACAAAAGACACGCAAGGTGGGTCGAGTTCATTGAAACCTTTCCCTATGTCATCAAATATAAAAAAGGTAAAGACAATGTTGTAGCCGACGCATTGTCTCGAAGGTACGTCCTTCTCTCTACTCTTTCTGCTAAGCTTTTAGGGTTTGAACAAATTAAAGAAATGTATGCTGATGATCCTGATTTTCAAGAAATTTTTAAAGCATGTGAGAAGTTTGCTTCGGGACATTATTATCAGCAAGACGGGTATCTCTTCTATGAGAACCGTTTGTGTATTCCTAACTGCTCTCTTCGAGATTTATTTGTCAGGGAAGCACACGGAGGCGGGCTTATGGGGCATTTTGGGATAGCCAAGACGTTAGAAGTCATGAAAGATCACTTCCATTGGCCTCACATGAAAAGAGACGTTGAGCGAATATGTGGCCGTTGTCCTACATGCAAACAAGCTAAGTCTAAAGTACAACCGAATGGTTTGTATACCCCTCTTCCTATTCCTATGCACCCTTGGAATGATATTTCAATGGATTTTGTTATGGGTTTGCCTAGAACTAGAACAGGTAAGGACTCTATCTTTGTTGTAGTTGATAGGTTTTCGAAAATGGCTCACTTCATTGCTTGCAACAAAACTGATGATGCATTGCATGTAGCTAATCTGTTTTTCAAAGAAGTTGTACGTTTGCATGGCATGCCTAAGACCATAGTTTCTGATCGTGATACCAAGTTTCTTAGTTTCTTTTGGAAGACACTTTGGTCTAAGTTAGGCACTAAATTGTTGTTTTCTACTACTTGTCATCCACAGACTGATGGTCAGACTGAAGTAGTTAATAGAACCTTAGGAACCTTACTGCGTGCCTTGATTAAAAAGAATTTAAAGAGTTGGGAGGATTGCTTACCTCACGTAGAATTTGCTTACAATCACTCTGTTCATTCTGCTTCTAAGTACTCGCCTTTTCAAATTGTGTATGGTTTCAATCCTATTTCTCCTTTAGACCTAATGCCTTTACCTTTGAGTGATAGAGCAAGCACTGATGGAAAAAAAAAAGCAGAGTTGATACAGCAGATTCATGAAAGTGCTCGAAAGAACATAGAAGAAAAGACTAAGTTATATGTCAAACACGCCAACAAAGGAAGGAAACAAGTTGTTTTTCAGGTTGGAGATCAAGTCTGGTTGCATTTGAGGAAGGAACGGTTCCCTAATGAAAGGAAATCAAAGCTAATGCCAAGAATAGACGGTCCTTTCAAAATCATCAAACGGATCAGTGACAATGCGTATCAACTGGATTTACAAGGTAAGTATAATGTTAGTTCTAGTTTTAATGTTGCTGATCTTGTTCCTTTTGTTTCAGATGAAGCGGATTTGAGGTCAAATCCTTCTCAAGTGGGAGGGGATGATATGATCTTGGACAAGGCTAAAGACTTGGAGCTTGAAGAAGACCATGGAGAAGAAGATAAAGGAGATCATTTAGCCGAAGAAGCTCTATACATTCCCCAAGGTCCAATGACACGTTCAAGAGCCAAAGCACTACAAGAACAAGTGCATTCGTTACTTAACCACTCGGAGGATCAAGAAGATCAAAGTCATGCTTATCAAACCACTTTGGTTTTGATTCAAGCCCACGGCTAGCAAATCGGGAATGGGCTATACTTGTACTCTTTTTCCCTCGTCTTGTTTTTGTCCCTTTGGGTTTTGCAAGCGAGGTTTTTAACGAGGCAAGTATACCCATCGTTGGCCCATTTGCTAGTCCAAGACAAGTTCCAGCAGCAACCGTTTCACCTAAGTAGTTTAAGAGTTCTTTCTTTGTTATTCAAACTAGACGCTCCCCTTATTCATTTCCTTGCTTTGTTTCGAGATGTTCTTGGTGCTTGTACCGAGTTCTATCTCTTTATATGTTGTCTTTGAACTTGCTTTGGAGTTATCTATCCTTTTATTCTCAAACTCTCTGAAACGATAGATCCGGTAAATCAAAGGTTATCTCATCCCCTTTGTGTGACCATTCGATCCACGGTGAATCTAAGGACCATCCGCAGCCTTAGTGTGACCAAACGCTCCATTCTGCTTTCTCATCTTACCCGTGTTAAGTTCTCATATTCAATCATTCACATTAACTTGTTTATCATCATCATCGTCGTCATTTCTTTGTCATTGATCATTGTTGTCCATTGCCCTTCGTGTTTCATCTCGTTTGACCATCATTGATATCATCCCGTTCCGTGTTAGTCTAACTTTCAAAGTGTCGAATCATAAGGGAAATCATATTAACTTGTATCTTATTCCGTAGAAGAGATCCCAAATCGAGATCCAAAACTTGTCTACTAGCCAAAAAATGGAGAAAACGGACTTCTGTTGAATCATACAAAGAAAATGTAGTAAATAGGCTTGGAATAGTCATCTGGGACTCATAATAGTACAAGAAGAAGCCTCTATTACTTGTATCTCATTACCTAGAAGATATCTCAATTGAAGATCTGAAACTGGTCTACTTGCCGAAAATGGGGAAAACAGACTTCTGATAAATCATACAAATAAAATGGAGTAAATCGGCTTGAAATAATCATCTGGGACTCATAATAGTGCAAGTAGAAGCCTCTATTACATGTATCTCATTCCCTAGAAGATATCCCAAATGAAGATCTGAAACTGGTCTACTAGCCGAAAATGGGAAAAACGGATTTCTGATGAATCATAAAAAGAAAATGGAGTAAATAGGCATAAAATATTCATCTGGGACTCATAATAGTACAAGGAGAAGCTTATATTACTTGGATCTCATTCCCTAGAAGATATCCTAATTGAAGATCCGAAACTGGTCTACTTGGCAAAAACTGGGAAAACGGACTTCTGATAAATCATACAAAGAAAATGGAGTAAATCGGCTTGAACTAGTCATCTGGGACTCATAATAGTACAAGTAGAAGCCTCTATTACTTGTATCTCATTCCCTAGAAGATATCCCAAATGAAGATCTATAACGGGTCTACTTGCCGAAAATTGAGAAAAACGGACTTCTGATGAATCATACAAAGAAAATGGGGTAACTATGCTTGAAAAAGTCATCTGGGACTCATAATAGTACAAGGTGAAGCCTCTATTACTTGTATCTCATTCTGTAGAAGAGATCCTAAATCAAGATCCAAAACTGGTCTACTAGCTGAAAATGGAGAAAATGGACTTTTGATGAATCATACAAAGAAAATGCAGTAACTAGGCTTGAAATAGTCATCTGGTACTCATAATTGTACAAGGAGAAGCCTCTATTACTTGTATCTCATTCCCTAGAAGATATCCTGATATGATAGTAGGGAGGATCACTCGTTCCAGAGCTAAGGAGCTGGCTAAGGAAGTTCATGCACTTATGGCAGAAGGATTATGCAACCTACCAGCTATTCAAGTTTTCTACATCTTCAACCAGAAGACTCCACCCGGTAATGATAACTAAGTAACTTAGGTGAGGAGTCTGTACTCTTTTTCCCATGATGAGTTTTGTCCCATTGGGTTTTCTCAACATGGTTTTTAATGAGGCAGATGAATCACTACGTCAAGTTACTTAGGAGTCATTGCCAATGGGTAATAAATGTATGAGCTACTTTGGCCTTATACTTAGTATTTTCAGGCGCACCAATTAGGATTCTAAGGAATGGGACGCCTTGTTGTTTTATTCTTTACTTTGAACGCTTTGTTGTTTTCTTTCTTAGACGCCATGCTGTTTGGTTTTTAGGGTAGTATAAGACTTGTATTACGCCCCTTTTGTAAATCAGCGAAGAACTAAGTGTTAAACAAACAGCCATTGCTGCATTTCTTCTCTCACCCTTTGATCTCTTGAATGTGTTCTTGTGGATCCGAGTTTCTATTCACCAAGTGTCCTTGAAACTCTACTATCTGTTACTCCCATTTTATCACTTAAATCGTTCCATTAAACCCTTAATACCATTCTAATCTCACTCTACACTATCACTTCCCCTTTCACACGATCATCATCACCATTTCGCAATCATCATTTGATCTTCATCAGCCTATCTTCAGAGTAGTTCCAGGGGAGATCGTGTCATGTGGTATCAGAGCCAACTCTGAACCAAAGGCTGAGAAACCCTAAACCCCTCTTTTTTTCTTTTCTTTGTTTAATCGATTGTCCTAAGAGTCTTAGGTTTGCCTTTTTGTTGTTTCATAAAAGTTAGCGTTTAGTTTCGATTTCCTAATAGCAATAGGTTGTGTGTTCGTTTCCCTAATAGTTTTAGGAGTTGTATTTCTTTCTTTAAGCAATCTTAAAAACTTGTTATCTTGAGAACTTTTTACTTTGATTGTTGTTTTGATTGTCTCAGGTACCATGGAGCTTTCAGCAGAAGCCATGGAAGCTCTGAATCAAGCCATGGCGCAACAAATCAAAGAAGCTAATCAGTCAGTTGCTACTCAGCTGATGCAACAGATAGAGCAGCTCAACGACAAGTTTGAGACTCGGTTCAAGGATTTTCTGAAAGAGAACAGTGCTGCAGAAAGTGATTCATCAGAACCGCCCAGCCCTAGTGAAGCATACCGCCTTGCCAAAGGAAAAGCACACATGGGAGCTTCTTCTAAACAACCCAGAGCTAACACTACAAGAACACCGGTTGGAAGGAGAGAAACCAGTGTAAACCGGCGAAGGAATGCTGAGGGAACAGAGAGAGAGAGACACAGAGCTGCTAGAACATCTCCACACCTCCAAGCTGAGAACGTTGGTGGGCGTAGAGTTTATGTGGAGACAGAACCTGGATCTTCTGAAGGAGAAGAGAGATCAGACAATAGCTTTAATACTGTGAGGAGAGGTAGGAACAGAGGAAGTAACCGAGATTATGACCCATTGAAACAACAGCTGAATCACCTTAAGATTCAGTTTCCTTCCTTCCACGGTAATAATGATCCAGAAGTTTACTTAGATTGGGAAAGAAAGATGGAATCAAACTTCTTGGTTCAAGGCACCTATGAGCTCAACAAGGTGAAGATAGCTGTTTCAGAGTTCAATGGCTATGCACTCTTGTGGTGGGAGCAGTTGGGAGTCACTAGAGAAAGGCATCACGAACTTCCTATTACCACCTGGGGTCAACTAACCACGCAGATGAGGAGGAAGTTTGTTCCTGCACACTATCAGAGGGAGATTCTCAACAAGCTTAGGCGCCTCATACAAGGAACAAAGTCTGTTCGAGATTACTACCAAGAGCTGGAAACCTTGATGATTAGAGCCGATTTGAGAGAAGGAGAAGACATGGTGATGTCTAGGTTCTTGGGAGGACTTAACAGAGAAATTCAAGACAAGGTTGAGCTACAGAACTATGAGGATGTGCAAGAAATGGTGCATAAGGCAGAACTGATTGAAGCACAGATCAAGAGGAGAATTGGCAGACCAACCTTCACCTCTAACATACCAAAACCGAAAGAGTTCAACAAGTCAATCTCTACCCAGAACACAAAACCGGCTACAACAACAATCAAGGAGGAGATTAAAACCGAGTTTAAACCAAGAGGAACTTCTACTAGCAATGTCAGATGCTTCAAGTGTCAAGGTATGGGACATTACTCTAGAGATTGTCCTAATAAGAAGATGTTTTTGCTGCAAGAGGGAGGAGAGATCGTACCTCAATACAGTTCAGAGAGTGAATCAGATGCTGGTACAGAAGGAGAAGAGGAAGCAGCAGCAGTTGGAGAGATGCTAGTGGCATGCAGGGCTTTGAGTGTTCAAGAGGTCAGAGAGAGAATCTCTTTCACACCAGATGTGTAGTTCAAGACAAGGTCTGCACCTTGATTATAGATGGGGGAAGTTGCACTAATGCCGCAAGTGAAGAGATGGTAAAGAAGCTTAATCTTAAAACCACTTCACATCCTAGACCTTACAAGCTGCAGTGGTTGGACAACAAAGGAGCCATCACCGTTTCTCAACAAGTGCTTGTCAAGCTAGCCATTGGGAAGTATGAAGATGAACTCCTTTGTGATGTGGTTCCTATGAGGTCTAGTCATATGTTGTTAGGGAGACCATGGCAGTATGATAGGAGAGTTATTCATGATGGCTACACCAACAAGCAGACTTTTGAATTTAAGGGGCGCAAGGTCACTCTTCTACCACTTTCCCCCAGCGAAATCTACCAAGATCAACTTCACATGAACCGCAAAGACAAAGAGAAAGTCTCCAACAGTTTATACATCAACCACAGTGAGTTCAACAAGCTCTTTGATCCTGAGATGACCACTTTCATGTTTGTCTACAAAGAAACACTGGCTAGTACTAAACCGTTAGAGAAACTTCCCTATGAAGTGATAGAGATCATTGAGGAGTACAAGGATGTCTTTCCAGAAGAGATACCCCCAGGCTTATCCCCAACTCGCGGAATTGAGCATCAGATTGATCTAGTGCCAGGATCAGTGCTACCAAACAAGCCGGCTTACAGAACCAACCCTGTAGAGACTAAAGAGCTTCAGAAACAAGTAGAAGAGCTGATGAGTAAAGGATATATCATAGAGAGTCTCAGTCCATGTGCAGTACCAGTTCTGTTGATTCCTAAGAAAGATGGAACATGGAGGATGTGTGTAGACTGCAGAGCAATCAACAACATCACAGTGAAGTACAGACATCCTATTCCAAGATTAGATGATATGTTAGATGAGTTATGTGGGTCAACAGTGTTCTCCAAAATCGATTTGAAGAGTGGTTATCATCAGATCAGAATGAAGGAGGGAGATGAGTGGAAGACTGCTTTCAAGACCAAGCAAGGGTTGTATGAGTGGTTAGTCATGCCGTTTGGTCTCACCAATGCTCCCAGTACCTTCATGCGTCTAATGAACCATGCCTTAAGACCATTCATTGGAGTTTTTGTAGTGGTCTACTTCGATGACATTCTCATCTACAGCAAAGGTTTGGAGGAACATCTAGGGCACATCCGCCAAGTTCTGGATGTTCTTCGTTCTCAATCCCTTTTTGCTAACTTCTCTAAGTGTTCATTCTGTACTACTGAGGTTGTCTTTCTAGGCTTTGTTGTTAGTGCAGAAGGAGTGAGGGTTGATGAAGAGAAGATCAAAGCAATCAAAGAATGGCCTACGCCTAAGAGTGTTGGGGAAGTGAGAAGCTTTCATGGATTAGCAGGATTCTACAGAAGATTTGTTCCAAGCTTTAGCACCCTTGCTGCACCATTAACTGAAGTCATCAAGAAAGAAGTTGGTTTTAGATGGGAAGAAGCACAAGAACAGGCTTTCACGGCCCTTAAAGAGAAGCTTATCAATGCCCCTCTTTTAGTTCTTCCTGATTTCCTTAAAACTTTTGAAATTGAATGTGATGCTTCAGGAGTTGGAATCGGTGCTGTATTGATGCTGGATAGGAAACCAGTGGCATACTTCAGTGAGAAGCTAGGAGGATCAACCGCCAACTATCCAACCTATGACAAGGAACTCTATGCATTGGTTCGAGCTCTTCAAACGTGGCAGCACTACTTGTGGCCCAAGGAATTCGTCATTCATACAGATCATGAGTCTCTAAAGCACCTTAAAGGACAGCAGAAGCTCAAGAAAAGGCACACTAGATGGATGGAGTTCATAGAGACTTTTCCATACATCATTAAGTACAAGAAAGGTAAAGATAATGTAGTTGCAGATGCATTATCAAGGAGGTACACGCTTGTCTCTACCTTAACTTCCAAGCTTAATGGATTCGAACATATAGTAGATCTTTATGAGACTGACATTGATTTTGCTGAGAGCTATGGCAAGTGCTATAAGTTTGCTTTTGAAAAATATCATAGACAGGATGGATATCTGTTTTATAACAATCGCCTGTGCATACCACGAGGATCTGTAAGAGAGTTATTGGTGAGAGAAGCTCATGGAGGTGGATTAGCTGGACACTTTGGAGTCGCTAAGACTCTACTTGGACTGCAAGATCACTTTTATTGGCCATACATGAAGACAGACGTTGAGAGGATTTGTTCTAGGTGTGCAGTTTGTAAGATGGCAAAGAGTAAGGTGCAACCTCACGGTTTGTATACTCCTCTTCCTATTCCTTCTCAACCGTGGACTCATATTTCTATGGACTTTGTGCTTGGCTTATCTCGAACCAGAAATGGTAGAGATTCGATTTTTGTAGTTGTTGACAGGTTTAGTAAGATGGCACACTTCATTGCTAGTCATAAGACAGATGATGCTGTCTGTGTAGCTAACTTGTTTTTCAGGGAAGTAGTTCGTGTACATGGCATGCCTCAAGTGATAGTTTCAGACAGGGATACCAAGTTTCTAGGGCATTTCTGTAGAATATTATGGGCTAAACTATGAACCAAGCTTCAATTCTCCACTACATGTCACCCTCAAACTGATGGACAAACCGAGGTGGTGAACAGAACATTGTCAACACTTCTTAGAACGCTGGTCAAGAGTAACATCAAGTCATGGGAGGAGTGTCTACCACACGTGGAGTTTGCTTACAATCACGCTAAGCATTCTGCAACCCTCTTTTCTCCTTTTGAAATTGTCTATGGCTTTAACCCACAATCACCTCTAGACTTGATCCCTTTGCCTCTAAGTGTGAAATGTAGTTTAGATGGAAAAGAAAAGGCAGAACAGGTGAGGAGGATACACGCCAAGGCTAAGGAGAATATAGAGAAGAAGACTAAGCAGTATGAGAAGCATGCAAACAAGGGCCGAAAGGAGTTAATCTTTGAGGAAGGAGACCTTGTGTGGATTCATTTGAGGAAAGACCGATTTCCAGAAGAGAGGAAGAGCAAGCTTATGCCAAGGATGGATGGACCATTCGAAGTCATCAAGAGGATCAACAACAATGCCTACCAGATTGATCTTCAAGGTAAGTATAATATATCTCCATCATTCAATGTCTCTGACTTGCTTCCTTATGTTGCAGATACAGATTTGAGGACAAATCCCTTTCAAGAGGGAGAGGATGATATGATAGGGGATAGCACGGTAGCTGCAGAACCAGAGGAGGAACCGGAGATAGTAGGGAGGATCACTCGTTCCAGAGCTAAGGAGCTGGCTAAGGAAGTTCATGCACTTATGGCAGAAGGATTATGCAACCTACCAGCTATTCAAGTTTTCAACATCTTCAACCAGAAGACTCCACCCGGTAATGATAACTAAGTAACTTAGGTGAGGAGTCTGTACTCTTTTTCCCATGATGAGTTTTGTCCCATTGGGTTTTCTCAACATGGTTTTTTAATGAGGCAGATGAATCACTACGTCAAGTTACTTAGGAGTCATTGCCAATGGGTAATAAATGTATGAGCTACTTTGGCCTTATACTTAGTATTTTCAGGCGCACCAATTAGGATTCTAAGGAATGGGACGCCTTGTTGTTTTATTCTTTACTTTGAACGCTTTGTTGTTTTCTTTCTTAGACGCCATGCTGTTTGGTTTTTAGGGTAGTATAAGACTTGTATTACGCCCCTTTTGTAAATCAGCGAAGAACTAAGTGTTAAACAAACAGCCATTGCTGCATTTCTTCTCTCACCCTTTGATCTCTTGAATGTGTTCTTGTGGATCCGAGTTTCTATTCACCAAGTGTCCTTGAAACTCTACTATCTGTTACTCCCATTTTATCACTTAAATCGTTCCATTAAACCCTTAATACCATTCTAATCTCACTCTACACTATCACTTCCCCTTTCACACGATCATCATCACCATTTCGCAATCATCATTTGATCTTCATAAGCCTATCTTCAGAGTAGTTCCAGGGGAGATAGTGTCATATCCCAAATGAAGATCCAAAACTGGTCTACTTGCGGAAAATGGGAGAAACGGACTTCTGTTAAATCATACAAAGAAAATGGAGTTAATAGGCTTGAAAATTTCATCTGGGACTCATAATAGTACAAGGAGAAGCCTCTATTACTTGTATCTCATTCTGTAGAAGAGATCCCAAATCAAGATCCGAAGCTGGTGTGTTAGCTGAAAATGGGGAAAACGGACTTCTGATGAATCATACAAAGAAAATGGTGTAAATAGGCTTGAAATAATCATCTGGGACTCATAATAGTACAATGAGAAGCCTCAATTACTTGTATCTCATTCCCTTGAAGATATCCCAATTGAAGATCCGAAACTGGACTACTTGCCGAAAATTAGGAAAACGGACTTCTGATAAATCATACAAAGAAAATAGAGTAAATCGGCTTTAAATAGTCATCTGGGACTCATAATAGTACAAGTAGAGGCCTCTATTACTTGTATCTCATTCCCTAGAAGATATCCCAAATGAAGATCTGTAACTGGTCTACTTGCCGAAAATAGGGGAAAACGGACTTCTGATGAATCATACAAAGAAAATGGGGTGACTATGCTTGAAATAGTCATCTGGGACTCATAATAGTACAAGGAGAAGCCTCTATTACTTGTATCTCATTCTGTAGAGGAGATCCTAAATCAAGATCCGAAACTGGTCTACTAGCCAAAAATGGAGAAAACGGACTTCTGATGAATCATACAAAAAAAATGTAGTAAATAGGCTTGGAATAGTCATCTGGGACTCATAATAGTACAAGAAGAAGCCTCTATTAATTGTATCTCATTCCCTAAATTATATCCCAAATGAAGATCTGAAACTAGTCTACTTGCCGAAAATTGGGAAAACGGACTTCTGATAAATCATACAAAGAAAATGGAGTAAATCGGCTTGAAATAGTCATCTGGGACTCATAATAGTATCAAAGCAGAAGGATGAATGGTGTCCGTACACATACTTGGCATTCAAGGAAATAGACGAGAGTGGGATGCAAGGTATGATATCAAGCTAAGTGGAGTGCAAGGCAAGGGAATGGTTGGCATTGTTATCTACACCAACGGTCACATTAGTTTCTAGACTAAAGAAGATAAGGTCACATGTTACACTTAAGGATATGAACGTTGGAAGCTTCCCTTGACCAGTCACTATCACCGTGAGGACCACATCCACTTGTTTATTCCTTGTGTCTCTTTCATATGTAGCCGTTACTCACCATTGTATAAGTCTATATATAGACTCTTTCTATCATTGTAATGAGTTAACTTAAGGAATAATAATCCTCCTTAACCCTCTTTCTCTTGTTCGTCATGTTCTTCATTCATTTCTCTCCTTTATTGTAAACTTCCGCAAACAATTCCAACATGGTATCAGAGCGGTTTGTAGATCTTTGGACTACAACCTTTTGATTCTCATCACTCTCCTCTTGATTTCATCTCTCGGTTTTCACTCTTTCAAGTTTCAGAAAATCCTTAATCTTTACCCAACGGTCCGTAGCTCTCAATCACTCCTCTTTTACTTTAAATCACCCCTAAAACACTCTCTAACCCGCCTAAAACACTCTCATTCCACCATACTCTCATTTGCTCACCTTCTAATCACCTCTAATTTACCATCCAAAACCGTTTACCCAACGGTTCCTTGCTTTGCCCAACGGTCCATAGTATCTAAAACATGGCCTTGGAGAACAACGAGCCATTGGCTTTACCAGTGACCCTCAAAGGGGTGAACTACTTGCTGTGGTCAAGAACCACAAGAACCGCCTTGTGTGGAAGAGGTCTTTGGAGTCATGTGTCAAGCGATGCTCCTAGAGCAGCACCACCAGCCGCCGGAGCCGTCATTGTCCCAGCCGAAGAGACCCAATGGTACAAGGAAGATCAGACAGTTCTTGCTCTTCTACAAAGCTCCCTTAGCAATGAAATCTTGGAGGCTTACTCATACTGTGAAACGGCCAAAGAGCTATGGGGGACTCTGAAGCAAGTATTCGGCAACATCTCCAATCTCAGCCGTGTATTTGAAGTCAAGAAGGCTATCAATGAGCTAAGGCAAGAAGATATGGAGTTTACTAAACATTTTGGAAGATTCAGAGCACTATGGGCAGAACTGGAGATGCTAAGGCCAAGCACAGTTGACCCTCAAGTCCTGAACGACAGAAGAGAGCAAGACAAAGTCTTTGGCCTGCTCATGACCCTCAGCTCAACTTACAATGACCTCATCAAGCACCTCCTTAGAGCAGAACGGTTGCCAACCCTTGAAGAAGTGTGTTCTCAAATCCAAAAGGAGCAAGGATCACTCGGCTTATTTGGAGGAAAAGGGGAACTTGTCTCAGCCAACAAGGGCGCTTACCAGTTTGAAGAAAGGAGGAGCTCATTCTGCGAGCATTGCAAGAAAAAGGGGCATGTTAAAGACAAGTGCTGGATCCTTCACCCACATCTCAAGCCTAGCAAGTGGAAGGAAGGGAAGGCTAGCTATGCCGCCGAGAATACCACTCATAAGGGCGAATCATCTAAGACAACCGCTGGAGAAGAAGGAGCAGCTAACTCCTCTCAATTCGTGACAAAATCAGACCTAGATGCACTGATCAAAGCGCTTAAGGAATCTGGTAAAACTCTTGGTACCTCCTTTCATGTAATGAAGCACTATGGTAACTCTTATAGTTCTTCATATACTCTTAGGACTAAACCATTGATTGTAGATTCAGGCGCTTCACATCATATGATTAGTGACTTAAATCTGATTAGTAACCTAAAGCCAACAGTAGGAAATGTTGAGATTGCTAATGGAGAAAAGGTACCTATTAAAGGCATAGGAGATTTAAAACTCTTTGATAGATCATCTAAAGCGTTTTATATGCCAACCTTTACCTCTAATTTGTTATCTGTTAAGAAAGCTACAACTGATTTAGATTGTATTGCTATCTTTGGACCTAATGATGTGTGTTTTCAGGATATTAAAACCAACAGAATGCTTGGAAAAGGGACTACTGAGGATGATCTCTATGTTCTTGAAGACACTAAGTTTTTATCTTCTAATAATGTTGTAGCTTCTGCTAATAATGCAATTTGGCATGCTAGATTAGGTCATCCTCATGCTCGTGCATTGAGTCTTTTATTACCTAAAGTTAGTTTTAAAAATGATGAATGTGAGGCTTGTATCTTAGGAAAACATTGTAGGACTGTGTTTCCCAAGTCATCTACTATCTATGAAAAATGTTTTGATTTAGTGCATTCAGATGTTTGGTCATCACCATGTGAATCTAGAGATCAAAACAAATATTTTGTCACTTTTATAGATGAAAAATCTAAGTATACTTGGGTAACTCTCCTTCCATCCAAGGATAGAGTCTTTGAGGCATTTAAAAATTTTCAAAATCATATCACTAACCATTTTAATGCCAAGATTAAGATCTTTAGATCAGATAATGGAGGCGAATACACAAGCAATGTTTTCAGAGAACATCTCACTTCACATGGAATCATTCATCAAACTAGCTGCCCCTACACGCCTCAACAGAATGGTGTAGCTGAGAGGAAAAACAGACATCTAATGGAGGTGGCGAGATCCATGATGTTTCAACATAATGTACCAAAGCGGTTTTGGGGCGATGCTGTCCTTACAACTTGCTACTTGATCAACCGAATTCCTACCAAAGTTCTCCATGACTCCTCACCCTACGAGGTACTCAACTCAACTAAACCCTCTCTTGATCACTTACGAGTGTTTGGTTGTGTGTGTTTTTTTGCTTTATTCCAGGGGATCATAGAACAAAACTGGAAGCTAAAAGCATTAGGTGTATGTTCATTGGCTACTCTTCTACCCAAAAGGGGTACAAATGCTACAACCATGATACACGCCGGGTCATAGTCTCTCGTGATGTCAAATTCTTAGAGTCAGAAAGCTTCTATGCCAAACAACCGTGGGAGGACCTACAAGGGCTATCTACCTCTACCTCTTATAGGGCAGCTAGCTTACGGCTCATCCTAGACCACCTTGGGGTAACAACACCTACTAGTGCTCCTGCTGTTGATCCTGAGGGGGGAAATGAGGAACAAGCAAACTTGGAGACCCAAGATAATGCTCATGATCAAGCAGAAGCAAACTTGGAAAGCCCCACACCAGTTCGGTCTCCGGAACACCCTAGCTCCTCTCCTCACGTTGTACCGCTAAGAAGGAGTCAACGCTTAGAGCGCCTACAACAACAAGCAGAACAAGCTCCGGCTCCAGCTCCTGCTCCAGCAGCCCTAAGGAGAAGCACTAGGGAAAGGCAGGATCCATCAAATTGGGTTAACACCAGAGTGTACTACAACGGCAATGCAGTAGCTCATCCTACTCAAGTAACTTGCTCTTTCGCTCAGTTTCCAAAGGAGCACCAAGCCTTCCTAGTAGCATTGGAGCAAGGTCAGGTACCTAGATCTTAAGAAGAAGCAGTAGAGTATGAGGTATGGCGGAATGCAATCAGTGAGGAAAGGGGTGCTATGGAGAAGAATCACACTTGGGATGAGGCTACATTGCCTAAAGGGATGAAAACCGTGAGCTCAAGATGGGTCTTCACTATCAAATACAAAAGCAACGGGGAAATAGAAAGGTATAAGGCTCGGCTAGTAGCAAGAGGATTCACTCAAACCTATGGAGAAGACTATGGAGACACCTTTGCACCAGTGGCGAAACTCCACACAGTTAGAGTTGTCATCTCACTTGCCGTGAATCTGGAATGGGATCTTTGGCAAATGGATGTGAAGAATGCATTTCTACAAGGAGAACTTGAGGAGGAAGTCTACATGACACCACCACCTGGTGTAGACAAAGAGGTTGCCCATGGCAAAGTACTAAGGCTGAGAAAGGCGATTTATGGTCTCAAGCAATCGCCAAGAGCTTGGTACCACCGGTTGAGTAGAGTTCTATTCGATAGGGGATTCAGCAGATCAGAAGCGGATCACACCTTATTCACTCTCACCAGCCAAGAAGGTATAGTAGTCATTCTCATCTATGTAGATGATATAATCATCTCTGGGAATGACAAGGTAAACATTCAAGCTACTAAAGACTATTTAAAAACTGTTTTTGATATTAAAGATCTAGGTGAACTAAAATACTTCTTAGGTATCGAAGTTTGTAGATCTAAAGAAGGCTTGTTTCTCTCACAAAGAAAATATATGCTTGATATGTTGAGTGAAACAGGAAACCTTGGAGATAAAGTAGCTAAAACCCCTCTTGAAGATAGCTACAAAGTGGACCGAAAGGGGGAGCTAGAGGATGAACCCTTTGAAGATGTCACACAATATCGCAGGATGGTTGGTAAGCTAATCTATCTTACAATAACCAGACCTGACTTGTGCTTTGCTGTAAATCAGGTTAGCCAATACATGAAAGCTCCAAAGATGTATCATTGGAACATGGTCAAGCGCATTCTCAGCTATGTTCAAGGAACGATTGGTCATGGCATTTGGATGGGGTGCAATGGAAGCTCAGAGCTAGTAGGATACTGTGATGCAAATTGGGCAGGAGACCGTGTAGACAGAAGATCCACTACTGGCTATTGGACATTCATTGGAGGGAATCTAGTCACTTGGAAGAGTAAGAAGCAAAATGTGGTAGCATGCTCTAGTGCCGAAGCGGAATACCGAGCTATGAGAAGGCTAACTACCGAGCTAATGTGGCTAAGAAACTTCCTCAAAGACCTCGGGCGAGAGACAAGCACACCGATCACAATGCATTGTGATAATCAGGCGGCTATGCATATAGCATCAAACTCGGTCTTCCATGAAAGGACCAAGCATATAGAGGTGGATTGTCATAAAGTCAGGGAGCAAGTGCAACTTGGAGTCATTCTCCCATGCTACACCAAGAGTTCAGATCAGCTAGCTGACATCTTCACCAAGGCAGTCAACCAGAAGACAAGCGAGTTCATCCACTCTAGGATGGGACTCGTTGATATCTCAGCTTGAGCTCACCTAGCCGTGGAGATCACACTCTTTTTCCCTCAATGTAGTTTTGTCCCACAAGGTTTTCTACATTGAGGTTTTTAATGAGGTGATCCTTCATGGCTCCAAGCTCTAACCATTCACCATGGTTAAAGCTTGAGGGGGAGTATCAAAGCAGAAGGATGAATGGTGTCCGTACACATACTTGGCATTCAAGGAAATAGACGAGAGTGGGATGCAAGGTATGATATCAAGCTAAGTGGAGTGCAAGGCAAGGGAATGGTTGGCATTGTTATCTACACCAACGGTCACATTAGTTTCTAGACTAAAGAAGATAAGGTCACATGTTACACTTAAGGATATGAACGTTGTAAGCTTCCCTTGACCAGTCACTATCACCGTGAGGCCCACATCCACTTGTTTATTCCTTGTGTCTCTTTCATATGTAGCCGTTACTCACCATTGTATAAGTTTATATATAGACTCTTTCTATCATTGTAATGAGTTAACTTAAGGAATAATAATCCTCCTTAACCCTCTTTCTCTTGTTCGTCATGTTCTTCATTCATTTCTCTCCTTTATTGTAAACTTCCGCAAAAAATTCCAACAAATAGTACAAGTAGAAGCCTCTATTACTTGTATCTCATTCCCTAGAAGATATCCGAAATGAAGATCTGTAACGGGTCTACTTGCCGAAAATAGGGAAAAACAAACTTCTGATGAATCATACAAAGAAAATGGGGTAACTATGCTTGAAATAGTCATCTAGGACTCATAATAGTACAAGGAGAAGCTTCTATTACTTGTATCTCATTCTGTAGAAGAGATCCCAAATCAAGATCCGAAACTGGTCTACTAGCCGAAAATGGGGAAAACAGACTTTTGGTGAATCATACAAAGAAAATGGAGTAAATAGGCTTGAAATAGTCATCTGGGACTCATAATAGTACAAGGAGAAGCCTCTATTACTTGTATCTTATTCCGTAGAAGAGATCCCAAATCGAGATCCGAAACTGGTCTACTAGCCAAAAATGAAGAAAACGGACTTCTGATGAATCATACAAAGAAAATGTAGTAAATAGGCTTGGAATAGTCATCCGGGACTCATAATAGTACAAGAAGAAGCCTCTATTACTTGTATCTCATTCCCTAAATTATATCCCAAATGAAGATCTGAAACTAGTCTACTTGCCGAAAATTGGGAAAATGGACTTCTGATAAATCATACAAAGAAAAATGGAGTAAATTGGCTTGAAATAGTCATCTGGGACTCATAATAGTACAAGTAGAAGCCTCTATTACGTGTATCTCATTCCCTAGAAGATATCCGAAATGAAGATCTGTAACGGGTCTACTTGCCGAAAATAGGGAAAAACAAACTTCTGATGAATCATACAAAGAAAATGGGGTAACTATGCTTGAAATAGTTGTCTGGGACTCATAATAGTACAAGGATAAGCCACTATTACTTGTATCTCATTCTGTAGAAGAGATCCCAAATCAAGATCCTAAACTGGTCTACTAGCCGAAAATGGGGAAAAAGAACTTTTGGTGAATCATACAGAGAAAATGGAGTAAATAGGCTTGAAATAGTCATCTGGGACTCATAATAGTACACGGAGAATCCTTTATTACTTGTATCTTATTCCGTAGAAGAGATCCCAAATCGAAATCCGAAACAGGTCTACTAGCCAAAAATGGAGAAAATAGACTTCTGATGAATCATACAAAGAAAATGTAGTAAATAGGCTTGGAATAGTCATCTGGGACTCATAATAGTACAAGAAGAAGCATCTATTACTTGTATCTCATTACCTAGAAGATATCCCAATTGAAGATCTGAAACTGGTCTACTTGCCGAAAATTGGGAAAACAGACTTCTGATAAATCATACAAAGAAAATGGAGTAAATCGGCTTGAAATAATCATCTGGGACTCATAATAGTACAAGTAGAAGTCTCTATTACATGTATCTCATTCCCTAGAAGATATCCCAAATGAAGATCTGAAACTGATCTACTAGCCGAAAATGGGAAAAACGGATTTCTGATGAATCATAAAAAGAAAATGAAGTAAATAGGCATGAAATAGTCATCTGGGACTCATAATAGTACAAGGAGAAGCCTATATTACTTGGATCTCATTCCCTAGAAGATATCCTAATTGATGATCCGAAACTGGTCTACTTGGCGAAAATTGGGAAAACGGACTTCTGATAAATCATACAAAGAAAATGCAGTAAATAGGCTTGAAATAGTCATCTGGGACTCATAATAGTACAAGGAGAAGCCTGTTAGAGTATTTGCGGATGATTATGAGAAAGATAGTATGAAATGAGTGTAAAGAGTGAGGAGCATGAGTGAGAAAGGGAGTTTGAATAAGGAGAGTATTATTTCCTTAAGTGTGTTATTACAAATGATGGCGAATGTCTATATATAGACTCGCTTAGTTACAACAAGAATCAATGGAAAGAGACACAAAGAATAAACAAAGGGGATGGACTCCAAGGGAGCGAAAGCGACCTGACCCCAACGGTTCACTCCTTAAACCTCACATGTGACTTTAGCTTCTTGTTGATGATTTGTAGATGACCGTTAAAAACATAACCGTTGGAGATGTGAGCATCTACTAAGCATAACCTAAACTCATGGAAGCTTGACTTGCTCACCACGGCTGATTGATGATCATACTTGGGTGACACGATTCCCTAGGTGTACGGACTTGTACGGACATCATCCCTTCTTCTAGTTTGATACTCCCCCTCAAGCTTTAACCGTGGTGAACGGTTAGAGCTTGGAGCCATGAAGGATCACCTCATTAAAAACCTCAATGTAGAAAACCTCATGGGACAAAACTACATTGAGGGAAAAAAGAGTATGATCTTCACAGCTAGGTGAGCTCAAGCTGAAATATCAACGAGTCCCATCCTAGAGTGGATGAACTCGCTTGTCTTCTGGTTGACTGCCTTCGTGAAGATGTCGGCTAGCTGATCTGAACTCTTGGTATAACATGGGAGAATGACTCCAAGTTGCACTTGCTCCCTAACCTTATGACAATCCACCTCTATATGCTTGGTTCTCTCATGGAAGACCGAGTTTGATGCTATATGCATAGCCGCCTGATTATCACAATGCATTGTGATTGGTGTGCTTATCTCTTGTCCGAGGTCTTTGAGGAGGTTCCTCAGCCACATTAGCTCGGTAGTTAGTCTTCTCATAGCTCGGTATTCGGCTTCAGCGCTTGAACATGCTACCACATTTTGCTTCTTGCTCTTCCAAGTGACTAGATTCCCTCCAATGAACGTGCAATAGCCAGTGGTGGATCTCCTGTCTACACGGTCTCCTGCCCAATCTGCATCACAGTATCCTACTAGCTCTGAGCTTCCGTTGCACCCCATCCAAATGCCATGACCAATCGTTCCTTGAACATAGCTGAGAATGCGCTTGACCATGCCCCAATGACACATCTTTGGAGCTTTCATGTATTGACTAACCTGATTCACAGCAAAGCACAAGTCAGGTCTAGTTATTGTAAGATAGATTAGCTTACCAACCATCCTGCGATATTGTGTGACATCTTCAAAGGGTTCATCCTCTAACTCCCCCTTTCGGTCCACTTTGTAACTATCTTCAAGAGGGGTTTTAGCTACTTTGTCTCCAAGGTTTCCTGTTTCACTTAACATATCAAGCATATATTTTCTTTGTGAGAGAAACAAGCCTTCTTTAGATCTGCAAACTTCAATACCTAAGAAGTATTTCAGTTCACCTAGATCTTTAATATCAAAAACAGTTTTTTAGATAGTCTTTAGTAGCTTGAATGTTTACCTTGTCATTCCCAGAGATGATTATATCATCTACATAGATGAGAATGACTACTATACCTTCTTGGCTGGTGAGAGTGAATAGGGTGTGATCCGCTTCTGATCTGCTGAATCCCCTATCAAATAGAACTCTACTCAACCGGTGGTACCATGCTCTTGGCGATTGCTTGAGACCATAAATCGCCTTTCTCAGCCTTAGTACCTTGCCATGGGTAACCTCTTTGTCTATACCAGGTGGTGGTGTCATGTAGACTTCTTCCTCAAGCTCTCCTTGTAGAAATGCATTCTTCACATCCATTTGCCAAAGATCCCATTCCAGATTCACGGCAAGTGAGATGACGACTCTAACTGTGTGGAGCTTGGCCACCGGTGCAAAGGTGTCTCCATAGTCTTCTCCATATGTCTGAGTAAAGCCTCTAGCCACCAACCGAGCTTTGTACCTCTCTATTTCACCATTGCTCTTGTACTTGATAGTAAAGACCCATCTTGAGCTAACCGTTTTCTTCCCTTTAGGTAAGTCAGCTTCATCCCAAGTATGGTTTCTTTCCATAGCTCCTTTTTCTTCCCTGATTGCTTCACGCCATTCCTCATGTTCCACTGCTTCTTCATAGGTCTTAGGAATATGACCCTGCTCTATTGCTGCCAAGAACACTCGGTGTTCCTCCGGAAGTTGTGCAAAGGAGCATGATGCCTGAGTTGGATGCGCCACGGCATTGCCATTGTAATACACTCTTGTGTTCACCCAATTAGAGGGGTCCTGCCTTTCTCTTGTACTGCGCCTTAAGGTAGTGGGAGCCGGAGCTTGGACTGGTTCTGCTTGTTGTAGACTTTGCAAGCGTGGACTTCTTCTTAGAGGAGCTGGTGCTGACCGTGTGGGTGCTTGATCTTGCTCTGAAGGTTGATCATGTGCATTGTCGTGGGAATCCGAGGCTGTGTGCTCAGCTGGTGGATCATCATTGTTATCACCATTCTCCCCCTCATGATCAACCGTAGGGGCGCTAGTATTGGTAGTGACACCGAGATGATCTAGGAGCAGCCGGAGGTTAGTGGCTCTATCTGATGTAGACTTGGAAATGTCTTGCAAGTCTTCCCATGGCTGCTTGGCATAGAAGCTTTCTGATTCCAAAAACTTCACATCTCGAGACACTATAACCCGGCGTGTAGTAGGATTGTAGCATTTGTACCCCTTTTGAGTAGTGGAATAGCCAACAAACATACATCTAGTGCTCTTGGCATCCAGCTTTGTTCTAAGATCTCCTGGAATCAAGACAAAGCACACACATCCAAACACTCGTAAGTGATCAAGAGAAGGTTTGGTTGAGTTGAGTACCTCATATGGTGATGAGTCATTAAGGACTTTTGTGGGTATGCGATTGATCAGGTAGCAAGCCGTGAGCACTGCATCTCCCCAAAAACGCTTTGGTACATTGCTTTGAAACATCATGGACCTGGCCACCTCCATTAAGTGTCTATTCTTCCTCTCAGCTACGCCATTCTGTTGAGGAGTGTAGGGACAGCTCGTTTGGTGAATGATGCCGTGTGAGTTGAGATATTCTTTGAATATGTTACTTGTGTATTCTCCTCCATTATCTGATCTGAAAATCTTAATCTTGGCATTAAAGTGATTAGTGACATGGGTTTGAAAGTTTCTAAATGCCTCAAAAACTCTATCTTTTGATGGAAGGAGAGTTAGCCAAGTATACTTAGATTTTTCATCTATGAATGTAACAAAGTATTTATTTTGATCTCTAGACTCACAGGGAGATGACCAAACATCAGAATGCACTAAATCAAAACATTTGTCATAAATAGTGGAAGACTTAGGAAAAACAGTTCTACAATGTTTTCCTAAGATACAGGCCTCACACTCATCATTTTTAAAACACTACTTTAGGAAATAAAAGACTCAATGCACGAGCATGAGGATGTCCTAATCTAGCATGCCAAATCGCATTATTAGCACAGGCTACAACATTATTAGAAGAGGCAACGGTAGAATCTAAGAGCTTAGTGTCTTCAAGAACATAGAGATCATCTTTGGTAGTCCCTTTCCCAAGCAATTTGCTGGTCTTAATATCCTGAAAACACACATCATTAGGTCCGAATATAGCAATACAGTGAAAGTCAGTTGTAGCTTTCTTAACTGACAATAAGTTAGAGGTGAAGGTAGGCATATAAAACGCTTTAGAAGACCTTTCAAAGAGTTTAAGTTCACCTATTCCCTTAATTGGTACCTTTTCACCATTAGCAATCTCAACATTTCCTAATGTTGGTTTTATATTACTAATTAGGCTTAAATCACTAATCATGTGATGTGAAGCTCCTGAATCAACTATTAGAGGTTTATTCTTTAGAGTATATGAAGATCTATAAGAATTACCCAAGTTGTTAACTACATGAAAGGAGGTACCAAGGGTGTTACCGGATTCTTTGAGTGCTTTGATCAGGGCGTCTAACTCTGTTTTCTTCACGAATTGAGATGAGTTAGCTATCCCCTCTTCACACATGTTCCTCTGAGACGGCTCCCCTTTGTGACTCCCCTCTTCATTCGCAAAGTTAGCTCTTGTTTCCTTCCATTTGCTCGGTTTGAGGTGTGGATGAAGGATCCAGCATTTTTCTTTGCTATGCCCTTTCTTCTTGCAATGATCGCAGAGTTGGCTCCTCTTCTCATCAAACTTGTATGCCCCCTTATTCGCTGAGACTAGCTCCCCCTTTCCTCCAAATAAACCGAGAGATCCTTGCTCCTTTTGGATTTGAGAGCATACTTCTTCAAGGGTTGGCAATCGTTCTGCTCTAAGGAGATGCTTGATGAGGTCATTGTAAGTTGAGCTGAGGGTCATGAGTAGGCCAAAGACTTTGTCTTGCTCTCTTCTGTCGTTCAGGACTTGAGGGTCAACTGTGCTTGGCCTTAGCATCTCCAGTTCTGCCCATAGTGCTCTGAATCTTCCAAAGTGTTTAGTAAACTCCATATCTTCTTGCCTTAGCTCATTGATAGCCTTCTTGACTTCAAACACACGGCTGAGATTGGAGATGTTGCCGAATACTTGCTTCAGAGTCCCCCATAGCTCTTTGGCGGTTTCACAGTATGAGTAAGCCTCCAAGATTTCATTGCTAAGGGAGCTTTGTAGAAGAGCAAGAACGGTCTGATCTTCCTTGTACCATTGGGTCTCTTCGGCTGGGACAATGACGGCTCCGGCGGCTGGTGGTGCTGCTCTAGGAGCATCGCTTGACACATGACTCCAAAGACCTCTTCCACACAAGGCAGTTCTTGTGGTTCTTGACCACAGCAAGTAGTTCACCCCTTTGAGGGTCACTGGTAAAGCCAATGGCTTGTTGTTCTCCAAGGCCATGTTTAAGATGCAATGGACCGTTGGGCAAAGCAAGGGACCGTTGGGGTAAACGGTTTTGGATGGTAAATTAGAGATGATTAGAAGGTGAGCGAATGAGAGTATGGTGGAATGAGAGTGTTTTAGGCGGTTTAGAGAGTGTTTAGTGAGGGTTTTGAGTAAAAGAGAAGTGTTTGAGAGTTATGGACCAGTGGATAAAGATTAAGTGTTTCTGGAATTTTGAAAGAGTGAAAAGCGAATAGTGAGATAAAGAAGAGAATAATGAGAATCAAAAGGTTGTAGTCCAAAGATCTACAAACCGCTCTGATACCATGTTAGAGTATTTGCGGATGATTATGAGAAAGATAGTATGAAATGAGTGTAAAGAGTGAGGAGCATGAGTGAGAAAGGGAGTTTGAATAAGGAGAGTATTATTTCCTTAAGTGTGTTATTACAAATGATGGCGAATGTCTATATATAGACTCGCTTAGTTACAACAAGAATCAATGGAAAGAGACACAAAGAATAAACAAAGGGGATGGACTCCAAGGGAGCGAAAGCGACCTGACCCCAACGGTTCACTCCTTAAACCTCACATGTGACTTTAGCTTCTTGTTGATGATTTGTAGATGACCGTTAAAAACATAACCGTTGGAGATGTGAGCATCTACTAAGCATAACCTAAACTCATGGAAGCTTGACTTGCTCACCACGGCTGATTGATGATCATACTTGGGTGACACGATTCCCTAGGTGTACGGACTTGTACGGACATCATCCCTTCTTCTAGTTTGATAAAGCCACTATTACTTGTATCTCATTCCCTAGAAGATATCCCAAATAAAAATCCAAAACTGGTATACTGCGGAAAATGGGAAAAACGGACTTTGATATGATCTTGGACAAGGCTAAAGACTTGGAACTTGAAGTTAAGGAAGACCATGGAGAAGAAGATAAGGGAGATCATGTAGCCGAAGAAGCTCTATACTTTCCCCAAGGTCCAATGACACGTTCAAGAGCCAAAGCACTACAAGAACAAGTGCATTCGTTACTTAACCACTCGGAGAATCAAGAAGATCAAAGTCATGCTTATCAAACCACTTTGGTTTTGATTCAAACCCACGGCTAGTAAATCGGGAATGGGCTATACTTGTGCTCTTTTTCCCTCATCTTGTTTTTGTCCCTTTGGGTTTTGCAAGAGAGATTTTAACGAGGCAAGTATACCCATCGTTAGCCCATTTGCTAGTCCAAGACAAGTTCTAAGCAACAACCGTTTCACCTAAGTAGTTTAAGAGTTCTTCCTTTGTTATTCAAACTAGACGCTCCCCTTATTCATTTCTTTGCTTTGTTTCGAGATGTTCTTGGTGCTTGTACCGAGTTCTATCTCTTTATATGTTGTCTCTGAACTTGCATTTTAATCTATCTATCCTTTTTTTCTCAAACTCTCTGAAACGATAGATCCGGTAAATCAAAGGTTCTCTCATTCCCTTTGTGTGACCATTCGATCCACGGTGAATCTAAGGACCCTCCGCAGCCTTAGTGTGACCAAACGCTCCATTCTACTACTTCATCTCATCCGTGTTAAGTTCTCCCATTCACTCATTCCCATTAGTCATTCATCAACAGCATTTTTCCGTTGTTATCCTTGATCTTTGTCGTTCCTTGCTCATATTGTTCATTCCAGTTGATCATCATTCATATAACATCCTTTGTGTTAGTCTAGCTTTCAAAGTGTCGAATCATAAGGGTAATCATATTAGACTTCTGTTAAATCATACAAAGAAAATGGAGTGAATAGGCTTGAAAATTTCATCTGGGACTAATAATAGTACAAGGAGAAGCCTCTATTACTTTTATCTCATTCTGTAGAAGAGATCCCAAATCAAGATCCAAAACTGGTCTACTAGCCAAACATGGGGAAATTGGAGTTCTGATGAATCATACAAAGAGAATGGAGTAAATAGGCTTGTTATAGTCATCTGGGACTCATAATAGTACAAGGAGAAGCCTCTATTACATGTATCTCATTCCCTAGAAGATATCCCAATTGAAGATCCGAAACAGGTTTACTTGCGGAAAATTGGAAAAATGGACTTCTGTTAAATCATACAAAGAAAATGGAGTAAATAGGCTTGAAAATTTCATCTGGGACTCATAATAGTACAAGGAGAAGCTTCTATTACTTTTATCTCATTCTGTAGAAGAGATCTCAAATCAAGATCCGAAACTGGTCTACTAGCCAAAAATGGGGAAAGTGGACTTATGATGAATCATACAAAGAGAATGGAGTAAATAGGCTTGTTATAGTCATCTGGGACTCATAATAGTACAAGAAAAAGCCTCTATTACTTGTATCTCATTCCCTAGAAGATATCCCAATTGAAGATCCGAAACTGGTTTACTTGCGGAAAATAGGGAAAACGGGCTTCTAATGAATCATACAAATAAAATGGAGTCACTATGCTTGAAATTGTCATCTGGGACTCATAATAGTATAAGGAGAAGTCTCTTTTACTTGTATCTCATTCCCTAGAAGATATCCCAAATAAAGATCCAAAACTGGTTTACTTGCGGAAAATGGGGAAAACGGACTTCTGTTAAATCATACAAAGAAAATGGAGATTTCATCTGGGACTCATAATAGTACAAGGAGATGCCTCTATTACTTTTATCTCATTCTGTAGAAGAGATCCCAAATTAAGATCTGAAACTGGTCTACTAGCTGAAAATGGGGAAAGTGGACTACTGATGAATCATACAAAAAGAATGGAGTAAATAGGCTTGTTATAGTCATCTGGGACTCATAATGGTACACGGACAAGCCTCTATTACTTGTATCTCATACCCTAGAAGATATCCCAATTGAAGATCCGAATCTGGTCTACTTGCCGAAAATTGGGAAAACGGACTTCTGATAAATCATACAAAGAAAATGGAGTAAATCAGCTCGAAATAGTCATCTAGGAATCATAATAGTACAAGGAGAAGCCTCTATTCCTTGGATCTCATTCTGTAAAAGATATCCCAAATCAAGATCCGAAACTGGTCTACTTGCCGAAAATGGGGAAAACAGACTTCTGATGTATCATAGAAATAAAATGGAGTAAATAGGCTTGAAATAGTCATTTATGACTCATAATAGTACAAGGAGAAGCCTCTATTTCTTGGATATCATTCTGTAAAAGATATCCCAAATCAAGATCTGAAACTGGTCTACTAGCCGAAAATAACGAAAACGGTTTTCTGATGAATCATACAAAGAAAATGCAGTAAATAGGCTTGGAATAGTCATATGGGACTCATAATAGTACAAGGAGAAGCCTCTATTACTTGTATCTCATTCCCTAGAAGATATCCCAAATAAAGATCCATAACTGGTCTACTTGCGGAAAATGGGAAAAACGGACTTCTGTTAAATCATACAAAGAAAATAGAGTAAATAGGCTTAAAAATTTCATCTGGGAATCATAATAGTACAAGGAGAAGCCTCTATTACTTTTATCTCATTCTGTAGAAGAGATCCCAAATCAAGATCCGAAACTGGACTGCTAGCCGAAAATGGGGAAAGTGGACTTCTGATGAATCATACAAAGAGAATGGAGTAAATAGGCTTGTTATTGTCATCTGGGACTCATAATATTACAAGGAGAAGCCTCTATTACTTGTATTTCATTCCCTAGAAGATATCCCAATTGAAGATCCGAAACTGGTCTACTTGCCGAAAATTGGGAAAATGGACTTCTGATAAATCATACAAAGAAAATGGAGTATATAGGCTTGAAATAGTCATCTGGGACTCATAATATTACAAGTAGAAGCCTCAATTACTTGTATCGCATGCCCTAGAAGATATCCCAAATGAAGATCTGTAACTGGTCTACTTGCCGAAAATAGGGAAAAATGGACTTCTGATGAATCATACAAAGAAAATGGGGTAACTATGCTTGAAATAGTCATCTGGGACTGATAATAGTACAAGGAGAAGCCTCTATTACTTGTATCTCATTCTGTAGAAGAGATCCCAAATCAAGATCCGAAACTGGTCTACTAGCCGAAAATGGGGAAAACGGACTTTTGATGAATCATACAAAGAAAATGGAGTAAATATGCTTGAAATTGTCATCTGGGACTCATAATAGTACAAGGAGAAGCCTCTATTACTTGTATCTTATTCCGTAGAAGAGATCCCAAATCAAGATCCGAAACTGGCCTACTAGCCAAAAATGGAGAAAACAGACTTCTGATGAATCATACAAAGAAAATGTAGTAAAAAGGCTTGAAATAGTCATCTGGGACTCATAAAAGTACAAGAAGAAGCCTCTATTACTTGTATCTCATTCCCTAGAAGATATCCCAATTGAAGATCCGAAACTGGTCTACTTTCCGAAAATGGGGAAAACGGACTTTTGATAAATCATACAAAGAAAATGGAGTAAATCGGCTTGAAATAGTCATCTGGGACTCATAATAGTACAAGTAGAAGCCTCTATTACATGTATTTCATTCCCTAGAAGATATCCCAAATGAAGATCTGAAACTGGTCTACTTGCCGAAAATGGGAAAAACGGATTTCTGATGAATCATAAAAAGAAAATGGAGTAAATAGGCTTGAAATAGTCATCTGGGACTCATAATAGTACAAGGAGAAGCCTCTATTACTTGTATCTCATTCCCTAGAAGATATCCCAATTGAAGATCCCAAACTGGTCTACTAGCCAAAAATGGGGAAAACGAACTTCTGATGAATCATACAAAGAAAATGGAGTAAATAGGCAAAACTGGTCTACTTGCGGAAAATGGGAAAAACGGATTTCTGATAAATCATACAAAGAATATGAAGTAAATAGGCTTGAATATTTCATCTGGCACTTATAATAGTACAAGGAGAAGCCTCTATTACTTGCATCTCATTCTGTAGAAGAGATCCCAAATGAAGATCCGAACCTGGTCTACTAGCCAAAAATGGGGAAAACGGATTTTTGATGAATCATACAAAGAAAATGGAGTAAATAGGCTTGAAATAGTCATCTGGGACGCATAATAGTACAAGGAGAAGCCTCTATTACTTGTATCTTATTCCGAAGAAGAGATCCCAAATCTAGATCCAAAACTGGTCTACTAGCCAAAAAGGGAGAAAACGGACTTCTGATGAATCATACAAAGAAAATGTAGTAAATAGGCTTGAAATAGTCATCTGGGACTCATAATAGTACAAGAAGTAGCCTCTATTACTTGTATCTCATTCCCTAGAAGATATCCAAATTTAAGATCCGAAACTGGTCTACTTGCCGAAAATGGGGAAGACGGAGTTCTGATAAATCATACAAAGAAAATATCAAACAAGGAGGAGGTAGCATCCGTACAAGTCTGTACGCCTAGGGAACCGAGCCACTCAAGCTTGATCATCAAGTAAGCTTGACATACAAGCTAGGTCTCCAACGGTCACTTAGATGCTCGGTTCTAGGCTTACTACTCCAACGGTCATGATTTAATAAGCAACAAGAGGATAAGGTCACATGTTTGCTTAAGGAGACAACCGTTGATGACAAGTCACTTTCGCTTCCTTGGAGACCATCCCTTTGTTTATTCTTATTGTCTTTGTCTTATTGATTCAAGTTGTAACCAAGGCGAGTCTATATATAGACTATTGCCCACATTTGTAACATTTTAACTTAAGGAAATATACTCTCCTTAATTCTATTCTCACATTCTCTCCTGTTCTTCACTTGTTCTTCATCATTTTACTTAAACATTCCGCAAATATTCTAACATGGTATCAGAGCGAGTTATGTAGATCTTTGGATCATAAACTCTGATTCTCATCCTCTCTCATTTTACTTCTTCTTTATTCGCTACCTCTCTCTCTCTCTCTCAACTCCAGAAAATTCTCAGAAACTTTACCCAACGGTCCATAGCCACTAATCACCCTCTTTATACTCTTAAATCACTCCTAAAACTCTCTACACCACCTAAACTCATTCTCAATCCACCATACTCTCATTCGCTTACTCTTCTCTTTCCTCAAATCTCTTTCTCAAAACCATTGACCAACGGTCCATACCTTTGCCCATAGGTCCATAGAACCAAATTCATGGCCATGGAGAACAACAAGCCATTGGCTTTACCAGTTACACTCAAAGGAGTGAACTATCTACTGTGGTCAAGAACCACAAGAGCCGCCTTGTGTGGAAGAGGTCTCTGGAGTCATGTCTCAAGTGACGCCCCCATAGCAGCACCACCAGCCGCGGGAGCAGCCATTGTCCCAGCCGAAGAGACCCAATGGTACAGGGAAGACCAGACCGTCCTTGCTTTGTTACAAAGCTCCCTAAGCAACGAAATCTTGGAGGCATACTCCTACTGTGAAACCGCCAAGGAGCTGTGGGGGACTTTGAAGCAAGTATTCGGCAATGTCTCTAATCTAAGCCGTGTGTTTGAAGTCAAAAAGGCTAACAACGATCTAAGGCAAGAAGATATGGAGTTCACCAAGCACTTTGGAAAATTCAGAGCACTATGGGCTGAGCTGGAAATGCTAAGGCCAAGTACCGTGGATCCACAAGTCTTGAATGAAAGAAGGGAGCAAGACAAGGTCTTTGGACTGCTTTTGACTCTCAGCTCAACCTACAATGATCTCATCAAACACCTTCTCAGAGCAGAAAGGCTACCAACGCTTGAAGAAGTCTGTTCTCAAGTCCAAAAGGAGCAAGGATCACTCGGCTTATTTGGAGGAAAAGGAGAGCTGATTTCAGCCAACAAAGGAGCCTACAAGTTTGATGAGAAGAGAAACTCGTTTTGTGATCATTGCAAGAGAAAGGGGCACACCAAAGAAATCTGCTGGAGTCTCCATCCACACCTTAAACCAAAATGGAAGGAGGGAAAGGCTAGGTGTGCTTCAGAAGAAGCTGCTCACAAAGGCGAAAGCTCTAAGATGATCCCTGGAGAAGATGGAGCAGCCAACGCATCCTAATTCGTGACAAAATCGGACTTAGATGCCTTGATCAAGGCGTTTAAGGAGTCTGGTAACACTCTTGGTACCTCATTTCATGTGATTCAAAATATGGGAAATTCTTACAGCTCTTTACATACACTTAAGAATAAGCCATTAATAGTTGATTCAGGAGCTTCTCATCACATGATTAGTGATTTAAGCTTAATTAGCAACATAAAACCAACTATAGGAAATGTTGAGATTGCTAATGGGGAAAATGTGCCAATTAAGGGAATAGGAGAACTAAAGCTCTTTGAGAGATCTTCTAAAGCGTTTTATATGCCTACCTTTACATCTAATTTATTATCAGTAAAGAAAGCTACAACTGATCTAAACTGTATTGCTATCTTTGGACCTAATGAAGTGTGTTTTCAGGATATTAAGACCAGCAAAACGCTTGGGAAAGGGACTACCAAAGATGATCTCTATGTTCTTGAAGACACTAAGCTCTTAGATCCTACCTTTGCTTCTTCTAATAATGTTGTAGCTTGTGCTAATAATGCGATTTGGCATGCTACATTAGGTCACCCTCATGCTCGTGCATTGAGTCTTCTATTACCTAGAGTAGTGTTTAAGAATGATGATTGTGAGGCTTGTATCTTAGGAAAACATTGTAGAACTGTCTTTCCTAAGTCTTCTACTATTTATGAAAAATGCTTTGATTTAGTTCATTCTGATGTTTGGACATCTCCATGTGAGTCTAGAGATCAAAACAAGTATTTTGTTACCTTCATAGATGAAAAATCTAAGTATACTTGGTTAACTCTTCTTCCATCAAAAGATAGAGTCTTTGAGGCATTTAGAAATTTTCAAACTCACATAACTAACCATTTTAATGCCAAGATTAAGATTTTCAGATCAGATAATGGAGGAGAATACACCAGTAACTTATTCAAAGAATACCTTACCTCACAAGGCATCATTCACCAAACAAGCTGCCCTTACACGCCCCAACAAAATGGTGTAGCTGAAAGGAAGAATAGACACTTAATGGAGGTGGCCAGATCCATGATGTTTCAAAGCAATGTACCAAAACGGTTTTGGGGAGATGCTGTACTTACGGCTTGCTACTTGATCAACCGAATACCAACCAAAGTTCTCAAAGACTCATCACCGTATGAGGTACTCAACTGAACTAAACCCTCTCTTGATCACTTACGAATGTTTGGGTGTGTTTGTTTTGCCTTAATTCCAGGAGAGCTTAGAACAAAGCTTGATGTCAAGAGCACTAGGTGTATGTTTGTTGGCTACTCTACCACTCAAAAGGGGTACAAATGCTACAATCCCACTACACGACGGGTTATAATATCTAGAGATGTGAAGTTTTTGGAATCAGAAAGCTTCTATGCCAAACAGTCATGGGAAGACTTGCAAGACATCTCCAAGTCCACATCAGATAGAGCTACTAACCTCCGGCTACTCCTAGACCATCTTGGTGTCACTACAAATACTGGAACCCCTACGGTTGATCATGAGGGGGAGAATGGTGAAACTAGTGACCCACCAGCTGAGCACACAGACTCGGAGACCCAAGACAATGCACATGATCAACCTCCGGAGCAAGCAGTAGCACCCACACGGTCAGTAACTCATCAAGCACCAGCTCCTCTAAGAAGAAGTCCGCGGTTGCAAAGCTTACAACAAGCAGAACAAGTCCCAGCCCCTGCTCCAGCAGCACTATAGAGAAGCTCAAGGGAAAGGCAGGATCCATCCAATTGGGTTAACACAAGGGTCTTCTACAATGGCAATGCCGTAGCCCATCCTACTCAAGCGGCTTGCTCTTTCGCTCAGTTTCCAAAGGAGCATCAAGCTTTCTTAGTTGCACTGGAGCAAGGTCAGATACCTAAAACCTATGAAGAAGCAATAGAGTATAAGGTATGGCGTGATGCAATCAGTGAAGAAAGGGGGGCTATGGAAAAGAATCACACTTGGGATGAGGCTACATTGCCTAAAGGAAAGAAAACAGTGAGCTCAAGGTGGGTCTTCACTATTAAATACAAGAGCAATGGCGAAATAGAGAGGTATAAGGCTCGGCTAGTAGCAAGAGGATTCACTCAGACCTATGGAGACACCTTTGCACCAGTGGCTAAGCTTCACACGGTTAGAGTAGTCATCTCATTGCCGTGAACCTTGAATGGGATCTTTGGCAAATGGATGTGAAGAATGCATTCCTGCAAGGAGAGCTTGAGGAGGAAGTCTACATGACACCACCACCTGGTGTAGACAAAGAGGTTGCCCATGGCAAAGTACTAAGGCTGAGAAAGGCGATTTATGGTCTCAAGCAATCGCCAAGAGCATGGTACCACCGGTTGAGTAGAGTTCTATTTGATAGGGGATTCAGCAGATCAGAAGCGGATCACACTTTATTCACTCTTACCAGCCGAGAAGGTATAGTAGTCATTCTCATTTATGTAGATGATATAATCATCTCTGGGAATGACAAGGTAAACATTCTTGCTACTAAAGACTATCTAAAGAATGTTTTTGATATTAAAGATCTAGGTGAACTAAAATACTTCTTAGGTATTGAAGTTTGTAGATCTAAGGAAGGCTTGTTTCTCTCACAAAGAAAATATATGCTTGATATGTTGAGTGAAGCAGGAAACCTTGGTGATAAAGTAGCTAAAACTCCTCTTGAAGATAGCTACAAAGTGGACCGAAAGGGGGAGCTAGAAGATGAACCCTTTGAAGATATCACACAATATCGCAGGATGGTGGGTAAGCTAATCTATCTTACCATAACTAGACCTGACTTGTGTTTTGCTGTGAATCAGGTTAGTCAACACATGAAAGCTCCAAATTCATATCACTGGAGCATGGTCAAGCGCATTCTCAGCTATGTTCAAGGAACAATCGGTAGATAGAAGCTCAGAGATTGTGGGATATTGCGATGCAGACTGGGCAGGAGACCGTGTAGATAGAAGATCAACCACTTGCTATTGCACGTTCGTTGGTGGGAATCTAGTTACTTGGAAGAGCAAGAAGCAAAATGTAGTTGCATGTTCTAGCGCTGAAGCTGAGTACCGGGCCATGAGGAGGTTAACAACCGAGCTAATGTGGCTAAGGAACCTTCTTAAAGACCTAGGATGTGAGACAAGCACACCAATCACCATGCACTGTGACAACCAAGCATATTGAGGTTGATTGTCACAAGGTCAGGGAGCAAGTCCAGCTTGGAGTCATCCTGCCATGCTACACAAAGAGTTCAGACCAACTAGCCGATATCTTCACCAAGGCAACAAGTCAGAAGATCAACGAGTTCATCCACTCCAAGATGGGGCTCGTTGACATCTCAGCTTGAGCTCACCTAGCCGTGGAGATCACACTCTTTTTCCCTCAATGTAGTTTTGTCCCATGAGGTTTTCTACATTGAGATTTTTAATGAGGTGATCCTTCATGGCTCCAAGCTCTAACCACTCACCACGGTTAAAGCTTTAGGGGGAGTATCAAACAAGGAGGAGGTAGCATCCGTACAAGTCCGTACACCTAGGGAACCGAGCCACTCAAGCTTGATCATCAAGTAAGCTTGACATTCAAGCTAGGTCTCCAACGGTCACTTAGATGCTCGGTTCTAGGCTTACTACTCCAACGGTCATGATTTAATAAGCAACAAGAGGATAAGGTCACATGTTTGCTTAAGGAGACAACCGTTGATGACAAGTCACTTTCGCTTCCTTGGAGACCATCCCTTTGTTTATTCTTATTGTCTTTGTCTTATTGATTCAAGTTGTAACCAAGGCGAGTCTATATATAGACTATTGCCCACATTTGTAACATTTCAACTTAAGGAAATATACTCTCCTTAATTCTATTCTCACATTCTCTCCTGTTCTTCACTTGTTCTTCATCATTTTACTTAAACATTCCGCAAATATTCTAACAAAATGGACTTCGGATGAATCATACAAATAAAATGAAGTAAATAGGCTTTAAATAGTCATCTGGGACTCATAATAGTACAAGGAGAAGCCTCTATTACTTGTATCTCATTCCCTAGAAGATATCCCAAATGAAGATCTGAAACTGGTCTACTTGCCGAAAATGGGGAAACAGACTTCTGATGAATCATACAAAGAAAATGGAGAAAATAGGCTTGAAATAGTCACCTAGGACTCAAAATATTACAAGGAGAAGCCTCTATTACTTGTATCTCATTTTGTAGAAGAGATCCCAAATCAAGATCTGAAACTGGTCTACTAGCCGAAAATAGGGAAAACAGGCTTCTGATGAATCATACAAATAAAATGGAGTAACTAGGCTTGGAAGAGTCATCTGGGACTCATAATAGTACAAAGAGAAGCTTCTATTACTTGGATCTCATTCTGTAGAAGAGATCCCAAATGAAGATCCGAACCTGGTATACTAGCCGAAAATGGGGAAAACGGACTTTTGATGAATCATACAAAGAAAATGGAGTAAATAGGCTTGAAATAGTCATCTGGGACTCATAATAGTACAAGGAGAAGCCTCTATTTCTTGTATCTCATTCCCTAGAAGATATCCCAATTGAAGATCCGAAACTGGTTTACTTGCGGAAAATAGGGAAAACGGGCTTCGGATGAATCATACAAATAAAATGGAGTAACTATGACACACGCCTACTAACAGGTAACCGTGTAGGGATGATGGGATTGGGCCGCTGGTTGTTTAACTCTTTCGGCTTGCAATCAGTGGATGGACTATGGAAGGAAGTGGATCGAGATGGAGCTCAAACAAAGAGTTGTGCCACTCTATTTGTAAGAACTAAAGGATGAGATGAATAGTGGGATGGAACGAAAGTCGCCACAAGGCTTTATGGATCTAAGCCTTGATAAGACAAAGAACTCTCAAGCAATGAATCACACAAAGCTTTAGAGAACAAGAGTTTGGTACTTAGCCAAGAAGTTCGATCTTTATTGATATGGTGAAAGAATACACGGCTGTGAGGGGACTTTATAAACAGTCCAAACAGCTTTGCCCTTCTAGGGGACTTGAAACAGATTACAAAACCCTTAGGTTAAACTACTTGGCTAACAATGCCTTAAAACGAAAATGTAAATAAAAGGTGGCCAACATGCCTTATACTAAAGTTTAAATGAAATAAAAACTAAACCAAGAAAACAAAACAGAAAAGATTGATTAGTAGAACTAAACCATATGGAAATTAAGGATTCGGATCATACCTTGGTTTAGGTCCAAATGAGGCGGTTTACTTAGCTGACGTGATGGTGAATAAGGAAACTCCTTTGTTGGCATGAATCAATGGCCAGTCACGTGTATAACCTATGCTTTTGATGAGAGGGTCGTTGGTGATGTCTAAACCGCCTGCTTGCTCGTTGGGAAGGTCTTCTTGCTCAATGCCCTCCTTGTCTAGATAAGCCCTTGCCATTGCTGCTTCCTTGGCGATGCTTAGTTGACTTAGTTGAGTAGTGATATCCTCTAAGTGTTGGGAAGTGATCAGCATCTCTACTGCTTGGTTGAAGCCATCAGCTAAGTCTTTAGTTCCTGATCTTGTTCTTGGAGCTTGTCTCATGGTAGGGATGTCAGCTTCAGCTCCTAAGTTTGTATCATCCTCTCCCCCTTGGAAAGGTTCTGTCCTCAGAACTGATTCACCTACATCAAACGGCAGCAAGTCAGATACATTGAAAGTATTAGAAATGTTAAACTCACCTGGAAGTTCAATCTGATATGCATTGTCATTGATCTTCTTGAGGACTTTGAATGGGCCATCTCCTCTCGGTAACAGCTTAGACTTCCTCTGAACTGGAAACCTCTCGGTTCTCATGTGCAGCCACACCCAATCGCCTGGTTCAAAGGTGACTTCTCGGCGACCCTTATCAGCATTCTTCTTGTAGTGCTCATTCCTCTTCTCTATGTTCTCCTTGACCTTCTTGAACATAGTCTTCATCAGCTCGGCCTTACTAACTCCATCTTGACTCACTTGTTGCACTGGTGGTAAAGGAGTAAGATCTAAAGGAGCAATGGTCTAAAACCATAGACAATCTCAAAGGGTGAAAGCTTAGTAGCCGAGTGGGGGACTCTATTATAAGCAAACTCAATGAAAGGTAAACAGTCTAGCCAATTCTTTAAATTTTTACCAACCGTAGCCCTTAAGAGGGTGGAGAGTGTACGGTTGACTGCTTCAGTCTGTCCATCGGTTTGGGGGTGACAAGTTGTTGAGAAGAGAAGCTTAGTTCCCAGCTTCCTCCACACGGTTCTCCAAAAGTGGCTCAAGAACTTGGTGTCTCGGTCAGAAACAATGGTTCTTGGAAGTCCATGAATCCTCACCACCTCCTTAAAGAACAAATCAGCAATCTGAGTAGCATCATTAGTCTTGGCACATGGGATGAAATGCGCCATTTTAGAGAAACGGTCCACCACTACAAAGATTGAATCCTTGTTTCTGATCTTTGGTAAGCCTAAAACAAAATCCATAGAAATGTCTACCCATGGTAGGTCAGGTATAGGTAAAGGAATGTATAAGCCGTGGGGATGCAACCTGGATTTTGCTTTCAAGCAAGTGATGCACTTGGAGCAGAACCTCTCAACGTCACGTCTAAG
Organism: Thlaspi arvense; assembly: GCA_911865555.2. Taxonomy (NCBI): domain Eukaryota; kingdom Viridiplantae; phylum Streptophyta; class Magnoliopsida; order Brassicales; family Brassicaceae; genus Thlaspi; species Thlaspi arvense. Next base: position 43,465,138 of record OU466857.2, read on the forward strand.
GTGAGGCCAAAAGAGGTGCTCCTTGACGATGCTAAGTGTCTTGTCCATCCCAAAATGCCCCATGAGGCCTCCACCGTGTGCCTCCCTTATGATGAGGAAATGTCTCTATGAACTCAAGCCATCTAGCATGCCTCTTCTTCAAAGTAGTTTGGCCTCTCAAGTACTTGAGAGTCTCATGATCTGTATGAATAACAAACTCTTTAGATAAAAGGTAATGCTGCAAAGTTTCAAGAGATCTTACTAGAGCATATAGTTCTTTGTCATAGGTAGGGTAGTTAAGAGTTGCTCCATTGAGCTTTTCACTGAAGAAAGCCACGGGTCTCCCTCCTTGAGTGAGAACAGCTCCGATTCCTGTCCCTGATGCATCACATTCAACTTCAAACATTTGGTTAAAGTTAGGTAATGCCAAAACAGGCACCTGTGTAAGGCTATCCTTAAGCCTTTGAAATGCTAGCTCCTGTGCCTCTCCCCATGAGAATGCTACATTTTTCTTGATCACCGAGGTTAAGGGGGCGGCTATGGTACTGAAATCCTTCACGAATCGCCTATAGAAGCTGGCTAGATCGTGGAAGCTCCGGACATGACCAATGGTGGAAGGGGTTGGCCACTCCTGAATCGCCTTGATCTTCTCTTCATCCACTTTTAGCCCCTGTGAACTTACTACAAAGCCTAAAAACACTAACTGATCAGTGCAAAAGGTACATTTCTTTAGGTTTGCATATAAGCCCTCTAACCTTAAGGTTTCTAGCACCTGCTCAATGTGTTTAAGATGATCATCTAAGCTAGAGCTATAGATCAGAATGTCATCAAAATACACAACTACTGACTTACAGATGTATGCCCGCAGTACATGGTTCATGAGCCTCATAAAGGTGCTTGGTGCATTGGTGAGACCGAAAGGCATGACCAGCCACTCATATAACCCTCTCTTGGTCTTGAATGCTGTCTTCCATTCGTCTCCCTCCTTCATTCTGACTTGGTGGTAGCCACTCTTGAGATCAACCTTTGAAAATATGGTAGCTCCACTCAACTCATCCAGCATGTCATCTAACCGGGGAATGGGGTGCCTATACTTGATGGTGATGTTGTTTATGGCTCGGCAGTCTACACACATCCTCCATGTTCCGTCCTTCTTTGGCACTAACAAGACCGGTACAGCGCAAGGACTTAAGCTTTCTCGGATGTATCCTTTGGACATAAGCTCCTGAACTTGTGCTTCTAGCTCCTTTGCTTCCTCCGGGTTAACTCTATAAGCTGGCCGGTTGGGTAAAGGTGCTCCGGGTATAAGGTCTATCTGGTGCTCAATGCCTCGGATGGGTGGTAAACCAGCTGGTATCTCCTCAGGGAAGACATCTTTGAACTTCTCCAAAAGCTCATTCATCTCGGCGGGTAAAACAGTCTCCTCTTGACCTGAAAACAACCCTTCTCTAAAGATCATTAGTAGCACCTGCGTTTTGGATTCTAAAGCCTTTAAAACATTACTAGGAGTAACATAAAGGCTAGTTTTACTTACCTTAGCCCCTTTGTCCATAGCCTTTTGGAGATTAAAGACTTCTTGGGGTGTAAGTGGAGAAAGGTTATGCTTCTTCTTGTTGTGAGAGAAGCTGTAGAAGTTGGTACGGCCATTGTGTATCGTCTCCTTGTCAAACTGCCATGGTCTACCAAGCAGAATGTGGCCTGCTTGCATGGGAACTACGTCACATAAAACCTGATCCTCGTACTGGCCAATGCTGAATGGTACTAACACTTGCTCTCCTATCTTTAGCTCTGTCTCGTCATTCAGCCATTTGAGTCTGTAGGGCCTCGGGTGCTTTGTCTTCTGGAGACCTAGCTTATCTACAAGATACTTACTAGCCACGTTAGTACACGAACCACCATCTATAATGAGACTACATACCTTGGTGTTCACGGTACAGCGTGTATGGAAGATGTTCTCTCTCTGAATGGTTTCTGGATCAAACATGGCACTGAGAACTCTCCGGGTCACTAGTAGCTCTCCCTCGTCAGGAAAATCAGTCACTTCTTCCTCTGATTCATCAAACTTGGCCTCGGCTTCATCTTGGGATTCATACTCGCCATCCTCCTTGAGTAGCATCACCCGTTGATTTGGACATTCCCTAGCGTAATGGCCTCTTCCTTGGCACTTGAAGCATGTAACATCTCTAGCTCGCTGGTTTTGGGGCTTGCTTGACTCGCCAGCAGCTGCCTTAGACGTCTCTACAACCGGCTTCTTGTACTTGGAAGCTGCTTCTGGTGCTTTGCCTCTATCAAAGGCTCTCGGCTGTGAACTCCAAGTGGGCTTAGCTCTAGCAGTAGAGGCTGACTTCCTCTTGACGTGTTGCTCGGCTTGTACAGCCAAGTGTAGGAGCTCATCAAGGTCTCGGTAAGTAGTCCTCTCCACCTTTCTTGCTATCCGGTCATGTAACCCATCAATGAACTGCGCCATGAGGGTTTCTTCTGTCTCGTTGGTCTCCAAGCGGTTTTTTGAGTAGCTCAAACTCCTCAAAGTACTCCTCAACGGATCTAGTACCCTGTGTGAGCTTTCTGAACTTCTTCTGTAGGTCTCGGTGGTAGTAGGAAGGAACATATCTCTTCCTCAAGTGGTATCGCATCTCTGCCCAAGTGGTGATCTGGTCGTGTCTATGTCTCCTTCTCTCCGAAACTTCTCTGTCCCACCAGGCAAGAGCATTCTCGGTGAGTTGTGCGGCTGCTAGGGAGACCTTCTTGGCATCATGGTACTGGTAGTAGTCGAAGATATACTCCATTCTTCTCTCCCAATCCACATATGCCTCGGGGTTGACTCTTCCAGCGAATATGGGGGCGGTAAGCTTGATATCCTTTCCTCCGAGCCACGGTTGATCATCTTCTCGGCCTCTCCCTCTTCTAGGACGATCATGGTACCTCCTTTGCCTCGGGTTGGGATTGTCTTCCTCCAAACTCGGCATGTCATCGTCAGTTTCACTTCCCCCTTGTGTTAAGGGAGTCCCCTCTCGGTTTCTAGGGCCATTGGGAGCTCCGGCGGGAGGTGGTGGTGGCAGTCGCTGCTCCAACTGATTCATCCTAGCACTGATGCCTTGAATAGACTCGAGCATTTGCCTCATAACATCAGCTTGATCGGCTTCTCCCATCTTAGTACCTACAAAGTTTCAAAGATCAAGTGCTTAATGGGTTCTAATATAAGTCAAGTAAAACAACAGCTTGTGGGCTATAGTCCCAATGCTCAATACTAGGAACCGTCCTAATCACTAGCAAGGTAACCTCACAATGCAAAGACAATATGCAATTAATCCAAAACAAGTAAGAAATAATTCGCAATATGACCGTTATGGAAAGAGTTCTTGAACCGAATATGCAACTGAATAATTTTTATGAAAATTTTTTTTTTGTAAGATATGAAACAATACGAATTGATGCAATAATGAAACTTCTTTTTGGGGTTTCATCTGGGACTCATAATAGTACAAGGAGATGCCTCTATTACTTTTATCTCATTCTGTAGAAGATATCCCAAATCAAGATCTGAAACTGGTCTACTAGCCGAAAATAGGGAAAGTGGACTACTGATGAATCATACAAAGAGAATGGAGTAAATAGGCTTGCTATAGTCACCTGGGACTCATAATAGTACAAGGAGAAGCCTCTATTACTTGTATCTCATACCCTAGAAGATATACCAATTGAAGATCCGAAACTAGTCTACTTGCCGAAAATTGGGAAAACGGACTTCTGATAAATCATACAAAGAAAATGGAGTAAATAGGCTTGAAATAGTCATCTGGGAATCATAATAGTACAAGGAGAAACCTCTATTCCTTGGATCTCATTCTGTAAAAGATATCCCAAATCAAGATCCGAAACTGGTCTACTTGCCGAAAATGGGGCAAACGGACTTCTGATGTATCATAGAAATAAAATGGAGTAAATAGGCTTGAAATAGTAATCTATGACTCATAATAGTACAAGGAGAAGCCTCTATTTCTTGGATCTCATTCTGTAAAAGATATCCCAAATCAAGATCTGAAACTGGTCTACTAGCCGAAAATAACGAAAACGGTTTTCTGATGAATCATACAAAGAAAATGCAGTAAATAGGATTGAAATAGTTATCTGGGACTCATAATAGTACAAGGAGAAGCCTCTATTACTTGTATCTCATTCCCTGGAAGATATCCCAAATAAAGATTCATAACTGGTCTACTTGCGGAAAATGGGAAAAACGGACTTCTGTTAAATCATACAAAGAAAATGGAGTAAATAGGCTTGAAAATTTCATCTGGGACTCATAATTGAACAAGGAGAAGCCTCTATTACTTTTATCTCATTTTGTAGAAGAGATCCAAAATCAAGAACCGAAAGTGGACTACTAGCCGAAAATGGGGAAAGTGGACTTCTGATGAATCATACAAATAGAATGGAGTAAATAGGCTTGTTATTGTCATCTGGGACTCATAATAGTACAAGGAGAAGCCTCTATTCTTTGTATTTCGTTCCCTAGAAGATATCCCAATTGAAGATCCGAAACTGGTCTACTTGCTGAAAATTGGGAAAATGGACTGCTGATAAATCATACAAAGAAAATGGAGTAAATCGGCTTGAAATAGTCATCTGGAACTCATAATAGTATAAGGAGAAGCCTCTATTACTTGTATCTTATTCCGTAGAAGAGATCCCAAATCAAGATCCGAAACGGGCCTACTAGCCAAAAATGGAGAAAACAGACTTCTGATGAATCATTCAAAGAAAATGGAGTAAAAAGGCTTGAAATAGTCATCTGGGACTCATAATAGTACAAGAAGAAGCCTCTATTACTTGTATCTCATTCCCTAGAAGATATCCCAATAGAAGATCCGAAACTGGTCTACTTTCCGAAAATGGGGAAAACGGACATCTGATAAATCATACAAAGAAAATGGAGTAAATCGGCTTGAAATAGTCATCTGTGTTAATCAAGAAGGTATTTACTAGTAACTAATTAATAGTTACATAGTAAAATACAGTTACTTGAGTAATAAGGAAGTTAGTTTGTATTAGAAAGAAGAGGGAAAAAGAGGATAAAAGGCTAAAGGGATAAGGTGGCAGTACACTTTGTCTTATAGCGCTGTACCTTCACCCTTATCCTCTTGTTACCGTTATGAGCTGTAAAGGGGTGAGTCATACACGGTTTGTATAAGGCTGAATGAGGACGCAATAGTGGCTTTGTGTGTAACCCTTTCAGACCTAGAATGTGTTCTATATAAACTGTGTATCCCCCTTCACTGTAGATAACTTTTCTTCATCTAATACATTTTCACATTTTCCTATCATGAGAGTCGAATCCTTATCCTACAATCTTCTATAATTTACATGGTATCAGAGCGGTTTTGTGATTCTTGAGTCTTAAATCTTGGTTTTCTTGTTCGATTCTTGTGTTTGAGAGAAGTTCTTGTGAGTTAATCCGTGGCAAAAGCTATTCTGGGTTGAAACTGGGTCTTATGAGTTAAGCTGAAGCATCAAACCGAGCTAAGAAGGTGAAGCAAGTCAGATCTGAAAAAGTAAAGGTTTGAGCTTTATCTCTCTCTCTGGTTGAAAGGTCTAGTCTAGAGGAATCAGTTTAAGGCAAAGGTTGTGGATAGATTAGTGTTGCGGTTTGGCTTGTGGTTTGAGTAAGGAAGGTTCGAAAAGTTGGATCTTTGGTCTTGGAAAGTGTTAGTTTTGGTGTTCAATAAGCGAAATACTTAAGCTTTGGTGATGGCTGCTCTTCAACAAGCTCCTATGCCTGTTACGGTGTATGATGGCAAGATGAATGACACCTTCAAAGACTTGAGATTTGCGGTAACTCTAAATGGGAACAACTTTCTGTTGTGGAAGCGAACAACTCTGAATGTGTTAGGAGGAAGGAAGCTCACAAAACACATTGAGTTCACCTATGAAGAGCTAAAGGCAATTGATAGAGGTCTGGATGAAGATACTTGGAAGCAGTATGATCTGAATGTGCTGACTGCTCTACACTGCTCACTAGAGGCGTCAATTCTAGAAGGCTATTCGTACTGTGAGACTGCTAAGGAGCTGTGGGATACTCTTACAAGTGTCTTCGGCAATGAGTCTAACTTGACTCGGGTCTATGGTATCAAGAAAGCTCTCGGAAATCTGAGCCAAGAAGAGAGTGACTTCAACACCCATTTCGGAAGGTATAGATCGTTGGTTGCTGAGTTGGATATGTTGAGACCCTTTACCACTGATGCTAAGACACTCAAGGAGAGAAGAGAGCAAGATCGTGTGTTTGGGTTGCTTCTGTCTCTGAATCAAGGCTATACTGATGTAATCCAGCACATCTTGAGAGAAGACAAGATTCCTACCCTAGAGCAAGTTTGTGCTAAGATACAAAAGGAGTATGGCAATCAGGAGCTGTTTGGCAACAAGAATGCAAGTCTACCTACGGCAAACAAGGTGGGAGTGGCAAAAACATGGAGACAAGAAGACATGGGTTTGTGAGCATTGTGAGAAAAAGGGTCATCTCAAAGACAAATGCTGGATCCTACACCCTCATTTAAAGCCAGATAAGTTCAAGAAGGACAAGATGAAGGCGAATGTGGCAGAAGCAAGTGAAGGCTCCGAAAATGCTGAAAGAGCTATGGTGCAGTTCGGTCATCATGAGAAGGCTTTACAAGCTATACAAGACAAGAGCTCAGCTTCCACCTCTCAGGAGACCATTGTGATGAACAAAGCTGATCTAGAGAGCCTCCTTCAATCCATTGCATCTAAGTTACATCCAGGCGGTATATCTCTCTTATCTTCTAACTCTAGTGATTTAAACTCATTAGTATTAGACTCAGGAGCTTCTCACCATATGATTAGTAATCCTAAGTTGTTAGAGAACATTAAACCGGCTTTAGGGAATGTTAAGGTTGCAAATGGTCATAATGTGCCAATAGAAGGTATAGGTTATATTAATGTGTTTAACAAGAAGCTAAGTGCCTTTTATATGCCTAAGTTCACCTCTAATCTCCTTTCTGTAAAGAAAACTACTAAGGACTTAAACTGTTTAGCTATTTTTAGTCCTAATGATGTTAAGTTGCAGGATATTGAGAGTGGAAAAGTGTTTGGGCAAGGCAGCACCAAGGATGACTTATATGTGTTCCAAGACATCTCTTTAAATTCTGTTTCTAAGAATAATGTTTCTTCTATCTTTGCAAACTCTGTTAAGACATCTGTTGTTTTATGGCATGAAAGACTTGGTCACCCTCATTCTAGAGCCTTAAGTTTACTAATGCCTGGTTTTTCTTATGATTGTGCAAATTGTGAAGCATGCATATTAGGCAAACATTGCAAAGCTGTTTTTCCTAAGTCTAGTGCGATTTATGAAAAATGTTTTGATCTTGTGCATTCTGATGTGTGGTCTTCACCTTGTGCATCTAGAGATAACCATAAGTATTTTGTCACACATTTATAGATGAGAAATCTAAGTATACTTGGGTAACCTTGATGCCTTCTAAGGATAGAGTTTATGATGCATTTATAAACTTTCAAAACTATGTGACTAACTACTTTGATGCAAAGATTAAGATGTTAAGAACAGATAATGGAGGTGAATATACAAGCAACAAGCTCAAAGAACACTTAGAGAAATGTGGAATTCTTCATCAAACCAGCTGCCCATATAACCCCCAACAAAATGGTGTTGCTGAGAGAAAGAATAGGCACCTAATGGAGGTGGCAAGGGCTATGCTATTTCAAAAACACATGCCTAAGAGGTTTTGGGGCGATGCAGTAATGACAGCTTGCTATCTCATCAACCGAACACCAACTCGTATCCTTGATGATAAATCTCCTTTCCAAATCCTAAATAACTCAAATCCTAGTATTGACCATTTGAGGGTGTTTGGTAGTCTGTGTTTTGTGTTTGTTCCAGGTGACTTAAGGAACAAGCTGGAGCCTAAGAGTAACAAGTGCGTATTCATTGGATACTCAACAACTCAGAAGGGCTACAAGTGCTTCGATCCAGTCACCAACCGGTACTATGTGTCAAGGGATGTCAAGTTTTTGGAAGACAAAGCCTACTTTGGGGAAAAGAGTTGGGAGAGTGTGAAGGACCTACCTAACTCAACCGCTGATAGAGCTTCAAGCCTCCGACGAATTCTGGAGCACTTAGGGAATGCAAGCTCCCCTCAGGCAGAAAAGGAAGCTCCATCATTTCCAAATGAGGATGTGCATGAAGTTAGAGAGGATGAGAACAATGCATCTCAGGATCTTTTGGATGATCACCAAGAAAGTGATAGAGGAGAGAAGTCTAGTGAAGAAGTGGCAGAGACGGGTCAGTCTAGTGAAGAAGTGGCAGAGGAGACGGGTCAGTCTAGTGAAGGAGAGGTCATTGAATCGGGTCAGTCTAGTGAAGGAGAGTTCATTGAATCTTCAAGCGATGACGATACCTATCAAGCTCCACAAGTTACACCAGATCCAGTCTACACTCGGGAGAATCAAAGAAAGAGTACAAGAGAGAAGAAATCCCCCTCAAAGTGGAAGAATACGAGAGTTTACTACAACTGCCAAGCTGTAGCTCATCCAATTCAAGCTACTTGTTCGATTGACCTTCTTCCGGAGGAGCATAAAGCTTTTATCAGCAAGCTGGATGTAGAACTCATCCCACAAAGCTATGAGGAAGCCAAGGAAAGTAAGGAATGGACTAATGCTGTTGATGATGAGGTTCAAGCTATGGTGAGGAATCAAACTTGGGTTGAAGAAGAACTACCAAAAGGAAAGAAGTGTGTTAGCTCAAAGTGGGTATTCACCATTAAGTACAAGAGTGATGGTGAAATCGAGAGATATAAGGCAAGGCTGGTTGCAAGAGGGTTTACCCAAACTTATGGGGATGACTATAGGGAAACATTTGCTCCAGTAGCTAAGCAACATACAGTGAAAGTGGTTCTCTCTTTAGCAGTTAATTTGGATTGGGAGTTGTGGCAAATGGATGTCAAGAATGCTTTCCTTCAGGGGGAGTTAGAAGAAGAAGTCTACATGTCACCTCCTCCGGGTTTAGAAGACATAGTGGCTCCGGGAAAGGTCTTAAGGCTTCGGAAAGCAATCTATGGGCTTAAACAATCTCCAAGAGCTTGGTATCACAAGTTAAGCTCTACACTACTGGCTAATGGCTTCAAGAGGTCACACTCTGATCACACTCTATTTACTAAGCAAGATATTCATGGCATAGTAGTAGTGTTGGTCTATGTGGATGATTTGATTATTTCAGGGAGTAACAAAGAGGGTATTCAAGCCATTAAGTCCTCTTTGCACTCAGCCTTTGATATTAAAGATTTGGGTGTTTTGAAGTATTTCTTAGGGATTGAAGTGTGTAGATCCAAGGAGGGACTATTTCTCTCACAAAGGAAATATGCACTTGATCTTCTAAAGCTTACAGGAAAACTTGGAGCTAAACCGGTGGACACACCACTAGAGCAAGGATACAAGGTCAATCGAAAGGGGGAGAAGGATGATACTCCATATCATTGCCCGGAACAGTACCGAAGACTCGTGGGTAAGCTCATATACTTAACATATACTCGGCCTGATCTTTCTTTTGCTGTGAATCAGGTGGCTCAACACATGCAAGTACCTACGGTATACCATTGGAGCCTGGTGGAAAGGATTCTGAGATATATCAAAGGGAGTCCTAGCAAAGGCATTTGGATGGGAAGAAATTCAAGCACGGAAATAGTGGGATACTGTGATGCAGATTACAATGGAGATCGCAACACAAGGCAGTCTACAACCGGCTTTTGCACCTTCATTGGTGGAAATCTTGTGACTTGGAAGACAAAGAAGCAGAAGGTGGTGTCTTGTTCCAGTGCTGAAGCAGAGTATAGGGCGATGAAGAAGCTCACAAACGAGCTAACTTGGCTAAAGGCTCTACTTAAGGACTTCGGGATAGAGCAGAAGACGCCAATCACCTTCCATTGCGACAACCAAGCTGCCATCCATATAGCCACTAATCCAGTGTTTCACGAGAGGACCAAGCACATAGAGACGGATTGCCACAAGACAAGAGAGAAGATCGAAGATGGTACAATTCTCCCTTGTTTTACTAAGAGTTCGGACCAATTGGCCGACATTTTTACCAAGGCAGCAAGTAACCAAGTTTGCCAATTTATCCATGGTAAGCTTGGTCTTGTAGACCTAACACATCCTTGAGAGAGACTCTCCAACTTGTAGGGATAATACTCTTTTTCCCTAAGCTTGGTTTTGTCCCACGTGGTTTTCCAAGCTTAGGTTTTTAATGAGGTTATCCTTGCAAGTGCCAAGTTTATACACAATCAGTATTGTAGTATAAACTTGAGGGGGAGTGTTAATCAAGAAGGTATTTACTAGTAACTAATTAATAGTTACATAGTAAAATACAGTTACTTGAGTAATAAGGAAGTTAGTTTGTATTAGAAAGAAGAGGGAAAAAGAGGATAAAAGGCTAAAGGGATAAGGTGGCAGTACACTTTGTCTTATAGCGCTGTACCTTCACCCTTATCCTCTTGTTACCGTTATGAGCTGTAAAGGGGTGAGTCATACACGGTTTGTATAAGGCTGAATGAGGACGCAATAGTGGCTTTGTGTGTAACCCTTTCAGACCTAGAATGTGTTCTATATAAACTGTGTATCCCCCTTCACTGTAGATAACTTTTCTTCATCTAATACATTTTCACATTTTCCTATCATGAGAGTCGAATCCTTATCCTACAATCTTCTATAATTTACAATCTGGGACTCATAATAGTACAAGTAGAAGCCTCTATTACATGTATTTCATTGCCTAGAAGATATCCCAAATGAAGATCTGAAACTGGTCTACTTGCCAAAAATGGGAAAAACGGATTTCTGATGAATCATAAAAAGAAAATGGAGTAAATAGGCTTGAAATAGTCATCTGGGACTCATAATAGTACAAGGAGAAGCCTCTATTACTTGTATCTCATTCCCTAGAAGATATCCCAATTGAAGATCCCAAAACGGTCTACTAGCCAAAAATGGGGAAAACAAACTTCTGATGAATCATACAAAGAAAATGGAGTAAATAGGCGAAACTGGTCTACTTGCGGAAAATGGGAAAAACGGATTTCTGTTAAATCATACAAAGAAAATGAAGTAAATAGGCTTGAATATTTCATCTGAGACTCATGATAATACAAGGAGAAGCCTCTATTACTTGCATCTCATTCTGTAGAAGAGATCCCAAATGAAGATCCGAACATGGTCTACTAGCCGAAAATGAGGAAAATGGACTTTTGATGAATCATACAAAGAAAATGGAGTAAGTAGGCTTGAAATAGTCATCTGGGACGCATAATAGTACAAGGAGAAGCCTCTATTACTTGTATCTCATTCCCTAGAAGATATCCAATTGAAGATCCCAAACTGGTCTACTAGCCAAAAATGGGGAAAACGAACTTCTGATGAATCATACAAAAAAAATGTAGTAAATAGGCTTGAAATAGTCATCTGAGACTCATAATAGTACAAGAAGAAGCCTCTATTACTTGTATCTCATTCCCTAGAAGATATCCCAAATGAAGATCTGAAACTGGTATACATGCCGAAAATGGAGAAATTGGACTTCTGAATAATCATACAAAGAAAATGGAGTACATAGGCTTGAAATAGTCATCTGGGACTCATAATAGTACAAGTAGAAGCCTCTATTACATGTATTTCATTGCCTAGAAGATATCCCAAATGAAGATCTGAAACTGGTCTACTTGCCGAAAATGGGAAAAACAGATTTCTGATGAATCATAAAAAGAAAATGGAGTAAATAGGCTTGAAATAGTCATCTGGGACTCATAATAGTACAAGGAGAAGCCTCTATTACTTGTATCTCAGTCCCTAGAAGATATCCCAATTGAAGATCCCAAACTGGTCTACTAGCCAAAAATGGGGAAAACGAACTTCTGATGAATCATACAAAGAAAATGGAGTAAATAGGCAAAACTGGTCTACTTGCGGAAAATGGGAAAAACGGATTTCTGTTAAATCATACAAAGAAAATGAAGTAAATTGGCTTGAATATTTCATCTGGGACTCATAATAGTACAAGGAGAAGCCTCTATTACATCTCATTCTGTAGAAGAGATCCCAAATGAAGATCCGAACCTGGTCTACTAGCCGAAAATGGGGAAAACGGACTTTTGATGAATCATACAAAGAAAATGGAGTAAAAAGGCTTGAAATAGTCATCTGGGACGCATAATAGTACAAGGAGAAGCCTCTATTACTTGTATCTCATTCCCTAGAAGATATCCCAAATAAAGATCCATAACTGGTCTACTTGCGGAAAATGGGAAAAACGGACTTCTGTTAAATCATACAAAGAAAATGGAGTAAATAGGCTTGAAAATTTCATCTGGGACTCATAATTGTAAAAGGAGAAGCCTCTATTACTTTTATCTCATTCGGTAGAAGAGATCCCAAATCAAGATCCGAAACTGGACTACTAGCCGAAAATGGGGAAAGTGGACTTCTGATGGATCATACAAAGAGAATGGAGTAAATAGGCTTGTTATTGTCATCTGGGACTCATAATAGTACAAGGTGAAACCTCTATTACTTGTATTTCATTCCCTAGAAGATATCCCAATTGAAGATCCGAAACTGGTCTACTTGCCGAAAATTGGGAAAATGGACTTCTGATAAATCATACAAAGAAAATGGAGTAAATCGGCTTAAAATAGTCATCAGGGACTCATAATAGTACAAGGAGAAGCCTCTATTAATTTTATCTCATTCCCTAGAAGATATCCCAATTGAAGATCCGAAACTGGTTTACTTGCGGAAAATAGGGAAAACGGGATTCGGATGAATCATACAAATTAAATGGAGTAACTATGCTTGAAATTGTCATCTGGGACTCATAATAGTACAAGGAGACGTCTCTTTTACTTGTATCTCATTCCCTAGAAGATATCCCAAATAAAGATCCAAAACTGGTTTACTTGCGGAAAATGGGTAAAACGGACTTCTGTTAAATCATACAAAGAAAATGGAGTAAATAGGCTTGAAATTGTCATCTGGGAGTCATAATAGTACAAGGAAAAGCCTCTTTTACTTGTATCTTATTCCGTAGAAGAGATCCCAAATCAAGATCCGAAACTGGCCTACTAGCCAAAAATGGAGAAAACAGACTTCTGATGAATCATACAAAGAAAATGTAGTAAAAAGGCTTGAAATAGTCATCTGGGACTCATAATAGTACAAGAAGAAGCCTTTATTACTTGTATCTCATTCCCTAGAAGATATCCCAATTGAAGATCCGAAACTGGTCTACTTTCCGAAAATAGGGAAAACGGACTTCTGATAAATCATACAAAGAAAATGGAGTAAATCGGCTTGAAATAGTCATCTGGGACTCATAATAGTACAAGTAGAAGCCTCTATTACATGTATTTCATTGCCTAGAAGATATCCCAAATGAAGATCTGAAACTGGTCTACTTGCCGAAAATGGGAAAAACGGATTTCTGATGAATCATAAAAAGAAAATAGAGTAAATAGGCTTGAAATAGTCATCTGGGACTCATAATAGTACAAGGAGAAGCCTCTATTACTTGTATCTCATTCCCTAGAAGATATCCCAATTGAAGATCCCAAAATGGTCTACTTGCCAAAAATGGGGAAAACGAACTTCTGATGAATCATACTAAGAAAATGGAGTAAATAGGCAAAACTGGTCTACTTGCGGAAAATGGGAAAAACGGATTTCTGTTAAATCATACAAAGAAAATGAAGTAAATAGGCTTGAATATTTCATCTGGGACTCATATTAGTACAAGGAGAAGCCTCTATTACTTGCATCTCATTCTGTAGAAGAGATCCCAAATGAAGATCCGAACATGGTCTACTAGCCGAAAATGGGGAAAACGGAGTTTTGATGAATCATTCAAAGAAAATGGAGTAAATAGGCTTGAAATAGTCATCTGGGACGCATAATAGTACAAGGAGAAGCCTCTATTACTTGTATCTCATTCCCTAGAAGATATCCCAAATAAAGATCCATAACTGGTCTACTTGCGGAAAATGGGAAAAACGGACTTCTGATAAATCATACAAAGAAAATGGAGTAAATAGGCTTGAAAATTTCATCTGGGACTCATAATTGTAAAAGGAGAAGCCTCTATTACTTTTATCTCATTCGGTAGAAGAGATCCCAAATCAAGATCCAAAACTGGACTACTAGCCGAAAATGGGGAAAGTGGACTTCTGATGAATCATACAAAGAGAATGGAGTAAATAGTCTTGTTATTGTCATCTGGGACTCATAATAGTACAAGGAGAAGCCTCTATTACTTGTATTTCATTCCCTAGAAGATATCCCAATTGAAGATCCGAAAATTGTCTACTTGCCGAAAATTGGGAAAATGGACTTCTGATAAATCATACAAAGAAAATGGAGTAAATCGGCTTGAAATAGTCATATAGGACTCATAATAGTACAAATAGAAGCCTCTATTACTTATATCTCATGCCCTAGAAGTTATCCCAAATGAAGATCTGTAACTGGTCTACTTGCCGATAATAGCGAAAAACGGACTTCTGATGAATCATACAAAGAAAATGGGGTAACTATGCTTGAAATAGTAATCTGGGACTCATAATAGTTCAAGGAGAAGCCTCTATTACTTGTATCTCATTCTGTAGAAGAGATCACAAATCAAGATCCGAAACTGGTCCACTAACCAAAAATGGGAAAAACGGACTTCTGATGAATCATACAAAGAAAATGGAGTAAATAGGCTTGCAATAGTCATCAGGGACTCATAATAGTACAAGGAGAAGCCTCTATTACTTGTATCTCATTCCCTAGAAGATATCCCAATTGAAGATCCGAAACTGGTTTACTTGCGGAAAATAGGGAAAACGGGCTTCAGATGAATCATACAAATAAAATGGAGTAACTATGCTTGAAATTGTCATCTGGGACTCATACTAGTACAAGGAGAAGTCTCTTTTACTTCTATCTCATTCCCTAGAAGATATCCCAAATAAAGATCCAAAACTGGTTTACTTGCGGAAAATGGGAAAAACGGACTTCTGTTAAATCATACAAAGAAAATAGAGTAAATAGGCTTGAAAATTTCATCTGGGACTCATAATAGTACAAGGAGATGCCTTTATTACTTTTATCTCATTCTGTAGAAGAGATCCAAAATCAAGATCTGAAACTGGTCTACTAGCCGAAAATGGGGAAAGTGGACTACTGATGAATCATACATAGAGAATGGAGTAAATAGGCTTGTTATAGTCATCTGGGACTCATAATAGTACAAGTAGAAGCCTCTATTACTTGTATCTCATACCCTAGAAGATGTCCCAATTGAAGATCCGAAACTAGTCTACTTGCCGAAAATTGGGAAAACGGACTTCTGATAAATCATACAAAGAAAATGGAGTAAATCAGCTCGAAATAGTCATCTGGGAATCATAATAGTACAAGGAGAATCCTCTATTCCTTGGATCTCATTCTGTAAAAGATATCCCAAATCAAGATCTGAAATTGGTCTACTAGCTGAAAATAACGAAAATAGTTTTCTGATGAATCATACAAAGAAAATGCTGTAAATAGGCTTCAAATAGTCATCTGGGACTCATAATAGTACAAGGAGAAGACTCTATTACTTGTATCTCATTCCCTAGAAGATATCCCAAATAAAGATCCATAACTGGTCTACTTACGGAAATTGGGAAAAACGGACTTCTGTTAAATCATACAAAGAAAATGGAGTAAATAGGCTTGAAAATTTCATATGGGACTCATAATTGTACAAGGAGATGCCTCTATTACTTTTATCTCATTATGTAGAAGAGATCCCAAATCAAGACATGAAACTGGTCTACTAGCCGAAAATGGGGAAAGTGGACTACTGATGAATCATACAAAGAGAATGGAGTAAATAGGCTTGTTATAGTCATCTGGGACTCATAATAATACAAGGAGAAGCCTCTATTATATCAAAGCAGAAGGATGAATGGTGTCCGTACACATACTTGGCATTCAAGGAAATAGACGAGAGTGGGATGCAAGGTATGATATCAAGCTAAGTGGAGTGCAAGGCAAGGGAATGGTTGGCATTGTTATCTACACCAACGGTCACATTAGTTTCTAGACTAAAGAAGATAAGGTCACATGTTACACTTAAGGATATGAACGTTGGAGGCTTCCCTTGACCAGTCACTATCACCGTGAGGACCACATCCACTTGTTTATTCCTTGTGTCTCTTTCATATGTAGCCATTACTCACCATTGTATAAGTCTATATATAGACTCTTTCTATCATTGTAATGAGTTAACTTAAGGAATAATAATCCTCCTTAACCCTCTTTCTCTTGTTCGTCATGTTCTTCATTCATTTCTCTCCTTTATTGTAAACTTCCGCAAACAATTCCAACATGGTATCAGAGCGGTTTGTAGATCTTTGGACTACAACCTTTTGATTCTCATCACTCTCCTCTTGATTTCATCTCTCGGTTTTTACTCTTTCAAGTTTCAGAAAATCCTTAATCTTTACCCAACGGTCCATAGCTCTCAATCACTCCTCTTTTACTTTAAATCACCCCTAAAACACTCTCTAACCCGCCTAAAACACTCTCATTCCACCATACTCTCATTCGCTCACCTTCTAATCACCTCTAATTTACCATCCAAAACCGTTTACCCAACGGTTCCTTGCTTTGCCCAACGGTCCATTGTATCTAAAACATGGCCTTGGAGAACAACAAGCCATTGGCTTTACCAGTGACCCTCAAAGGGGTGAACTACTTGCTGTGGTCAAGAACCACAAGAACCGCCTTGTGTGGAAGAGGTCTTTGGAGTCATGTGTCAAGCGATGCTCCTAGAGCAGCACCACCAGCCGCCGGAGCCGTCATTGTCCCAGCCGAAGAGACCCAATGGTACAAGGAAGATCAGACCGTTATTGCTCTTCTACAAAGCTCCCTTAGCAATGAAATCTTGGAGGCTTACTCATACTGTGAAACCGCCAAAGAGCTATGGGGGACTCTGAAGCAAGTATTCGGCAACATCTCCAATCTCAGCCGTGTATTTGAAGTCAAGAAGGCTATCAATGAGCTAAGGCAAGAAGATATGGAGTTTACTAAACATTTTGGAAGATTCAGAGCACTATGGGCAGAACTGGAGATGCTAAGGCCAAGCACAGTTGACCCTCAAGTCCTGAACGACAGAAGAGAGCAAGACAAAGTCTTTGGCCTGCTCATGACCCTCAGCTCAACTTACAATGACCTCATCAAGCACCTCCTTAGAGCAGAACGGTTGCCAACCCTTGAAGAAGTGTGTTCTCAAATCGAAAAGGAGCAAGGATCACTCGGCTTATTTGGAGGAAAGGGGGAACTTGTCTCAGCCAACAAGGGTGCTTACCAGTTTGAAGAAAGGAGGAGCTCATTCTGCGAGCATTGCAAGAAAAAGGGGCATGTTAAAGACAAGTGCTGGATCCTTCACCCACATCTCAAGCCTAGCAAGTGGAAGGAAGGGAAGGCTAGCTATGCCGCCGAGAATACCACTCATAAGGGCGAATCATCTAAGACAACCGCTGGAGAAGAAGGAGCAGCTAACTCCTCTCAATTCGTGACAAAATCAGACCGAGATGCACTGATCAAAGCGCTTAAGGAATCTGGTAACACTCTTGGTACCTCCTTTCATGTAATGAAGCACTATGGTAACTCTTATAGTTCTTCATATACTCTTAGGACTAAACCATTGATTGTAGATTCAGGCGCTTCACATCATATGATTAGTGACTTAAATCTGATTAGTAACCTAAAGCCAAAAGTAGGAAATGTTGAGATTGCTAATGGAGAAAAGGTGCCTATTAAAGGCATAGGAG
This sequence comes from Thlaspi arvense, assembly GCA_911865555.2. NCBI lineage: Eukaryota > Viridiplantae > Streptophyta > Magnoliopsida > Brassicales > Brassicaceae > Thlaspi > Thlaspi arvense. The sequence goes on from OU466857.2 coordinate 43,482,984, forward strand.
ATTTAAAACTCTTTGATAGATCATCTAAAGCGTTTTATATGCCAACCTTTACCTCTAATTTGTTATCTGGTAAGAAAGCTACAACTGATTTAGATTGTATTGCTATCTTTGGACCTAATGATGTGTGTTTTCAGGATATTAAAACCAACAGAATGCTTGGAAAAGGGACTACTAAGGATGATCTCTATGTTCTTGAAGACACTAAGTTTTTATCTTCTAATAATGTTGTAGCTTCTGCTAATAATGCAATTTGGCATGCTAGATTAGGTCATCCTCATGCTCGTGCATTGAGTCTTTTATTACCTAAAGTTAGTTTTAAAAATGATGAATGTGAGGCTTGTATCTTAGGAAAACATTGTAGGACTGTGTTTCCCAAGTCATCTACTATCTATGAAAAATGTTTTGATTTAGTGCATTCAGATGTTTGGTCATCACCATGTGAATCTAGAGATCAAAACAAATATTTTGTCACTTTTATAGATGAAAAATCTAAGTATACTTGGGTAACTCTCCTTCCATCCAAGGATAGAGTCTTTGAGGCATTTAAAAATTTTCAAAATCATATCACTAACCATTTTAATGCCAAGATTAAGATCTTTAGATCAGATAATGGAGGCGAATACACAAGCAATGTTTTCAGAGAACATCTCACTTCACATGGAATCATTCATCAAACTAGCTGCCCCTACACGCCTCAACAGAATGGTGTAGCTGAGAGGAAAAACAGACATCTAATGGAGGTGGCGAGATCCATGATGTTTCAACATAATGTACCAAAGCGGTTTTGGGGCGATGCTGTCCTTACAGCTTGCTACTTGATCAACCGAATTCCTACCAAAGTTCTCCATGACTCCTCACCCTATGAGGTACTCAACTCAACTAAACCCTCTCTTGATCACTTACGAGTGTTTGGTTGTGTGTGTTTTGCCTTTATTCCAGGGGATCATAGAACAAAACTGGAAGCTAAAAGCATGAGGTGTATGTTCATTGGCTACTCTACTACCCAAAAGGGGTACAAATGCTCGTGATGTCAAATTCTTAGAGTCAGAAATCTTCTATGCCAAACAACCGTGGGAGGACCTACAAGGGCTATCTACCTCTACCTCTGATAGGGCAGCTAGCTTACGGCTCATCCTAGACCACCTTGGGGTAACAACACCTACTAGTGCTCCTGCTGTTGATCCTGAGGGGGGAAATGAGGAACAAGCAAACTTGGAGACCCAAGATAATGCTCATGATCAAGCAGAAGCAAACTTGGAAAGCCCCACACCAGTTCGGTCTCCGGAACACCCTAGCTCCTCTCCTCACGTTGTACCGCTAAGAAGGAGTCAACGCTTAGAGCGCCTACAACAACAAGCAGAACAAGCTCCGGCTCCAGCTCCTGCTCCAGCAGCCCTAAGGAGAAGCACTAGGGAAAGGCAGGATCCATCAAATTGGGTTAACACCAGAGTGTACTACAACGGCAATGCAGTAGCTCATCCTACTCAAGTAACTTGCTCTTTCGCTCAGTTTCCAAAGGAGCACCAAGCCTTCCTAGTAGCATTGGAGCAAGGTCAGGTACGTAGATCTTACGAAGAAGCAGTAGAGTATGAGGTATGGCGGAATGCAATCAGTGAGGAAAGGGGTGCTATGGAGAAGAATCACACTTGGGATGAGGCTACATTGCCTAAAGGGAAGAAAACCGTGAGCTCAAGATGGGTCTTCACTATCAAATACAAAAGCAACGGGGAAATAGAAAGGTATAAGGCTCGGCTAGTAGCAAGAGGATTCACTCAAACCTATGGAGAAGACTATGGAGACACCTTTGCACCAGTGGCGAAGCTCCACACAGTTAGAGTTGTCATCTCACTTGCCGTGAATCTGGAATGGGATCTTTGGCAAATTGATATGATAGGGGATAGCACGGTAGTTGCAGAACCAAAGGAGGAACCAGAGATAGTAGGAAGGATCACTCGTTCCAGAGCTAAGGAGCTGGCTAAGGAAGTTCATGCACTTATGGCAGAAGGATTATGCAACCTACCAGCTATTCAAGTTTTCAACATCTTCAACCAGAAGACTCCACCCGGTAATGATAACTAAGTAACTTAGGTGAGGAGTCTGTACTCTTTTTCCCATGATGAGTTTTGTCCCATTGGGTTTTCTCAACATGGTTTTTAATGAGGCAGATGAATCACTACGTCAAGTTACTTAGGAGTCATTGCCAATGGGTAATAAATGTATGAGCTACTTTGGTCATATACTTAGTATTTTCAGGCGCACCAATTAGGATTCTAAGGAATGGGACGCCTTGTTGTTTTATTCTTTACTTTGGACGTTTTGTTGTTTTCTTTCTTAGACGCCATGCTGTTTGGTTTTTAGGGTAGTATAAGATTTGTATTACGCCCCCATTTGTAAATCAGCGAAGAACTAAGTGTTAAACAAACAGCCATTGCTGCATTTCTTCTCTCATCCTTTGATCTCTTGAATGTGTTCTTGTTGATCCGAGTTTCTATTCACCAAGTGTCCTTGAAACTCTACTATCTTTTACTCCCATCTTATCACTTAAATCGTTCCATTAAACCCCTAATACCATTCCAATCTCACTCTACACTATCACTTCCCTTTCACACGATCAGCATCACCATTTCGCAATCATCATTTGATCTTCATCAGCCTATCTTCAGAGTAGTTCCAAGAGAGATCGTGTCATGTGGTATCAGAGCCAACTCTGAACCAAAGGCTGAGAAACCCTAAACCCCTCTTTTTCGTTTTCTTTGTTAAAACGATTGTCCTAAGAGTCTTAGGTTTGCCTTTTTGTTGTTTCATAAAAGTTAGTGTTTAGTTTCGATTTCCTAATAGTAATAGGTTGTGTGTTCGTTTTCCCTAATAGTTTTAGGAGTTGTATCTCTTTCTTTAATCAATCTTAAAAACTAGTTATCTTGAGAACTTTTTACTTTGATTGTTGTTTTGATTGTCTCAGGTACCATGGAGCTTTCAGCAGAAGCCATGGAAGCTCTGAATCAAGCCATGGCGCAACAAATCAAAGAAGCTAATCAGTCAGTTGCTACTCAGCTGATGCAACAGATAGAGCAGCTCAACGACAAGTTTGAGACTCGGTTCAAGGATTTTCTGAAAGAGAACAGTGCTGCAGAAAGTGACTCATCAGAACCGCCTAGCCCAAGTGAAGCAATCCGCCTTGCCAAAGGAAAAGCACACATGGGAGCTTCTTCTAAACAACCCAAAGCTAACACTACAAGAACACCGGTTGGAAGGAGAGAAACCAGTGTAAACCGGCGAAGGAATGCTGAGGGAACAGAGAGAGAGAGACACAGAGCTGCTAGAACATCTCCACACCTCCGAGCTGAGAACGTTGGTGGGCGTAGAGTTTATGTGGAGACAGAACCTGGATCTTCTGAAGGAGAAGAGAGATCAGACAATAGCTTTAATACTGTGAGGAGAGGCAGGAACAGAGGCAACAACCGAGATTATGACCCATTGAAACAACAGCTGAATCACCTTAAGCTTCAGTTTCCTTCTTTCCACGGTAATAATGATCCAGAAGTCTACTTAGATTGGGAAAGAAAGATGGAATCAAACTTCTTGGTTCAAGGTACCTATGAGCTCAACAAGGTGAAGATAGCTGTTTCAGAGTTCAATGGCTATGCACTCTTGTGGTGGGAGCAGTTGGGAGTCACTAGAGAGAGGCATCACGAACTTCCTATTACAAGGATGTCTTTCCAGAGAAACTTCCCTATGAGGTAATAGAGATCATTGAGGAGTACAAGGATGTCTTTCCAGAAGAGATACCCCCAGGCTTACCCCCAACTCGCGGAATTGAGCATCAGATTGATCTAGTGCCAGGATCAGTGCTACCAAATAAGCCGGCTTACAGAACCAACCCTGTAGAGACTAAAGAGCTTCAGAAACAAGTAGAAGAGCTGATGAGTAAAGGATATATCAGAGAGAGCCTCAGTCCCTGTGCAGTACCAGTTCTGTTGGTTCCTAAGAAAGATGGAACATGGAGGATGTGTGTAGACTGCAGAGCAATCAACAACATCACAATGAAGTATAGACATCCTATCCCAAGATTAGATGACATGTTAGATGAGTTATGTGGGTCAACAGTGTTCTCCAAAATCGATTTAAAGAGTGGTTATCATCAGATCAGAATGAAAGAGGGAGATGAGTGGAAGACTGCTTTCAAGACCAAGCAAGGGTTGTATGAGTGGTTAGTCATGCCGTTTGGTCTCACCAATGCTCCCAGTACCTTCATGCGTCTAATGAACCATGCCTTAAGACCATTCATTGGAGTTTTTGTTGTGGTCTACTTCGATGACATTCTCATCTACAGCAAAGGTTTGGAAGAACATCTAGGGCACATCCGCCAAGTTCTTGATGTTCTTCGTTCTCAATCCCTTTTTGCTAACTTCTCTAAGTGTTCATTCTGTACTACTGAGGTTGTCTTTCTAGGTTTTGTTGTTAGTGCAGAAGGAGTGAGGGTTGATGAAGAGAAGATCAAAGCAATCAAAGAATGGCCTACGCCTAAAAGTGTTGGGGAAGTGAGAAGCTTTCATGGATTAGCAGGATTCTACAGAAGATTTGTTCCAAGCTTTAGCACCCTTGCTGCACCATTAACTGAAGTCATCAAGAAGGAAGTTGGTTTTAGATGGGAGGAAGCACAAGAACAGGCTTTCATAGCCCTTAAAGAGAAGCTTATCAATGCCCCTCTTTTAGTTCTTCCTGATTTCCTTAAAACTTCTGAAATTGAGTGTGATGCTTCAGGAGTTGGAATCGGTGCTGTATTGATGCAGGATAGGAAACCAGTGGCATACTTCAGTGAGAAGCTAGGAGGATCAACCGCCAACTATCCAACCTATGACAAGGAACTCTATGCATTAGTTCGAGCTCTTCAAACGTGGCAGCACTACTTGTGGCCCAAGGAATTCGTCATTCATACAGATCATGAGTCTCTAAAGCACCTTAAAGGACAGCAGAAGCGCAATAAAAGACACGCCAGATGGATGGAGTTCATAGAGACTTTCCCATACATCATTAAGTACAAGAAAGGTAAAGATAATGTAGTTGCAGATGCATTATCAAGGAGGTACACACTTGTCTCTACTTTAACTTCTAAGCTTAATGGATTCGAACATATAGTAGATCTGTATGAGACTGACATTGATTTTGCTGAGAGCTATGGCAAGTGCTATAAGTTTGTTTTTGAAAAATATCATAGACAGGATGGATATCTGTTTTATAACAATCGCCTGTGCATACCAAGAGGATCTATCAGAGAATTATTGGTCAGAGAAGCTCATGGAGGTGGATTAGCTGGACACTTTGGAGTCGCTAAGTAATATGATTTCCCTTATGATTCGACACTTTGAAAGTTAGACTAACACGGAACGGGATGATATCAATGATGGTCAAACGAGATGAAACACGAAGGGCAATGGACAACAATGATCAATGACAAAGAAATGACGACGATGATGATGATAAACAAGTTAATGTGAATGATTGAATATGAGAACTTAACACGGGTAAGATGAGAAAGCAGAATGGAGCGTTTGGTCACACTAAGGCTGCGGATGGTCCTTAGATTCACCGTGGATCGAATGGTCACACAAAGGGGATGAGATAACCTTTGATTTACCGGATCTATCGTTTCAGAGAGTTTGAGAATAAAAGGATAGATAACTCCAAAGCAAGTTCAAAGACAACATATAAAGAGATAGAACTCGGTACAAGCACCAAGAACATCTCGAAACAAAGCAAGGAAATGAATAAGGGGAGCGTCTAGTTTGAATAACAAAGAAAGAACTCTTAAAACTACTTAGGTGAAACGGTTGCTGCTGGAACTTGTCTTGGACTAGCAAATGGGCCAACGATGGGTATACTTGCCTCGTTAAAAACCTCGCTTGCAAAACCCAAAGGGACAAAAACAAGACGAGGGAAAAAGAGTACAAGTATAGCCCATTCCCGATTTGCTAGCCGTGGGCTTGAATCAAAACCAAAGTGGTTTGATAAGCATGACTTTGATCTTCTTGATCCTCCGAGTGGTTAAGTAACGAATGCACTTGTTCTTGTAGTGCTTTGGCTCTTGAACGTGTCATTGGACCTTGGGGAATGTATAGAGCTTCTTCGGCTAAATGATCTCCTTTATCTTCTTCTCCATGGTCTTCTTCAAGCTCCAAGTCTTTAGCCTTGTCCAAGATCATATCATCCCCTCCCACTTGAGAAGGATTTGACCTCAAATCCGCTTCATCTGAAACAAAAGGAACAAGATCAGCAACATTAAAACTAGAACTAACATTATACTTACCTTGTAAATCCAGTTGATACGCATTGTCACTGATCCGTTTGATGATTTTGAAAGGACCGTCTATTCTTGGCATTAGCTTTGATTTCCTTTCATTAGGGAACCGTTCCTTCCTCAAATGCAACCAGACTTGATCTCCAACCTGAAAAACAACTTGTTTCCTTCCTTTGTTGGCGTGTTTGACATATAACTTAGTCTTTTCTTCTATGTTCTTTCGAGCACTTTCATGAATCTGCTGTATCAACTCTGCTTTTTTCTTTCCATCAGTGCTTGCTCTATCACTCAAAGGTAAAGGCATTAGGTCTAAAGGAGAAATAGGATTGAAACCATACACAATTTGAAAAGGCGAGTACTTAGAAGCAGAATGAACAGAGTGATTGTAAGCAAATTCTACGTGAGGTAAGCAATCCTCCCAACTCTTTAAATTCTTTTTAATCAAGGCACGCAGTAAGGTTCCTAAGGTTCTATTAACTACTTCAGTCTGACCATCAGTCTGTGGATGACAAGTAGTAGAAAACAACAATTTAGTGCCTAACTTAGACCAAAGTGTCTTCCAAAAGAAACTAAGAAACTTGGTATCACGATCAGAAACTATGGTCTTAGGCATGCCATGCAAACGTACAACTTCTTTGAAAAACAGATTAGCTACATGCAATGCATCATCAGTTTTGTTGCAAGCAATGAAGTGAGCCATTTTCGAAAACCTATCAACTACAACAAAGATAGAGTCCTTACCTGTTCTAGTTCTAGGCAAACCCATAACAAAATCCATTGAAATATCATTCCAAGGGTGCATAGGAATAGGAAGAGGGGTATACAAACCATTCGGTTGTACTTTAGACTTAGCTTGTTTGCATGTAGGACAACGGCCACATATTCGCTCAACGTCTCTTTTCATGTGAGGCCAATGGAAGTGATCTTTCATGACTTCTAACGTCTTGGCTATCCCAAAATGCCCCATAAGCCCGCCTCCGTGTGCTTCCCTGACAAATAAATCTCGAAGAGAGCAGTTAGGAATACACAAACGGTTCTCATAGAAGAGATACCCGTCTTGCTGATAATAATGTCCCGAAGCAAACTTCTCACATGCTTTAAAAATTTCTTGAAAATCAGGATCATCAGCATACATTTCTTTAATTTGTTCAAACCCTAAAAGCTTAGCAGAAAGAGTAGAGAGAAGGACGTACCTTCGAGACAATGCGTCGGCTACAACATTGTCTTTACCTTTTTTATATTTGATGACATAGGGAAAGGTTTCAATGAACTCGACCCACCTTGCGTGTCTTTTGTTAAGTTTTTGCTGGCCTTTGAGGTGCTTGAGAGATTCGTGATCCGTGTGTATAACAAATTCTTTTGGCCACAAGTAATGTTGCCAAGTCTGTAATGCCCGAACAAGAGCATACAACTCTTTGTCATATGTGGGATAGTTTAGTGTGGCTCCTCCAAGCTTTTCGCTGAAATAGGCAATTGGTCTTCTTTCTTGCATAAGCACGGCTCCAATACCTACACCAGAAGCGTCACACTCAATTTCAAAGGTTTTAACAAAGTCGGGTAAAGCTAATACTGGAGCATGAATAAGCTTCTCTTTAAGGCATTGAAACGCTTCTTCTTGAGCTTGTTCCCATTTGAACCCCACACTCTTCTTGATTACTTCGGTTAAAGGCGCGGCTATAGTACTGAAATCTCTTACGAAACGTCGGTAAAACCCAGCTAGACCATGAAAGCTTCGGACCTCTCCAATGGTTTTAGGACTTGGCCATTCTTGGATCGCCTTAACCTTTTCTTCATCTACCTTTACACCTTCTGTATTCACAACAAAACCTAAGAACACCACGTTATCCGTACAAAAAGTACACTTTTTAAAATTAGCATAAAGCTTTTCTTGCCTAAGCACTTCTAAAACAAGCTTAATATGCTTAACATGCTCTTCTAAGTTCTTAGAGTATATAAGAATGTCATCAAAGTATACTACCACAAACTCTCCTATATAAGCCCTAAGAACATGATTCATAAGTCTCATAAACGTACTAGGAGCATTAGTTAAACCAAATGGCATTACGAGCCACTCATACAGCCCTTGTTTTGTTTTAAAGGCTGTTTTCCACTCATCCCCTTCTTTCATCCTAATCTGATGATAACCACTTTTTAAATCTACTTTAGAGAAAATGTTAGAACCATATAACTCATCTAACATATCATCAAGTCTAGGAATGGGATGACGATACTTTACAGTGATGTTATTGATGGCTCGGCAGTCTACACACATGCGCCAGCTCCCATCTTTCTTTGGTACCAACAAAACGGGAACGGCACAAGGACTCATACTTTCACGAATATGTCCCTTAGCCATTAGATCATTAACTTGTTGTTGTAGTTCCCTTGTTTCCACCGGATTAGTTCTATAAGCAGGGCGGTTTGGTAGAGAAGCTCCGGGAACAAAGTCTATTTGATGTTCTATGCCTCGGATGGGTGGCAACTCCTTTGGTGAATCCTCTGGAAAAACATCACTAAACTCTTGCAAGAGTTGATTTATTTCACTCGGTAGCACCGGTGTGATGTTAGTTAAACTTGTTAGAGCTTCCTTATAAACAAATAAAACCAAAGAGCGATTTGAGAGAAAGGACTTTTTAACCTGACTGGCCTTAGCATAGAAGCTCGAATGTTTTGGTTTCTTCGAATCTTTCTTTTGATCAAGATACACTTCTTGAGGGGTCATGGGAATCAGAGTTGTTTTCTTGCCTTTGTATTCAAACGAGTGACGGTTAGAGAAACCATCATGAGTCACTCTCCTATCTGATTGCCACGGTCTTCCTAGAAGTATATGGCTGGCCTCCATTGGTAGAACATCACACAAAACCTCGTCTTCGTACCGACTAATAGTAATAGGGACGATCACTTGGCTACTAACGTTTAGCTCTCCAATGTTATTGAGCCACTGTAGCTTATAAGGGTTTGGATGCTTTGACGTCTTTAGACCAAGTTTCTTAACCATCGTATCACTAGCAACGTTGGTGCAGCTTCCTCCGTCGATGATAAGACTACATACCTTTCCTAGAACATGGCATCGCGTGTGAAAGAGATTTTCTCGTTGTTCTTGCTCCGGGGCCATAGTTTGTATGCTTAGAGTTCTCCTTGCTACCAACAAATCACCTCTGACTGGTGGGAGAATGTCTTCTTCACAGGTTTCTTCTGGACACTCGTCCTCGGACTCAAATTCGCCGTTATCAAGGAGAATCATCATACGCTTGTTGGTACACTCATTGGCGTAATGGCCTCTACCGTGACACTTAAAACACTTGACGTCGCGTGTCCTTGTCAACCCCTCTATAGTTTTTCCTTTGTGATCTGTAGGCGGCTTTGATTCGGTTTTCGGAGCTATGAACGGTTTACTTTCCCTCGGGTAGCTACTCTTATCCTCTCTTGAGTAACTAGCCCGGTTATAAGTTGTCCCGGTTCCATGACTTATCCGAGAGGGACCTTTCCTCTTGATCTGTTGCTCGAATAGAATGGCTTTGTGTAACATTTCTTCTAGCTCCACATAGTACTGAGTTTCCACACGATCTTGTATCTCACGGTTTAATCCTCCAAGAAAGCGTGCCATCGTAGCTTCCCGGTCTTCTACTATATCAGCTCGAATCATCAAAGTTTCCATCTCCTGATAGTATTCCTCAACCGAGCGGTTTCCTTGTGCAAGCTTTCTGAGTTGTTGATGTAGTTCACGGTGGTAGTGACTCGGCACAAACCTCTTTCTCATCAGGCTTCTCAACTCGTTCCAAGTCTCCACCGGATACTCACGGTTTCTTCTTCTGGTAGTAACTATCTGATCCCACCAACTAAGGGCATAGTCGTAGAATTCAGTCGCAGCAATCTTCACTCTATTGATCTCAGTACAGTGCTGAGCATCAAACACAAGCTCAATCTTCTTTTCCCATTCTAAGTAGGCAGCTGGATCGTTTCTCCCATGAAAAGATGGTATCTTAAGTTTAATGCCTCCAAGCGGGTCTGGTATACGTTCCCTGTCGTGCCTTTCTCGTCTAGGTCTTCGCTGACGACCTTGAGAAGACTCGCTCTTGGGACAGTAATAAGAATCAGTTGAATCGCCACTAGAATGTCCGGTTGAAACATGATCACGCCGGTTTCTTCTTCTAGGGGGCGAATGATTTGATCTGTTGTCTGCTTGATTTAGGTTTTGCTCTTGGCGGAAGGCTTCAAATCGATCGTTGAGAAGTTTGTCAAAACGAGCAGTCATGGCTTCGACCCATAGTTTGTTATTGACGTTGTTGATACTTTCTTCTTCCTCAAGATTTTCCATGGTACCTGAAACGTTTAAACAAATTCTCACAGTAAAATAATCCTATGTTGATTGGTTTTAGAAATGGATCATAGATTCAGATGATGAGAAACAAGCAAACAAAGATCTAACACCTTAGAACAAAAGATCCGTGCAACACAAGAATTTTAATCGACAAAAATATTGAAAAGTGATATCAACAAGATCTAAACATTCAAAGTGGCTCTGATACCACTTAATATGATTTCCCTTATGATTCGACACTTTGAAAGTTAGACTAACACGGAACGGGATGATATCAATGATGGTCAAACGAGATGAAACACGAAGGGCAATGGACAACAATGATCAATGACAAAGAAATGACGACGATGATGATGATAAACAAGTTAATGTGAATGATTGAATATGAGAACTTAACACGGGTAAGATGAGAAAGCAGAATGGAGCGTTTGGTCACACTAAGGCTGCGGATGGTCCTTAGATTCACCGTGGATCGAATGGTCACACAAAGGGGATGAGATAACCTTTGATTTACCGGATCTATCGTTTCAGAGAGTTTGAGAATAAAAGGATAGATAACTCCAAAGCAAGTTCAAAGACAACATATAAAGAGATAGAACTCGGTACAAGCACCAAGAACATCTCGAAACAAAGCAAGGAAATGAATAAGGGGAGCGTCTAGTTTGAATAACAAAGAAAGAACTCTTAAACTACTTAGGTGAAACGGTTGCTGCTGGAACTTGTCTTGGACTAGCAAATGGGCCAACGATGGGTATACTTGCCTCGTTAAAAACCTCGCTTGCAAAACCCAAAGGGACAAAAACAAGACGAGGGAAAAAGAGTACAAGTATAGCCCATTCCCGATTTGCTAGCCGTGGGCTTGAATCAAAACCAAAGTGGTTTGATAAGCATGACTTTGATCTTCTTGATCCTCCGAGTGGTTAAGTAACGAATGCACTTGTTCTTGTAGTGCTTTGGCTCTTGAACGTGTCATTGGACCTTGGGGAATGTATAGAGCTTCTTCGGCTAAATGATCTCCTTTATCTTCTTCTCCATGGTCTTCTTCAAGCTCCAAGTCTTTAGCCTTGTCCAAGATCATATCACTAAGACTCTACTTGGACTGCAAGATGACTTTTATTGGCCATACATGAAGACAGACGTTGAGAGGATTTGTTCTAGGTGTGCAGTTTGTAAGATGGCAAAGAGTAAGGTGCAACCTCACGGTTTGTATACTCCTCTTCCTATACCTTCTCAACCTTGGACTCATATTTCTATGGACTTTGTGCTTGGCTTACCTCGAACCAGAAATGGTAGAGATTCGATTTTTGTAGTTGTTGACAGGTTCAGCAAGATGGCACACTTCATTGCTAGTCATAAGACAGATGATGCTGTCTGCGTAGCTAACTTGTTTTTCAGGGAAGTAGTTCGTCTACATGGCATGCCTCAAGTGATAGTTTCAGACAGGGATACCAAGTTTCTAGGGCATTTCTGGAGAACATTATGGGCTAAACTAGGAACCAAGCTTCAATTCTCCACTACTTGTCACCCTCAAACTGATGGACAAACCGAGGTGGTGAACAGAACATTGTCAACACTTCTTAGAACGCTGGTCAAGAGTAACATCAAGTCATGGGAGGAGTGTCTACCACACGTGGAGTTTGCTTACAATCACGCTAAGCATTCTGCAACCCTCTTTTCTCCTTTTGAAATTGTTTATGGCTTTAATCCACAATCACCTCTAGACTTGATCCCTTTGCCTCTAAGTGTGAAATGTAGTTTAGATGGAAAAGAAAACGCAGAACAGGTGAGGAAGATACACGCCAAGGCTAAGGAAAATATAGAGAAGAAGACTAAGCAGTATGAGAAGCATGCAAACAAGGGCCGAAAGGAGTTAATCTTTGAGGAAGGAGACTTGGTGTGGATTCATTTGAGGAAAGACCGATTTCCAGAAGAGAGGAAGAGCAAGCTTATGCCAAGGATGGATGGACCATTCGAAGTCATCAAGAGGATCAACAACAATGCCTACCAGATTGATCTTCAAGGTAAGTGTTAATCAAGAAGGTATTTACTAGTAACTAATTAATAGTTACATAGTAAAATACAGTTACTTGAGTAATAAGGAAGTTAGTTTGTATTAGAAAGAAGAGGGAAAAAGAGGATAAAAGGCTAAAGGGATAAGGTGGCAGTACACTTTGTCTTATAGCGCTGTACCTTCACCCTTATCCTCTTGTTACCGTTATGAGCTGTAAAGGGGTGAGTCATACACGGTTTGTATAAGGCTGAATGAGGACGCAATAGTGGCTTTGTGGGTAACCCTTTCAGACCTAGAGTGTGTTCTATATAAACTGTGTATCCCCCTTCATTGTAGATAACTTTTCTTCATCTAATACATTTTCACATTTTCCTATCATGAGAGTCGAATCCTTATCCTACAATCTTCTATAATTTACATGGTATCAGAGCGGTTTTGTGATTCTTGAGTCTTAAATCTTGGTTTTCTTGTTCGATTCTTGTGTTTGAGAGAAGTTCTTGTGAGTTAATCCGTGGCAAAAGCTATTCTGGGTTGAAACTGGGTCTTATGAGTTAAGCTGAAGCATCAAACCGAGCTAAGAAGGTGAAGCAAGTCAGATCTGGAAAAGTAAAGGTTTGAGCTTTATCTCTCTCTCTGGTTGAAAGGTCTAGTCTAGAGGAATCAGTTTAAGGCAAAGGTTGTGGATAGATTAGTGTTGCGGTTTGGCTTGTGGTTTGAGTAAGGAAGGTTCGAAAAGTTGGATCTTTGGTCTTGGAAAGTGTTAGTTTTGGTGTTCAATAAGCGAAATACTTAAGCTTTGGTGATGGCTGCTCTTCAACAAGCTCCTATGCCTGTTACGGTGTATGATGGCAAGATGAATGACACCTTCAAAGACTTGAGATTTGCGGTAACTCTAAATGGGAACAACTTTCTGTTGTGGAAGCGAACAACTCTGAATGTGTTAGGAGGAAGGAAGCTCACAAAACACATTGAGTTCACCTATGAAGAGCTAAAGGCAATTGATAGAGGTCTGGATGAAGATACTTGGAAGCAGTATGATCTGAATGTGCTGACTGCTCTACACTGCTCACTAGAGGCGTCAATTCTAGAAGGCTATTCGTACTGTGAGACTGCTAAGGAGCTGTGGGATACTCTTACAAGTGTCTTCGGCAATGAGTCTAACTTGACTCGGGTCTATGGTATCAAGAAAGCTCTCGGAAATCTGAGCCAAGAAGAGAGTGACTTCAACACCCATTTCGGAAGGTATAGATCGTTGGTTGCTGAGTTGGATATGTTGAGACCCTTTACCACTGATGCTAAGACACTCAAGGAGAGAAGAGAGCAAGATCGTGTGTTTGGGTTGCTTCTGTCTCTGAATCAAGGCTATACTGATGTAATCCAGCACATCTTGAGAGAAGACAAGATTCCTACCCTAGAGCAAGTTTGTGCTAAGATACAAAAGGAGTATGGCAATCAGGAGCTGTTTGGCAACAAGAATGCAAGTCTACCTACGGCAAACAAGGTGGGAGTGGCAAAACATGGAGACAAGAAGACATGGGTTTGTGAGCATTGTGAGAAAAAGGGTCATCTCAAAGACAAATGCTGGATCCTACACCCTCATTTAAAGCCAGATAAGTTCAAGAAGGACAAGATGAAGGCGAATGTGGCAGAAGCAAGTGAAGGCTCCGAAAATGCTGAAAGAGCTATGGTGCAGTTCGCTCATCATGAGAAGGCTTTACAAGCTATACAAGACAAGAGCTCAGCTTCCACCTCTCAGGAGACCATTGTGATGAACAAAGCTGATCTAGAGAGCCTCCTTCAATCCATTGCATCTAAGTTACATCCAGGCGGTATATCTCTCTTATCTTCTAACTCTAGTGATTTAAACTCATTAGTATTAGACTCAGGAGCTTCTCACCATATGATTAGTAATCCTAAGTTGTTAGAGAACATTAAACCGGCTTTAGGGAATGTTAAGGTTGCAAATGGTCATAATGTGCCAATAGAAGGTATAGGTTATATTAATGTGTTTAACAAGAAGCTAAGTGCCTTTTATATGCCTAAGTTCACCTCTAATCTCCTTTCTGTAAAAAAAAACTACTAAGGACTTAAACTGTTTAGCTATTTTTAGTCCTAATGATGTTAAGTTGCAGGATATTGAGAGTGGAAAAGTGTTTGGGCAAAGGCAAGGCAGCACCAAGGATGACTTATATGTGTTCCAAGACATCTCTTTAAATTCTGTTTCTAAGAATAATGTTTCTTCTATCTTTGCAAACTCTGTTAAGACATCTGTTGTTTTATGGCATGAAAGACTTGGTCACCCTCATTCTAGAGCCTTAAGTTTACTAATGCCTGGTTTTTCTTATGATTGTGCAAATTGTGAAGCATGCATATTAGGCAAACATTGCAAAGCTGTTTTTCCTAAGTCTAGTGCGATTTATGAAAAATGTTTTGATCTTGTGCATTCTGATGTGTGGTCTTCACCTTGTGCATCTAGAGATAACCATAAGTATTTTGTCACATTTATAGATGAGAAATCTAAGTATACTTGGGTAACCTTGATGCCTTCTAAGGATAGAGTTTATGATGCATTTATAAACTTTCAAAACTATGTGACTAACTACTTTGATGCAAAGATTAAGATTTTAAGAACAGATAATGGAGGTGAATATACAAGCAACAAGCTCAAAGAACACTTAGAGAAATGTGGAATTCTTCATCAAACCAGCTGCCCATATAACCCCCAACAAAATGGTGTTGCTGAGAGAAAGAATAGGCACCTAATGGAGGTGGCAAGGGCTATGCTATTTCAAAAACACATGCCTAAGAGGTTTTGGGGCGATGCAGTAATGACAGCTTGCTATCTCATCAACCGAACACCAACTCGTATCCTTGATGATAAATCTCCTTTTCAAATCCTAAATAACTCAAATCCTAGTATTGACCATTTGAGGGTGTTTGGTAGTCTGTGTTTTGTGTTTGTTCCAGGTGACTTAAGGAACAAGCTGGAGCCTAAGAGTAACAAGTGCGTATTCATTGGATACTCAACAACTCAGAAGGGCTACAAGTGCTTCGATCCAGTCACCAACCGGTACTATGTGTCAAGGGATGTCAAGTTTTTGGAAGACAAAGCCTACTTTGGGGAAAAGAGTTGGGAGAGTGTGAAGGACCTACCTAACTCAACCGCTGATAGAGCTTCAAGCCTCCGACGAATTCTGGAGCACTTAGGGAATGCAAGCTCCCCTCAGGCAGAAAAGGAAGCTCCATCATTTCCAAATGAGGATGTGCATGAAGTTAGAGAGGATGAGAACAATGCATCTCAGGATCTTTTGGATGATCACCAAGAAAGTGATAGAGGAGAGAAGTCTAGTGAAGAAGTGGCAGAGACGGGTCAGTCTAGTGAAGAAGTGGCAGAGGAGACGGGTCAGTCTAGTGAAGGAGAGGTCATTGAATCGGGTCAGTCTAGTGAAGGAGAGTTCATTGAATCTTCAAGCGATGACGATACCTATCAAGCTCCACAAGTTACACCAGATCCAGTCTACACTCGGGAGAATCAAAGAAAGAGTACAAGAGAGAAGAAATCCCCCTCAAAGTGGAAGAATACGAGAGTTTACTACAACTGCCAAGCTGTAGCTCATCCAATTCAAGCTACTTGTTCGATTGACCTTCTTCCGGAGGAGCATAAAGCTTTTATCAGCAAGCTGGATGTAGAACTCATCCCACAAAGCTATGAGGAAGCCAAGGAAAGTAAGGAATGGACTAATGCTGTTGATGATGAGGTTCAAGCTATGGTGAGGAATCAAACTTGGGTTGAAGAAGAACTACCAAAAGGAAAGAAGTGTGTTAGCTCAAAGTGGGTATTCACCATTAAGTACAAGAGTGATGGTGAAATCGAGAGATATAAGGCAAGGCTGGTTGCAAGAGGGTTTACCCAAACTTATGGGGATGACTATAGGGAAACATTTGCTCCAGTAGCTAAGCAACATACAGTGAAAGTGGTTCTCTCTTTAGCAGTTAATTTGGATTGGGAGTTGTGGCAAATGGATGTCAAGAATGCTTTCCTTCAGGGGGAGTTAGAAGAAGAAGTCTACATGTCACCTCCTCCGGGTTTAGAAGACATAGTGGCTCCGGGAAAGGTCTTAAGGCTTCGGAAAGCAATCTATGGGCTTAAACAATCTCCAAGAGCTTGGTATCACAAGTTAAGCTCTACACTACTGGCTAATGGCTTCAAGAGGTCACACTCTGATCACACTCTATTTACTAAGCAAGATATTCATGGCATAGTAGTAGTGTTGGTCTATGTGGATGATTTGATTATTTCAGGGAGTAACAAAGAGGGTATTCAAGCCATTAAGTCCTCTTTGCACTCAGCCTTTGATATTAAAGATTTGGGTGTTTTGAAGTATTTCTTAGGGATTGAAGTGTGTAGATCCAAGGAGGGACTATTTCTCTCACAAAGGAAATATGCACTTGATCTTCTAAAGCTTACAGGAAAACTTGGAGCTAAACCGGTGGACACACCACTAGAGCAAGGATACAAGGTCAATCGAAAGGGGGAGAAGGATGATACTCCATATCATTGCCCGGAACAGTACCGAAGACTCGTGGGTAAGCTCATATACTTAACATATACTCGGCCTGATCTCTCTTTTGCTGTGAATCAGGTGGCTCAACACATGCAAGTACCTACGGTATACCATTGGAGCCTGGTGGAAAGGATTCTGAGATATATCAAAGGGAGTCCTGGCAAAGGCATTTGGATGGGAAGAAATTCAAGCACGGAAATAGTGGGATACTGTGATGCAGATTACAATGGAGATCGCAACACAAGGCAGTCTACAACCGGCTTTTGCACCTTCATTGGTGGAAATCTTGTGACTTGGAAGACAAAGAAGCAGAAGGTGGTGTCTTGTTCCAGTGCTGAAGCAGAGTATAGGGCGATGAAGAAGCTCACAAACGAGCTAACTTGGCTAAAGGCTCTACTTAAGGACTTCGGGATAGAGCAGAAGACGCCAATCACCTTCCATTGCGACAACCAAGCTGCCATCCATATAGCCACTAATCCAGTGTTTCACGAGAGGACCAAGCACATAGAGACGGATTGCCACAAGACAAGAGAGAAGATCGAAGATGGTACAATCCTCCCTTGTTTTACTAAGAGTTCGGACCAATTGGCCGACATTTTTACCAAGGCAGCAAGTAACCAAGTTTGCCAAATTTATCCATGGAAAGCTTGGTCTTGTAGACCTAACACATCCTTGAGAGAGACTCTCCAACTTGTAGGGATAATACTCTTTTTCCCTAAGCTTGGTTTTGTCCCACGTGGTTTTCCAAGCTTAGGTTTTTAATGAGGTTATCCTTGCAAGTGCCAAGTTTATACACAATCAGTATTGTAGTATAAACTTGAGGGGGAGTGTTAATCAAGAAGGTATTTACTAGTAACTAATTAATAGTTACATAGTAAAATACAGTTACTTGAGTAATAAGGAAGTTAGTTTGTATTAGAAAGAAGAGGGAAAAAGAGGATAAAAGGCTAAAGGGATAAGGTGGCAGTACACTTTGTCTTATAGCGCTGTACCTTCACCCTTATCCTCTTGTTACCGTTATGAGCTGTAAAGGGGTGAGTCATACACGGTTTGTATAAGGCTGAATGAGGACGCAATAGTGGCTTTGTGGGTAACCCTTTCAGACCTAGAGTGTGTTCTATATAAACTGTGTATCCCCCTTCATTGTAGATAACTTTTCTTCATCTAATACATTTTCACATTTTCCTATCATGAGAGTCGAATCCTTATCCTACAATCTTCTATAATTTACAGTAAGTATAATATATCTCCATCATTCAATGTCTCTGACTTGCTTCCTTATGTTGCAGATACAGATTTGAGGACAAATCCCTTTCAAGAGGGAGAGGATGATATGATAGGGGATAGCACGGTAGTTGCAGAACCAAAGGAGGAACCAGAGATAGTAGGGAGGATCACTCGTTCCAGAGCTAAGGAGCTGGCTAAGGAAGTTCATGCACTTATGGCAGAAGGATTATGCAACCTACCAGCTATTCAAGTTTTCAACATCTTCAACCAGAAGACTCCACCCGGTAATGATAACTAAGTAACTTAGGTGAGGAGTCTGTACTCTTTTTCCCATGATGAGTTTTGTCCCATTGGGTTTTCTCAACATGGTTTTTAATGAGGCAGATGAATCACTACGTCAAGTTACTTAGGAGTCATTGCCAATGGGTAATAAATGTATGAGCTACTTTGGTCTTATACTTAGTATTTTCAGGCGCACCAATTAGGATTCTAAGGAATGGGACGCCTTGTTGTTTTATTCTTTACTTTGGACGTTTTGTTGTTTTCTTTCTTAGACGCCATGCTGTTTGGTTTTTAGGGTAGTATAAGACTTGTATTACGCCCCCATTTGTAAATCAGCGAAGAACTAAGTGTTAAACAAACAGCCATTGCTGCATTTCTTCTCTCATCCTTTGATCTCTTGAATGTGTTCTTGTTGATCCGAGTTTCTATTCACCAAGTGTCCTTGAAACTCTACTATCTTTTACTCCCATCTTATCACTTAAATCGTTCCATTAAACCCCTAATACCATTCCAATCTCACTCTACACTATCACTTCCCTTTCACACGATCAGCATCACCATTTCGCAATCATCATTTGATCTTCATCAGCCTATCTTCAGAGTAGTTCCAAGGGAGATCGTGTCACAAATGGATGTGAAGAATGCATTTCTACAAGGAGAGCTTGAGGAGGAAGTCTACATGACACCACCACCTGGTGTAGACAAAGAGGTTGCCCATGGCAAAGTACTAAGGCTGAGAAAGGCGATTTATGGTCTCAAGCAATCGCCAAGAGCTTGGTACCACCGGTTGAGTAGAGTTCTATTCGATAGGGGATTCAGCAGATCAGAAGCGGATCACACCTTATTCACTCTCACCAGCCAAGAAGGTATAGTAGTCATTCTCATCTATGTAGATGATATAATCATCTCTGGGAATGACAAGGTAAACATTCAAGCTACTAAAGACTATTTAAAAACTGTTTTTGATATTAAAGATCTAGGTGAACTAAAATACTTCTTAGGTATCGAAGTTTGTAGATCTAAAGAAGGCTTGTTTCTCTCACAAAGAAAATATATGCTTGATATGTTGAGTGAAACAGGAAACCTTGGAGATAAAGTAGCTAAAACCCCTCTTGAAGATAGCTACAAAGTGGACCGAAAGGGGGAGCTAGAGGATGAACCCTTTGAAGATGTCACACAATATCGCAGGATGGTTGGTAAGCTAATCTATCTTACAACAACCAGACCTGACTTGTGCTTTGCTGTGAATCAGGTTAGCCAATACATGAAAGCTCCAAAGATGTATCATTGGAACATGGTCAAGCGCATTCTCAGCTATGTTCAAGGAACGATTGGTCATGGCATTTAGATGGGGTGCAATGGAAGCTCAGAGCTAGTAGGATACTGTGATGCAGATTGGACAGGAGACCGTGTAGACAGAAGATCCACTACTGGCTATTGCACATTCATTGGAGGGAATCTAGTCACTTGGAAGAGCAAGAAGCAAAATGTGGTAGCATGCTCTAGTGCCGAAGCGGAATACCGAGCTATGAGAAGGCTAACTACCGAGCTAATGTGGCTAAGAAACCTCCTCAAAGACCTCGGGCGAGAGACAAGCACACCGATCACAATGCATTGTGATAATCAGGCGGCTATGCATATAGTATCAAACTCGGTCTTCCATGAAAGGACCAAGCATATAGAGGTGGATTGTCATAAAGTCAGGGAGCAAGTGCAACTTGGAGTCATTCTCCCATGCTACACCAAGAGTTCAGATCAGCTAGCTGACATCTTCACCAAGGCAGTCAACCAGAAGACAAGCGAGTTCATCCACTCTAGGATGGGACTCGTTGATATCTCAGCTTGAGCTCACCTAGCCGTGGAGATCACACTCTTTTTCCCTCAATGTAGTTTTGTCCCACAAGATTTTCTACATTGAGGTTTTTAATGAGGTGATCCTTCATGGCTCCAAGCTCTAACCATTCACCATGGTTAAAGCTTGAGGGGGAGTATCAAAGCAGAAGGATGAATGGTGTCCGTACACATACTTGGCATTCAAGGAAATAGACGAGAGTGGGATGCAAGGTATGATATCAAGCTAAGTGGAGTGCAAGGCAAGGGAATGGTTGGCATTGTTATCTACACCAACGGTCACATTAGTTTATAGACTAAAGAAGATAAGGTCACATGTTACACTTAAGGATATGAACGTTGGAGGCTTCCCTTGACCAGTCACTATCACCGTGAGGACCACATCCACTTGTTTATTCCTTGTGTCTCTTTCATATGTAGCCGTTACTCACCATTGTATAAGTCTATATATAGACTCTTTCTATCATTGTAATGAGTTAACTTAAGGAATAATAATCCTCCTTAACCCTCTTTCTCTTGTTCGTCATGTTCTTCATTCATTTCTCTCCTTTATTGTAAACTTCCGCAAACAATTCCAACATATTACTTGTATCTCATACCCTAGAAGATATCCCAATTGAAGATCCGAAACTGGTCTACTTGCCGAAAATTGGGAAAACGGACTTCTGATAAATCATACAAAGAAAATGGAGTAAATCAGCTCGAAATAGTCATCTGGGAATAATAATAGTACAAGGAGAAGCCTCTATTCCTTGGATCTCATTCTGTAAAAGATATCCCAAATCAAGATCCGAAACTGGTGTACTTGCCGAAAATGGGGAAAACGGACTTCTGATGTATCATAGAAATAAAATGGAGTAAATAGGCTTGAAATAGTCATCTATGACTCATAATAGTACAAGGAGAAGCCTCTATTTCTTGGATCTCATTCTGTAAAAGATATCCCAAATCAAGATCTGAAACTGGTCTACTAGCCGAAAATAACGAAAACGGTTTTCTGATGAATCATACAAAGAAAATGCAGTAAATAGGTTTGAAATAGTCATCTGGGACTCATAATAGTACAAGGAGAAGCCTCTATTACTTGTATCTCATTCCCTAGAAGATATCCCAAATAAAGATTCATAACTGGTCTACTTGCGGAAAATGGGAAAAACGGACTTCTGTTAAATCATACAAAGAAAATGGAGTAAATAGGCTTGAAAATTTCATCTGGGACTCATAATTGAACAAGGAGAAGCCTCTATTACTTTTATATCATTCTGTAGAAGAGATCCCAAATCAAGATCCGAAACTGGACTACTAGCTGAAAATGGGGAAAGTGGACTTCTGATGAATCATACAAAGAGAATGGAGTAAATAGGCTTGTTATTGTCATCTGGGACTCATAATAGTACAAGTAGAAGCCTCTATTACTTGTATTTCATTCCCTAGAAGATATCCCAATTGAAGACCCGAAACTGGTCTACTTGCCGAAAATTGGGAAAATGGACTTCTGATAAATCATACAAAGAAAATGGAGTAAATCGGCTTGAAATAGTCATCTGGGACTCATAATATTACAAGCAGAAGCCTCTATTACTTGTATCTCATGCCCTAGAAGATATCCTAAATGAAGATCTGTAACTGGTCTACTTGCCGAAAATAGGGAAAAACGAACTTTTGATGAATCATACAAAGAAAATGGGGTAACTATGCTTGAAATAGTCATCTGGGACTGATAATAGTACAAGGAGAAGCCTCTATTACTTGTATCTTATTCCGTAGAAGAGATCCCAAATCAAGATCCCAAACTGGCCTACTAGCCAAAAATTGAGAAAACAGACTTCTGATGAATCATACAAAGAAAATGTAGTAAAAAGGCTTGAAATAGTCATCTGGAACTCATAATAGTACAAGAAGAAGCCTCTATTACTTGTATCTCATTCCCTAGAAGATATCCCAATTGAAGATCCGAAACTGGTCTACTTTCCGAAAATGGGGAAAACGGACTTCTGATAAATCATACAAAGAAAATGGAGTAAATCGGCTTGAAATAGTCATCTGGGACTCATAATAGTACAAGTAGAAGCCTCTATTACATGTATTTCATTGCCTAGAAGATATCCCAAATGAAGATCTGAAACTGGTCTACTTGCCGAAAATGGGAAAAACGGATTTCTGATGAATCATAAAAAGAAAATGGAGTAAATAGGCTTGAAATAGTCATCTGGGACTCATAATAGTATAAGGAGAAGCCTCTATTACTTGTATCTCATTCCCTAGAAGATATCCCAATTGAAGATTCCAAACTGGTCT
Organism: Thlaspi arvense; assembly: GCA_911865555.2. Lineage (NCBI taxonomy): Eukaryota > Viridiplantae > Streptophyta > Magnoliopsida > Brassicales > Brassicaceae > Thlaspi > Thlaspi arvense. The sequence goes on from OU466857.2 coordinate 43,505,834, forward strand.
ACTAGCCAAAAATGGGGAAAACAAACTTCTGATGAATCATACAAAGAAAATGGAGTAAATAGGCAAAACTGGTCTACTTGCGGAAAATGGGAAAAACGGATTTCTGTTAAATCATACAAAGAAAATGAAGTAAATAGGCTTGAATATTTCATATGGGACTCATAATAGTACAAGGAGAAGCCTCTATTACTTGCATCTCATTCTGTAGAAGAGATCCCAAATGAAGATCCGAACCTGGTCTACTAGCCGAAAATGGGGAAAACGGACTTTTGATGAATCATACAAAGAAAATGGAGTAAATAGGCTTGAAATAGTCATCTGGGACGCATAATAATACAAGGAGAAGCCTCTATTACTTGTATCTCATTTCCTAGAAGATATCCCAAATAAAGATCCATAACTGGTCTACTTGCGGAAAATGGGAAAAACGGACTTCTGTTAAATCATACAGAGAAAATGGAGTAAATAGGCTTGAAAATTTCATCTAGGACTCATAATTGTAAAAGGAGAAGCCTCTATTACTTTTATCTCATTCGGTAGAAGAGATCCCAAATCAAAATCCGAAACTGGACTACTAGCCGAAAATGGGGAAAGTGGACTTCTGATGAATCATACAAAGAGAATGGAGTAAATAGGCTTGTTATTGTCATCTGGGACTCATAATAGTACAAGGAGAAGCCTCTATTACTTGTATTTCATTCCCTAGTAGATATCCCAATTGAAGATCCGAAACTGGTCTACTTGCCGAAAATTGGGAAAATGGACTTCTGATAAATCATACAAAGAAAATTGAGTAAATCGGCTTGAAATAGTCATCTAGGACTCATAATAGTACAAGTAGAAGCTTCTATTACTTATATCTCATGCCCTAGAAGATATCCCAAATGAAGATCTGTAACTGGTCTACTTGCCGATAATAGGGAAAAACGGACTTATGATGAATCATACAAAGAAAATGGGGTAACTATGCTTGAAATAGTCATCTGGGACTCATAATAGTACAAGGAGAAGCCTCTATTACTTGTATCTCATTCTGTAGAAGAGATCCCAAATCAAGATCCGAAACTGGTCCACTAACCGAATATGGGAAAAACGGACTTCTGATGAATCGTACAAAGAAAATGGAGTAATGATATGATCTTGATCAAGGCTAAAGACTTGGAACTTGAAGTTATGGAAGACCATGGAGAAGAAGATAAGGGAGATCATGTAGCCGAAGAAGCTCTATACTTTCCCAAAGGTCCAATGACACGTTCAAGAGCCAAAGCACTACAAGAACAAGTGCATTCGTTACTTAACCACTCGGAGAATCAAGAAGATCAAAGTCATGCTTATCAAACCACTTTGGTTTTGATTCAAACCCACAGCTAGTAAATCGGGAATGGGCTATACTTGTGCTCTTTTTCCCTCATCTTGTTTTTGTCCCAGTGGGTTTTGCAAGAGAGGTTTTTAACGAGGCAAGTATACCCATCGTTAGCCCATTTGCTAGTCCAAGACAAGTTCTAAGCAACAACCGTTTCACCTAAGTAGTTTAAGAGTTCTTCTTTGTTATTCAAACTAGACGTTCCCCTTATTCATTTCTTTGCTTTGTTTCGAGATGTTCTTGGTGCTTGTACCGAGTTCTATCTCTTTATATGTTGTCTCTGAACTTGCATTTTAATCTATCTATCCTTTTTTTCTCAAACTCTCTGAAACGATAGATCCGGTAAATCAAAGGTTCTCTCATTCCCTTTGTGTGACCATTCGATCCACGGTGAATCTAAGGACCCTCCGCAGCCTTAGTGTGACCAAACGCTCCATTCTACTACTTCATCTCATCCGTGTTAAGTTCTCCCATTCACTCATTCCCATTAGTCATTCATCAACAGCATTTTTCCGTTGTTATCCTTGATCTTTGTCGTCCCTTGCTCATATTGTTCATTCCAGTTGATCATCATTCATATAACATCCTTTGTGTTAGTCTAGCTTTCAAAGTGTCGAATCATAAGGGTAATCATATTAAGTGGTATCAGAGCCACTTTGAAAGTTTAGATCTTATTGATATCACTTTTCAATATCTTTGTCGATTAAAATTCTTGTGTTGCACGGATCTTTTGTTCTAGGGTGTTAGATCTTTGTTTTGCATCGTCTGAATCTATGATCCATTTCTAAAACCAATCATCATAGGATTGTTTTACTGTGAGAAATTGTTTAAACGTTTCAGGTACCATGGCGAATCCAAAGGAAGAAGAAAATATCAACAACGTCAATAACAAACTATGGGTTGAAGCCATGACTGCTCGTTTTGACAAGCTTCTCAACGATCGATTTGAAGCCTTCTGCCAAGAGCAAAACCAAAATCAAGCAGAAAACGGATCAAATCAGTCACCCCCTAGAAGAAGAAACCAGCGCGATCATGTTTCATCCGGACATTCTAGTGGCGATTCAACTGATTCTTACTACCATCACAAGAGCGGGTCCTCTCAAGGTCGTCAGCAAAGACCTAGACGAGAAAGGCACGATAGAGGATGTATACAAGATCCGCTTGGAGGCATTAAACTTAAGATACCGTCGTTTCATGGGAAGAACGATCCAGCTGCCTACTTAGAATGGGAAAAGAAGATCGAGCTTGTGTTTGATGCTCAGCATTGTACCGAGATCAATAGGGTGAAGATTGCTGCGACTGAATTCTACGACTATGCCCTCAGTTGGTGGGATCAGATAGTTACTACCAGAAGAAGAAACCGTGAGTATTCGGTGGAAACTTGGAACGAGTTGAGAAGCCTGATGAGGAAGAGGTTTGTGCCGAGTCATTACCACCGTGAACTACATCAACAACTCAGAATGCTCGCACAAGGTAACCGCTCGGTTGAGGAATACTATCAAGAGATGGAAACTTTGATGATTCGAGCTGATATAGTAGAAGACAGAGAAGCTACGATGGCACGTTTTCTCGGAGGTTTAAACCGTGAGATACAAGATCGTGTGGAAACTCAGCACTACGTGGAACTAGAAGATATGTTACACAAAGCCATCCTATTCGAGCAGCAGATCAAGAGAAAAGGTCCCTCACGGCTAAGTCAAGGAACCAGAACAACTTATAACCGGGCTAGTTACTCAAGAGAGGATAAGAGTACCTACCCGAGGGAAAGTAAACCGTTTATAGCTCCGAAAGCCGAAACAAAGCCACCCACGGTCCACAAAGGAAAGACTATAGAGGGGTTGACAAGGACACGAGACGTCAAGTGTTTTAAGTGTCACGGAAGAGGTCATTACGCCAATGAGTGTACCAATAAGCGTGTGATGATTCTCCTTGATAACGGCGAATTTGAGTCCGAAGATGAGTGTCCAGAAGAAACATGTGAGGAAGACATTCTTCCACCAGTCAGAGGTGATTTGTTGGTAGCAAGAAGAACTTTAAGCGTACAAACTAAGGCCCCGGAGCAAGAGCAACGAGAGAATCTCTTTCACACTCGATGCCATGTTCTAGGAAAGGTGTGTAGTCTTATCATCGACGGAGGAAGTTGCACCAACGTTGCTAGTGACACGATGATTAAGAAGCTTGGTCTAACGACGTCAAAGCATCCAAACCCTTATAAGCTACAGTGGCTCAATAACAGTGGAGAGCTAAACGTTAGTAGCCAAGTGGTCGTTCCTATTACTATTGGTCGGTATGAAGACGAGGTTTTATGTGATGTTCTACCAATGGAGGCCAGCCATATACATCTAGGAAGACCGTGGCAATCAGATAGGAGATTGACACATGATGGTTTCTCTAACCGTCACTCGTTTGAGTACAAAGGCAAGAAAACAACTCTGATTCCCATGACCCCTCAAGAAGTGTATCTTGATCAAAAGAAAGACTCAAAGAAGCCAAAACATTCGAGCTTCTATGCTAAGGCCAGTCAGGTTAAAAAGTCCTTTCTCTCAAATCACTCTATGGTTTTATTTGTTTATAAGGAAGCACTAACGAGTTTGACTAACATCACACCGGTGCTGTCGAGTGAAATGAACCAACTTTTGCAAGAATTTAGTGATGTTTTTCCAGAGGAATCACCAAAAGAATTGCCACCCATCCGAGGCATAGAACATCAAATAGACTTTGTTCCCGGAGCTTCTCTACCAAACCGCCCTGCTTATAGAACTAATCCGGTGGAAACAAAGGAGCTACAACAACAAGTCAATGATCTAATGGCTAAGGGACATATTCGTGAGAGTATGAGTCCTTGTGCCGTTCCTGTTTTGTTGGTTCCAAAGAAAGATGGGAGCTGGCGCATGTGTGTAGACTGCCGAGCCATCAATAACATCACTGTAAAGTATCGCCATCCCATTCCTAGACTTGATGATATGTTAGATGAGTTATGTGGTTCTAACATTTTCTCTAAGATAGATTTAAAAAGTGGTTATCATCAAATTAGGATGAAAGAAGGGGATGAGTGGAAAACAGCCTTTAAAACAAAACAAGGGCTGTATGAGTGGCTCGTAATGCCATTTGGGTTAACTAATGCTCCTAGTACGTTTATGAGGCTTATGAATCATGTTCTTAGGGCATATATAGGAGAGTTTGTGGTCGTATACTTTGATGACATTCTGATATACGCTAAGAACTTAGAAGAGCATGTTAAGCATATTAAGCTTGTTTTAGAAGTGCTTAGGCAAGAAAAGCTTTATGCTAATTTTAAAAAGTCTACTTTTTGTACGGATAACATTGTGTTCTTAGGTTTTGTTGTAAGTACAGAAGGTGTGAAGGTAGACGAAGAAAAGGTTAAGGCGATCAAAGAATGGCCAAGTCCTAAAACCATTGGAGAGGTCCGAAGCTTTCATGGTCTAGCTGGGTTTTACCGACGTTTCATAAAAGATTTCAGTACTATAGCCGCGCCTTTAACCGAAGTAATCAAGAAGAGTGTGGGGTTCAAATGGGAACAAGCTCAAGAAGGAGCGTTTCAATGCCTTAAAGAGAAGCTTATTCAGGCTCCAGTATTAGCTTTACCTGATTTTGTTAAAACCTTTGAAATTGAGTGTGACGCTTCTGGTGTAGGTATTGGGGCCGTGCTTATGCAAGAAAGGAGACCAATTGCCTATTTCAGCGAAAAGCTCGGAGGAGCCACGCTGAATTACCCTACATATGACAAAGAGTTGTATGCTCTTGTCCGGGCATTACAGACTTGGCAACATTACTTGTGGCCAAAAGAATTTGTCATACACACAGACCATGAATCTCTCAAACACCTCAAAGGTCAGCAAAAACTTAACAAAAGACACGCGAGGTGGGTCGAGCTCATTGAAACCTTTCCCTATGTCATCAAATATAAGAAAGGTAAAGACAATGTTGTAGCCGACGCATTGTCTCGGAGGTACGTTCTTCTATCTACTCTTTCTGCTAAGCTTTTAGGGTTTGAACAAATTAAAGAAATGTATGTTGCTGATCCTGATTTTCAAGAAATTTTTAAAGCATGTGATAAGTTTGCTTCTGGTCGTTATTATCAACAAGACGGGTATCTCTTCTATGAGAACCATTTGTGTATTCCTAACTGCTCTCTTCGAGATTTATTTGTCAGGGAAGCACACGGAGGTGGGCTTATGGGGCATTTCGGAATAGCCAAGACGTTAGAAGGCATGAAAGATCATTTCCATTTGCCTCACATGAAAAGAGACGTTGAGCGAATATGTGGCCGTTGTCCTACATGCAAACAAGCTAATTCTAAAGTACAACCGAATGGTTTGTATACCCCTCTCCCTATTCCTATGCATCCTTGGAATGATATTTCAATGGATTTTGTTATGGGTTTGCCTAGGACTAGAACAGGTAAGGACTCTATCTTTGTTGTAGTTGATAGGTTCTCGAAAATGGCTCATTTCATTGCTTGCAACAAGACTGATGATTACATGTAGCTAATCTGTTTTTCAAAGAAGTTGTACGTTTGCATGGCATGCCTAAGACCATAGTTTCTGATCGTGATACCAAGTTTCTTAGTTTCTTTTGGAAGACACTTTGGTCTAAGTTAGGTACTAAATTGTTGTTTTCTACTACTTGTCATCCACAGACTGATGGTCAGACTGAAGTAGTTAATAGAACCTTAGGAACCTTGCTGCGTGCCTTGATTAAGAAAAATTTAAAGAGTTGAGAGGATTGTTTACCTCACATAGAATTTGCTTACAATCACTCTGTTCACTCTGCTTCTAAGTACTCGCCTTTTCAAATCGTGTATGGTTTCAATACTATTTCTCCTTTAGATCTAATGCCTTTACCTTTGAGTGATAGAGCAAGCATTGATGGAAAGAAAAAGGCAGAGTTGATACAGCAGATTCATGAAAGTGCTCGAAAGAACATAGAAGAAAAGACTAAGTTATATGTCAAACACGCCAACAAAGGAAGGAAACAAGTTGTTTTTCAGGTTGGAGATCAAGTTTGGTTGCATTTGAGGAAGGAACGGTTCCCTAATGAAAGAAAATCAAAGCTAATGCCAAGAATAGACGGTCCTTTCAAAATCATCAAACGGATCAGTGACAATGCATATCAACTAGATTTACAAGGTAAGTATAATGTTAGCTCTAGTTTCAATGTTGCTGATCTTGTTCCTTTTGTTTCAGATGAAGCGATTTGAGGTCAAATCCTTCTCAAGTGGGAGGGGATGATATGATCTTGGACAAGGCTAAAGACTTGGAACTTGAAGTTATGGAAGACCATGGAGAAGAAGATAAGGGAGATCATGTAGCCGAAGAAGCTCTATACTTTCCCCAAGGTCCAATGACACGTTCAAGAGCCAAAGCACTACAAGAACAAGTGCATTCGTTACTTAACCACTCGGAGAATCAAGAAGATCAAAGTCATGCTTATCAAACCACTTTGGTTTTGATTCAAACCCACGGCTAGTAAATCGGGAATGGGCTATACTTGTGCTCTTTTTCCCTCATCTTGTTTTTGTCCCTTTGGGTTTTGCAAGAGAGGTTTTTAACGAGGCAAGTATACCCATCGTTAGCCCATTCGCTAGTCCAAGACAAGTTCTAAGCAACAACCGTTTCACCTAAGTAGTTTAAGGACCCTCCGCAGCCTTAGTGTGACCAAACGCTCCATTCTAATACTTCATCTCATCCGTGTTAAGTTCTCCCATTCACTCATTCCCATTAGTCATTCATCAACAGCATTTTTCCGTTGTTTAATCTTGATATTTGTCGTCCCTTGCTCATATTGTTCATTCCAGTTGATCATCATTCATATAACATCCTTTGTGTTAGTCTAGCTTTCAAAGTGTCGAATCATAAGGGTAATCATATTAAGTAAATAGGCTTGAAATAGTCATCAGGGACTCATAATAGTACAAGGAGAAGCCTCTATTACTTGTATTTCATTCTGTAGAAGAGATCCCAAATCAAGATCCAAAACTGGTCTACTAGCCAAGAATGGGGAAAACGGACTTCTGATGAATCATACAAATAAAATGGAGTAAATAGGCTTGAAATAGTCATCTGGGACTTATAATAGTACAAGGAGAAGCCTCTATTACTTGTATCTTATTCCCAGGAAGATATCCCAAACGAAGATCCGTAACTGGTCTACTTTCCGAAAATGGGGAAAACGGACTTCTGATAAATCATACAAAGAAAATGGAGTAAATCGGCTTGAAATAGTCATCTAGGACTCATAATAGTAGAAGTAGAAGCCTCTATTACTTATATCTCATGCCCTAGAAGATATCCCAAATGAAGATCTGTAACTAGTCTACTTGCCGATAATAGCGAAAAACGGACTTCTGATGAATCATACAAAGAAAATGGGGTAACTATGCTTGAAATAGTCATCTGGGACTCATAATAGTTCAAGGAGAAGCCTCTATTACTTGTATCTCATTCTGTAGAAGAGATCCCAAATCAAGATCCGAAACTGGTCCACTAACCGAAAATGGGAAAAACGGACTTCTGATGAATCATACAAAGAAAATGGAGTAAATAGGCTTGCAATAGTCATCAGGGACTCATAATAGTACAAGGAGAAGCCTCTATTACTTGTATCTCATTCCCTAGAAGATATCCCAATTGAAGATCCGAAACTGGTTTACTTGCGGAAAATAGGGAAAACGGGCTTTGGATGAATCATACAAATAAAATGGAGTAACTATGCTTGAAATTGTCATCTGGGACTCATAATAGTACAAGGAGAAGTCTCTTTTACTTGTATCTCATTCCCTAGAAGATATCCCAAATAAAGATCCAAAACTGGTTTACTTGCGGAAAATGGGAAAAACGGACTTCTGTTAAATCATACAAAGAAAATGGAGTAAATAGGCTTGAAAATTTCATCTGGGACTCATAATAGTACAAGGAGATGCCTCTATTACTTTTATCTCATTCTGTAGAAGAGATCCCAAATCAAGATCTGAAACTGGTCTACTAGCCGAAAATGGTGTTAGAGTATTTGCGGATGATTATGAGAAAGATAGTATGAAATGAGTGTAAAGAGTGAGGAGCATGAGTGAGAAAGGGAGTTTGAATAAGGAGAGTATTATTTCCTTAAGTGTGTTATTACAAATGATGGCGAATGTCTATATATAGACTCGCTTAGTTACAACAAGAATCAATGGAAAGAGACACAAAGAATAAACAAAGGGGATGGACTCCAAGGGAGCGAAAGCGACCTGACCCCAACGGTTCACTCCTTAAACCTCACATGTGACTTTAGCTTCTTGTTGATGATTTGTAGATGACCGTTAAAAACATAACCGTTGGAGATGTGAGCATCCACTAAGCATAACCTAAACTCATGGAAGCTTGACTTGCTCACCACGGCTGATTGATGATCATACTTGGGTGACACGATTCCCTAGGTGTACGGACTTGTACGGACATCATCCCTTCTTCTAGTTTGATACTCCCCCTCAAGCTTTAACCGTGGTGAACGGTTAGAGCTTGGAGCCATGAAGGATCACCTCATTAAAAACCTCAATGTAGAAAACCTCATGGGACAAAACTACATTGAGGGAAAAAGAGTATGATCTTCACAGCTAGGTGAGCTCAAGCTGAAATATCAGCGAGTCCCATCCTAGAGTGGATGAACTCGCTTGTCTTCTGGTTGACTGCCTTCGTGAAGATGTCGGCTAGCTGATCTGAACTCTTGGTATAACATGGGAGAATGACTCCAAGTTGCACTTGCTCCCTAACCTTATGACAATCCACCTCTATATGCTTGGTTCTCTCATGGAAGACCGAGTTTGATGCTATATGCATAGCCGCCTGATTATCACAATGCATTGTGATTGGTGTGCTTATCTCTTGTCCGAGGTCTTTGAGGAGGTTCCTCAGCCACATTAGCTCGGTAGTTAGTCTTCTCATAGCTCGGTATTCGGCTTCAGCGCTTGAACATGCTACCACATTTTGCTTCTTGCTCTTCCAAGTGACTAGATTCCCTCCAATGAACGTGCAATAGCCAGTGGTGGATCTCCTGTCTACACGGTCTCCTGCCCAATCTGCATCACAGTATCCTACTAGCTCTGAGCTTCCGTTGCACCCCATCCAAATGCCATGACCAATCGTTCCTTGAACATAGCTGAGAATGCGCTTGACCATGCCCCAATGACACATCTTTGGAGCTTTCATGTATTGACTAACCTGATTCACAGCAAAGCACAAGTCAGGTCTAGTTATTGTAAGATAGATTAGCTTACCAACCATCCTGCGATATTGTGTGACATCTTCAAAGGGTTCATCCTCTAACTCCCCCTTTCGGTCCACTTTGTAACTATCTTCAAGAGGGGTTTTTAGCTACTTTGTCTCCAAGGTTTCCTGTTTCACTTAACATATCAAGCATATATTTTCTTTGTGAGAGAAACAAGCCTTCTTTAGATCTGCAAACTTCAATACCTAAGAAGTATTTCAGTTCACCTAGATCTTTAATATCAAAAACAGTTTTTAGATAGTCTTTAGTAGCTTGAATGTTTACCTTGTCATTCCCAGAGATGATTATATCATCTACATAGATGAGAATGACTACTATACCTTCTTGGCTGGTGAGAGTGAATAGGGTGTGATCCGCTTCTGATCTGCTGAATCCCCTATCAAATAGAACTCTACTCAACCGGTGGTACCATGCTCTTGGCGATTGCTTGAGACCATAAATCGCCTTTCTCAGCCTTAGTACCTTGCCATGGGCAACCTCTTTGTCTATACCAGGTGGTGGTGTCATGTAGACTTCTTCCTCAAGCTCTCCTTGTAGAAATGCATTCTTCACATCCATTTGCCAAAGATCCCATTCCAGATTCACGGCAAGTGAGATGACGACTCTAACTGTGTGGAGCTTGGCCACCGGTGCAAAGGTGTCTCCATAGTCTTCTCCATATGTCTGAGTAAAGCCTCTAGCCACCAACCGAGCTTTGTACCTCTCTATTTCACCATTGCTCTTGTACTTGATAGTAAAGACCCATCTTGAGCTAACCGTTTTCTTCCCTTTAGGTAAGTCAGCTTCATCCCAAGTATGGTTTCTTTCCATAGCTCCTTTTTCTTCCCTGATTGCTTCACGCCATTCCTCATGTTCCACTGCTTCTTCATAGGTCTTAGGAATATGACCCTGCTCTATTGCTGCCAAGAACACTCGGTGTTCCTCCGGAAGTTGTGCAAAGGAGCATGATGCCTGAGTTGGATGCGCCACGGCATTGCCATTGTAATACACTCTTGTGTTCACCCAATTAGAGGGGTCCTGCCTTTCTCTTGTACTGCGCCTTAAGGTAGTGGGAGCCGGAGCTTGGACTGGTTCTGCTTGTTGTAGACTTTGCAAGCGTGGACTTCTTCTTAGAGGAGCTGGTGCTGACCGTGTGGGTGCTTGATCTTGCTCTGAAGGTTGATCATGTGCATTGTCGTGGGAATCCGAGGCTGTGTGCTCAGCTGGTGGATCATCATTGTTATCACCATTCTCCCCCTCATGATCAACCGTAGGGGCGCTAGTATTGGTAGTGACACCGAGATGATCTAGGAGCAGCCGGAGGTTAGTGGCTCTATCTGATGTAGACTTGGAAATGTCTTGCAAGTCTTCCCATGGCTGCTTGGCATAGAAGCTTTCTGATTCCAAAAACTTCACATCTCTAGACACTATAACCCGGCGTGTAGTAGGATTGTAGCATTTGTACCCCTTTTGAGTAGTGGAATAGCCAACAAACATACATCTAGTGCTCTTGGCATCCAGCTTTGTTCTAAGATCTCCTGGAATCAAGACAAAGCACACACATCCAAACACTCGTAAGTGATCAAGAGAAGGTTTGGTTGAGTTGAGTACCTCATATGGTGATGAGTCATTAAAGGACTTTTGTGGGTATGCGATTGATCAGGTAACAAGCCGTGAGCACTGCATCTCCCCAAAAACGCTTTGGTACATTGCTTTGAAACATCATGGACCTGGCCACCTCCATTAAGTGTCTATTCTTCCTCTCAGCTACGCCATTCTGTTGAGGAGTGTAGGGACAGCTCGTTTGGTGAATGATGCCGTGTGAGTTGAGATATTCTTTGAATATGTTACTTGTGTATTCTCCTCCATTATCTGATCTGAAAATCTTAATCTTGGCATTAAAGTGATTAGTGACATGGGTTTGAAAGTTTCTAAATGCCTCAAAAACTCTATCTTTTGATGGAAGGAGAGTTAGCCAAGTATACTTAGATTTTTCATCTATGAATGTAACAAAGTATTTATTTTGATCTCTAGACTCACAGGGAGATGACCAAACATCAGAATGCACTAAATCAAAACATTTGTCATAAATAGTGGAAGACTTAGGAAAAACAGTTCTACAATGTTTTCCTAAGATACAGGCCTCACACTCATCATTTTTAAACACTACTTTAGGAAATAAAAGACTCAATGCACGAGCATGAGGATGTCCTAATCTAGCATGCCAAATCGCATTATTAGCACAGGCTACAACATTATTAGAAGAAGCAACGGTAGAATCTAAGAGCTTAGTGTCTTCAAGAACATAGAGATCATCTTTGGTAGTCCCTTTCCCAAGCAATTTGCTGGTCTTAATATCCTGAAAACACACATCATTAGGTCCGAATATAGCAATACAGTGTAAGTCAGTTGTAGCTTTCTTAACTGACAATAAGTTAGAGGTGAAGGTAGGCATATAAAACGCTTTAGAAGACCTTTCAAAGAGTTTAAGTTCACCTATTCCCTTAATTGGTACCTTTTCACCATTAGCAATCTCAACATTTCCTAATGTTGGTTTTATATTACTAATTAGGCTTAAATCACTAATCATGTGATGTGAAGCTCCTGAATCAACTATTAGAGGTTTATTCTTTAGAGTATATGAAGATCTATAAGAATTACCCAAGTTGTTAACTACATGAAAGGAGGTACCAAGGGTGTTACCGGATTCTTTGAGTGCTTTGATCAGGGCGTCTAACTCTGTTTTCTTCACGAATTGAGATGAGTTAGCTATCCCCTCTTCACACATGTTCCTCTGAGACGGCTCCCCTTTGTGACTCCCCTCTTCATTCGCAAAGTTAGCTCTTGTTTCCTTCCATTTGCTCGGTTTGAGGTGTGGATGAAGGATCCAGCATTTTTCTTTGCTATGCCCTTTCTTCTTGCAATGATCGCAGAGTTGGCTCCTCTTCTCATCAAACTTGTATGCCCCCTTATTCGCTGAGACTAGCTCCCCCTTTCCTCCAAATAAACCGAGAGATCCTTGCTCCTTTTGGATTTGAGAGCATACTTCTTCAAGGGTTGGCAATCGTTCTGCTCTAAGGAGATGCTTGATGAGGTCATTGTAAGTTGAGCTGAGGGTCATGAGTAGGCCAAAGACTTTGTCTTGCTCTCTTCTGTCGTTCAGGACTTGAGGGTCAACTGTGCTTGGCCTTAGCATCTCCAGTTCTGCCCATAGTGCTCTGAATCTTCCAAAGTGTTTAGTAAACTCCATATCTTCTTGCCTTAGCTCATTGATAGCCTTCTTGACTTCAAACACACGGCTGAGATTGGAGATGTTGCCGAATACTTGCTTCAGAGTCCCCCATAGCTCTTTGGCGGTTTCACAGTATGAGTAAGCCTCCAAGATTTCATTGCTAAGGGAGCTTTGTAGAAGAGCAAGAACGGTCTGATCTTCCTTGTACCATTGGGTCTCTTCGGCTGGGACAATGACGGCTCCGGCGGCTGGTGGTGCTGCTCTAGGAGCATCGCTTGACACATGACTCCAAAGACCTCTTCCACACAAGGCAGTTCTTGTGGTTCTTGACCACAGCAAGTAGTTCACCCCTTTGAGGGTCACTGGTAAAGCCAATGGCTTGTTGTTCTCCAAGGCCATGTTTAAGATGCAATGGACCGTTGGGCAAAGCAAGGGACCGTTGGGTAAACGGTTTTGGATGGTAAATTAGAGATGATTAGAAGGTGAGCGAATGAGAGTATGGTGGAATGAGAGTGTTTTTAGGCGGTTTAGAGAGTGTTTAGTGAGGGTTTTGAGTAAAAGAGAAGTGTTTGAGAGTTATGGACCAGTGGATAAAGATTAAGTGTTTCTGGAATTTTGAAAGAGTGAAAAGCGAATAGTGAGATAAAGAAGAGAATAATGAGAATCAAAAGGTTGTAGTCCAAAGATCTACAAACCGCTCTGATACCATGTTAGAGTATTTGCGGATGATTATGAGAAAGATAGTATGAAATGAGTGTAAAGAGTGAGGAGCATGAGTGAGAAAGGGAGTTTGAATAAGGAGAGTATTATTTCCTTAAGTGTGTTATTACAAATGATGGCGAATGTCTATATATAGACTCGCTTAGTTACAACAAGAATCAATGGAAAGAGACACAAAGAATAAACAAAGGGGATGGACTCCAAGGGAGCGAAAGCGACCTGACCCCAACGGTTCACTCCTTAAACCTCACATGTGACTTTAGCTTCTTGTTGATGATTTGTAGATGACCGTTAAAAACATAACCGTTGGAGATGTGAGCATCCACTAAGCATAACCTAAACTCATGGAAGCTTGACTTGCTCACCACGGCTGATTGATGATCATACTTGGGTGACACGATTCCCTAGGTGTACGGACTTGTACGGACATCATCCCTTCTTCTAGTTTGATAAATGGGGAAAGTGGACTACTGATGAATCATACAAAGAGAATGGAGTAAATAGGCTTGTTATAGTCATCTGGGACTCATAATAGTACAAGTAGAAGCCTCTATTACTTGTATCTCATACCCTAGAAGATGTCCCAATTGAAGATCCGAAACTAGTCTACTTGCCGAAAATTGGGAAAACGGACTTCTGATAAATCATACAAAGAAAATGGAGTAAATCAGCTCGAAATAGTCATCTGGGAATCATAATAGTACAAGGAGAAGCCTCTATTCCTTGGATCTCATTCTGTAAAAGATATCCCAAATCAAGATCTGAAATTGGTCTACTAGCCGAAAATAACGAAAACGGTTTTCTGATGAATCATACAAAAAAAATGCTGTAAATAGGCTTGAAATAGTCATCTGGGACTCATAATAGTACAAGGAGAAGCCTCTATTACTTGTATCTCAATCCCTAGAAGATATCCCAAATAAAGATCCATAACTGGTCTACTTATGGAAAATGGGAAAAACGGACTTCTGTTAAATCATACAAAGAAAATGGAGTAAATAGGCTTGAAAATTTCATCTGGGACTCATAATTGTGCAAGAAGATGCCTCTATTACTTTTATCTCATTCTGTAGAAGAGATCCCAAATCAAGACATGAAACTCGTCTACTAGCCGAAAATGGGGAAAGTGGACTACTGATGAATCATACAAAGAGAATGGAGTAAATAGGCTTGTTATAGTTATCTGGGACTCATAATAATACAAGGAGAAGCCTCTATTACTTGTATCTCATAACCTAGAAGATATCCCAATTGAAGATCCGAAACTGGTCTACTTGCCAAAAATTGGGAAAACGGACTTCTGATAAATCATACAAAGAAAATGGAGTAAATCAGCTCGAAATAGTCATCTGGGAATAATAATAGTACAAGGACATGTGACCTTATCTCCTTTGATTCCTTAAGCTTGTGACCGTTGCTCTAGATGACTAAGGTCAGTAATATGACCGTTGCTTCCTTCCTTGAACATCACTCTTGCTTCCTTTGTGTGATCCTCTTCCTTAAGCCTCACGGGTGTGACTTGTACGGACACTTCTCTAACTTGATCATTTTGACACTCCCCCTCAAGCTTTAGCCATGGTGAATGCTAAAGCTTGGAACCATGACTAACCATCTCATTAAAAACCTCAATGTAGAAAACCACGTGGGACAAAACTCCATTGAGGGAAAAAGAGTGTGATCGCCATGGCTAGGATAGATCAAGCTGAGATGTCAACGAGTCCCATCTTAGAGTGAATGAACTCGCTTGTCCTCTGATTGACTGCCTTAGTGAAGATGTCAGCTAGCTGATCTGAACTCCTTGTATAGCACGGTAGAATGACTCCAAGTTGTACTTGCTCCCTGACTTTATGACAATCCACCTCTATATGCTTGGTCCTTTCATGGAAGACCGAGTTGGATGCAATGTGCATAGCCGCTTGATTATCACAATGCATTGTGATAGGTGTGCTTGTCTCACATCCGAGGTCTTTGAGGAGGTTTCTTAGCCACATCAGCTCGGTTGTTAGTCTCCTCATGGCCCGGTATTCAGCTTCAGCACTGGAGCATGCAACTACATTTTGCTTCTTGCTTTTCCAAGTGACTAGATTCCCACCAATGAATGTACAATAGCCAGTAGTTGATCTTCTATCTGATCGATCTCCTGCCCAATCTGCATCACAGTAGCCCACAATCTCTGAGCTTCCGTTGCAACTCATCCAAATGCCATGTCCTATTGTGCCTCGGACATAACTGAGGATACGCTTGACCATGTTCCAGTGATGCACCTTTGGAGTCTTCATGTATTGACTCACCTGATTCACAGCAAAACACAAGTCAGGCCTAGTTATGGTAAGGTAAATTAACTTACCAACCATCCTGCGGTATTGTGTGAAATCATCAAATGGCTCATTACAAGGCTCCCCCTCTCGCTCCAACTTATAGTTATCTTCAAGAGGGGTTTTCGCTAGTCTATCTCCAAGATCTCCTGTTTCACTTAACATGTCAGTCATATACTTTCTTTGTGAGAGAAACACACCCTCTTTTGATCTACAAACTTCAATTCCTAAGAAGTATTTGAGTTCACCTAAATCCTTAATATCAAAGACATTCTGTAAATAGCTTTTAGTAGCAAGAATGTTTACCTTGTCATTCCCAGAGATGATTATATCATCTACATAAATGAGAATAACTACTATACCTTCCTGGCTGGTGAGTGTGAATAGAGTATGGTCAGCTTCTGATCGGCTAAATCCTCTATCAAACAGAACTCTGCTCAGCTTGTGGTACCACGCTCTAGGCGATTGCTTCAAGCCATATATCGCCTTCCGTAGTCTCAGTACTCTACCAGGAGTGATGCCTTCTTCTAAGCCTGGTGGTTGTGTCATATAGACCTCTTCCTCAAGTTCTCCTTGTAGGAGAGCGTTCTTTACATCCATTTGCCAGAGATCCCACTCTAGATTAACCGCCAAGGAGATGATTACTCTAACCGTGTGGAGCTTAGCTACTGGTGCAAAAGTGTCTTTGTAGTCTTCCCCATATGTCTGAGTAAAGCCTCTAGCCACTAACTGAGCTTTGTACCTCTCTATTTCACCATTGCTCTTGTACTTGATAGTAAAGACCCATCTTGAGCTAACCGTTTTCTTCCCTTTAGGTAGGTCAGCTTCATCCCAAGTATGATTTCTTTCCATGGCTCCTCTTTCTTCCCTGATTGCTTCACGCCATTCCTCATGCTCCACTGCTTCTTCTTAGGTCTTAGGAATATGACCCTGCTCTATTGCTGCCAAGAATACTTGGTGTTCCTCCGGAAGTTGTGCAAAGGAGCATGATGCTTGAGTGGGATGCGCCACGGCATTGCCATTGTAGTATACTCTTGTGTTCACCCAATTAGAGGGGTCCTGCCTTTCTCTTGTACTGCGCCTTAAGGTAGTGGGAGCAGGAGCTTGGTCTTGTTCTGCTTGTTGTAGGCTTTGCAAGCGTGGACTTCTTCTTAGAGGAGCTGGTGCTTGATGTGTCACTGACCGTGTGGGTGCTTGATCTTGCTCTGGAGGTTGATCGTGTGCATTTTCGTGGGTATCCGAGGCTGTGTGCTCAGCTGGTGGATCATCATTGTTATCACCATTCTCCCCCTCATGATCAACCGTAGGGGCTCTAGTATTTGTAGTGACACCGAGGTGATCTAGGAGCAGCCGGAGGTTAGTGGCTCTGACACGATCTCCCCTGGAACTACTCTGAAGATAGGCTGATGAAGATCAAATGATGATTGCGAAATGGTGATGATGATCGTGTGAAAGGGGAAGTGATAGTGTAGAGTGAGATTAGAATGGTATTAAGGGTTTAATGGAACGATTTAAGTGATAAAATGAGAGTAACAGATAGTAGAGTTTCAAGGACACTTGGTGAATAGAAACTCGGATCCACAAGAACACATTCAAGAGATCAAAGGGTGAGAGAAGAAATGCAGCAATGGCTGTTTGTTTAACACTTAGTTCTTCGCTGATTTACAAAAGGGGCGTAATACAAGCCTTATACTACCCTAAAAACCAAACAGCATGGCGTCTAAGAAAGAAAACAACAAAGCGTCCAAAGTAAAGAATAAAACAACAAGGCGTCCCATTCCTTAGAATCCTAATTGGTGCGCCTGAAAATACTAAGTATAAGGCCAAAGTAGCTCATACATTTATTACCCATTGGTAATGACTCCTAAGTAACTTGACGTAGTGATTCATCTGCCTCATTAAAAACCATGTTGAGAAAACCCAATGGGACAAAACTCATCATGGGAAAAAGAGTACAGACTCCTCACCTAAGTTACTTAGTTATCATTACCGGGTGGAGTCTTCTGGTTGAAGATGTTGAAAACTTGAATAGCTGGTAGATTGCATAATCCTTCTGCCATAAGTGCATGAACTTCCTTAGCCAGCTCCTTAGCTCTGGAACGAGTGATCCTCCCTACTATCTCCGGTTCCTCCTCTGGTTCTGCAGCTACCGTGCTATCCCCTATCATATCATCCTCTCCCTCTTGAAAGGGATTTGTCCTCAAATCTGTATCTGCAACATAAGGAAGCAAGTCAGAGACATTGAATGATGGAGATATATTATACTTACCTTGAAGATCAATCTGGTAGGCATTGTTATTGATCCTCTTGATGACTTCGAATGGTCCATCCATCCTTGGCATAAGCTTGCTCTTCCTCTCTTCTGGAAATTGGTCTTTCCTCAAATGAATCCACACCAAGTCTCCTTCCTCAAAGATTAACTCCTTTCGGCCCTTGTTTGCATGCTTCTCATACTGCTTAGTCTTCTTCTCTATATTCTCCTTAGCCTTGGCGTGTATCTTCCTCACCTGTTCTGCCTTTTCTTTTCCATCTAAACTACATTTCACACTTAGAGGCAAAGGGATCAAGTCTAGAGGTGATTGTGGGTTAAAGCCATAGACAATTTCAAAAGGAGAAAAGAGGGTTGCAGAATGCTTAGCGTGATTGTAAGCAAACTCCACGTGTGGTAGACACTCCTCCCATGACTTGATGTTACTCTTGACCAGCGTTCTAAGAAGTGTTGACAATGTTCTGTTCACCACCTCGGTTTGTCCATCAGTTTGAGGGTGACACGTAGTGGAGAATTGAAGCTTGGTTCCTAGTTTAGCCCATAATGTTCTCCAGAAATGCCCTAGAAACTTGGTATCCCTGTCTGAAACTATCACTTGAGGCATGCCATGTAGACGAACTACTTCCCTGAAAAACAAGTTAGCTACACAGACAGCATCATCTGTCTTATGACTAGCAATGAAGTGTGCCATCTTACTAAACCTGTCAACAACTACAAAAATCGAATCTCTACCATTTCTGGTTCGAGGTAAGCCAAGCACAAAGTCCATAGAAATATGAGTCCACGGTTGAGATGGAATAGGAAGAGGAGTATACAAACCGTGAGGTTGCACCTTACTCTTTGCCATCTTACAAACTGCACACCTAGAACAAATCCTCTCAACGTCTGTCTTCATGTATGGCCAATAAAAGTGATCTTGCAGTCCAAGTAGAGTCTTAGCGACTCCAAAGTGTCCAGCTAATCCACCTCCATGAGCTTCTCTCACCAATAACTCTCTTACAGATCCTCGTGGTATGCACAGGCGATTGTTATAAAACAGATATCCATCCTGTCTATGATATTTTTCAAAAGCAAACTTATAGCACTTGCCATAGCTCTCAGCAAAATCAATGTCAGTCTCATAAAGATCTACTATATGTTCGAATCCATTAAGCTTGGAAGTTAAGGTAGAGACAAGCGTGTACCTCCTTGATAATGCATCTGCAACTACATTATCTTTACCTTTCTTGTACTTAATGATGTATGGAAAAGTCTCTATGAACTCAATCCATCTGGCGTGCCTTTTGTTGAGCTTCTGCTGTCCTTTAAGGTGCTTTAGAGACTCATGATCTGTATGAATGACGAATTCCTTGGGCCACAAGTAGTGCTGCCACGTTTGAAGAGCTCGAACCAATGCATAGAGTTCCTTGTCATAGGTTGGATAGTTGGCGGTTGATCCTCCTAGCTTCTCACTGAAGTATGCCACTGGTTTCCTATCCTGCATCAATACAGCACCGATTCCAACTCCTGAAGCATCACATTCAATTTCAAAAGTTTTAAGGAAATCAGGAAGAACTAAAAGAGGGGCGTTGATAAGCTTCTCTTTAAGGGCTGTGAAAGCCTGTTCTTGTGCTTCTTCCCATCTAAAACCAACTTCCTTCTTGATGACTTCAGTTAATGGTGCAGCAAGGGTGCTAAAGCTTGGAACAAATCTTCTGTAGAATCCTGCTAATCCATGAAAGCTTCTCACTTCCCCAACACTCTTAGGCGTAGGCCATTCTTTGATTGCTTTGATCTTCTCTTCATCAACCCTCACTCCTTCTGCACTAACAACAAAGCCTAGAAAGACAACCTCAGTAGTACAGAATGAACACTTAGAGAAGTTAGCAAAAAGGGATTGAGAACGAAGAACATCCAGAACTTGGCGGATGTGCCCTAGATGTTCCTCCAAACCTTTGCTGTAGATGAGAATGTCATCGAAGTAGACCACTACAAAAACTCCAATGAATGGTCTTAAGGCATGGTTCATTAGACGCATGAAGGTACTGGGAGCATTGGTGAGACCAAACGGCATGACTAACCACTCATACAACCCTTGCTTGGTCTTGAAAGCAGTCTTCCACTCATCTCCCTCCTTCATTCTGATCTGATGATAACCACTCTTCAAATCGATTTTGGAGAACACTGTTGACCCACATAACTCATCTAACATATCATCTAATCTTGGAATAGGATGTCTGTACTTCACTATGATGTTGTTGATTGCTCTGCAGTCTACACACATCCTCCATGTTCCATCTTTCTTAGGAACCAACAGAACTGGTACTGCACATGGACTGAGACTCTCTCTGATATATCCTTTACTCATCAGCTCTTCTACTTGTTTCTGAAGCTCTTTAGTCTCTACAGGATTGGTTCTGTAAGCCGGCTTGTTTGGTAGCACTGATCCTGGCACTAGATGAATCTGATGCTCAATTCCGCGAGTTGGGGGTAAACCTGGGGGTATCTCTTCTGCAAAGACATCCTTGTACTCCTCAATGATCTCTATCACTTCATAGGGAAGTTTCTCTAACGGTTTAGTACTAGCCAGTGTTTCTTAGTAGACAAACATGAAGGTGGTCATCTCAGGATCAAAGAGCTTGTTGAACTCACTGTGGTTGATGTATAAACTGTTGGAGACTTTCTCTTTGTCTTTGCGGTTCATGTGAAGTTGATCTTGGTAGATTTCGCTGGGGGAAAGTGGTAGAAGAGTGACTTTGCGCCCCTTAAATTCAAAAGTCTGCTTGTTGGTGTAGCCATCATGAAGAACTCTCCTATCATACTGCCATGGTCTCCCTAATAATATATGACTAGACCTCATAGGAACCACATCACAAAGGAGTTCATCTTCACACTTCCCAATGGCTAGCTTGACAGGCACTTGTTGAGAAACGGTGATGGCTCCTTTGTTGTCCAACCACTGCAGCTTGTAAGGTCTAGGATGTGAAGTGGTTTTAAGATTAAGCTTCTTTACCATCTCTTCACTGGCGGCATTGGTGCAACTTCCCCATCTATAATCAAGGTGCAGACCTTGTCCTGAACTACACATCTGGTGTGAAAGAGATTCTCTCTCTGACCTCTATCATCTGGATGCACCTGAACACTCAAAGCCCTGCATGCCACTAGCATCTCTCCAACTGCTGCTGCTTCCTCTTCTCCTTCTGTACCAGCATCTGATTCACTCTCTGAACTGTCTTGAGGTACGATCTCTCCTCCCTCTTGCAGCAAAAACATCTTCTTATTAGGACAATCTCTAGAGTAATGTCCCATACCTTGACACTTGAACCATCTGACATTGCTAGTAGAAGTTCCTCTTGGTTTAAACTCGGTTTTAACCTCCTCCTTGATCGTTGTTGTAGCCGGTTTTGTATTCTGAGTAGAGATTGGCTTGTTGAACTCTTTCGGTTTTGGTATGTTAGAGGTGAAGGTTGGCCTGCCAATTCTCCTCTTGATCTGTGCTTCAATCAGTTCTGCCTTATGCACCATTTCTTGCACATCCTCATAGTTCTGTAGCTCAACCTTGTCTTGAATCTCTCTGTTAAGTCCTCCCAAGAACCTAGACATCACCATGTCTTCTCCTTCTCTCAAATCGGCTCTAATCATCAAGGTTTCCAGCTCTTGGTAGTAATCTCGAACAGACTTTGTTCCCTTTATGAGGCGCCTAAGCTTGTTGAGAATCTCTCTCTGATAGTGTGCAGGAACAAACTTCCTCCTCATCTGCGTGGTTAGTTGACCCCAGGTGGTAATAGGAAGTTCGTGATGCCTTTCTCTAGTGACTCCCAACTGCTCCCACCACAAGAGTGCATAGCCATTGAACTCTGAAACAGCTATCTTTACCTTGTTGAGCTCATAGGTGCCTTGAACCAAGAAGTTTGATTCCATCTTTCTTTCCCAATCTAAGTAAACTTCTGGATCATTATTGCCGTGGAAGGAAGGAAACTGAAGCTTAAGGTGATTCAGCTGTTGTTTCAATGGGTCATAATCTCGGTTGTTGCCTCTGTTCCTGCCTCTCCTCACAGTATTAAAGCTATTGTCTGATCTCTCTTCTCCTTCAGAAGATCCAGGTTCTGTCTCCACATAAACTCTACGCCCACCAATGTTCTCAGCTCGGAGGTGTGGAGATGTTCTATCAGCTCTGCGTCTCTCTCTCCCTGTACCCTCAGCATTCCTTCGCCGGTTTACACTGGTTTCTCTCCTTCCAACAGGTGTTCTTATAGTGTTAGCTCTGGGTTGTTTAGAAGAAGCTCCCATGTGTGCTTTTCCTTTGGCAAGGCGGATTGCTTCACTAGGACTGGGAGGTTCTGATGAATCACTTTCTGCAACACTGTTCTCTTTCAGTAAATCCTTGAACCGAGTCTCAAACTTGGCGTTGAGTTGCTCTATCTGTTGCATCAGCTGAGTAGCAACTGACTGATTAGCTTCTTTGATTTGTTGCGCCATGGCTTGATTCAGAGCTTCCATGGCTTCTGCTGAAAGCTCCATGGTACCTGAGACAATCAAAACAACAATCAAAGTAAAAAGTTCTCAAGATAATAAGGTTTGTGATTTCTAATCTCTTAAAAACTTGTTGTTTAAAAGGAAGAAAAATAACTCCTAAAACTATCAGAGAAAAGAACACAAAACCTATTGCTATTAGGAAATCGAAAACAAACACTAACTTTTATGAAAGAAACAAAAAAAAGGCAATCCTAAGACTCTTAGGACAATCGATTTAACAAAAGAAAAGGAAAAAGAGGGGTTTAGGGTTTCTCAGCCTTTGGTTCAGAGTTGGCTCTGATACCACATGACACGATCTCCCCTGGAACTACTCTGAAGATAGGCTGATGAAGATCAAATGATGATTGCGAAATGGTGATGATGATCGTGTGAAAGGGGAAGTGATAGTGTAGAGTGAGATTAGAATGGTATTAAGGGTTTAATGGAACGATTTAAGTGATAAAATGAGAGTAACAGATAGTAGAGTTTCAAGGACACTTGGTGAATAGAAACTCGGATCCACAAGAACACATTCAAGAGATCAAAGGGTGAGAGAAGAATTGCAGCAATGGCTGTTTGTTTAACACTTAGTTCTTCGCTGATTTACAAAAGGGGCGTAATACAAGTCTTATACTACCCTAAAAACCAAACAGCATGGCGTCTAAGAAAGAAAACAACAAAGCGTCCAAAGTAAAGAATAAAACAACAAGGCGTCCCATTCCTTAGAATCCTAATTGGTGCGCCTGAAAATACTAAGTATAAGGCCAAAGTAGCTCATACATTTATTACCCATTGGTAATGACTCCTAAGTAACTTGACGTAGTGATTCATCTGCCTCATTAAAAACCATGTTGAGAAAACCCAATGGGACAAAACTCATCATGGGAAAAAGAGTACAGACTCCTCACCTAAGTTACTTAGTTATCATTACCGGGTGGAGTCTTCTGGTTGAAGATGTTGAAAACTTGAATAGCTGGTAGATTGCATAATCCTTCTGCCATAAGTGCATGAACTTCCTTAGCCAGCTCCTTAGCTCTGGAACGAGTGATCCTCCCTACTATCTCCGGTTCCTCCTCTGGTTCTGCAGCTACCGTGCTATCCCCTATCATATCAGGCTCTATCTGATGTAGACTTGGAAATGTCTTGCAAGTCTTCCCATGACTGTTTTGCATAGAAGCTTTCTGATTCCAAGAACTTCACATCTCTAGACACTATAACCCGGCGTGTAGTAGGATTGTAGCATTTGTACCCTTTTTGAGTAGTGGAGTAGCCAACAAACATACATCTAGTGCTCTTGGCATCAAGCTTTGTTCTAAGATCTCCTGGAATTAAGACAAAACACACACACCCAAACACTCGTAAGTGATCAAGAGAAGGTTTGGTTGAGTTGAGTACCTCATATGGTGATGAGTCATTGAGGACTTTTGTGGGTATGCGGTTGATCAGGTAACAAGCCGTGAGCACAGCATCTCCCCAAAAACGTTTTGGTACATTGCTTTGAAACATCATGGATCTGGCCACCTCCATTAAGTGTCTATTCTTCCTCTCAGCTACACCATTCTGTTGAGGGGTGTAGGGACAGCTCGTTTGGTGAATGATGCCGTGTGAGTTGAGATATTCTTTGAATATGTTACTGGTGTATTATCCTCCATTATCTGATCTGAAAAACTTAATCTTGGCATTAAAGTGATTAGTTACTTGAGTTTGAAAGTTTCTAAATGCCTCAAAGACTCTATCTTTTGATGGAAGGAGAGTTAGCCAAGTATACTTAGATTTTTCATCTATGAATGTAACAAAGTATTTATTTTGATCTCTAGACTCGCAGGGAGATGACCAAACATCAGACTGCACTAAATCAAAGCATTTATCATAAATAGTAGAAGACTTAGGAAAAACAGTTCTACAATGTTTTCCTAAGATACAAGCCTCACAATCATCATTTTTAAACACTACTTTAGGTAATAAAAGACTCAATGCACGAGCATGAGGATGTCCTAGTCTAGCATGCCAAATCGCATTATTAGCACAGGCTACAACATTATTAGAAGAAGCAAAGGTAGAATCTAAGAGCTTAGTGTCTTCAAAAACATAGAGATCATCTTTGGTAGTCCCTTTCCCAAGCAATTTGCTGGTCTTAATATCCTGAAAACACACATCATTAGGTCCGAAAATAGCAATACAGTTTAAATCAGTTGTAGCTTTCTTTACTGATAATAAGTTGGAAGTGAAGGTAGGCATATAAAACGCTTTAGAAGACCTTTCAAAGAGTTTAAGTTCTCCTATTCCCTTAATTGGTACCTTTTCACCATTAGCAATCTCAACATTTCCTAATGTTAGCTTTATGTTACTAATTAGGCTTAAATCACTAATCATATGATGTGAAGCTCCTGAATCAACTATTAGAGGTTTATTCTTAAGAGTATCTGAAGATCTATAGGAATTACCCAAGTTGTTAACTACATGAAAAGAGGTACCAAGGGTGTTACCAGATTCTTTAAGTGCTTTAATCAAGGCGTCTAACTCTGTTTTCTTCACGAATTGGGATGAGTTAGCTATCCCTTCTTCACACATGTTCTTCTGAGAAGGCTCTCCCTTGTGACTCCCCTCTTCATTTGCAAAGTTAGCTCTTGTTTCCTTCCATTTGCTCGGTTTGAGATGTGGATGAAGGATCCAGCATTTTTCTTTGTTATGCCCTTTCTTCTTGCAATGATCGCAGAATTGGCTCCTCTTCTCATCAAACTTGTACGCCCCCTTATTCGCTGAGACTAGCTCTCCCTTTCCTCCAAATAAACCGAGAGATCCTTGCTCCTTTTGGATTTGAGAGCATACTTCTTCAAGGGTTGGTAACCGTTCTGCTCTAAGGAGATGCTTGATGAGGTCATTGTAAGTTGAGCTGAGGGTCATGAGTAGGCCAAAGACTTTGTCTTGCTCTCTTCTGTCGTTCAGGACTTGAGGGTCAACTGTGCTTGGCCTTAGCATCTCTAGTTCTGCCCAAAGTGCTCTGAATCTTCCAAAATGCTTAGTAAACTCCATATCTTCTTGCCTTAGCTCATTGATAGCCTTCTTGACTTCAAATACACGGCTGAGATTGGATATGTTGCCGAACACTTGCTTCAGAGTCTCCCATAGCTCTATGGCGGTTTCACAGTATGAGTAAGCCTCCAAGATTTCATTACTAAGGGAGCTTTGTAGGAGAGCAAGGACGGTCTGATCTTCCTTGTACCATTGGGTCTCTTCAGCTGGGACAATGGCGGCTCCGGCGGCTGGTGGTGCTGCTATAGGAGCATCGCTTGAAACATGTCTCCAAAGACCTCTTCCACACAAGGCGGTTCTTGTGGTTCTTGACCACAGCAAGTAGTTAACCCCTTTGAGGGTAACCGGTAAAGCCAATGGCTTGTTGTTCTCCAAGGCCATGTTTAGATACTATGGACCGTTGGGCAAAGCAAGGGACGGTTGGGTAAACGGTTTTGGATGATAAATTAGAGGTGATTAGAAGGTGAGCGAATGATAGTATGGTGGAATGAGAGAGTTTAGGCGGTTTAGAGAGTGTTTAGTGAGGATTTAAAGTAACATAAGAGTGATTGAGAGTTATGGACCGTTGGGTAAAGATTAAGGTTTTTCTGGAATTTTGAAAGAGTGAAAACCGAGAGATGAAATCAAGAAAAGAGTGATGAGAATCAAATGGTTGTAGTCCAAAGATCTACAAACCGCTCTGATACCATGTTGAAAGTGTTTGCGGAAGTTTACAATAAAAGAGAGAAGGGAATGAAGAACATGAAGAACAAGAGAGAATGATTTAAGGATGATTATTATTCCTTAAGTTAACCATTACAAACAACATCAAATGTCTATTTATAGACCATACACACCATCTCTAACGGCTAAGGATGATAACGACACAAACAATAAACAAAGAGGATGTGGTCCTCAAAGTGAAAGCGACCCTTCATAACCTTCACAAGCTTAACCAAAACATGTGACCTTATCTCCTTTGATTCCTTAAGCTTGTGACCGTTGCTCTAGATGACTAAGGTCAGTAATATGACCGTTGCTTCCTTCCTTGAACATCACTCTTGCTTCCTTTGTGTGATCCTCTTCCTTAAGCCTCACGGGTGTGACTTGTACGGACACTTCTCTAACTTGATCATTTTGACAGGTAGAAGAGATCCCAAATCAAGATCCGAAACTGGACTACTAGCCGAAAAAGGGGAAAGTGGACTTCTGATGAATCATACAAAGAGAATGGAGTAAATAGGCTTGTTATTGTCATCTGGCACTCATAATAGTACAAGGAGAAGCCTCGATTACTTGTATTTCATTCCCTAGAAGATATCCCAATTGAAGATCCGAAACTGGTCTACTTGCCAAAAATTGGAAAAATGGACTTCTGATAAATCATACAAAGAAAATGGAGTAAATCGGCTTGAAATAGTCATCTAGGACTCATAATAGTACAAGTAGAAGCCTCTATTACTTATATCTCATGCCCTAGAAGATATCCCAAATGAAGATCTGTAACTGGTCTACTTGCCGATAATAGGGAAAAACGGACTTCTGATGAATCATACAAAGAAAATGGGGTAACTATGCTTGAAATAGTCATCTGGGACTCATAATAGTACAAGGAGAAGCCTCTATTACTTGTATCTCATTCTGTAGAAGAGATCCCAAATCAAGATCCGAAACTGGTCCACTAACCGAAAATGGGAAAAACGGACTTCTGATGAATCATACAAAGAAAATGGAGTAAATAGGCTTGAAATAGTCATCAGGGACTCATAATAGTACAAGGAGAAGCCTCTATTACTTGTATTTCAATCTGTAGAAGAGATCCCAAATCAAGATCCAAAACTGGTCTACTAGCCAAAAATGGGGAAAACGGACTTCTGATGAATCATACAAATAAAATGGAGTAAATAGGCTTGAAATAGTCATCTGGGACTTATAATAGTACAAGGAGAAGCCTCTATTACTTGTATCTTATTCCCAAGAAGATATCCCAAACGAAGATCCGTAACTGGTCTACTTTCTGAAAATGGGGAAAACGGACTTCTGATAAATCATACAATGAAAATGGAGTAAATCGGCTTGAAATAGTCATCTGGGACTCATAATAGTACAAGTAGAAGCCTCTATTACATGTATTTCATTGCCTAGAAGATATCCCAAATGAAGATCTGAAACTGGTCTACTTGCCGAAAATGGGAAAAACGGATTTCTGATGAATCATAAAAAGAAAATGGAGTAAATAGGCTTGAAATAGTCATCTGGGACGCATAATAGTACAAGGAGAAGCCTCTATTACTTGTATCTCATTCCCTAGAAGATATCCCAAATAAAGATCCCAAACTGGTCTAGTAGCCAAAAATGGGGAAAACGAACTTCTGATGAATCATACAAAGAAAATGGAGTAAATAGGCAAAACTGGTCTACTTGCGGAAAATGGGAAAAACGGATTTCTGTTAAATCATACAAAGAAAATGAAGTAAATAGGCTTGAATATTTCATCTGGGACTCATAATAGTACAAGGAGAAGCCTTTATTACTTGCATCTCATTCTGTAGAAGAGATCCCAAATGCAGATCCGAACCTGGTCTACTAGCCAAAAATGGGGAAAACGGACTTTTGATGAATCATACAAAGAAAATGGAGTAAATAGGCTTGAAATAGTATCTGGGACGCATAATAGTACAAGGAGAAGCCTCTATTACTTGTATCTCATTCCCTAGAAGATATCCCAAATAAAGATCCATAACTGGTCTACTTGCGGAAAATGGGAAAAACGGACTTCTGTTAAATCATGCAAAGAAAATGGAGTAAATAGGCTTGAAAATTTCATCTGGGACTCATAATTGTAAAAGGAGAAGCCTCTATTACTTTTATCTCATTCGGTAGAAGAGATCCCAAATCAAGATCCAAAACTGGACTACAAGCCGAAAATGGGGAAAGTGGACTTCTGATGAATCATACAAAGAGAATGGAGTAAATAGGCTTGTTATTGTCATCTGGGACTCATAATAGTACAAGGAGAAGCCTCTATTACTTGTATTTCATTCCCTAGAAGATATCCCAATTGAAGATCCAAAACTGGTCTACTTGCCGAAAATTGGGAAAATGGACTTCTGATAAATCATACAAAGAAAATGGAGTAAATCGGCTTGAAATAGTCATCTAGGACTCATAATAGTACAAGTAGAAGCCTCTATTACTTATATCTCATGCTGATATGATAGGGGATAGCACAGCAGCTAAGGAACTAGAGGAGGAACCGGAGATAGTAGGGAGGATCACTCGTTCCAGAGCTAAGGAGCTGGCTAAGGAACTTCATGCACTTATGGCAGAAGGATTATGCAACCTACCAGCTATTCAAGTCTTCAACATCTTCAACCAGAAGACTTCACCCGGTAATGATAACTAAGTAACTTAGGTGAGGAGTCTGTACTCTTTTTCCCATGATGAGTTTTGTCCCATTGGGTTTTCTCAACATGGTTTTTAATGAGGCAGATGAATCACTACGTCAAGTTACTTAGGAGTCATTGCCAATGGGTAATAAACGTATGAGCTACTTTGGCCTTATACTTAGTATTTTCAGGCGCACCAATTAGGATTCTGTGGAATGGGACGCCTTGTTGTTTTATTCTTTACTTTGGACGCTTTGTTGTTTTCGTTTTTTAGACGCCATGCTGTTTGGTTTTTAGGGTAGTATAAGACTTGTATTACGCCTCCTTTTGTAAAACAGCGAAGAACTAAGTGTTAAACAGACAGCCATTGCTGCATTTCTTCTCTCACCCTTTGATCTCTTGAATGTGTTCTTGTGGATCCGAGTTTCTATTCACCAAGTGTTCTTGAAACTCTACTATCTGTTACTTCCATTTTACCACTTAAATCAATCCATTAAACCCTTAATACCGTTCTAATCTCATTTCACAACTACCATTTTCCCTTCATACGATCATCATTCACCATCCCGCGATCATCACCTGATCTTCATCAGCCTGTCTTCAGAGTAGTTCCAGGGGAGATCGTGTCATGTGGTATCAGAGCCAACTCTGAACCAAAGGCTGAGAAACCCTAAAACCCCTCTTTTTCTTTTTTTTTTTTTGTTAAATCGTTTGTCCTAAGAGTCTTAGGTTTGCCTTTTTCGTTTGTTTCATAAAAGTTAGTGTTTGTTTTCGATTTCCTAATAGCAATAGGTTTCGTGTTCTTTTCCCTGATAGTTTTAGGAGTTGTATTCCTTCCTTTTAAGCAACAAGTTTTTAAGAGATTAGAAATCACAAACCTTGTTATCTTGAGAACTTTTTACTTTGATTGTTGTTTTGATTGTCTCAGGTACCATGGAGCTTTCAGCAGAAGCCATGGAAGCTCTGAATCAAGCCATGGCGCAACAAATCAAAGAAGCTAATCAGTCAGTTGCTACTCAGCTGATGCAACAGATAGAGCAGCTCAACGACAAGTTTGAGACTCGGTTCAAAGATTTTCTGAAAGAGAACAGTGCTGCAGAAAGTGATTCATCCAAACCGCCCAGCCCTAGTGAAGCAATCCGCCTTGCCAAAGGAAAAGCACACATGGGAGCTTCTTCTAAACAACCCAGAGCTAACACTATAAGAACACCTGTTGGAAGGAAAGAAACCAGTGTAAACCGGCGAAGGAATGCTGAGGGTACAGGGAGGGAGAGACGCAGAGCTGATAGAACATCTCCACACCTCCGAGCTGAGAACATTGGTGGGCGCAGAGTCTATGTGGAGACAGAACCTGGATCTTCTGAAGGAGAAGAGAGATCAGACAACAGCTTTAATACTGTGAGGAGAGGCAGGAACAGAGGCAACAACCGAGATTATGAGCCATTGAAACAACAGCTGAAGCACCTCAAGATTCAGTTTCCTTCCTTCCACGGCACCAATGATCCAGAAGTTTACTTAGATTGGGAGAGAAAGATGGAATCAAACTTCTTGGTTCAAGGCACCTATGAGCTCAACAAGGTGAAGATAGCTGTTTCAGAGTTCAATGGCTATGCACTCTTGTGGTGGGAGCAGTTGGGAGTCACTAGAGAGAGGCACCACGAACTTCCTATTACCACCTGGGATCAACTGACCACGCAGATGAGGAGGAAGTTTGTTCCTGCACACTATCAGAGAGAGATTCTCAACAAGCTTAGGCGCCTCATACAAGGAACAAAGTCTGTTCGAGATTACTACCAAGAGCTGGAAACCTTGATGATTAGAGCCGATTTGAGAGAAGGAGAAGACATGGTGATGTCTAGGTTCTTGGGAGGACTTAACAGAGAGATTCAAGACAAGGTTGAGCTACAGAACTATGAGGATGTGCAAGAGATGGTGCATAAAGCAGAACTGATTGAAGCACAGATCAAGAGGAGAATTGGCAGACCAACCTTCACCTCCAACATACCAAAATCGAAAGAGTTCAACAAGCCAATCTCTACCCAGAACACAAAACCGGCTACAACAACAATCAAGGAAGAGGTTAAAACCGAGTTTAAACCAAGAGGAACTTCTACTAGCAACGTCAGATGCTTCAAGTGTCAAGGTATGGGGCATTACTCCAGAGATTGTCCTAATAAGAAGATGTTTTTGCTTCAAGAGGGAGGAGAGATTGTACCTCAAGACAGTTCAGAGAGTGAATCAGATGCTGGTACAGAAGGAGAAGAGGAAGCGGCAGCAGTTGGAGAGATGCTAGTGGCATGCAGGACTTTGAGTGTTCAGGTGCATCCAGATGATAGAGGTCAGAGAGAGAATCTCTTCCACACCAGATGTGTAGTTCAGGACAAGGTCTGCACCTTGATTATAGATGGAGGAAGTTGCACCAATGCCGCCAGTGAAGAGATGGTAAAGAAGCTTAATCTTAAAACCACTTCACATCCTAGACCTTACAAGCTGCAGTGGTTGGACAACAAAGGAGCCATCACCGTTTCTCAGCAAGTGCTTGTCAAGCTGGCCATTGGGAAGTATGAAGATGAACTCCTTTGTGATGTGGTTCCTATGAGGTCTAGCCATATGTTATTGGGGAGACCATGGCAGTATGACAGGAGAGTTCTTCATGATGGCTACACCAACAAGCAGACTTTTGAATTTAAGGGGCGCAAGGTCACTCTTCTACCACTTTCCCCCAGCGAAATCTACCAAGATCAACTTCACATGAACCGTAAAGATAAAGAGAAAGTCTCCAACAGTTTATACATCAACCACAGTGAGTTCAACAAGCTCTTTGATCCTGAGATGACCACTTTCATGTCTACAAAGAAACACTGGCTAGTACTAAACCATTAGAAGAACTTCCATATGAGGTGATAGAGATCATTGAGGAGTACAAGGATGTATTTCCAGAAGAGATACCTCCAGGCTTACCCCCAACTCGCGGAATTGAGCATCAGATTGATCTAGTGCCAGGATCAGTGCTACCAAACAAGCCGGCTTACAGAACCAACCCTGTAGAGACTAAAGAGCTTCAGAAACAAGTAGAAGAGCTGATGAGTAAAGGACATATCAGAGAGAGTCTCAGTCCATGTGCAGTACCAGTTCTGTTGGTTCCTAAGAAAGATGGAACATGGAGGATGTGTGTAGACTGCAGAGCAATCAACAACATCACAGTGAAGTACAGACATCCTATTCCAAGATTAGATGATATGTTAGATGAGTTATGTGGGTCAACAGTGTTCTCCAAAATCGATTTGAAGAGTGGTTATCATCAGATCAGAATAAAGGAGGGAGATGAGTGGAAGACTGCTTTCAAGACCAAGCAAGGGTTGTATGAGTGGTTAGTCATGCCGTTTGGTCTCACAAATGCTCCCAGTACCTTCATGCGTCTAATGAACCATGCCTTAAGACCATTCATTGGAGTTTTTGTTGTGGTCTACTTCGATGACATTCTCATCTACAGCAAAGGTTTGGAGGAACATCTAGGGCACATCCGCCAAGTTCTGGATGTTCTTCGTTCTCAATCCCTTTTTGCTAACTTCTCTAAGTGTTCATTCTGTACTACTGAGGTTGTCTTTCTAGGCTTTGTTGTTAGTGCAGAAGGAGTGAGGGTTGATGAAGAGAAGATCAAGGCAATCAAAGAATGGCCTACGCCTAAGAGTGTTGGGGAAGTGAGGAGCTTTCATGGATTAGCAGGATTCTACAGAAGATTTGTTCCAAGCTTTAGCATCCTTGCTGCACCATTAACTGAAGTCATCAAGAAGGAAGTTAGTTTCAGATGGGAGGAAGCACAAGAACAGGCTTTCACAGCCCTTAAAGAGAAGCTTATCAATGCCCCTCTTTTAGTTCTTCCTGATTTCCTTAAAACTTTTGAAATTGAATGTGATGCTTCAGGAGTTGGAATCGGTGCTGTATTGATGCAGGATAGGAAACCGGTGGCATACTTCAGTGAGAAGCTAGGAGGATCAACCGCCAACTATCCAACCTATGACAAGGAACTCTATGCATTGGTTCGAGCTCTTCAAACGTGGCAGCACTACTTGTGGCCCAAGGAATTCATCATTCATACAGATCATGAGTCTCTAAAGCACCTTAAAGGACACCAGGAGCTCAATAAAAGACACGCCAGATGGATGGAGTTCATAGAGACTTTTCCATACATCATTAAGTACAAGAAAGGTAAAGATAATGTAGTTGCAGATGCATTATCAAGGAGGTACACACTTGTCTCTACCTTAACTTCTAAGCTTAATGGATTTGAACATATAGTAGATCTCTATGAGACTGACATTGATTTTGCTGAGAGCTATGGCAAGTGCCATAAGTTTGCTTTTGAAAAATATCATAGACAGGATGGATATCTGTTTTATAACAATCGCCTGTGCATACCACGAGGATCTGTCAGAGAGTTATTGGTTAGAGAAGCTCATGGAGGTGGATTAGCTGGACACTTTGGAGTTGCTAAGACTCTACTTGGACTGCAAGATCACTTTTATTGGCCATACATGAAGACAAACGTTGAGAGGATTTGTTCTAGGTGTGCAGTTTGTAAGATGGCAAAGAGTAAGCTACAATCTCACGGTTTGTATACTCCTCTTCCTATTCCTTCTCAGCCTTGGACTCATATTTCTATGGACTTTGTGCTTGGCTTACCTCGAACCAGAAATGGTAGAGATTCGATTTTTGTAGTTGTTGACAGGTTCAGCAAGATGGCACACTTCATTGCTAGTCATAAGACAGATGATGCTGTCTACGTAGCTAACTTGTTTTTCAGGGAAGTAGTACGTCTACATGGCATGCCTCAAGTGATAGTTTCAGACAGGGATACCAAGTTTCTAGGGCACTTCTGGAGAACATTATGGGCTAAACTAGGAACCAAGCTTCAATTCTCAACTACATGTCACCCTCAAACTGATGGACAAACCGAGGTGGTGAACAGAACATTGTCAACACTTCTTAGGACGCTGGTAAAGAGTAACATCAAGTCATGGGAGGAGTGTCTACCACACGTGGAGTTTGCTTACAATCACGCTAAGCATTCTGCAACCCTCTTTTCTCCTTTTGAAATTGTCTATGGCTTTAACCCACAATCACCTCTAGACTTGATCCCTTTGCCTCTAAGTGTGAAATGTAGTTTAGATGGAAAAGAAAAGGCAGAACAGGTGAGGAAGATACACGCCAAGGCTAAGGAGAATATAGAGAAGAAGACTAAGAGGTATGAGAAGCATGCAAACAAGGGCCGAAAGGAGTTAATCTTTGAGGAAGGAGACTTGGTGTGGATTCATTTGAGGAAGGACCGATTTCCAGAAGAGAGGAAGAGCAAGCTTATGCCGAGGATGGATGGACCATTCGAAGTCATCAAAAGGATCAACAACAATGCCTACCAGATTGATCTTCAAGGTAAGTATAATATATCTCCATCATTCAATGTCTCTGACTTGCTTCCTTATGTTGCAGATACAGATTTGAGGACAAATCCTTTTCAAGAGGGAGAGGATGATATGATAGGGGATAGCACGGCAGCTAAGGAACTAGAGCAGGAACCGGAGATAGTAGGGAGGATCACTCGTTCCAGAGCTAAGGAGCTGGCTAAGGAAGTTCATGCACTTATGGCAGAAGGATTATGCAACCTACCAGCTATTCAAGTCTACAACATCTTCAACCAGAAGACTTCACCCGGTAATGATAACTAAGTAACTTAGGTGAGGAGTCTGTACTCTTTTTCCCATGATGAGTTTTGTCCCATTGGGTTTTCTCAACATGGTTTTTAATGAGGCAGATGAATCACTACGTCAAGTTACTTAGGAGTCATTGCCAATGGGTAATAAACGTATGAGCTACTTTGGCCTTATACTTAGTATTTTCAGGCGCACCAATTAGGATTCTGTGGAATGGGACGCCTTGTTGTTTTATTCTTTACTTTGGACGCTTTGTTGTTTTCTTTTTTTAGACGCCATGCTGTTTGGTTTTTAGGGTAGTATAAGACTTGTATTACGCCTCCTTTTGTAAAACAGCGAAGAACTAAGTGTTAAACAGACAGCCATTGCTGCATTTCTTCTCTCACCCTTTGATCTCTTGAATGTGTTCTTGTGGATCCGAGTTTCTATTCACCAAGTGTTCTTGAAACTCTACTATCTGTTACTTCCATTTTACCACTTAAATCAATCCATTAAACCCTTAATACCATTCTAATCTCATTTCACAACTACCATTTTCCCTTCATACGATCATCATTCACCATCCCGCGATCATCACCTGATCTTCATCAGCCTGTCTTCAGAGTAGTTCCAGGGGAGATCGTGTCACATGCTCTAGAAGATATCCCAAATGAAGATCTGTAACTGGTCTACTTGCCGATAATAGGGAAAAACGGACTTCTGATGAATCATACAAAGAAAATGGGGTAACTATGCTTGAAATAGTCATCTGGGACTCATAATAGTACAAGGAGAAACCTCTATTACTTGTATCTCATTCTGTAGAAGAGATCCCAAATCAAGATCCGAAACTGGTCCACTAACCGAAAATGGGAAAAACGGACTTCTGTTAAATCATACAAAGAAAATGGAGTAAATAGGCTTGAAAATTTCATCTGGGACTCATAATTGTAAAAGGAGAAGCCTCTATTACTTTTATCTCATTCGGTAGAAGAGATCCCAAATCAAGATCCAAAACTGGACTACTAGCCGAAAATGGGGAAAGTGGACTTCTGATGAATCATACAAAGAGAATGGAGTAAATAGGCTTGTTATTGTCATCTGGGACTCATAATAGTACAAGGAGAAGCCTCTATTACTTGTATTTCATTCCCTAGAAGATATCCCATTTGAAGATCCGAAACTGGTCTACTTGCCGTAAATTGGGAAAATGGACTTCTGATAAATCATACAAAGAAAATGGAGTAAATCGGCTTGAAATAGTCATCTAGGACTCATAATAGAATAAGTAGAAGCTTCTATTACTTATATCTCATGCCCTAGAAGATATCCCAAATGAAGATCTGTAACTGGTCTACTTGCCGATAATAGGGAAAAACGGATTTATGATGAATCATACAAAGAAAATGGGGTAACTATGCTTGAAATAGTCATCTGGGACTCATAATAGTACAAGGAGAAGCCTCTATTACTTGTATCTCATTCTGTAGAAGAGATCCCAAATCAAGATCCGAAACTGGTCCACTAACCGAAAATGGGAAAAAGGGACTTCTGATGAATCATACAAAGAAAATGGAGTAAATAGGCTTAAAATAGTCATCAGGGACTCATAATAGTACAAGGAGAAGCCTCTATTACTTGTATTTCATTCTGTAGAAGAGATCCCAAATCAAGATCCAAAACTGGTCTACTAGCCAAGAATGGGGAAAACGGACTTCTGATGAATCATACAAATAAAATGGAGTAAATAGGCTTGAAATAGTCATCTGGGACTTATAATAGTACAAGGAGAAGCCTCTATTACTTGTATCTTATTCCCAAGAAGATATCCCAAACGAAGATCGGTAACTGGTCTACTTTCCGAAAATGGGGAAAACGGACTTCTGATAAATCATACAAAGAAAATGGAGTAAATCGCCTTGAAATAGTCATCTAGGACTCATAATAGTACAAGTAGAAGCCTCTATTACTTATATCTCATGCCCTAGAAGATATCCCAAATGAAGATCTGTAACTGGTCTACTTGCCGATAATAGCGAAAAACGGACTTCTGATGAATCATACAAAGAAAATGGGGTAACTATGCTTGAAATAGTCATCTGGGACTCATAATAGTTCAAGGAGAAGCCTCTATTACTTGTATCTCATTCTGTAGAAGAGATCCCAAATCAAGATCCGAAACTGGTCCACTAACCGAAAATAGGAAAAACGGACTTCTGATGAATCATACAAAGAAAATGGAGTAAATAGGCTTGCAATAGTCATCAGAGACTCATAATAGTACAAGGAGAAGCCTCTATTACTTGTATCTCATTCCCTAGAAGATATCCCAATTGAAGATCCGAAACTGGTTTACTTGCGGGAAATAGGGAAAACGGGCTTCGGATGAATCATACAAATAAAATGGAGTAACTATGCTTGAAATTGTCATCTGGGACTCATAATAGTACAAGGAGAAGTCTCTTTTACTTGTATCTCATGTTGGAATTGTTTGCGGAAGTTTACAATAAAGGAGAGAAATGAATTAAGAACATGACGAACAAGAGAAAGAGGGTTAAGGAGGATTATTATTCCTTAAGTTAACTCATTACAATGATAGAAAGAGTCTATATATAGACTTATACAATGGTGAGTAACGGCTACATATGAAAGAGACACAAGGAATAAACAAGTGGATGTGGTCCTCACGGTGATAGTGACTGGTCAAGGGAAGCCTCCAACGTTCATATCCTTAAGTGTAACATGTGACCTTATCTTCTTTAGTCTAGAAACTAATGTGACCGTTGGTGTAGATAAAATGCCAACCATTCCCTTGCCTTGCACTCCACTTAGCTTGATATCATACCTTGCATCCCACTCTCGTCTATTTCCTTGAATGCCAAGTATGTGTACGGACACCATTCATCCTTCTGCTTTGATACTCCCCCTCAAGCTTTAACCATGGTGAATGGTTAGAGCTTGGAGCCATGAAGGATCACCTCATTAAAAACCTCAATGTAGAAAACCTTGTGGGACAAGACTACATTGAGGGAAAAAGAGTGTGATCTCCACGGCTAGCTGAGCTCAAGCTGAGATATCAACGAGTCTCATCCTAGAGTGGATGAACTCGCTTGTCGTCTGGTTGACTGCCTTGGTGAAGATGTCAGCTAGCTGATCTGAACTCTTGGTGTAGCATGGGAGAATGACTCCAAGTTGCACTTGCTCCCTGACTTTATGACAATCCACCTCTATATGCTTGGTCCTTTCATGGAAGACCGAGTTTGATGATATATGCATAGCCGCCTGATTATCACAATGCATTGTGATCGGTGTTCTTGTCTCTCGCCCGAGGTCTTTGAGGAGGTTTCTTAGCCACATTAGCTCGGTAGTTAGCCTTCTCATAGCTCGGTATTCCGCTTCGGCACTAGAGCATGCTACCACATTTTGCTTCTTGCTCTTCCAAGTGACTAGATTCCCTCCAATGAATGTGCAATAGCCAGTAGTGGATCTTCTGTCTACACGGTCTCCTGCCCAATCTGCATCACAGTATCCTACTAGCTCTGAGCTTCCATTGCACCCCATCCAAATGCCATGACCAATCGTTCCTTGAACATAGCTGAGAATGCGCTTGACCATGTTCCAATGATACATCTTTGGAGCTTTCATGTATTGGCTAACCTGATTCACAGCAAAGCACAAGTCAGGTCTGGTTATTGTAAGATAGATTAGCTTACCAACCATCCTGCGATATTGTGTGACATCTTCAAAGGGTTCATCCTCTAGCTCCCCCTTTCGGTCCACTTTGTAGCTATCTTCAAGAGGGGGTTTAGCTACTTTATCTCCAAGGTTTCCTGTTTCACTCAACATATCAAGCATATATTTTCTTTGTGAGAGAAACAAGCCTTCTTTAGATCTACAAACTTCGATACCTAAGAAGTATTTTAGTTCACCTAGATCTTTAATATCAAAAACAGTTTTTAAATAGTCTTTAGTAGCTTGAATGTTTACCTTGTCATTCCCAGAGATGATTATATCATCTACATAGATGAGAATGACTACTATACCTTCTTGGCTGGTGAGAGTGAATAAGGTGTGATCCGCTTCTGATCTGCTGAATCCCCTATCGAATAGAACTCTACTCAACCGGTGGTACCAAGCTCTTGGCGATTGCTTGAGACCATAAATCGCCTTTCTCAGCCTTAGTACTTTGCCATGGGCAACCTCTTTGTCTACACCAGGTGGTGGTGTCATGTAGACTTCCTCCTCAATCTCTCCTTGTAGAAATGCATTCTTCACATCCATTTGCCAAAGATCCCATTCCAGATTCACGGCAAGTGAGATGACAACTCTAACTGTGTGGAGCTTCGCCACTGGTGCAAAGGTGTCTCCATAGTCTTCTCTGTAAATTATAGAAGATTGTAGGATAAGGATTCGACTCTCATGATAGGAAAATGTGAAAAAGTATTAGATGATGAAAAGTTATCTACAATGAAGGGGGATACACGGTTTATATAGAACACATTCTAGGTCTGAAAGGGTTACGCACAAAGCCACTATTGCGTCCTCATTCAGCCTTATACAAACCGTGTATGACTCACCCCTTTACAGCTCATAACGGTAACAAGAGGATAAGGGTGAAGGTACAGCGCTATAAGACAAAGTGTACTGCCACCTTATCCCTTTAGCCTTTTATCCTCTTTTTCCCTCTTCTTTCTAATACAAACTAACTTCCTTATTACTCAAGTAACTGTATTTTACTATGTAACTATTAATTAGTTACTAGTAAATACCTTCTTGATTAACACTCCCCCTCAAGTTTATACTACAATACTGATTGTGTATAAACTTGGCACTTGCAAGGATAACCTCATTAAAAACCTAAGCTTGGAAAACCACGTGGGACAAAACCAAGCTTAGGGAAAAAGAGTATTATCCCTACAAGTTGGAGAGTCTCTCTCAAGGATGTGTTAGGTCTACAAGACCCAGCTTACCATGGATAAATTGGCAAACTTGGTTACTTGCTGCCTTGGTAAAAATGTCGGCCAATTGGTCCGAACTCTTAGTAAAACAAGGGAGAATTGTACCATCTTCGATCTTCTCTCTTGTCTTGTGGCAATCCGTCTCTATGTGCTTGGTCCTCTCGTGAAACACTGGATTAGTGGCTATATGGATGGCAGCTTGGTTGTCGCAATGGAAGGTGATTGGCGTCTTCTGCTCTATCCCGAAGTCCTTAAGTAGAGCCTTTAGCCAAGTTAGCTCATTTGTGAGCTTCTTCATCGCCCTATACTCTGCTTCAGCACTGGAACAAGACACCACCTTCTGCTTCTTTGTCTTCCAAGTCACAAGATTTCCACCAATGAAGGTGCAAAAGCCGGTTGTAGACTGCCTTGTGTTGCGATCTCCATTGTAATCTGCATCACAGTATCCCACTATTTCCGTGCTTGAATTTCTTCCCATCCAAATGCCTTTGCCAGGACTCCCTTTGATATATCTCAGAATCCTTTCCACCAGGCTCCAATGGTATACCGTAGGTACTTGCATGTGTTGAGCCACCTGATTCACAGCAAAAGAAAGATCAGGCCGAGTATATGTTAAGTATATGAGCTTACCCACGAGTCTTCGGTACTGTTCCGGGCAATGATATGGAGTATCATCCTTCTCCCCCTTTCGATTGACCTTGTATCCTTGCTCTAGTGGTGTGTCCACCGGTTTAGCTCCAAGTTTTCCTGTAAGCTTTAGAAGATCAAGTGCATATTTCCTTTGTGAGAGAAATAGTCCCTCCTTGGATCTACACACTTCAATCCCTAAGAAATACTTCAAAACACCCAAATCTTTAATATCAAAGGCTGAGTGCAAAGAGGACTTAATGGCTTGAATACCCTCTTTGTTACTCCCTGAAATAATCAAATCATCCACATAGACCAACACTACTACTATGCCATGAATATCTTGCTTAGTAAATAGAGTGTGATCAGAGTGTGACCTCTTGAAGCCATTAGCCAGTAGTGTAGAGCTTAACTTGTGATACCAAGCTCTTGGAGATTGTTTAAGCCCATAGATTGCTTTCCGAAGCCTTAAGACCTTTCCCGGAGCCACTATGTCTTCTAAACCCGGAGGAGGTGACATGTAGACTTCTTCTTCTAACTCCCCCTGAAGGAAAGCATTCTTGACATCCATTTGCCACAACTCCCAATCCAAATTAACTGCTAAAGAGAGAACCACTTTCACTGTATGTTGCTTAGCTACTGGAGCAAATGTTTCCCTATAGTCATCCCCATAAGTTTGGGTAAACCCTCTTGCAACCAGCCTTGCCTTATATCTCTCGATTTCACCATCACTCTTGTACTTAATGGTGAATACCCACTTTGAGCTAACACACTTCTTTCCTTTTGGTAGTTCTTCTTCAACCCAAGTTTGATTCCTCACCATAGCTTGAACCTCATCATCAACAGCATTAGTCCATTCCTTACTTTCCTTGGCTTCCTCATAGCTTTGTGGAATGAGTTCTACATCCAGCTTGCTGATAAAAGCTTTATGCTCCTCCGGAAGAAGGTCAATCGAACAAGTAGCTTGAATTGGATGAGCTACAGCTTGGCAGTTGTAGTAAACTCTCGTATTCTTCCACTTTGAAGGGGATTTCTTCTCTCTTGTACTCTTTCTTTGATTCTCCCGAGTGTAGACTGGATCTGGTGTAACTTGTGGAGCTTGATAGGTATCGTCATCGCTTGAAGATTCAATGAACTCTCCTTCACTAGACTGACCCGATTCAATGACCTCTCCTTCACTAGACTGACCCGTCTCCTCTGCCACTTCTTCACTAGACTGACCCGTCTCTGCCACTTCTTCACTAGACTTCTCTCCTCTATCACTTTCTTGGTGATCATCCAAAAGATCCTGAGGTGCATTGTTCTCATCCTCTCTAACTTCATGCACATCCTCATTTGGAAAAGATGGAGCTTCCTTTTCTGCCTGAGGGGAGCTTGCATTCCCTAAGTGCTCCAGAATTCGTCGGAGGCTTGAAGCTCTATCAGCGGTTGAGTTAGGTAGGTCCTTCACACTCTCCCAACTCTTTTCCCCAAAGTAGGCTTTGTCTTCCAAAAACTTGACATCCCTTGACACATAGTACCGGTTGGTGACTGGATCGAAGCACTTGTAGCCCTTCTGAGTTGTTGAGTATCCAATGAATACGCACTTGTTACTCTTAGGCTCCAGCTTGTTCCTTAAGTCACCTGGAACAAACACAAAAAACACAGACTACCAAACACCCTCAAATGGTCAATACTAGGATTTGAGTTATTTAGGATTTGGAAAGGAGATTTATCATCAAGGATACGAGTTGGTGTTCGGTTGATGAGATAGCAAGCTGTCATTACTGCATCGCCCCAAAACCTCTTAGGCATGTGTTTTTGAAATAGCATAGCCCTTGCCACCTCCATTAGGTGCCTATTCTTTCTCTCAGCAACACCATTTTGTTGGGGGTTATATGGGCAGCTGGTTTGATGAAGAATTCCACATTTCTCTAAGTGTTCTTTGAGCTTGTTGCTTGTATATTCACCTCCATTATCTGTTCTTAAAATCTTAATCTTTGCATCAAAGTAGTTAGTCACATAGTTTTGAAAGTTTATAAATGCATCATGAACTCTATCCTTAGATGGCATCAAGGTTACCCAAGTATACTTAGATTTCTCATCTATAAATGTGACAAAATACTTATGGTTATCTCTAGATGCACACGGTGAAGACCACACATCAGAATGCACAAGATCAAAACATTTTTCATAAATCGCACTAGACTTAGGAAAAACAGCTTTGCAATGTTTGCCTAATATGCATGCTTCACAATTTGCACAATCATAAGAAAAAACCAGGCATAAGTAAACTTAAAGCTCTAGAATGAGGGTGACCAAGTCTTTCATGCCATAAAACAACAGATGTCTTAACAGAGTTTGCAAAGATAGAAGAAACATTATTCTTAGAAACAGAATTTAAAGAGATGTCTTGGAACACATATAAGTCATCCTTGGTGCTGCCTTGCCCAAACACTTTTCCACTCTCAATATCCTGCAACTTAACATCATTAGGACTAAAAATAGCTAAACAGTTTAAGTCCTTAGTAGTTTTCTTTACAGAAAGAAGATTAGAGGTGAACTTAGGCATATAAAAGGCACTTAGCTTCTTGTTAAACACATTAATATAACCTATACCTTCTATTGGCACATTATGACCATTTGCAACCTTAACATTCCCTAAAGCCGGTTTAATGTTCTCTAACAACTTAGGATTACTAATCATATGGTGAGAAGCTCCTGAGTCTAATACTAATGAGTTTAAATCACTAGAGTTAGAAGATAAGAGAGATATACCGCCTGGATGTAACTTAGATGCAATGGATTGAAGGAGGCTCTCTAGATCAGCTTTGTTCATCACAATGGTCTCCTGAGAGGTGGAAGCTGAGCTCTTGTCTTGTATAGCTTGTAAAGCCTTCTCATGATGACCGAACTGCACCATAGCTCTTTCAGCATTTTCGGAGCCTTCACTTGCTTCTGCCACATTCGCCTTCATCTTGTCCTTCTTGAACTTATCTGGCTTTAAATGAGGGTGTAGGATCCAGCATTTGTCTTTGAGATGACCCTTTTTCTCACAATGCTCACAAACCCATGTCTTCTTGTCTCCATGTTTTGCCACTCCCACCTTGTTAGCCGTAGGTAGACTTGCATTCTTGTTGCCAAACAGCTCCTGATTGCCATACTCCTTTTGTATCTTAGCACAAACTTGCTCTAGGGTAGGAATCTTGTCTTCTCTCAAGATGTGCTGGATTACATCAGTATAGCCTTGATTCAGAGACAGAAGCAACCCAAACACACGATCTTGCTCTCTTCTCTCCTTGAGTGTCTTAGCATCAGTGGTAAAGGGTCTCAACATATCCAACTCAGCAACCAACGATCTATACCTTCCGAAATGGGTGTTGAAGTCACTCTCTTCTTGGCTCAGATTTCCGAGAGCTTTCTTGATACCATAGACCCGAGTCAAGTTAGACTCATTGCCGAAGACACTTGTAAGAGTATCCCACAGCTCCTTAGCAGTCTCACAGTACGAATAGCCTTCTAGAATTGACGCCTCTAGTGAGCAGTGTAGAGCAGTCAGCACATTCAGATCATACTGCTTCCAAGTATCTTCATCCAGACCTCTATCAATTGCCTTTAGCTCTTCATAGGTGAACTCAATGTGTTTTGTGAGCTTCCTTCCTCCTAACACATTCAGAGTTGTTCGCTTCCACAACAGAAAGTTGTTCCCATTTAGAGTTACCGCAAATCTCAAGTCTTTGAAGGTGTCATTCATCTTGCCATCATACACCGTAACAGGCATAGGAGCTTGTTGAAGAGCAGCCATCACCAAAGCTTAAGTATTTCGCTTATTGAACACCAAAACTAACACTTTCCAAGACCAAAGATCCAACTTTTCGAACCTTCCTTACTCAAACCACAAGCCAAACCGCAACACTAATCTATCCACAACCTTTGCCTTAAACTGATTCCTCTAGACTAAACCTTTCAACCAGAGAGAGAGATAAAGCTCAAACCTTTACTTTTCCAGATCTGACTTGCTTCACCTTCTTAGCTCGGTTTGATGCTTCAGCTTAACTCATAAGAACCAGCTTCAACCCAGAATAGCTTTTGCCACGGATTAACTCACAAGAACTTCTCTCAAACACAAGAATCGAACAAGAAAGCCAAGATTTAAGACTCAAGAATCACAAAACCTGGCTCTGATACCATGTAAATTATAGAAGATTGTAGGATAAGGATTCGACTCTCATGATAGGAAAATGTGAAAAAGTATTAGATGATGAAAAGTTATCTACAATGAAGGGGGATACACGGTTTATATAGAACACATTCTAGGTCTGAAAGGGTTACGCACAAAGCCACTATTGCGTCCTCATTCAGCCTTATACAAACCGTGTATGACTCACCCCTTTACAGCTCATAACGGTAACAAGAGGATAAGGGTGAAGGTACAGCGCTATAAGACAAAGTGTACTGCCACCTTATCCCTTTAGCCTTTTATCCTCTTTTTCCCTCTTCTTTCTAATACAAACTAACTTCCTTATTACTCAAGTAACT
Organism: Thlaspi arvense; assembly: GCA_911865555.2. Classification (NCBI taxonomy): domain Eukaryota; kingdom Viridiplantae; phylum Streptophyta; class Magnoliopsida; order Brassicales; family Brassicaceae; genus Thlaspi; species Thlaspi arvense. Next base: position 43,550,683 of record OU466857.2, read on the forward strand.
GTATTTTACTATGTAACTATTAATTAGTTACTAGTAAATACCTTCTTGATTAACATTCTCCATAGGTTTGAGTGAATCCTCTTGCTACTAGCCGAGCCTTATACCTTTCTATTTCCCCGTTGCTTTTGTATTTGATAGTGAAGACCCATCTTGAGCTCACGGTTTTCTTCCCTTTAGGCAATGTAGCCTCATCCCAAGTGTGATTCTTCTCTATAGCACCCCTTTCCTCACTGATTGCATTCCGCCATACCTCATACTCTACTGCTTTTTCGTAAGATCTAGGTACCTGACCTTGCTCCAATGCTACTAGGAAGGCTTGGTGCTCCTTTGGAAACTGAGCGAAAGAGCAAGTTACTTGAGTAGGATGAGCTACTGCATTGCCGTTGTAGTACACTCTGGTGTTAACCCAATTTGATGGATTCGGCCTTTCCCTAGTGCTTCTCCTTAGGGCTGCTGGAGCAGGAGCTGGAGCCGGAGCTTGTTCTGCTTGTTGTTGTAGGCGCTCTAAGCGTTGACTCCTTCTTAGCGGTACAACGTGAGGAGAGGAGCTAGGGTGTTCCGGAGACCGAACTGGTGTGGGGCTTTCCAAGTTTGCTTCTGCTTGATCATGAGCATTATCTTGGGTCTCCAAGTTTGCTTGTTCCTCATTTCCCCCCTCAGGATCAACAGCAGGAGCACTAGTAGGTGTTGTTACCCCAAGGTGGTCTAGGATGAGCCGTAAGCTAGCTGCCCTATTAGAGTTAGAGGTAGATAGCCCTTGTAGGTCCTCCCACGGTTGTTTGGCATAGAAGCTTTCTGACTCTAAGAATTTGACATCACGAGAGACTATGACCCGGCGTGTATCATGGTTGTAGCATTTGTACCCCTTTTGGGTAGTAGAGTAGCCAATGAACATACACCTCATGCTTTTAGCTTCCAGTTTTGTTCTATGATCCCCTGGAATAAAGGCAAAACACACACAACCAAACACTCGTAAGTGATCAAGAGAGGGTTTAGTTGAGTTGAGTACCTCATAGGGTGAGGAGTCATGGAGAACTTTGGTAGGAATTCGGTTGATCAAGTAGCAAGCTGTAAGGACAGCATCGCCCCAAAACCGCTTTGGTACATTATGTTGAAACATCATGGATCTCGCCACCTCCATTAGATGTCTGTTTTTCCTCTCAGCTATACCATTCTGTTGAGGTGTGTAGGGGCAGCTAGTTTGATGAATGATTCCATGTGAAGTGAGATGTTCTCTGAAAACATTGCTTGTGTATTCGCCTCCATTATCTGATCTAAAGATCTTAATCTTGGCATTAAAATGGTTAGTGATATGATTTTGAAAATTTTTAAATGCCTCAAAGATTCTATCCTTGGATGGAAGGAGAGTTACCCAAGTATACTTAGATTTTTCATCTATAAAAGTGACAAAATATTTGTTTTGATCTCTAGATTCACATGGTGATGACCAAACATCTGAATGCACTAAATCAAAACATTTTTCATAGATAGTAGATGACTTGGGAAACACAGTCCTACAATGTTTTCCTAAGATACAAGCCTCACATTCATCATTTTTAAAACTAACTTTAGGTAATAAATGACTCAATGCACGAGCATGAGGATGACCTAATCTAGCATGCCAAATTGCATTATTAGCAGAAGCTACAACATTATTAGAAGATAAAAACTTAGTGTCTTCAAGAACATAGAGATCATCCTTAGTAGTCCCTTTTCCAAGCATTCTGTTGGTTTTAATATCCTGAAAACACACATCATTAGGTCCAAAGATAGCAATACAATCTAAATCAGTTGTAGCTTTCTTAACAGATAACAAATTAGAGGTAAAGGTTGGCATATAAAACGCTTTAGATGATCTATCAAAGAGTTTTAAATCTCCTATGCCTTTAATAGGCACCGTTTCTCCATTAGCAATCTCAACATTTCCTACTGTTGGCTTTAGGTTACTAATCAGATTTAAGTCACTAATCATATGATGTGAAGCGCCTGAATCTACAATCAATGGTTTAGTCCTAAGAGTATATGAAGAACTATAAGAGTTACCATAGTGCTTCATTACATGAAAGGAGGTACCAAGAGTGTTACCAGATTCCTTAAGCGCTTTGATCAGTGCATCTAGGTCTGATTTTGTCACGAATTGAGAGGAGTTAGCTGCTCCTTCTTCTCCAGCGGTTGTCTTAGATGATTCGCCCTTATGAGTGGTATTCTCGGCGGCATAGCTAGCCTTCCCTTCCTTCCACTTGCTAGGCTTGAGATGTGGGTGAAGGATCCAGCACTTGTCTTTAACATGCCCCTTTTTCTTGCAATACTCGCAGAATGAGCTCCTCCTTTCTTCAAACTGGTAAGCGCCCTTGTTGGCTGAGACAAGTTCCCCCTTTCCTCCAAATAAGCCGAGTGATCCTTGCTCCTTTTGGATTTGAGAACACACTTCTTCAAGGGTTGGCAACCGTTCTGCTCTAAGGAGGTGCTTGATGAGGTCATTGTAAGTTGAGCTGAGGGTCATGAGCAGGCCAAAGACTTTGTCTTGCTCTCTTCTGTCGTTCAGGACTTGAGGGTCAACTGTGCTTGGCCTTAGCATCTCCAGTTCTGCCCATAGTGCTCTGAATCTTCCAAAATGTTTAGTAAACTCCATATCTTCTTGCCTTAGATCATTGATAGCCTTCTTGACTTCAAATACACGGCTGAGATTGGAGATGTTGCCGAATACTTGCTTCAGAGTCCCCCATAGCTCTTTGGCGGTTTCACAGTGATATGATAGGGGATAGCACGGTAGCTGGAGAACCAGAGGAGGAACCGGAGATAGTAGGAAGGATCACTCGTTCCAGAGCTAAGGAGCTGGCTAAGGAAGTTCATGCACTTATGGCAGAAGGATTATGCAACCTACCAGCTATTCAAGTTTTTAACATCTTCAACCAGAAGACTCCACCCGGTAATGATAACTAAGTAACTTAGGTGAGGAGTCTGTACTCTTTTTCCCATGATGAGTTTTGTCCCATTGGGTTTTCTCAACATGGTTTTTAATGAGGCAGATGAATCACTACGTCAAGTTACTTAGGAGTCATTGCCAATGGGTAATAAATGTATGAGCTACTTTGGCCTTATACTTAGTATTTTCAGGCGCACCAATTAGGATTCTATGGAATGGGACGCCTTGTTGTTTTATTCTTTACTTTGGACGCTTTGTTGTTTTCTTTCTTTGACGCCATGCTGTTTGGTTTTAGGGTAGTATAAGACTTGTTTTACGCCTTCCTTTGTAAATCAGCGAAGAACTAAGTGTAATCAAACAGCCATTGCTGCATTTCTTCTCTCCCCCTTTGATCTCTTGAATGTGTTCTTGTGGATCCGAGTTTCTATTCACCAAGTGTTCTTGAAACTCTACTATCTGTTACTTCCATTTAACCCCTTAAATCGTTCCATTAAACCCCTTAATACCATTCTAATCTCACTCTACACTACCATTTTCCCTTTCACACGATCATCATCACCATTTCGCAATCATCATTTGATCTTCATCAGCCTATCTTCAGAGTAGTTCCAGGGGAGATCATGTCACACAGTATGAGTAAGCCTCCAAGATTTCATTGCTAAGGGAGCTTTGTAGAAGAGCAAGAACGGTCTGATCTTCCTTGTACCATTGGGTCTCTTCGGCTGGGACAATGACGGCTCCGGCGGCTGGTGGTGCTGCTCTAGGAGCATCGCTTGACACATGACTCCAAAGATCTCTTCCACACAAGGCGGTTCTTGTGGTTCTTGACCACAGCAAGTAGTTCACCCCTTTGAGGGTCACTGGTAAAGCCAATGGCTTGTTGTTCTCCAAGGCCATGTTTTAGATACTATGGACCGTTGGGCAAAGCAAGGAACCGTTGGGTAAACGGTTTTGGATGGTAAATTAGAGGTGATTTGAAGGTGAGCGAATGAGAGTATGGTGGAATGAGAGTGTTTTAGGCGGGTTAGAGAGTGTTTTAGGGGTGATTTAAAGTAAAAGAGGAGTGATTGAGAGCTACAGACCGTTGGGTAAAGATTAAGGATTTTCTGAAACTTGAAAGAGTGAAAACCGAGAGATGAAATCAAGAGGAGAGTGATGAGAATCAAAAGGTTGTAGTCCAAAGATCTACAAACCGCTCTGATACCATGTTGGAATTGTTTGCGGAAGTTTACAATAAAGGAGAGGGTTAAGGAGGATTATTATTCCTTAAGTTAACTCATTACAATGATAGAAAGAGTCTATATATAGAATTATACAATGGTGAGTAACGGCTACATATGAAAGAGACACAAGGAATAAACAAGTGGATGTGGTCCTCACGGTGATAGTGACTGGTCAAGGGAAGCCTCCAACGTTCATATCCTTAAGTGTAACATGTGACCTTATCTTCTTTAGTCTAGAAACTAATGTAACCGTTGGTGTAGATAACAATGCCAACCATTCCCTTGCCTTGAACTCCACTTAGCTTGATATCATACCTTGCATCCCACTCTCGTCTATTTCCTTGAATGCCAAGTATGTGTACGGACACCATTCATCCTTCTGCTTTGATATCTCATTCCCTAGAAGATATCCCAAATAAAGATCCAAAACTGGTTTACTTGCGGAAAATGGGAAAAACGGACTTCTGTTAAATCATACAAAGAAAATGGAGTAAATAGGCTTGAAAATTTCATCTAGGACTCATAATAGTAGAAGGAGATGCCTCTATTACTTTTATCTCATTCTGTAGAAGAGATCCCAAATCAAGATCTGAAACTGGTCTACTAGCCGAAAATGGGGAAAGTGGACTACTGATGAATCATACAAAGAGAATGGAGTAAATAGGCTTGTTATAGTCATCTGGGACTCATAATAGTACAAGTAGAAGCCTCTATTACTTGTATCTCATACCCTAGAAGATGTCCCAAATCAAGATCCGAAACTGGTCTACTTGCCGAAAATGGGGAAAACGGATTTCTGATGTATCATAGAAATAAAATAGAGTAAATAGGCTTGAAATAGTCATATATGACTCATAATAGTACAAGGAGAAGCCTCTATTTCTTGGATCTCATTCTGTAAAAGATATCCCAAATCAAGATCTGAAACTGGTCTACTAGCCGAAAATAACGAAAACGGTTTTCTGATGAATCATACAAAGAAAATGGAGTAAATAGGCTTGAAATAGTCATCTGGGACGCATAATAGTACAAGTAGCAGCCTCTATTACTTGTATCTCATTCCCTAGAAGATATCCCAAATAAAGATCCATAACTGGTCTACTTGCGGAAAATGGGAAAAACGGACTTCTGTTAAATCATACAAAGAAAATGGAGTAAATAGGCTTGAAAATTTCATCTGGGACTCATAATTGTACAAGGATATGCCTCTATTACTTTTATCTCATTCTGTAGAAGAGATCCCAAATCAAGACATGAAACTGGTCTACTAGCCGAAAATGGGGAAAGTGGACTACTGATGAATCATACAAAGAGAATGGAGTAAATAGGCTTGTTATAGTCATCTGGGACTCATAATAATACAAGGAGAAGCCTCTATTACTTGTATCTCATAACCTAGAAGATATCCCAATTGAAGATCCGAAACTGGTCTACTTGCCGAAAATTGGGAAAACGGACTTCTGATAAATCATACAAAGAAAATGGAGTAAATCAGCTCGAAATAGTCATCTGGGAATAATAATAGTACAAGGAGAAGCCTCTATTCCTTGGATCTCATTCTGTAAAAGATATCCCAAATCAAGATCCGAAACTGGTTACTTGCCGAAAATGGGGAAAACGGACTTCTGATGTATCATAGAAATAAAATGGAGTAAATAGGCTTGAAATAGTCATCTATGACTCATAATAGTACAAAGAGAAGCCTCTATTTCTTGGATCTCATTCTGTAAAAGATATCCCAAATCAAGATCTGAAACTGGTCTACTAGCCGAAAATAACGAAAACTGTTTTCTGATGAATCATACAAAGAAAATGGAGTAAATAGGCTTGAAATAGTCATCTGGGACGCATAATAGTACAAGTAGCAGCCTCTATTACTTGTATCTCATTCCCTAGAAGATATCCCAAATAAAGATCCATAACTGGTCTACTTGTGGAAAATGGGAAAAATGGACTTCTGTTAAATCATACAAAGAAAATGGAGTAAATAGGCTTGAAAATTTCATCTGGGACTCATAATTGTAAAAGGAGAAGCCTCTATTACTTTTATCTCATTCGGTAGAAGAGATCCCAAATCAAGATCCGAAACTGGACTACTAGCCGAAAATGGGGAAAGTGGACTTCTGATGAATCATACAAAGAGAATGGAGTAAATAGGCTTGTTATTGTCATCTGGGACTCATAATAGTACAAGGAGAAGCCTCTATTACTTGTATTTCATTCCCTAGAAGATATCCCAATTGAAGATCCGAAACTGGTCTACTTGCCGAAAATTGGGAAAATGGACTTCTGATAAATCATACAAAGAAAATGGAGTAAATCGGCTTGAAATAGTCATCTAGGACTCATAATAGTACAAGTAGAAGCTTCTATTACTTATATCTCATGCCCTAGAAGATATCCCAAATGAAGATCTGTAACTAGTCTACTTGCCGATAATAGGGAAAAACGGACTTATGATGAATCATACAAAGAAAATGGGGTAACTATGCTTGAAATAGTCATCTGGGACTCATAATAGTACAAGGAGAAGCCTCTATTACTTGTATCTCATTCTGTAGAAGAGATCCCAAATCAAGATCCGAAACTGGTCCACTAACCGAAAATGGGAAAAACGGACTTCTGATGAATCATACAAAGAAAATGGAGTAAATAGGCTTGAAATAGTCATCAGGGACTCATAATAGTACAAGGAGAAGCCTCTATTACTTGTATTTCATTCTGTAGAAGAGATCCCAAATCAAGATCCAAAACTGGTCTACTAGCCAAGAATGGGGAAAACGGACTTCTGATGAATCATACAAATAAAATGGAGTAAATAGGCTTGAAATAGTCATCTGGGACTTATAATAGTACAAGGAAAAGCCTCTATTACTTGTATCTTATTATCAAGAAGATATCCCAAACGAAGATCAGTAACTGGTCTACTTTCCGAAAATGGGGAAAACGGACTTCTGATAAATCATACAAAGAAAATGGAGTAAATCGGCTTGAAATAGTCATCTAGGACTCATAATAGTACAAGTAGAAGCCTCTATTACTTATATCTCATGCCCTAGAAGATATCCCAAATGAAGATCTGTAACTGGTCTACTTAGCGATAGTAGTGAAAAATGGACTTCTGATGAATCATACAAAGAAAATGGGGTAACTATGCTTGAAATAGTCATCTGGGACTCATAATAGTTCAAGGAGAAGCCTCTATTACTTGTATCTCATTTTGTAGAAGAGATCCCAAATCAAGATCCGAAACTGGTCCACTAACCGAAAATGGGAAAAACGGACTTCTGATGAATCATACAAAGAAAATGGAGTAAATAGGCTTGTAATAGTCATCAGAGACTCATAATAGTACAAGGAGAAGCCTCTATTACTTGTATCTCATTCCCTAGAAGATATCCCAATTGAAGATCCGAAACTGGTTTACTTGCAGAAAATAGGGAAAACGGGCTTCGGATGAATCATACAAATAAAATTGAGTAACTATGCTTGAAATTGTCATCTGGGACTCATAATAGTACAAGGAGAAGTCTCTTTTACTTGTATCTCATTCCCTAGAAGATATCCCAAATAAAGATCCAAAACTGGTTTACTTGCGGAAAATGGGAAAAAAAAAAAAAAAAGGACTTCTGTTAAATCATACAAAGAAAATGGAGTAAATAGGCTTGAAAATTTCATCTGGGACTCATAATAGTACAAGGAGATGCCTCTATTACTTTTATCTCATTCTGTAGAAGAGATCCCAAATCAAGATCTGAAACTGGTCTACTAGCCGAAAATGGGGAAAGTGGACTACTGATGAATCATACAAAGAGAATGGAGTAAATAGGCTTGTTATAGTCATCTGGGACTCATAATAGTACAAGTAGAAGCCTCTATTACTTGTATCTCATACCCTAGAAGATGTCCCAATTGAAGATCCGAAACTAGTCTACTTGCCGAAAATTGGGAAAACGGACTTCTGATAAATCATACAAAGAAAATGGAGTAAATCAGCTCGAAATAGTCATCTGGGAATCATAATAGTACAAGGAGAAGCCTCTATTCCTTGGATCTCATTCTGTAAAAGATATCCCAAATCAAGATCTGCAATTGGTCTACTAGCCGAAAATAACGAAAACGGTTTTCTGATGAATCATACAAAGAAAATGCTGTAAATAGGCTTGAAATAGTCATCTGGGACTCATAATAGTACAAGGAGAAGCCTCTATTACTTGTATCTCATTCCCTAGAAGATATCCCAAATAAAGATCCATAACTGGTCTACGTATGGAAAATGGGAAAAACGGACTTCTGTTAAATCATACAAAGAAAATGGAGTAAATAGGCTTGAAAATTTCATCTGGGACTCATAATTGTACAAGGAGATGCCTCTATTACTTTTATCTCATTCTGTTGAAGAGATCCCAAATCAAGACATGAAACTGGTCTACTAGCCAAAAATGGGGAAAGTGGACTACTGATGAATCATACAAAGAGAATGGAGTAAATAGGCTTGTTATAGTCATCTGGGACTCATAATAATACAAGGAGAAGCCTCTATTACTTGTATCTCATAACCTAGAAGATATCCCAATTGAAGATCCGAAACTGGTCTACTTGCCGAAAATTGGGAAAACGGACTTCTGATAAATCATACAAAGAAAATGGAGTAAATCAGCTCGAAATAGTCATCTTGGAATAATAATAGTACAAGGAGAAGCCTCTATTCCTTGGATCTCATTCTGTAAAAGATATCCCAAATCAAGATCCGAAACTGGTCTACTTGCCGAAAATGGGGAAAACGGATTTCTGATGTATCATAGAAATAAAATAGAGTAAATAGGCTTGAAATAGTCATCTATGACTCATAATAGTACAAGGAGAAGCCTCTATTTCTTGGATCTCATGCTGTAAAAGATATCCCAAATCAAGATCTGAAACTGGTCTACTAGCCGAAAATAACGAAAACGGTTTTCTGATGAATCATACAAAGAAAATGGAGTAAATAGGCTTGAAATAGTCATCTGGGACGCATAATAGTACAAGTAGCAGCCTCTATTACTTGTATCTCATTCCCTAGAAGATATCCCAAATAAACATCCATAACTGGTCTACTTGCGGAAAATGGGAAAAACGGACTTCTGTTAAATCATACAAAGAAAATGGAGTAAATAGGCTTGAAAATTTCATCTGGGACTCATAATTGTAAAAGGAGAAGCCTCTATTACTTTTATCTCATTCAGTAGAAGAGATTCCAAATCAAGATCCGAAACTGGACTACTAGCCGAAAATGGGGAAAGTGGACTTCTGATGAATCATACAAAAAGAATGGAGTAATAGGCTTGTTATTGTCATCTGGGACTCATAATAGTACAAGGAGAAGCCTTTATTACTTGTATTTTATTCCCTAGAAGATATCCCAATTGAAGATCCGAAACTGGTCTACTTGCCGAAAATTGGGAAAATGGACTTCTGATAAATCATACAAAGAAAATGGAGTAAATCGGTTTGAAATAGTCATCTTGGACTCATAATAGTACAAGTAGAAGCCTCTATTACTTATATCTCATGCCCTAGAAGATATCCCAAATGAAGATCTGTAACTGGTCTACTTGTCGATAATAGGGAAAAACGGACTTCTGATGAATCATACAAAGAAAATGGGGTAACTATGCTTGAAATAGTCATCTGGGACTCATAATAGTACAAGGAGAAGCCTCTATTACTTGTATCTCATTCTGTAGAAGAGATCCCAAATCAAGATCCGAAACTGGTCCACTAACCGAAAATAGGAAAAACGGACTTCTGATGAATCATACAAAGACAATGGAGTAAATAGGCTTGAAATAGTCATCAGGGACTCATAATAGTACAAGGACAAGCCTCTATTACTTGTATTTCATTCTGTAGAAGAGATCCCAAATCAAGATCCAAAACTGGTCTACTAGCCAAAAATGGGGAAAACGTACTTCTGATGAATCATACAAATAAAATGGAGTAAATAGGCTTGAAATAGTCATCTGGGACTTATAATAGTACAAGGAGAAGCCTCTATTACTTGTATCTTATTCCCAAGAAGATATCCCAAACGAAGATCCGTAACTGGTCTACTTTCCGAAAATGGGGAAAACGGACTTCTGATAAATCATACAAAGAAAATGGAGTAAATCGGCTTGAAATAGTCATCTGGGACTCATAATAGTACAAGTAGAAGCCTCTATTACATGTATTTCATTGCCTAGAAGATATCCCAAATGAAGATCTGAAACAGGTCTACTTGCCGAAAATGGGAAAAACGGATTTCTGATTAATCATGAAAAGAAAATGGAGTAAATAGGCTTGAAATAGTCATCTGGGACTCATAATAGGACAAGAAGAAGCCTCTATTACTTGTATCTCATTCCCTAGAAGATATCCCAAATAAAGATCCATAACTGGTCTACTTGCGGAAAATGGGAAAAACGGAATTCTGTTAAATCATACAAAGAAAATGGAGTAAATAGGCTTGAAAATTTCATCTGGGACTCATAATTGTAAAAGGAGAAGCCTCTATTACTTTTATCTCATTCGGTAGAAGAGATCCCAAATCAAGATCCAAAACTGGACTACTAGCCAAAAATGGGGAAAGTGGACTTCTGATGAATCATACAAAGAGAATGGAGTAAATAGGCTTGTTATTGTCATCTGGGACTCATAATAGTACAAGGAGAAGCCTCTATTACTTGTATTTCATTCCCTAGAAGATATCCCAATTGAAGATCCGAAACTGGTCTACTTGCCGAAAATTGGGAAAATGGACTTCTGATAAATCATACAAAGAAAATGGAGTAAATCGTCTTGAAATAGTCATCTAGGACTCATAATAGTACAAGTAGAAGCCTCTATTACTTATATCTCATGCCCTAGAAGATATCCCAAATGAAGGTCTGTAACTGGTCTACTTGCCGATAATAGGGAAAAACGGACTTCTGATGAATCATACAAAGAAAATGGGGTAACTATGCTTGAAATAGTCATCTGGGACTCATAATAGTACAAGGAGAAGCCTCTATTACTTGTATCTCATTCTGTAGAAGAGATCCCAAATCAAGATCCGAAACTGGTCCACTAACCGAAAATGGGAAAAACGGACTTCTGATGAATCATACAAAGAAAATGCAGTAAATAGGCTTGAAATAGTCATCAGGGACTCATAATAGTACAAGGAGAAGCCTCTATTACTTGTATTTCATTCTGTAGAAGAGATCCCAAATCAAGATCCAAAACTGGTCTACTAGCCAAAAATGGGGAAAACGGACTTCTGATGAATCATACAAATAAAATGGAGTAAATAGGCTTGAAATAGTCATCTGGGACTTATAATAGTACAAGGAGAAGCCTCGATTACTTGTATCTTATTCCCAAGAAGATATCCCAAACGAAGATCCGTAACTGGTCTACTTGCCAAAAATGGGAAAAACAGACTTCTGTTAAATCATACAAAGAAAATGGAGTAAATAGGCTTGAAAATTTCATCTGGGACTCATAATAGTACAAGGAGAAGCTTCTATTACTTGTATCTCATTCTGTAGAAGAGATCCCAAATCAAGATCCGAAACTGGTCTACTAGCCGAAAATGGGGAAAACGGACTTCTGATGAATCATACAAAGAAAATGGAGTAACTATGCCTGAAATAATCATGTGGGACTCATAATAGTACAAGGAGAAGTCTCTATTACTTGTATCTTATTCTGTAGAAGAGATCCCAAATCAAGATCCGAAACTGGTCTACTAGCCGAAAATGGGGAAAACGGACTTTTGATGAATCATACAAAGAAAATGGAGTAAATAGGCTTCAAATAATCATCTGGGACTCATAATAGTACAAGCAGAAGCCTCTATTACTTGTATCTCATTCCGTAGAAGAGATCCCAAATCAAGATCCAAAATTAGTCTACTAGCCAAAACTGGAGAAAATGGACTTCGGATGAATCATACAAATAAAATGAAGTAAATAGGCTTTAAATAGTCATCTGGGACTCATAATAGTACAAGGAGAAGCCTCTATTACTTGTATCTCATTCCCTAGAAGATATCCCAAATGAAGATCTGAAACTGGTCTACTTGCCGAAAATGGGGAAACAGACTTCTGATGAATCATACATAGAAAATGGAGCAAATAGGCTTGAAATAGTCACCTATGACTAAAAATAGTACAAGGAGAAGCCTCTATTACTTGTATCTCATTCCGTAGAAGAGATCCCAAATCAAGATCTGAAACTGGTCTACTAGCCGAAAATAGGGAAAACAGGATTCTAATGAATCATACAAATAAAATGGAGTAACTAGGCTTGGAATAGTCATCTGGGACTCATAATAGTACAAAGAGAAACTTCTATTACTTGGATCTCATTCTGTATAAGAGATCCAAAATGAAGATCCCAACCTGGTCTACTAGCCGAAAATGGGGAAAATGGACTTTTGATGAATCATGCAAAGAAAATGGAGTAAATAGGCTTGAAATAGTAATCTGAGACTCATAATAGTACAAGAAGAAGCCTCTATTACTTGTATCTCATTCCTTAGAAGATATCCAAATTTAAGATCCGAAACTGGTCTACTTGCCGAAAATGGGGAAAACGGAGTTCTGATAAATCATACAAAGAAAATGGAGTAAATCGGCTTGAAATAGTCATCTGGGACTCATAATAGTACAAGTAGAAGCTTCTATTACTTGTACCTCATTCCCTAGAAGATATCCCAAATGAAGATCTGAAACTGATCTTCTTGCCGAAAATGGGAAAAACGGATTTCTGATGAATCATAAAAGAAAATGGAGTAAATAGGCTTGAAATAGTCATCTGGGACTCATAATAGTACAAGGAGAAGCCTCTATTTCTTGTAACTCATTCCCCAGAAGATATCCCAATTGAAGATCCGAAACTGGTTTACTTGCGGAAAATAGGAAAAACGGGCTTCGGATGAATCATACAAATAAAATGGAGTAACTATGCTTGAAATTGTCATCTGGGACTCATAATAGTACAAGGAGAAGTCTCTTTTACTTGTATCTCATTCTCTAGAAGAAATCCCAAATAAAGATCCAAAACTGGTTTACTTGCGAAGAATGGGAAAAACGGACTTCCGTTAAATTATACAAAGAAAATGGAGTAAATAGGCTTGAAAATTTCATCTGGGACTCATAATAGTACAAGGAGATGCCTCTATTACTTTTATCTCATTCTGTAGAAGAGATCCCTAATCAAGATCTGAAACTGGTCTACTAGCCGAAAATGGGGAAAGTAGACTACTGATGAATCATACAAAGAGAATGGAGTAAATAGGCTTGTTATAGTCATCTGGGACTCATAATAGTAGAAGGAGAAGCCTCTATTACTTGTATCTCATACCCTAGAAGATATCCCAAAAGAAGATCCGAAACTAGTCTACTTGCCGAAAATTGGGAAAACAGAGTTCTGATAAATCATACAAAGAAAATGGAGTAAATCAGCTCGAAATAGTCATCTGGGAATCATAATAGTACAAGGAGAAGCCTCTATTCCTTGGATCTCATTCTGTAAAAGATATCCCAAATCAAGATCTGAAACTGGTCTACTAGCCGAAAATAACGAAAACGGTTTTCTGATGAATCATACAAAGAAAATGCTGTAAATAGGCTTGAAATAGTCATCTGGGACTCATATAAGTACAAGGAGAAGCCTCTATTACTTGTATCTCATTCCCTAGAAGATATCCCAAATAAAGATCCATAACTGGTCTACTTGCGGAAAATGGGAAAAACGGACTTCTGTTATATCATACAAAGAAAATGGTTTAAATAGGTTTGAAAATTTCATCTGGGACTCATAATAGTACAAGGAGATGCCTCTATTACTTTTATCTCATTCTATAGAAGAGATCCCAAATCAAGATCTGAAACTGGTCTACTAGCCGAAAATGGGGAAAGTGGACTACTGATGAATCATACAAAGAGAATGGAGTAAATAGGCTTGTTATTGATGAGGACATAGACCATATGACCGTACCGGGTCGAGAGGATGACGGTAGCAACGACCAGCAGCCCATACCGGTACGAAGGGAGCTGGACTCAAACACCATACCGTCCGTACATGGCTCTCCCATGACGCGTTCTAAGACCAGGAGGTTAAGAGAGGGGTTTAACGAGGCAATACTAACTCTTTTGAGCAACATGGACGTGGAGAACATACTTAGCCCCCAACCACTCTCCATTGCACCCGAACTAGACATTACTGAGGACTTTGCCAAAATGAGCCTCAAGGAGGATCCACCGGCCACAAACCAAGGTATGACCATTTACTTGACAGGAAATGGAGCTCAAAACAACAAGAATCTCACCAATGCCGTACCGGAGCGCCAAGATACGACCAAACCAAGCTTAAGAGCAGAGAAGGCATCAATGGAGCTAGAAGACACTTTAAACCAAGAACCAGGAGGAACTCTCGAGGAACCACCCCAACTTGACCTCAGAGGATATCAGGAAGATGAGGGCTTCAAGGAACTCGGACAATGCAGCCCAAGACCGGACCTAAACCACTACTTGCCAACCAAGGAACATGCGCGCCAAAACCAGGTATTTTCAGTTTATACGATTTGTGCAGGTAATGAGGCTTGCTTCAGTGGTTCTTAAGCCTTCCAACACACCAAGGTAACACCAGTTCGAGCCCTTAAGGCATCAAGAAAGTCGGCTTAGTTTTATTTCTTTTAGTTTAAGTGAACTTTCCTTTTTCATGTATTTTTGCCTTTGTGCGTTTTGCTCTTTTGTACTCTTTTGTTATGTCGTTTTGTTTTTATTTTTGGCCTTAGGGCTAGCTGACGAGCTGTTTATAAAGCTCCCCTGCAGCGTTGTATTTTTGCTCACCCTACATTATCAATAAAGACTGAACTTTCTTCCAAAAGCAATAGCCGCCGCTTTGCCTTTGTTCTTGCTTTGTTCTTGTTCGTGTGATTCGTGCAAGACCAAGTATTGCTGTATCAGGGAGCCCTCCATCCTCCCTGTGGTGCGATCATTCCACTTCATTACTCCATTCATTCGATCCCTCAAGAGAGAGCGTCATAGCCAGCTTGACAGATCCCATCTCGGCTCAAGGAGTGACCATCACGCCTTGTTCTATCATTTCACTCCTTTTGCCAACACAAGAGAGCGTCAAAGCCAGTGTGTTGTCTCCACCAAGCCACCTACTCTGATCACCGTAACACTCTCAACCGAGTATTACATCATCTGGTATCAGAGCAGAAGATTCTATCTTCGGTTTTCTATCCTTTACCTTTCATAGATCCGTTTCTGGTTGCTCTTGTTTTTTTCATTGTTGTTTGGTTTCTTTGCTTATCCTTATTGAAAAACCCATAAGAATCGTTTACTTGTTTTACTTAGTTTCGAGTATTAAGTTTTTATAAAAAAAAAAACCCAAAAGAATAGATCCGTGTTGCTTGTTTCATTTCCTTGTTTAAGTTGTTAAGTGTTTTCATAAAACCTATAAAAAAAAAAAAACCCATAAAAAGTTTTCCTCTTGTGTTTGCGTGTTGCTAGTTGTCTTTGATCATATTGCTTGATTATTAGACTAGTTAGTAATCTTTGTTAGTTGTTAATTCGTTGGTGCCTTGATACAAACTTAGGAGCTGAAGCTGACATCCCTACCATGAGACAAGCTCCAAGAACAAGATCAGGAACTAAAGACTTAGCTGATGGCTTCAACCAAGCAGTAGAGACGCTGATCACTTCCCAACACTTAGAGGATATGACTACTCAACTATGTCAACTAAGCATCGCCAAGGAAGCAGCAATGGCAAGGGCTTATCTAGACGAGGAGGGCATTGAGCAAGGAGACCTTCCCAACGAGCAAGCAGGCGGTTTAGACATCACCAACGACCCTCTCATCAAAAGCATAGGTTATACACGTGACTGGCCATTGATTCATGCCAACAAAGGAGTTTCCTTATTCACCATCACGTCAGCTAAGTAAACCGCCTCATTTGGAGCTAAACCAAGGTATGATCCGAATCCTTAATTTCCATATGGTTTAGTTCTACTAATCAATCTTTTCTGTTTTTTTGTTTTCTTGGTTTAGTTTTTATTTCATTTAAACTTTAGTATAAGGCATGTTGGCCACCTTTTATTTACATTTTCGTTTTAAGGCATTGTTAGCCAAGTAGTTTAACCTAAGGGTTTTGTAATCTGTTTCAAGTCCCCTAGAAGGGCAAAGCTGTTTGGACTGTTTATAAAGTCCCCTCACAGCCGTGTATTCTTTCACCATATCAATAAAGATCGAACTTCTTGGCTAAGTACCAAACTCTTGTTCTCTAAAGCTTAGTGTGATTCATTGCTTTGAGAGTTCTTTGTCTTATCAAGGCTTAGATCCATAAAGCCTTGTGGCGACTTTCGTTCCATCCTTCTATTCAGCTCATCCTTTAGTTCTTACAAATAGAGTGGCACAACTCTTTGTTTGAGCTCCATCTCGATCCACTTCCTTCCATAGTCCATCCACTGATTGCAAGCCGGAAGAGTTGAACAACCAGCGGCCCAATCCCATCATCCCTACACGGTTATCTGTTAGTAGGCGTGTGTCATCTGGTATCAGAGCCGAAAGGCTCCCTGAACAGGTGTACTCTATCCTTTGCATCTTTCTTTCTTAGTTTTCGCTTTGGTTCTTAGTTTCATTCATCATTCAAAAAATCATAAAAAGTTTTCATTATCTACTGTTTTGATTCGATTTTTCAATCTCAAAAACCCCAAAAGAAGTTTCATTATTGCATCAATTCGTGTTGTTTCATATCTTACAAAAAAAAAAAATTTCATAAAAATTATTCAGCTTTAAAGTTGCATTTTCGGTTCAAGAACTCTTTCCATAACGGTCATATTGCGAATTAGTTCTTACTTGTTTTGGATTAATTGCATATTGTCTTTACATTGTGAGGTTACCTTGCTAGTGATTAGGACGGTTCCTAGTATTGAGCATTAGGACTATAGCCCACAAGCTGTTGTTTTACTTGACTTATATTAGAACCCATTAAGCACTTGATCTTTGAAACTTTGTAGGTACTAAGATGGGAGAAGCCGATCAAGCTGATGTTATGAGGCAAATGCTCGAGTCTATTCAAGGCATCAATGCTAGGATGAATCAGTTGGAGCAGCGACTGCCACCACCACCTCCCGCCGGAGCTCCCAATGGCCCTAGAAACCGAGAGGGGACTCCCGTAACACAAGGGGGGAGTGAAACTGACGATGACATGCCGAGTTTGGAGGAAGACAATCCCAACCCGAGGCAAAGGAGGTACCATGATCGTCCTAGAAGAGGGAGAGGCCGAGAAGATGATCAACCGTGGCTTGGAGGAAAGGATATCAAGCTTACAGCGCCCACATTCGCCAGAAGAGTCAACCCCGAGGCATATGTAGATTGGGAGAGAAGAATGGAGTATATCTTCGACTACTACCAGTACCATGACGCCAAGAAGGTCTCCTTAGCAGCTGCACAACTCACCGAGAATGCTCTTGCCTGGTGGGACAGAGAAGTTTCGGAGAGAAGGAGACATAGACACGACCAGATCACCACTTGGGCAGAGATGCGATACCACTTGAGGAAGAGATATGTTCCTTCCTACTACCACCGAGACCTACAGAAGAAGTTCAGAAAGCTCACACAGGGTACTAGATCCGTTGAGGAGTACTTTGAGGAGTTTGAGCTACTCAAAAACCGCTTGGAGACCAACGAGACAGAAGAAACCCTCATGGCGCAGTTCATTGATGGGTTACATGACCGGATAGCAAGAAAGGTGGAGAGGACTACTTACCGAGACCTTGATGAGCTCCTACACTTGGCTGTACAAGCCGAGCAGCACGTCAAGAGGAAGTCAGCCTCTACTGCTAGAGCTAAGCCCACTTGGAGTTCACAGCCGAGAGAGCCTTTGATAGAGGCAAAGCACCAGAAGCAGCTTCCAAGTACAAGAAGCCGGTTGTAGAGACGTCTAAGGCAGCTGCTGGCGAGTCAAGCAAGCCCCAAAACCAGCGAGCTAGAGATGTTACATGCTTCAAGTGCCAAGGAAGAGGCCATTACGCTAGGGAATGTCCAAATCAACGGGTGATGCTACTCAAGGAGGATGGCGAGTATGAATCCCAAGATGAAGCCGAGGCCAAGTTTGATGAATCAGAGGAAGAAGTGACTGATTTTCCTGACGAGGGAGAGCTACTAGTGACCCGGAGAGTTCTCAGTGCCATGTTTGATCCAGAAACCATTCAGAGAGAGAACATCTTCCATACACGCTGTACCGTGAACACCAAGGTATGTAGTCTCATTATAGATGGTGGTTCGTGTACTAACGTGGCTAGTAAGTATCTTGTAGATAAGCTAGGTCTCAAGAAGACAAAGCACCCGAGGCCCTACAGACTCAAATGGCTGAATGACGAGACAGAGCTAAAGATAGGAGAGCAAGTGTTAGTACCATTCAGCATTGGCCAGTACGAGGATCAGGTTTTATGTGACGTAGTTCCCATGCAAGCAGGCCACATTCTGCTTGGTAGACCATGGCAGTTTGACAAGGAGACGATACACAATGGCCGTACCAACTTCTACAGCTTCTCTCACAACAAGAAGAAGCATAACCTTTCTCCACTTACACCCCAAGAAGTCTTTAATCTCCAAAAGGCTATGGACAAAGGGGCTAAGGTAAGTAAAACTAGCCTCTATGTTACTCCTAGTAATGTTTTAAAGGCTTTAGAATCCAAAACGCAGGTGCTACTAATGATCTTTAGAGAAGGGTTGTTTTCAGGTCAAGAGGAGACTGTTTTACCCGCCGAGATGAATGAGCTTTTGGAGAAGTTCAAAGATGTCTTCCCTGAGGAGATACCAGCTGGTTTACCACCCATCCGAGGCATTGAGCACCAGATAGACCTTATACCCGGAGCACCTTTACCCAACCGGCCAGCTTATAGAGTTAACCCGGAGGAAGCAAAGGAGCTAGAAGCACAAGTTCAGGACCTTATGTCCAAAGGATACATCCGAGAAAGCTTAAGTCCTTGCGCTGTACCGGTCTTGTTAGTGCCAAAGAAGGACGGATCATGGAGGATGTGTGTAGACTGCCGAGCCATAAACAACATCACCATCAAGTATAGGCACCCCATTCCCCGGTTAGATGACATGCTGGATGAGTTGAGTGGAGCTACCATATTTTCAAAGGTTGATCTCAAGAGTGGCTACCACCAAGTCATAATGAAGGAGGGAGACGAATGGAAGACAGCATTCAAGACCAAGAGAGGGTTATATGAGTGGCTGGTCATGCCTTTCGGTCTCACCAATGCACCAAGCACCTTTATGAGGCTCATGAACCACGTACTGCGGGCATACATCTGTAAGTCAGTAGTTGTGTATTTTGATGACATTCTGATCTATAGCTCTAGCTTAGATGATCATCTTAAACACATTGAGCAGGTGCTAGAAACCTTAAGGTTAGAGGGCTTATATGCAAACCTAAAGAAATGTACCTTTTGCACTGATCAGTTAGTGTTTTCAGGCTTTGTAGTAAGTTCACAGGGGCTAAAAGTGGATGAAGAGAAGATCAAGGCGATTCAGGAGTGGCCAACCCCTTCCACCATTGGTCATGTCCGGAGCTTCCACGGTCTAGCCAGCTTCTATAGGCGATTCGTGAAGGATTTCAGTACTATAGCCGCCCCTTTAACCTCGGTGATCAAGAAAAATGTAGCATTCTCATGGGGAGAGGCACAGGAGCTAGCATTTCAAAGGCTTAAGGATAGCCTTACACAGGCGCCTGTTTTGGCATTACCTAACTTTAACCAAATGTTTGAAGTTGAATGTGATGCATCAGGGACAGGAATCGAAGCTGTTCTTACTCAAGGAGGGAGACCCGTGGCTTTCTTCAGTGAAAAGCTCAATGGAGCAACTCTTAACTACCCTACCTATGACAAAGAACTATATGCTCTAGTAAGATCTCTTGAAACTTGGCAGCATTACCTTTTATCTAAAGAGTTTGTTATTCATACAGATCATGAGACTCTCAAGTACTTGAGAGGCCAAACTACTTTGAAGAAGAGGCATGCTAGATGGCTTGAGTTCATAGAGACATTTCCCTATGTAATCAAATACAAGAAGGGAAAGGAGAATGTTGTAGCGGATGCTTTATCAAGGAGACACGCCCTCATCTCAACAATGGAGGCTAAGATCATGGGGTTTGAGCATCTCAAGCAACTATACAGAGAGGACCCTGACTTCAAGGAGCTTTATAGCCAATGTAGCCGAGGAGTGTTTGGTTCTTTTTACAGGCATGATGACTTTCTATTCAAGGACCGCCGGCTATGCTTACCTCAAAGCTCGGTTAGGGAACTCATCATAAGGGAGGCACACGGTGGAGGCCTTATGGGGCATTTTGGGATGGACAAGACACTTAGCATCGTCAAGGAGCACTTCTTTTGGCCTCACCTTAGACGTGACGTTGAGAGGTTCTGCTCCAAGTGCATCACTTGCTTGAAAGCAAAATCCAGGTTGCATCCCCACGGCTTATACATTCCTTTACCTATACCTGACCTACCATGGGTAGACATTTCTATGGATTTTGTTTTAGGCTTACCAAAGATCAGAAACAAGGATTCAATCTTTGTAGTGGTGGACCGTTTCTCTAAAATGGTGCATTTCATCCCATGTGCCAAGACTAATGATGCTACTCAGATTGCTGATTTGTTCTTTAAGGAGGTGGTGAGGATTCATGGACTTCCAAGAACCATTGTTTCTGACCGAGACACCAAGTTCTTGAGCCACTTTTGGAGAACCGTGTGGAGAAAGATGGGGACTAAGCTTCTCTTCTCAACAACTTGTCACCCCCAAACCGATGGACAGACTGAAGCAGTCAACCGTACACTCTCCACCCTCTTAAGGGCTACGGTTGGTAAAAATTTAAAGAATTGGCTAGACTGTTTACCTTTCATTGAGTTTGCTTATAATAGAGTCCCCCACTCGGCTACTAAGCTTTCACCCTTTGAGATTGTCTATGGTTTTAGACCCATTGCTCCTTTAGATCTTACTCCTTTACCACCGGTGCAACAAGTGAGTCAAGATGGAGTTAGTAAGGCCGAGCTGATGAAGACTATGTTCAAGAAGGTCAAGGAGAACATAGAGAAGAGGAATGAGCACTACAAGAAGAATGCTGATAAGGGTCGCCGAGAAGTCACCTTTGAACCAGGCGATTGGGTGTGGCTGCACATGAGAACCGAGAGGTTTCCAGTTCAGAGGAAGTCTAAGCTGTTACCGAGAGGAGATGGCCCATTCAAAGTCCTCAAGAAGATCAATGACAATGCATATCAGATTGAACTTCCAGGTGAGTTTAACATTTCTAATACTTTCAATGTATCTGACTTGCTGCCGTTTGATGTAGGTGAATCAGTTCTGAGGACAGAACCTTTCCAAGGGGGAGAGGATGATACAAACTTAGGAGCTGAAGCTGACATCCCTACCATGAGACAAGCTCCAAGAACAAGATCAGGAACTAAAGACTTAGCTGATGGCTTCAACCAAGCAGTAGAGACGCTGATCACTTCCCAACACTTAGAGGATATGACTACTCAACTATGTCAACTAAGCATCGCCAAGGAAGCAGCAATGGCAAGGGCTTATCTAGACGAGGAGGGCATTGAGCAAGGAGACCTTCCCAACGAGCAAGCAGGCGGTTTAGACATCACCAACGACCCTCTCATCAAAAGCATAGGTTATACACGTGACTGGCCATTGATTCATGCCAACAAAGGAGTTTCCTTATTCACCATCACGTCAGCTAAGTAAACCGCCTCATTTGGAGCTAAACCAAGGTATGATCCGAATCCTTAATTTCCATATGGTTTAGTTCTACTAATCAATCTTTTCTGTTTTGTTTTCTTGGTTTAGTTTTTATTTCATTTAAACTTTAGTATAAGGCATGTTGGCCACCTTTTATTTACATTTTCGTTTTAAGGCATTGTTAGCCAAGTAGTTTAACCTAAGGGTTTTGTAATCTGTTTCAAGTCCCCTAGAAGGGCAAAGCTGTTTGGACTGTTTATAAAGTCCCCTCACAGCCGTGTATTCTTTCACCATATCAATAAAGATCGAACTTCTTGGCTAAGTACCAAACTCTTGTTCTCTAAAGCTTTGTGTGATTCATTGCTTTGAGAGTTCTTTGTCTTATCAAGGCTTAGATCCATAAAGCCTTGTGGCGACTTTCGTTCCATCCTTCTATTCAGCTCATCCTTTAGTTCTTACAAATAGAGTGGCACAACTCTTTGTTTGAGCTCCATCTCGATCCACTTCCTTCCATAGTCCATCCACTGATTGCAAGCCGGAAGAGTTGAACAACCAGCGGCCCAATCCCATCATCCCTACACGGTTATCTGTTAGTAGGCGTGTGTCATCTGGTATCAGAGCCGAAAGGCTCCCTGAACAGGTGTACTCTATCCTTTGCATCTTTCTTTCTTAGTTTTCGCTTTGGTTCTTAGTTTCATTCATCATTCAAAAAAAAATCATAAAAAGTTTTCATTATCTACTGTTTTGATTCGATTTTTCAATCTCAAAAACCCCAAAAGAAGTTTCATTATTGCATCAATTCGTGTTGTTTCATATCTTACAAAAAAAAAAAATTTCATAAAAATTATTCAGCTTTAAAGTTGCATATTCGGTTCAAGAAATCTTTCCATAACGGTCATATTGCGAATTAGTTCTTACTTGTTTTGGATTAATTGCATATTGTCTTTACATTGTGAGGTTACCTTGCTAGTGATTAGGACGGTTCCTAGTATTGAGCATTAGGACTATAGCCCACAAGCTGTTGTTTTACTTGACTTATATTAGAACCCATTAAGCACTTGATCTTTGAAACTTTGTAGGTACTAAGATGGGAGAAGCCGATCAAGCTGATGTTATGAGGCAAATGCTCGAGTCTATTCAAGGCATCAGTGCTAGGATGAATCAGTTGGAGCAGCGACTGCCACCACCACCTCCCGCCGGAGCTCCCAATGGCCCTAGAAACCGAGAGGGGACTCCCGTAACACAAGGGGGAAGTGAAACTGACGATGACATGCCGAGTTTGGAGGAAGACAATCCCAACCCGAGGCAAAGGAGGTACCATGATCGTCCTAGAAGAGGGAGAGGCCGAGAAGATGATCAACCGTGGCTTGGAGGAAAGGATATCAAGCTTACAGCGCCCACATTCGCCAGAAGAGTCAACCCCGAGGCATATGTAGATTGGGAGAGAAGAATGGAGTATATCTTCGACTACTACCAGTACCATGACGCCAAGAAGGTCTCCTTAGCAGCTGCACAACTCACCGAGAATGCTCTTGCCTGGTGGGACAGAGAAGTTTCGGAGAGAAGGAGACATAGACACGACCAGATCACCACTTGGGCAGAGATGCGATACCACTTGAGGAAGAGATATGTTCCTTCCTACTACCACCGAGACCTACAGAAGAAGTTCAGAAAGCTCACACAGGGTACTAGATCCGTTGAGGAGTACTTTGAGGAGTTTGAGCTACTCAAAAACCGCTTGGAGACCAACGAGACAGAAGAAACCCTCATGGCGCAGTTCATTGATGGGTTACATGACCGGATAGCAAGAAAGGTGGAGAGGACTACTTACCGAGACCTTGATGAGCTCCTACACTTGGCTGTACAAGCCGAGCAGCACGTCAAGAGGAAGTCAGCCTCTACTGCTAGAGCTAAGCCCACTTGGAGTTCACAGCCGAGAGCCTTTGATAGAGGCAAAGCACCAGAAGCAGCTTCCAAGTACAAGAAGCCGGTTGTAGAGACGTCTAAGGCAGCTGCTGGCGAGTCAAGCAAGCCCCAAAACCAGCGAGCTAGAGATGTTACATGCTTCAAGTGCCAAGGAAGAGGCCATTACGCTAGGGAATGTCCAAATCAACGGGTGATGCTACTCAAGGAGGATGGCGAGTATGAATCCCAAGATGAAGCCGAGGCCAAGTTTGATGAATCAGAGGAAGAAGTGACTGATTTTCCTGACGAGGGAGAGCTACTAGTGACCCGGAGAGTTCTCAGTGCCATGTTTGATCCAGAAACCATTCAGAGAGAGAACATCTTCCATACACGCTGTACCGTGAACACCAAGGTATGTAGTCTCATTATAGATGGTGGTTCGTGTACTAACGTGGCTAGTAAGTATCTTGTAGATAAGCTAGGTCTCAAGAAGACAAAGCACCCGAGGCCCTACAGACTCAAATGGCTGAATGACGAGACAGAGCTAAAGATAGGAGAGCAAGTGTTAGTACCATTCAGCATTGGCCAGTACGAGGATCAGGTTTTATGTGACGTAGTTCCCATGCAAGCAGGCCACATTCTGCTTGGTAGACCATGGCAGTTTGACAAGGAGACGATACACAATGGCCGTACCAACTTCTACAGCTTCTCTCACAACAAGAAGAAGCATAACCTTTCTCCACTTACACCCCAAGAAGTCTTTAATCTCCAAAAGGCTATGGACAAAGGGGCTAAGGTAAGTAAAACTAGCCTCTATGTTACTCCTAGTAATGTTTTAAAGGCTTTAGAATCCAAAACGCAGGTGCTACTAATGATCTTTAGAGAAGGGTTGTTTTCAGGTCAAGAGGAGACTGTTTTACCCGCCGAGATGAATGAGCTTTTGGAGAAGTTCAAAGATGTCTTCCCTGAGGAGATACCAGCTGGTTTACCACCCATCCGAGGCATTGAGCACCAGATAGACCTTATACCCGGAGCACCTTTACCCAACCGGCCAGCTTATAGAGTTAACCCGGAGGAAGCAAAGGAGCTAGAAGCACAAGTTCTGGAGCTTATGTCCAAAGGATACATCCGAGAAAGCTTAAGTCCTTGCGCTGTACCGGTCTTGTTAGTGCCAAAGAAGGACGGATCATGGAGGATGTGTGTAGACTGCCGAGCCATAAACAACATCACCATCAAGTATAGGCACCCCATTCCCCGGTTAGATGACATGCTGGATGAGTTGAGTGGAGCTACCATATTTTCAAAGGTTGATCTCAAGAGTGGCTACCACCAAGTCAGAATGAAGGAGGGAGACAAATGGAAGACAGCATTCAAGACCAAGAGAGGGTTATATGAGTGGCTGGTCATGCCTTTCGGTCTCACCAATGCACCAAGCACCTTTATGAGGCTCATGAACCACGTACTGCGGGCATACATCTGTAAGTCAGTAGTTGTGTATTTTGATGACATTCTGATCTATAGCTCTAGCTTAGATGATCATCTTAATCACATTGATCAGGTGCTAGAAACCTTAAGGTTAGAGGGCTTATATGCAAACCTAAAGAAATGTACCTTTTGCACTGATCAGTTAGTGTTTTTAGGCTTTGTAGTAAGTTCACAGGGGCTAAAAGTGGATGAAGAGAAGATCAAGGCGATTCAGGAGTGGCCAACCCCTTCCACCATTGGTCATGTCTGGAGCTTCCACGGTCTAGCCAGCTTCTATAGGCGATTCGTGAAGGATTTCAGTACCATAGCCGCCCCCTTAACCTCGGTGATCAAGAAAAATGTAGCATTCTCATGGGGAGAGGCACAGGAGCTAGCATTTCAAAGGCTTAAGGATAGCCTTACACAGGCGCCTGTTTTGGCATTACCTAACTTTAACCAAATGTTTGAAGTTGAATGTGATGCATCAGGGACAGGAATCGGAGCTGTTCTTACTCAAGGAGGGAGACCCGTGGCTTTCTTCAGTGAAAAGCTCAATGGAGCAACTCTTAACTACCCTACCTATGACAAAGAACTATATGCTCTAGTAAGATCTCTTGAAACTTGGCAGCATTACCTTTTATCTAAAGAGTTTGTTATTCATACAGATCATGAGACTCTCAAGTACTTGAGAGGCCAAACTACTTTGAAGAAGAGGCATGCTAGATGGCTTGAGTTCATAGAGACATTTCCCTATGTAATCAAATACAAGAAGGGAAAGGAGAATGTTGTAGCGGATGCTTTATCAAGGAGACACGCCCTCATCTCAACAATGGAGGCTAAGATCATGGGGTTTGAGCATCTCAAGCAACTATACGGAGAGGACCCTGACTTCAAGGAGCTTTATAGCCAATGTAGCCGAGGAGTGTTTGGTTCTTTTTACAGGCATGATGACTTTCTATTCAAGGACCGCCGGCTATGCTTACCTTAAAGCTCGGTTAGGGAACTCATCATAAGGGAGGCACACAGTGGAGGCCTCATGGGGCATTTTGGGATGGACAAGACACTTAGCATCGTCAAGGAGCACTTCTTTTGGCCTCACCTTAGACGTGACGTTGAGAGGTTCTGCTCCAAGTGCATCACTTGCTTGAAAGCAAAATCCATGTTGCATCCCCACGGCTTATACATTCCTTTACCTATACCTGACCTACCATGGGTAGACATTTCTATGGATTTTGTTTTAGGCTTACCAAAGATCAGAAACAAGGATTCAATCTTTGTAGTGGTGGACCGTTTCTCTAAAATGGCGCATTTCATCCCATGTGCCAAGACTAATGATGCTACTCAGATTGCTGATTTGTTCTTTAAGGAGGTGGTGAGGATTCATGGACTTCCAAGAACCATTGTTTCTGATCGAGACACCAAGTTCTTGAGCCACTTTTGGAGAACCGTGTGGAGGAAGCTGGGGACTAAGCTTCTCTTCTCAACAACTTGTCACCCCCAAACCGATGGACAGACTGAAGCAGTCAACCGTACACTCTCCACCCTCTTAAGGGCTACGGTTGGTAAAAATTTAAAGAATTGGCTAGACTGTTTACCTTTCATTGAGTTTGCTTATAATAGAGTCCCCCACTCGGCTACTAAGCTTTCACCCTTTGAGATTGTCTATGGTTTTAGACCCATTGCTCCTTTACCACCGGTGCAACAAGTGAGTCAAGATGGAGTTAGTAAGACCGAGCTGATGAAGACTATGTTCAAGAAGGTCAAGGAGAACATAGAGAAGAGGAATGAGCACTACAAGAAGAATGCTGATAAGGGTCGCCGAGAAGTCACCTTTGAACCAGGCGATTGGGTGTGGCTGCACATGAGAACCGAGAGGTTTCCAGTTCAGAGGAAGTCTAAGCTGTTACCGAGAGGAGATGGCCCATTCAAAGTCCTCAAGAAGATCAATGACAATGCATATCAGATTGAACTTCCAGGTGAGTTTAACATTTCTAATACTTTCAATGTATCTGACTTGCTGCCGTTTGATGTAGGTGAATCAGTTCTGAGGACAGAACCTTTCCAAGGGGGAGAGGATGATACAAACTTAGGAGCTGAAGCTGACATCCCTACCATGAGACAAGCTCCAAGAACAAGATCAGGAACTAAAGACTTAGCTGATGGCTTCAACCAAGCAGTAGAGACGCTGATCACTTCCAAACACTTAGAGGATATCACTACTCAACTATGTCAACTAAGCATCGCCAAGGAAGCAGCAATGGCAAGGGCTTATCTAGACGAGGAGGGCATTGAGCAAGAAGACCTTCCCAACGAGCAAGCAGGCGGTTTAGACATCACCAACGACCCTCTCATCAAAAGCATAGGTTATACACGTGACTGGCCATTGATTCATGCCAACAAAGGAGTTTCCTTATTCACCATCACGTCAGCTAAGTAAACCGCCTCATTTGGAGCTAAACCAAGGTATGATCCGAATCCTTAATTTCCATATGGTTTAGTTCTACTAATCAATCTTTTCTGTTTTGTTTTCTTGGTTTAGTTTTTATTTCATTTAAACTTTAGTATAAGGCATGTTGGCCACCTTTTATTTACATTTTCGTTTTAAGGCATTGTTAGCCAAGTAGTTTAACCTAAGGGTTTTGTAATCTGTTTCAAGTCCCCTAGAAGGGCAAAGCTGTTTGGACTGTTTATAAAGTCCCCTCACAGCCGTGTATTCTTTCACCATATCAATAAAGATCGAACTTCTTGGCTAAGTACCAAACTCTTGTTCTCTAAAGCTTTGTGTGATTCATTGCTTTGAGAGTTCTTTGTCTTATCAAGGCTTAGATCCATAAAGCCTTGTGGCGACTATCGTTCCATCCTTCTATTCAGCTCATCCTTTAGTTCTTACAAATAGAGTGGCACAACTCTTTGTTTGAGCTCCATCTCGATCCACTTCCTTCCATAGTCCATCCACTGATTGCAAGCCGGAAGAGTTGAACAACCAGCGGCCCAATCCCATCATCCCTACACGGTTATCTGTTAGTAGGCGTGTGTCATGCCTTGACAAGTTTGTTAAGTGTTGCAAGGTTAAGTAGTTTTAACAACATGACCAAGGGAGCAAACGGTGCACCAGTTGATCTCGCCCAAGTGCTAGCAGCCATGAGGGAGGACATGAGAAACATGACCCAACAGATGGGTACCATCCGTCAAGAGTTTGAAGCTCGTCTCGAACAGATTGAAACTCAGCCAAGGAGAGCGGCTGTACGAGGCCCCCCCATACCACCAGTAGACCCGGGAGATGAGTTACAAGACACTGATGATGACAACTTTGACCCTCTCATGAGACGAGGGCAAAGGAGACAAGATCCCCTACAAAGAAACCCAAACCGCGAGGTAAATGTTAGAGACACAACCCATGATATCAAACTAACACCCCCTACCTTCGCAGGAAAATCTAATCCGGAGCTATACTTGGATTGGGAGAGGCGTATGGACCACATATTCGAGTGCTATGGATATCCTGAACGTAAGAAAGTAGCCGTAGCAGCTGCTAACCTCACGGAGAATGCACTTGCGTGGTGGGACAGAACCGTAGCCGAAAGGAGAAGGCAACGGTTTGGCCAAGTGTCAACATGGAGCGATATGAAGTATCTGCTCAAACAAAGGTATGTACCTGAGCATTATCATAGGGACTTACAAAAATGTTTTCGTAAGCTTTCTCAGGGAACAAGGAGCGTAGATGAGTACTTTGAGGAGTTTGAGAAGCTGATGAACTCTTTAGAGTTAGAGGAATCGGAGGAAGCCTTAATGGCTCAGTTCCTAGATGGTTTGCAAGAAAGGATTGCAAGGAAGGTGGAGCGGATGCAGTACGCGGGGATGCATGAGTTGCTACACTTAGCTGTGCAAGTAGAACAACAAATCAAGCGCAAGAACCCCCACTTCAACCGCAACAAACCTACTCAGCCGTGGGCATCAAGTAGCTCAAAACCCTTAGATAAGGGAAAGGGTCTAGAAATAGACTCTCGTTTTAAGAGCAAGACTACCGAGGTCCCCAAATTCAACCGACCAGAGCAAGGTAAGTTCCCTAGTACTAATCAAAGTTCTAGAGACATAACTTGTTTCAAGTGTCAAGGCAGGGGACATATCTCAAGAGAATGCCCCAACAACCGAGTGATGATTCTCACCCCTAGCGGCGAGTATGAATCACAAGATGAGCTAGAAGAGGATTCGGATGGTGACGAGGGTGACATTCAGTACCCAGACCGAGGAGACCTTCTAGTTACAAGGAGGGTGCTTAGCGTGCTAGTCAACCCCGAGGAGAAAGCACAAAGAGAAAACATCTTTCACACAAGATGTACAATCCGAGGAAAGGTATGTAATCTCATCATAGACGGTGGATCATGTACTAATGTAGCTAGCAAGTATATGGTGGACAGGTTAGGTCTTGAGAAGATCAAACATCCACGACCCTACAAGCTAAGATGGTTAAACGATCAAACCGAGCTTAAAATCTCGGAACAAGTCGTAGTGCCATTCAGTGTGGGGAAGTACTTAGACGAGGTTCTATGCGACGTGGTACCAATGCAAG
The DNA here is from genome assembly GCA_911865555.2 of Thlaspi arvense. NCBI lineage: Eukaryota > Viridiplantae > Streptophyta > Magnoliopsida > Brassicales > Brassicaceae > Thlaspi > Thlaspi arvense. Next base: position 43,580,546 of record OU466857.2, read on the forward strand.
CGGGACATTTACTACTTGGGAGGCCGTGGCAGTTTGACCGAGCCGTTAGCCACAATGGACGTACCAACCACTATGTCTTCATGCATAAGGACCGTAAGTTCACTCTTGTCCCACTCAGCCCAACCGAGGTACATGAGTTACAAAAACACATGACTAAGGAGGTTGAGGTAAGTAAAGCTAGTCTCTATCTTTCAGCTAATGACATCTCTAAAACCATGAGTGCCAAGGGCACCATGCTACTAATGTATTTCAAAGAATGTCTAATCTTGTACCAGGGTCAGCCTTACCCAACAAGCCGGCTTACAGAATGAACCCCACCGAGACTAAGGAGCTGGAGAATCAAGTCAGAGACCTAATGGAGAAGGGATACATCCGGGAGAGTCTTAGCCCCTGTGCTGTACCGGTGCTACTAGTCCCCAAGAAAGATGGAACATGGAGGATGTGTGTGGACTGCCGAGCCATCAACAACATCACCATCAAGTACCGCCACCCTATACCGCGGTTAGATGACATGCTGGACGAGCTAAGCGGTTCAACAATCTTCTCAAAGGTGGATCTCAAAAGCGGTTATCACCAAGTGAGAATGAGGGAAGGAGATGAGTGGAAAACCGCCTTCAAGACCAAACAAGGGCTGTACGAATGGTTAGTAATGCCTTTTGGCTTAACCAATGCCCCAAGCACATTCATGAGACTCATAAACCAGGTTCTTAGATCATACATAAGCAAATTCGTAGTTGTTTATTTCGATGATATACTTATCTATAGTAAGAACTTAGCTGATCATCTTAAACATCTCGAACTAGTGCTTAAATCACTTCAAAAGGAAGGTCTATATGCCAACCTTAAGAAGTGCACCTTTTGTACTGATCAAATCGTGTTCTTAGGTTTTGTAGTAAGTAAACAGGGACTACAAGTTGACGAGGAGAAGATAAAGGCAATCAGAGAATGGCCTACACCTTCTACAATCGGTCATGTGAGGAGCTTTCATGGGCTAGCTAGCTTCTACCGCCGATTCGTGAGAGACTTTAGTACCGTAGCTGCACCACTCACTGCCGTGATCAAGAAGAACACACCATTCTCGTGGGGAGCAGCTCAAGAGAAAGCATTCAACACCTTGAAGGAGAAACTGACCGAGGCGCCGGTTCTAGCCTTACCAGATTTTGACGAGATGTTTGAGGTGGAATGTGACGCTTCTGGCTTAGGCATAGGAGCTGTGCTACATCAGAGAAAGAAACCAGTAGCCTTCTTCAGTGAAAAACTCAGTGGAGCTACACTGAACTACCCAACGTACGACAAGGAGCTCTATGCTTTGGTGAGAGCTTTGGAGACATGGCAGCATTACTTGTTGTCCAAGGAGTTCATCATCCATACTGACCACGAGACACTTAAGCACTTGAGAGGGCAGACATCACTCAAAAGGAGACACGCTAAGTGGTTGGAGTTTATAGAGACGTTTCCGTATGTGATCAAGTACAAGAATGGCAAAGAGAATGTAGTAGCTGATGCACTATCAAGGAGGTTTGCTTTGATATCCACCATGGAGGCTAAGGTACTTGGATTTGAGCATATAAAGGAGTTGTACAAGGAGGACCCGGAACTAGGAGAAGCTTACCAGGAGCACGGCACAGGAGCTTTCACCTCTTTCTATCTACACGATGGGTTCCTGTTCAAAGACAAGCGGTTATGCATTCCACAATGTTCAATGAGGGACTTGATACTCAAAGAAGCACACGGTGGAGGTCTTATGGGTCACTTTGGAGTTAACAAAACCTTGGCGATGGTGACTGATCATTTCTACTGGCCACACTTGAAGAGAGATGTTGAGAAATATTGCTCTAAATGTGTCACTTGCCACAAAGCAAAATCCAGGTTACACCCTCACGGCCTTTATTTACCTTTGCCTATCCCTAACGCACCTTGGGTGGATGTGTCTATGGACTTTGTCCTAGGTTTACCCAAGATTAAGCACAAGGATTCAATCTTTGTTGTGGTGGACCGGTTTTCAAAGATGGCTCACTTCATACCATGTGACAAGACGAATGATGCTACACAAACGGCTGACTTGTTTTTCAAGGAGGTGGTGCGTTTACATGGTTTGCCAAGGACCATTGTCTCTGACCGTGATACAAAATTCTTGAGCCACTTTTGGAGGACTTTATGGAGGAAGCTTGGTACGAAACTGCTGTTCTCAACCACTTGCCACCCCCAAACGGATGGCCAAACTGAAGTGGTAAACCGTACTCTTTCCTCTCTACTTAGAGTTACTCTTGGCAAGAATCTAAAAACTTGGGTTGATTGTTTACCATTTATAGAATTTGCTTACAACCGAGCTGTTCACTCAGCTACTAAAATGTCCCCATTTGAGGTTGTTTATGGTTTTAATCCACTAACCCCACTTGACCTTTCGCCAATTCCCCAAGTTGAGCAAGTTAATCTAGATGGTCTCAGGAAAGGTGAATTCATTAAGAAGCTACATGAGAGGGTCCGAGAGAACATCTTGAAGAAGACGGAAGCTTACAAGAAACATGCTGACAAGAAGCGAAGAGAGATGACGTTTGAGCCAGGAGAATGGGTCTGGCTACACAAGAGACAAGAAAGGTTTCCCCAGAAGAGGAGTTCTAAGCTTGCACCGCGAGGAGATGGACCATTCAAAGTTCTAGAAAAGATCAATGAAAATGCATATCGTTTAGATCTTCCAGGTGAGTTTAACATATCCCATAGCTTTAATGTTACTGACTTATCCCATTATGATGCAGGTGATCCAGTTTTGAGGATAAAACCTCGCCAAAGGGGAGGGGATGATGAGGACATAGACCATATGACCGTACCGGGTCGAGAGGCTGACGGTAGCAACGACCAGCAGCCCATACCGGTACGAAGGGAGCTGGACTCAAACACCATACCGTCCGTACATGGCTCTCCCATGACGCGTTCTAAGACCAGGAGGTTAAGAGAGGGGTTTAACGAGGCAATACAAACTCTTTTGAGCAACATGGACGTGGAGAACATACTTAGCCCCCAACCACTCTCCATTGCACCCGAACTAGACATTACCGAGGACTTTGCCAAAATGAGCCTCAAGGAGGATCCACCGGCCACAAACCAAGGTTTGACCATTTACCTGACAGGAAATGGAGCTCAAAACAACAAGAATCTCACCAATGCCGTACCGGAGCGCCAAGATACGACCAAACCAAGCTTAAGAGCAGAGAAGGCATCAATGGAGCTAGAAGACACTTTAAACCTAGAACCAGGAGGAACTCTCGAGGAACCACCCCAACTTGACCTCAGAGGATATCAGGAAGATGAGGGCTTCAAGGAACTCGGACAATGCAGCCCAAGACCGGACCTAAACCACTACTTGCCAACCAAGGAACATGCGCGCCAAAACCAGGTATTTTCAGTTTATACGATTTGTGCAGGTAATGAGGCTTGCTTCAGTGGTTCTTAAGCCTTCCAACACACCAAGGCAACACCAGTTCGAGCCCTTAAGGCATCAAGAAAGTCGGCTTAGTTTTATTTCTTTTAGTTTAAGTGAACTTTCCTTTTTCATGTATTTTTGCCTTTGTGCATTTTGCTCTTTTGTACTCTTTTGTTATGTCGTTTTGTTTTTATTTTCGGCCTTAGGGCTAGCTGACGAGCGGTTTATAAAGCTCCCCTGCAGCGTTGTATTTTTGCTCACCCTACATTATCAATAAAGACTGAACTTTCTTCCAAAAGCAATAGCCGCCGCTTTGCCTTTGTTCTTGCTTTGTTCTTGTTCGTGTGATTCGTGCAAGACCAAGTGTTGCTGTATCAGGGAGCCCTCCATCCTCCCTGTCGTGCCATCATTCCACTTCATTACTCCATTCATTCGATCCCTCAAGAGAGAGAGTCATAGCCAGATTGACAGATCCCATCTCGGCTCAAGGAGTGACCATCACGCCTTGTTCTATCATTTCACCCCTTTTGCCAACACAAGAGAGCGTCAAAGCCAGTGTGTTGTCTCCACCAAGCCACCTACTCTGATCACCGTAACACTCTCAACCGAGTATTACATCAGCTATAGTCATCTGGGACTCATAATAGTACAAGGAGAAGCCTCTATTATTTGTATCTCATACCCTAGAAGATATCCCAATTGAAGATCCGAAACTGGTCTACTTGCCGAAAATTGTGAAAACGGACTTCTGATAAATCATACAAAGAAAATGGAGTAAATTGGCTTGAAATAGTCATCTATGACTCATAATAGTACAAGGACAAGCCTCTATTACTTGTATCTCATTCCCTAGAAGATATCCCAAATGAAGATCTGAAACTGGTCTACTTGCCGAAAATGGGGAAACAGACTTCTGATGAATCACACAAAGAAAATGGAGCAAATAGGCTTGAAATAGTCACCTAGGACTCAAAATAGTACAAGGAGAAGCCTCTATTACCTGTATCTCATTCAGAAGAAGAGATCCCAAATCAAGATATGAAACTGGTCTACTAGCCGAAAATAGGGAAAACAGGCTTCAGATGAATCATACAAATAAAATGGAGTAACTAGGCTTGGAATAGTCATCTGAGACTCATAATAGTACAAAGAGAAGCTTCTATTACTTGGATCTCATTCTGTAGAAGAGATCCCAAATGAAGATCCGAAACTGGTCAACTTGCCGAAAATGGGGAAAACAGACTTCTGATGAATCATACAAATAAAATGGAGTTAATAGGCTTGAAATAGTCATCTGGGACTCATAATAGTACAAGGAGAAGCCTTTATTCCTTGGATCTCATTCTGTAGAAGATATCCCAAATCAAGATCCAAAACTGGTCTACTAGCCGAATATAACAAAAACGGATTTCTGATGAATCATACAGAGAAAATGGAGTAAATAGGCTTGAAATAGTCATTTGGGGCTTTTAATAGTACATGGAGAAGCCTCTATTACTTGTATCTCATTCCCTAGAAGATATCCCAAATGAAGAACCAAAACTGGTCTACTAGAACAAAATAACGAAAACGGACTTCTGATGAATCATACAAAGAAGATGGAGTAAATAGGCTTGAAATAGTCATCTGGGACGCATAATAGTACATGGAGAAGCCTCAATTACTTGTATCTCATTCCCTTGCCGAAAATTGGGAAAACGGACTTCTGATAAGTCATACAAAGAAAATGGAGTAAATCGGCTTGAAATAGTCAACTGGGACTCATAATAGTACAAGTAGAGGCCTCTATCATTTGTATCTCATTCCCTAGAAGATATCCGAAATGATGATCTGTAATTGGTCTACTTGCCGAAAATAGGGAAAAACAAACTTCTGATGAATCATACAAAGAAAATGGGGTAACTATGCTTGAAATAGTCATCTGGAACTCATAATAGTACAAGGAGAAGCCTCTATTACTTGTATCTCATTCTGTAGAAGAGATCCCAAATCAAGATCCTAAACTGGTCTACTAGCCGAAAATGGGGAAAACAGACTTTTGGTGAATCATACAGAGAAAATGGAGTAAATAGGCTTGAAATATTTATCTGGGACTCATAGTAGTACAAGGAGAAGCCTCTATTACTTGTATCTTATTCCGTAGAAGAGATCCCAAATCGAAATCCGAAACTGGTCTACTAGCCAAAAATGGAGAAAACGGACTTCTGATGAATCATACAAAGAAAATGTAGTATATAGGCTTGGAATGGTCATCTGGGACTCATAATAGTACAAGAAGAAGCATCTATTACTTGTATCTCATTACCTAGAAGATATCCCAATTGAAGATCTGAAACTGGTCTACTTGCCGAAAATGGGGAAAACAGACTTCTGATAAATCATACAAAGAAAATGGAGTAAATCGGCTTGAAATAATCATCTGGGACTCATAATAGTACAAGTAGAAGACTCTATTACATGTATCTCATTCCCTAGAAGATATCCCAAATGAAGATCTGAAACTGGTCTACTAGCCGAAAATGGGAAAAACGGATTTCTGATGAATCATAAAAAGAAAATAGAGTAAATAGGCATGAAATAGTTATTTGGGACTCATAATAGTACAAGGAGAAGCCTATATTACTTGGATCTCATTCCCTAGAAGATATCCTAATTGAAGATCCGAAACTGGTCTACTTGGCGAAAATTGGGAAAACGGACTTCTGAAAAATCATACAAAGAAAATGGAGTAAATCGGCTTGAACTAGTCATCTGGGACTCATAATAGTACAAGTAGAAGCCTCTATTACTTGTATCTCATTCCCTAGAAGATATCCCAAATGAAGATCTGTAACGGGTCTACTTGCCGAAAATTAGGAAAAACGGACTTCTGATGAATCATACAAAGAAAATAGGGTAACTATGTTTGAAAAAGTCATCTGGAACTCATAATAGTACAAGGAGAAGCCTCTATTACTTGTATCTCATTCTGTAGAAGAGATCCCAAATCAAGATCCAAAACTGGTCTACTAGCCAAAAATGGAGAAAATGGACTTTTGATGAATCATACAAAGAAAATGCAGTAACTAGGCTTGAAATAGTCATCTGGGACTCATAATAGTACAAGGAGAAGCCTCTGTTTCTTGTATCTCATTCCCTAGAAGATATCCCAAATGAAGATCCCAAACTGGTCTACTTGCGGAAAATGGGAGAAACGGACTTCTGTTAAATCATACAAAGAAAATGGAGTAAATAGGCTTGAAAATTTCATCTGGGACTCATAATAGTACATGGAGAAGCCTCTATTACTTGTATCTCATTCTGTATAAGAGATCCCAAATCAAGATCCGAAACTGGTCTACTAGCCGAAAATGGCGAAAACAGACTTTTGATGAATCATACAAAGAAAATGGAGTAAATAGGCTTCAAATAATCATCTGGGACTCATAATAGTACAAGCAGAAGCCTCTATTACTTGTATCTCATTCCGTAGAAGAGATCCCAAATCAAGATCCAAAATTAGTCTACTAGCCAAAACTGGAGAAAATGGACTTCTGATGAATCATACAAAAAAAATGAAGTAAATAGGCTTTAAATAGTCATCTGGGACTCAAAATAGTACAAGGAGAAGCCTCTATTACTTGTATCTCATTCCCTAGAAGATATCCCAAATGAAGATCTGAAACTGGTCAACTTGCCGAAAATGGGGAAACAGACTTCTGATGAAGCATACAAAGAAAATGGAGCAAATAGGCTTGAAATAGTCACCTAGGACTCAAAATAGTACAAGGAGAAGTATATATTACTTGTATCTCATTCCGTAGAAGAGATCCCAAATCAAGATCTGAAACTGGTCTACTAGCCGAAAATAGGGAAAACAGGCTTCAGATAAATCATACAAATAAAATGGAGTAACTAGGCTTGGAATAGTCAACTGGGACTTATAATAGTACAAAGAGACGCTTCTATTACTTGGATCTCATTCTGTAGAAGAGATCCCAAATGAAGATCCGAAACTGGTCAACTTGCCGAAAATGGGGAAAACGGATTTCTGATGAATCATACAAATAAAATGGAGTTAATTGGCTTGAAATAGTCATCTGGGACTCATAATAGTACAAGGAGAAGCCTTTATTCCTTGGATCTCATTCTGTAGAAGATATCCCAAATCAAGATCCGAAACTAGTCTACTAGCCGAAAATAACGAAAACGGACTTCTGATGAATCATACAAAGAAAATGGAGTAAATAGGCTTGAAATAGTCATTTGGGGCTCTTAATAGTACAAGGAGAAGCCTCTATTACTTGTATCTCATTCCCTAGAAGATATCCCAAATGAAGAACCAAAACTGGTCTACTTGCCGAAAATGGGGAAAACGGACTTCAGATGAATCATACAAAGAAAATGGTGTAAATAGGCTTGAAATAGTCATCTGAGACTCATAATAGTACATGGAGAAGCCTCAATTACTTGTATCTCATTCCCTTGAAGATATCCCAATTGAAGATCCGAAACTGGTCTACTTGCCGAAAATTGGGAAAACGGACTTCTGATAAATCATACAAAGAAAATGGAGTAAATCGGCTTGAAATAATCATCTGGGACTCATAATAGTACAAGTAGAGGCCTCTATCACTTGTATCTCATTCCCTAGAACATATCCGAAATGAAGATCTGTAACTGGTCTACTTGCCGAAAATAGGGAAAAACAAACTTCTGATGAATCATACAAAGAAAATGGGGTAACTATGCTTGAAATAGTCATCTGGGACTCATAATAGTACAAGGAGAAGCCTCTATTACTTGTATCTCATTCTGTAGAAGAGATCCCAAATCAAGATCCTAAACTGGTCTACTAGTCGAAAATGGGGAAAACAGACTTTTGGTGAATCATACAGAGAAAATGGAGTAAATAGGCTTGAAATATTCATCTGGGACTCATAGTAGTACACGGAGAAGCCTCTATTACTTGTATCTTATTCCGTAGAAGAGATCCCAAATCGAAATCCGAAACTGGTCTACTAGCCAAAAATGGAGAAAACGGACTTCTGATGAATCATACAAAGAAAATGTAGTATATAGGCTTGGAATAGTCATCTGGGACTCATAATAGTACAAGAAGAAGCATCTATTACTTGTATCTCATTACCTAAAAGATATCCCAATTGAAGATCTGAAACTGGTCTACTTGCCGAAAATGGGGAAAACAGACTTCTGATAAATCATACAAAGAAAATGGAGTAAATTGGCTTGAAATAATCATCTGGGACTCATAATAGTACAAGTAAAAGACTCTATTACATGTATCTCATTCCCTAGAAAATATCCCAAATGAAGATCTCAAACTGGTCTACTAGCCGAAAATGGGAAAAACGGATTTCTGATGAATCATAAAAAGAAAATAGAGTAAATAGGCATGAAATTGTCATTTGGGACTCATAATAGTATAAGGAGAAGCCTATATTACTTGGATCTCATTCCCTAGAAGATATCCTAATTGAAGATCCGAAACTGGTCTACTTGGCGAAAATTGGGAAAACGGACTTCTGATAAATCATACAAAGAAAATGGAGTAAATCGGCTTGAACTAGTCATCTGGGACTCATAATAGTACAAGTAGAAGCCTCTATTACTTGTATCTCATTCCCTAGAACATATCCCAAATGAAGATCTGTAACGGGTCTACTTGCCGAAAATTAGGAAAAACGGACTTCTGATGAATCATACAAAGAAAATAGGGTAACTATGCTTGAAAAAGTCATCTGGGACTCATAATAGTACAAGGAGAAGCCTCTATTGTTAGAATTTGTGAGGGTTTGTCTCACATAAGAAGAAACACAATCAACTTGTGATTGGTCTTCATTAACCAACCAAATGAACTCACTTCAACATAATAAAAACTGCATTAGTATGATATACAATCTGAGTATTACAAGCAACATAACTAGAGAGTTTGTTGTCATAACCAAAGAAAGGTTCAGTAATCTAATGACTAACTAAGTAAAGAAGAGTTGCACTAGCATGAGACATGAATCCATATTTGAGTAACAACAACACTTAGAGTTTGTGTTCTCATTAAAGAAGGATTAGCTCACTAACTTAGTGTCTAACTGAACAAAAAAAAGAGTTTAGGTGGTTTGAAGTATAATTAGACAAGTAATGGTCTGCCATTAAGGCAGACCTAAACTGCATATAACTCACTCTCTACATTGCTTTAATTTAATTAAGCATAAGTAAAGGAGAGAGATGTATACAAATTTAACAAGAACTTGTCTCTTTTATTATAAATCTATGTGTTTTACAATGAGAGAGGGCGCTCTTATATAGGCATTACACATAAATTCAACTTGTGCACAAAGACAAAGATTGAAAGTGACAGCACATAACAGCTCTTTTCTTAAGTCACACATGTGACTCTTGCTTCCCTCCACTTCTTTGAATTCAAACGGTTATGGAGGCAAGTGAGGAGCTTCTAGAACACTTGACAACTTCTCTTAGGCGTGCACACACTCCTCTTTACAGTTTGGGCTTGATTGGAGGAGTTTATGTGGGCTTGTACGGACAGTCCACTAAGAGATTGTATGGACAACCCAATAAGTTGGGCTTGCAACACACTTCATGACTCCTAAGCCTCCATTGCTTCATATACACATGGTTGATCACCTTCTTGATGTCTTTTACATGTGATGAGCTTCATTCTTGGCTAAGTCACGCTTTGACACTTCTCTTCTTCTTCTTATTTGATGTGGAGATGCTTGGCCTTCACTTCATGTGTGGCCTTCTCATCTCCTCACTCTAATACCCTCCCTCAAGCTTGGGCGTCGGGAGCCATTGGGACCAAAGGCCAAGCTTGCCCACGCAAAGGACTACCTCATTAAAAACCTCATCATGTCAAACCTCTTTGGGATAAAACCATGATGAGGACAAAAAGAGTATAGCCTCCACGGTGCATTAGAATAGCTATGACCTTGGTTTAAACCATTTTGAAAAATTGGCTCCTTTCCAAGTCTTCTCACTTCTTAGCTCTTCATGACTTGACTTCTCTTTCATTTGAATCCTTTCTTTGCCATCTCCTTTGAGACTCTTCAGCATTTGAGGCTCTCATTAGTCTCTTTGAGGCTCTTATGGTCTTCTTTTCCCTTAAAAACAAGTGAATAAAGAAGAAGAGATTAAGTATTGCCATAAGGAATATCAAATAACCAAATGAGGAATATCAAAGCCTAAGAGATATATCAAAGACTAAGATGCACAATTAGTAATTCATAGAGAGAACTGAACATTTTAAGCAGAAAATTCGAAATTAATGTCAATCTGAATTATGCATTAACTCAAACAATTTCAAAAGACATCCAATTAATATTATCATACTAACTTATGCAATTTAGTCAAACAGAATTATGCATAAATTATGAAGAGTAATTTGACTGCTAAATGAATGAAGTAAGTCATGAAATTAGCACTAATTGAAATAGGAGATAGGGTTTAGAGAACAGCCTTTCAATAGAAGAAGAGTGGTCTTTGAATGGTCCTTTGAATGGACTGAATGAATTTGGTTTGATCTCCATCTATGGGAAAACATCTTGCTAGCGAGCTGATTCATCACTTTCCACCAGTCCAGCAGACTTTCTAGGTGGCCATTGGTTCTAACTCCGAGCTGATTCATCACTTTCCACCAGTCCAGCAGACATTCTAGGTGGCCATTGGTTCTAACTCCGAGCTGATTCATCACTTTCCACCAGTCCAGCAGACATTCTAGGTGGCCATTGGTTCTAACTCCCCTAGTCAAGGATGCGCCAAACACCAAAACACTTGCATTGCCTTCATGAGACAATCAAGCCATAAGCACCAAACCCCATTATTACACTTAGAACCTGTAGAGTATAGACAGATTCAAAGCAAACAATAGTGAGAGATGAAGAATATAAAGTAACCAGAGAATAAGAGTATAAGTAACCATAAGTATGAGAGAATATAAGAGTATGATAGAGTGTAAGCGGAAGTGTAGTGAGAGTATGGTGGAGAATGAGTATGATGGAGAATGAGTATGATGGAGAATGAGTATGAGCGGAAGCAACATTCAGTCCATGGCCTTCAAGCTTCATGGCTGAGCAACAATGCTGGTGAAGCTTTTAACTTCCCACCAGTCTTTCATCTAAGAGGTGCAAGGACAAACTCTCTTCAAGAGATTTCCTACAATCTCAACAACAAACACATTAGAGTAATTCACATTCAAGTGATTTCTGAGTGTTAAAGAGTTGTGCTAATGGAACAAAACCATTTGTCCATCAGCAAAACAAAGCCATTCAAGGCCAAAACATTTTCAAAAATATTTTCCAGAATTTTGAACCTTTCAAAAGATTTTTTTTTTTTAAAACCTTTTCATTTCAAGGAAAGATTGCAAAACAATTTTAAAACATTTAAAATAGCTTATCAAAGCCAAAGGTTCATCAAGAACATTTTAAAATATTTTTTTTTTAAAAAAAAACTTTTCGGAATTTTAAAAATATTTTCCAAAAATCTTCCCAAAGGGTTTATCAAGGAAATAATTTCCAAAATAACTTTCAAGCTTGTAACCATCAAGCAAAATTCTCAAAACAATTTAAAATTATTCTGGACCATTTTAAAATATTTTTTAAAGGCAGATTAATTTTAAATCTGTTCCAAAACATTTTTCAAAATTCAAATCCTTTTCAAAGTAATTTGTAAAATCGATTTGAAGAAATGGTGAATAATTCCCAAAGTAATTTTCTAAGAGTTTTCAAATTCAAAAATCAACTTTCATCCTCTCTCCCTCCTTTAAGCATTGGCATATACAGACATAAAGTCTTTTATCCAAGCTTATCAAGAGAAGAGATGGGTAGAGGGAGGAAAGAGTTTGAAAAATAAAACCATTAAAGGTATTTGAAAACCAAACTTCATCCTATCACTCTCTCCTCACGCTTTGGACAAGAGACATCACAAGTCTGTCTACAAAGCTTAACAAGAATGTGAGAGAGAGGAATCCTTGGAATGAAGAAAGAAGAAAGAAGAAAGAAGAAGTGAGTCCAGCCCAAGAGAATAACCTTGCTCTGATACCATGTTAGAATTTGTGAGGGTTTGTCTCACATAAGAAGAAACACAATCAACTTGTGATTGGTCTTCATTAACCAACCAAATGAACTCACTTCAACATAATAAAAAATGCATTAGTATGATACACAATCTGAGTATTACAAGCAACATAACTAGGGAGTTTGTTGTCATAACCAAAGAAAGGTTCAGTAATCTAATGACTAACTAAGTAAAGAAGAGTTGCACTAGCATGAGACATGAATCCATATTTGAGTAACAACAACACTTAGAGTTTGTGTTCTCATTAAAGAAGGATTAGCTCACTAACTTAGTGTCTAACTGAACAAAAAAAAGAGTTTAGGTGGTTTGAAGTATAATTAGACAAGTAATGGTCTGCCATTAAGGCAGACCTAAACTGCATATAACTCACTCTCTACATTGCTTTAATTTAATTAAGCATAAGTAAAGGAGAGAGATGTATACAAATTTAACAAGAACTTGTCTCTTTTATTATAAATTCTATGTGTTTTACAATGAGAGAGGGCGCTCTTATATAGGCATTACACATAAATTCAACTTGTGCACAAAGACAAAGATTGAAAGTGACAGCACATAACAGCTCTTTTCTTAAGTCACACATGTGACTCTTGCTTCCCTCCACTTCTTTGAATTCAAACGGTTATGGAGGCAAGTGAGGAGCTTCTAGAACACTTGACAACTTCTCTTAGGCGTGCACACACTCCTCCTTACAGTTTGGGCTTGATTGGAGGAGTTTATGTTGGCTTGTACGGACAGCCCACTAAGAGATTGTATGGACAACCCAATAAGTTGGGCTTGCAACACACTTCATGACTCCTAAGCCTCCATTGCTTCATATACACATGGTTGATCACCTTCTTGATGTCTTTTACATGTGATGAGCTTCATTCTTGGCTAAGTCACGCTTTGACACTTCTCTTCTTCTTCTTATTTGATGTGGAGATGCTTGGCCTTCACTTCATGTGTGGCCTTCTCATCTCCTCACTCTAATATCTATTACTTGTATCTCATTCTGTAGAAGAGATCCCAAATCAAGATCCAAAACTGGTCTACTAGCCGAAAATGGAGAAAATGGACTTTTGATGAATCATACAAAGAAAATGCAGTAACTAGGCTTGAAATAGTCATCTGTGACTCATAATAGTACAAGGAGAAGCCTCTATTACTTGTATCTCATTCTCTAGAAGATATCCCAAATGAAGATCCAAAACTGGTCTACTTGCGGAAAATGGGAGAAACGGACTTCTGTTAAATCATACAAATAAAATGGAGTTAATAGGCTTGAAAATTTAATCTGGGACTCATAATAGTACATGGAAAAGCCTCTATTACTTGTATCTCATTCTGTAGAAGAGATCCCAAATCAAGATCCGAAGCTGGTCTGCTAGTTGTAAATAGGGAAAACGGACTTCTGATGAATCATACAAAGAAAATGGTGTCAATAGGCTTGAAATAGTCATCTGGGACTCATAATAGTACAATGAGAAGCCTCAATTACTTGTATCTCATTCCCTTGAAGATATCCCAATTGAAGATCCGAAACTGGTCTACTTGCCGAAAATTAGGAAAACGGACTTCTGATAAATCATACAAAGAAAATGGAGTAAATCGGCTTTAAATAGTCATCTGTGACTCATAATAGTACAAGTAGAAGCCTCTATTACATGTATCTGATTCCCTCGAAGATATCCCAAATGAAGATCTGAAACTGGTCTACTAGCCAAAAATGGGAAAAACGGATTTCTGATGAATCATAAAAAGAAAATGGAGTAAATAAGCTTGAAATAGTCATTTGGGGCTCTTAATAGTACATGGAGAAGCCTCTATTACTTGTATCTCATTCCCTAGAAGATATCCCAAATGAAGAACCAAAACTGGTATACTTGCCGAAAATGGGGAAAACGGACTTCTGATGAATCATACAAAGAAAATGGAGTAAATAGGCTTGAAATAGTCATCTGGGACTCATTATTGTACAAGGAGAAGCCTCAATTACTTGTATCTCATTCCCTTGAAGATATCCCAATTGAAGATCCGAAACTGGTCTACTTGCCGAAAATTGGGAAAACGGACTTCTGATAAATCATACAAAGAAAATGGAGCAAATCGGCTTGAAATAGTCATCTGGGACTCATAATAGTACAAGTAGAGGCCTCTATCACTTGTATCTCATTCCCTAGAAGATATCCGAAATGATGATCTGTAATTGGTCTACTTGCCGAAAATAGGGAAAAACAAACTTCTGATGAATCATACAAAGAAAATGGGGTAACTATGCTTGAAATAGTCATCTGGAACTCATAATAGTACAAGGAGAAGCCTCTATTACTTGTATCTCATTCTGTAGAAGAGATCCCAAATCAAGATCCTAAACTGGTCTACTAGCCGAAAATGGGGAAAACAGACTTTTGGTGAATCATACAGAGAAAATAGAGTAAATAGGCTTGAAATAGTCATCTGGGACTCATAATAGTACAAGGAAAATCCTCTATTAATTGTATCTTATTCCGTAGAAGAGATCCCAAATCGAAATCCGAAACTGGTCTACTAGCCAAAAATGGAGAAAACGGACTTCTGATAAATCATACAAAGAAAATGTAGTAAATAGGTTTGGAATAGTCATCTGGGACTCATAGTAGTACAAGAAGAAGCATCTATTACTTGTATCTCATTACCTAGAAGATATCCCAATTGAAGATCTGAAACTGGTCTACTTGCCGAAAATGGGGAAAACAGACTTCTGATAAATCATACAAAGAAAATGGAGTAAATCGGCTTGAAATAATCATCTGGGACTCATAATAGTAGAAGTAGAAGCCTCTATTACATGTATCTCATTCCCTAGAAGATATCCCAAATGAAGATCCGAAACTGGTCTACTAGCCGAAAATGGGAAAAACGGATTTCTTATGAATCATAAAAAGAAAATGGAGTAAATAGGAATGAAATAGTCATTTGGGACTCATAATAGTACAAGGAGAAGCCTATTTTACTTGGATCTCATTCCCTAGAAGATATCCTAATTGAAGATCCGAAACTGGTCTACTTGGCGAAAATTGGGAAAACAGACTTCTGATAAATCATACAAAGAAAATGGAGTAAATCGGCTTGAACTAGTCATCTGGCACTCATAATAGTACAAGTAGAAGCCTCTATTACTTATATCTCATTCCCTAGAAGATATCCCAAATGAATATCTGTAACGGGTCTACTTGCCGAAAATTGGGAAAAACGGACTTCTGATTAATCATACAAAGAAAATGGGGTAACTATGCTTGAAAAAGTCATCTGGGACTCATAATAGTACAAGGAGAAGCCTCTATTACTTGTATCTCATTCTGTAGAAGAGATCCCAAATCAAGATCCAAAACTGGTCTACTAGCCGAAAATGGAGAAAATGGACTTTTGATGAATCATACAAAGAAAATGCAGTAACTAGGCTTGAAACAGTCATCTGGGACTCATAATAGTACAAGGAGAAGCCTCTATTAATTGTATCTCATTCCCTAGAAGATATCCCAAATGAAGATCCAAAACTGGTCTACTTGCGGAAAATGGGAGAAACGGACTTCTGTTAAATCATACAAAGAAAATGGAGTTAATAGGCTTGAAAATTTCATCTGGGACTCATAATAGTACATGGAGAAGCCTCTATTACTTGTATCTCATTCTGTAGAAGAGATCCCAAATCAAGATCCGAAGCTGGTCTGCTAGCTGTAAATGGAGAAAACGGACTTCTGATGAATCATACAAAGAAAATGGTGTCAATAGGCTTGAAATAGTCATCTGGGACTCATAATAGTACAATGAGAAGCCTCAATTACTTGTATCTCATTCCCTTGAAGATATCCCAATTGAAGATCCGAAACTGGTCTACTTGCCGAAAATTAGGAAAACGGACTTCTGATAAATCATACAAAGAAAATGGAGTAAATCGGCTTTAAATAGTCATCTGGGACTCATAATAGTACAAGTAGAGGCCTCTATTACTTGTATCTCATTCCCTAGAAGATATCCCAAATGAAGATCTGTAACTGGTCTACTTGCCGAAAATAGGGGAAAACGGACTTCTGATGAATCATACAAAGAAAATGGTGTAACTATGCTTGAAATAGTCATCTGGGACTCATAATAGTACAAGGAGAAGCCTATATTACTAGTATCTCATTCTGTAGAAGAGATCCCAAATCAAGATCTGAAACTGGTCTACTAGCTGAAAATGGGCAAAACGGACTTTTGATGAATCATACAAAGAAAATGTAGTAAATAGGCTTGAAATAGTCATCTGGGACTCATAATAGTACAAGGAGAAGCCTCTATTACTTGTATCTCATTCTGTAGAAGTGATACAAGACCAAACTTATAACACACGATTTCAAGATCTGCAGCTTCAATGGATGATGGAGGAGTTTCTGAATGATTCCACAATCAGCACTTGAACAAGACAACTTGATTCCACAAGTGATCTAGACAAGGGGGGAACGAAAGTACCACAGAGAGTATGGGAGATTCTCTGATAAAGCAAAGCTGGCACAGCTCTAAGTGATTCCACACAAAGAACAACAGCAAAAGACTAGAACAATCTTGTATAATAACAAAAACAGGGATTATTTTATTGATCAAAAAGTTGAATAATACAATGCTGTGAGAGGGGACTTTATAAACAGTCCAAACAGCTATGCCCTTCTAGGGGACTTTGAAGCAAATTACAATGAATGAAACTACATTATTGGTGCTAATTCGTGGCTAACAAATGCCTTAACTACTGAATAAATCAAAATAAAAGCTAGACCAAAAGAAGATCACAAAAAGAGAGAAACACAAGGAGTTAGTCAATAATTCAAATAATTGAAATACTTACCTTAGCAGCTTGTGGACGTGTAATCAAGTAAGGAAAGAGTATTTGCTGCCTCCATTTTCCTTGGCCAAAAACTCAAAACAATAAGACTTTCAAAGAAAACTACAAGGCATTTAAAATACAAGAAAAGGAAAGTTTGCTAAAATAAAAACAAAACTATCTAAAATATTTCTGTCTTTACTGAGCTTTGAACCGTGGCCTCTAACAGCTCTAAATACCACTGAGACACTGTGGATTACTTGCACAAATTCATAATGAAAAGATCTTACCCGATTTGTGCTCAAATGGCCTGGTTTTGAAGCTGGAATGTTCAGGGAGAATATTAGTCCGTTCAACTTGGATTCTTTGATGAATTCTTCCTCTTGAGTCTTTTTGAAGTCAAAATGGTTAAAATCTTCAAGTGTTTCCCCGTGGTTATCTTTATTTTTCACTTCTTGCTTCATTTGTTCTCTATTGGCTTCATAGCTTATTTTAGGGAAATCTTGAAGCTCCGAAATTATCTCTGACAAATTCTTGGTGCCTTGAACTCCATATCTTGTCAAGTAAACATTCTTACCTTGTTTGGTTCGAGGCTGAACCTTCTTGATCCTTGAAAGTGCAAAATTCATCTTAATGTCTAATTCATGTGCCTTGGAGCTCTCTTGATAGAAACATGGTCTGATGACCTCATCAAGAAGGGATCCCAAATCAAGATCCGAAACTAGTCTACTAGCCAAAAATGGAGAAAACGGACTTCTGATGAATCATATGAAGAAAATGTAGTAAATAGGCTTGAAATAGTCATCTGGGACTCATAATAGTAGAAGAACAAGCCTCTATTACTTGTATCTCATTCCCTAGAAGATATCCCAATTGAAGAACCGAAACTGGTCTACTTGCCGAAAATGGGGAAAACGGACTTCTGATAAATCATACAAAAAAAATGGAGTAAATCGTCTTGAAATAGTCATCTGAGACTCATAATAGTACAAGTAGAAGCCTCTATTACTTGTATCTCATTCCTTAGAAGATATCCCAAACGAAGATCTGAAACTGGTCTACTTTCCAAAAATGGGGAAAACAGACTTCTGATGAATTATACAAAGAAAATATAGTAAATAGGCTTGAAATAGTCATATGGGACTCATAAAAGTACACAGAGAAGCCTCTATTACTGGTATCTCATTCCGTAGAAGATATCCCAAATGAAGATCTAAAACTGGTCTACTTGCCGAAAATGGGGAAAACAGACTTTTGATGAATCATACAAATAAAATGGAGTAACTATGCTTGAAATAGTCATCTGGGACTCATAGTAGTACAAGGAGAAGCCTCTATTACTTCTATCTCATTCCGTAGAAGAGATCCCAAATCAAGATCTGAAACTGGTCTACTAGCCGAAAATAGGGAAAACGGGCTTCTGATGGATCATACAAATAAAAAGGAGTAACTAGGCTTGAAATTGTCATCTGCGAATCATAATAGTACTAGGAGAATCCTCTATTACTTAGATCTCATTCTGTAGAAGCCCAAATGAAGATCCGAAACTGGTCAACTTGCCAAAAATGGGGAAAACGGACTTCTGATTAATCATACATATAAAATGGAGTAAATAGGCTTGAAATAGTCATCTGGGACTCATAATATTACAAGGAGATGCCTCTATTACTTGTATCTCATTCCCTAGAAGATATCCCAATTGAAGATCTGAAACTGGTCTACTTGCCGAAAATGGGGAAAACGGACTTCTGTTAAATCTTACAAAGAAAATAGAGTAAATAGGCTTGAAATATTTATCTGGGACTCATAGTAGTACAAGGAGAAGCCTCTATTACTTGTATCTTATTCCGTAGAAGAGATCCCAAACTGAAATCCGAAACTGGTCTATTAGCCAAAAATGGAGAAAACGGACTTCTGATGAATTATACAAAGAAAATGTAGTATATAGGCTTCGAATGGTCATCTGGGACTCATAATAGTACAAGAAGAAGCATATATTACTTGTATCTCATTACCTAGAAGATATCCCAATTGAAGATCTGAAACTGGTCTACTTGCCGAAAATGGGAAAAACAGACTTCTGATAAATCATACAAAGAAAATGGAGTAAATCGGCTTGAAATAATCATCTGGGACTCATAATAGTACAAGTAGAAGACTCTATTACATGTATCTCATTCTCTAGAAGATATCCCAAATGAAGATCTGAAACTGGTCTACTAGCCGAAAATGGGAAAAACGGATTTCTGATGAATCACAAAAAGAAAATAGAGTAAATAGGCATGAAATAGTCATTTGGGACTCATAATAGTACAAGGAGAAGCCTATATTACTTGGATCTCATTCCCTAGAAGATATCCTAATTGAAGATCCGAAACTGGTCTACTTGGCGAAAATTGGGAAAACGGACTTCTTATAAATCATACAAAGAAAATGGAGTAAATCGGCATGAACTAGTCATCTGGGACTCATAATAGTACAAGTAGAAGCCTCTATTACTTGTATCTCATTCCCTATAGGATATCCCAAATGAAGATCTGTAACGGGTCTACTTGCCGAAAATTAGGAAAAACGGACTTCTGATGAATCATACAAAGAAAATAGGGTAACTATGCTTGAAAAAGTCATCTGGAACTCATAATAGTACAAGGAGATGCCTCTATTACTTGTATCTCATTCTGTAGAAGAGATCCCAAATCAAGATCCAAAACTGGTCTACTTGCCGAAAATGGAGAAAATGGACTTTTGATGAATCATACAAAGAAAATGCAGTAACTAGGCTTGAAATAGTCATCTGGGACTCATAATAGAACAAGGAGAAGCCTCTATTACTTGTATCTCATTCCCTAGAAGATATCCCAAATGAAGATCCCAAACTGGTCTACTTGCGGAAAATGGGAGAAACGGACTTCTGTTAAATCATACAAAGAAAATGGAGTAAATAGGCTTGAAATATTTATCTGGGACTCATAGTAGTACAAGGAGAAGCCTCTATTACTTGTATCTTATTCCGTAGAAGAGATCCCAAATCGAAATCCGAAACTGGTCTATTAGCCAAAAATGGAGAAAACGGACTTCTGATGAATCATACAAAGAAAATGTAGTATATAGGCTTCGAATGGTCATCTGGGACTCATAATAGTACAAGAAGAAGCATCTATTACTTGTATCTCATTACCTAGAAGATATCCCAATTGAAGATCTGAAACTGGTCTACTTGCCGAAAATGGGGAAAACAGACTTCTGATAAATCATACAAAGAAAATGGAGTAAATCGGCTTGAAATAATCATCTGGAACTCATAATAGTACAAGTAGAAGACTCTATTACATGTATCTCATTCTCTAGAAGATATCCCAAATGAAGATCTGAAACTGGTCTACTAGACGAAAATGGGAAAAACGGATTTCTGATGAATCATAAAAAGAAAATAGAGTAAATAGGCATGAAATAGTCATTTGGGACTCATAATAGTACAAGGAGAAGCCTATATTACTTGGATCTCATTCCCTAGAAGATATCCTAATTGAAGATCTGAAACTGGTCTACTTGGCGAAAATTGGGAAAACGGACTTCTGATAAATCATACAAAGAAAATGGAGTAAATCAGCTTGAACTAGTCATCTGGGACTCATAATAGTACAAGTAGAAGCCTCTATTACTTGTATGTCATTCCCTATAGGATATCCCAAATGAAGATCTGTAACGGGTCTACTTGCCGAAAATTAGGAAAAACGGACTTCTGATGAATCATACAAAGAAAATAGGGTAACTATGCTTGAAAAAGTCATCTGGAACTCATAATAGTACAAGGAGATGCCTCTATTACTTGTATCTCATTCTGTAGAAGAGATCCCAAATCAAGATCCAAAACTGGTCTACTTGCCGAAAATGGAGAAAATGGACTTTTGATGAATCATACAAAAAAATTCAGTAACTAGGCTTGAAATAGTCATCTGGGACTCATAATAGTACAAGGAGAAGCCTCTATTACTTGTATCTCATTCCCTTGAAGATATCCCAAATGAAGATCCCAAACTGGTCTACTTGCGGAAAATGGGAGAAACGGACTTCTGTTAAATCATACAAAGAAAATAGAGTAAATAGGCTTGAAAATTTCATCTGGGACTCATAATAGTACAAGGAGAAGCCTTTATTACTTGTATCTCATTCTGTAGAAGAGATCCCAAATCAAGATCCGAAACTGGTCTACTAGCCGAAAATGGCGAAAACAGACTTTTGATGAATCATACAAAGAAAATGGAGTAAATAGGCTTCAAATAATCATCTGTTACTCATAATAGTACAAGCAGAAGCCTCTATTACTTGTATCTCATTCCGTAGAAGAGATCCCAAATCAAGATCCAAAATTAGTCTACTAGCCAAAACTGGAGAAAATGGACTTCTGATGAATCATACAAATAAAATGAAGTAAATAGGCTTTAATCATCTGGGACTCATAATAGTACAAGGAGAAGCCTCTATTACTTGTATCTCATTCCCTAGAAGATATCCCAAATGAAGATCTGTAACTGGTCAACTTGCCGAAAATGGGGAAACAGACTTCTGATGAATCATACAAAGAAAATGGAGCAAATAGGCTTGAAAATAGTCACCTAGGACTCAAAATAGTACAAGGAGAAGTATATATTACTTGTATCTCATTCCGTAGAAGATATCCCAAATCAAGATCTGAAACTGGTCTACTAGCCGAAAATAGGGAAAACAGGCTTCAGGTGAATCATACAAATAAAATGGAGTAACTAGGCTTGGAATAGTCATCTGGGACTCATAATAGTACAAAGAGAAGCTTCTATTACTTGGATCTCATTCTGTAGAAGAGATCCCAAATGAAGATCCGAAACTGGTCAACTTGCCGAAAATGGGGAAAACGGACTTCTGATGAATCATACAAATAAAATTGAGTTAATAGGCTTGAAATAGTCATCTGGGACTCATAATAGTACAAGGAGAAGCCTTTATAACTTGGATCTCAATCTGTAGAAGATATCCTAAATCAAGATCCGAAACTAGTCTACTAGCCGAAAATAACGAAAACGGACTTCTGATGAATCATACAAAGAAAATGGAGTAAATAGGCTTGAAATAGTCATTTGGGGCTCTTAATAGTACAAGGAGTAGCCTCTATTACTTGTATCTCATTCCCTAGAAGATATCCCAAATGAAGAACCAAAACTGGTCTACTTGCCGAAAATGGGGAAAACGGACTTTTGATGAATCATACAAAGAAAATGGAGTAAATAGGCTTGAAATAGTCATCTGGGACTCATAATAGTACATGGAGAAGCCTCAATTACTTGTATCTCATTCCCTTGAAGATATCCCAATTAAAGATCCGAAACTGGTCTACTTGCCAAAAATTAGGAAACGGACTTCTGATAAATCATACAAAGAAAATGGAGTAAATCGGCTTGAAATAGTCATCTGGGACTCATAATAGTACAAGTAGAGGCCTCTATCACGTGTATCTCATTCCCTAGAAGATATCCGAAATGAAGATCTGTAATTGGTCTACTTGCCGAAAATAGGGAAAAACAAACTTCTGATGAATCATACAAAGAAAATGGGGTAACTATGCTTGAAATAGTCATCTGGAACTCATAATAGTACAAGGAGAAGCCTCTATTACTTGTATCTCATTCTGTAGAAGAGATCCCAAATCAAGATCCTAAACTGGTCTACTAGCCGAAAATGGGGAAAACAGACTTTTGGTGAATCATACAGAGAAAATGGAGTAAATAGGCTTGAAATAGTCATCTGGGACTCATAATAGTACAAGGAAAAGCCTCTATTACTTGTATCTTATTCCGTAGAAGAGATCCCAAATCGAAATCCGAAACTGGTCTACTAGCCAAAAATGGAGAAAACGGACTTCTGATAAATCATACAAAGAAAATGTAGTAAATAGGCTTGGAATAGTCATCTGGGACTCATAATAGTACAAGAAGAAGCATCTATTACTTGTATCTCATTACCTAGAAGATATCCCAATTGAAGATCTGAAACTGGTCTACTTGCCGAAAATGGGGAAAACAGACTTCTGATAAATCATACAAAGAAAATGGAGTAAATCGGCTTGAAATAATCATCTGGGACTCATAATAGTAAAAGTAGAAGCCTCTATTACATGTATCTCATTCCCTAGAAGATATCCCAAATGAAGATCTGAAACTGGTCTACTAGCCGAAAATGGGAAAAACGGATTTCTTATGAATCATAAAAAGAAAATGGAGTAAATAGGCATGAAATAGTCATTTGGGACTCATAATAGTACAAGGAGAAGCCTATATTACTTGGATCTCATTCCCTAGAAGATGTCCTAATTGAAGATCCGAAACTGGTCTACTTGGCGAAAATTGGGAAAACAGACTTCTGATAAATCATACAAAGAAAATGGAGTAAATCGGCTTGAACTAGTCATCTGGCACTCATAATAGTACAAGTAGAAGCCTCTTTTACTTATATCTCATTCCCTAGAAGATATCCCAAATGAAGATCTGTAACGGGTCTACTTGCCGAAAATTAGGAAAAACGGACTTCTGATTAATCATACAAAAAAAATGGGGTAACTATGCTTGAAAAAGTCATCTGGGACTCATAATAGTACAAGGAGAAGCCTCTATTACTTGTATCTCATTCTGTAGAAGAGATCCCAAATCAAGATCCAAAACTGGTCTACTAGCCGAAAATGGAGAAAATGGACTTTTGATGAATCATACAAAGAAAATGCAGTAACTAGGCTTGAAACAGTCATCTGGGACTCATAATAGTACAAGGAGAAGCCTCTATTAATTGTATCTCATTCCCTAGAAGATATCCCAAATGAAGATCCAAAATTGGTCTACTTGCGGAAAATGGGAGAAACGGACTTCTGTTAAATCATACAAAGAAAATGGAGTTAATAGGCTTGAAAATTTCATCTGGGACTCATAATAGTACATGGAGAAGCCTCTATTACTTGTATCTCATTCTGTAGAAGAGATCCCAAATCAAGATCCGAAGCTGGTCTGCTAGCTGTAAATGGGGAAAACGGACTTCTGATGAATCATACAAAGAAAATGGTGTCAATAGGCTTGAAATAGTCATCTGGGACTCATAATAGTACAATGAGAAGCCTATATTACTTGGATCTCATTCCCTAGAAGATATCCTAAATGAAGATCCGAAACTGGTCAACTTGCCAAAAATGGGGAAAACGGACTTCTGATTAATCATACATATAAAATGGAGTAAATAGGCTTGAAATAGTCATCTGGGACTCATAATATAACAAGGAGATGCCTCTATTACTTGTATCTCATTCCCTAGAAGATATCCCAATTGAAGATCTGAAACTGGTCTACTTGCCGAAAATGGGGAAAACGGACTTCTGTTAAATCTTACAAAGAAAATAGAGTAAATAGGCTTGAAATATTTATCTGGGACTTATAGTAGTACAAGGAGAAGCCTCTATTACTTGTATCTTATTCCGTAGAAGAGATCCCAAATCGAAATCCGAAACTGGTCTATTAGCCAAAAATGGAGAAAACGGACTTCTGATGAATCATACAAAGAAAATGTAGTATATAGGCTTCGAATGGTCATCTGGGACTCATAATAGTACAAGAAGAAGCATCTATTACTTGTATCTCATTACCTAGAAGATATCCCAATTGAAGATCTGAAACTGGTCTACTTGCCGAAAATGGGGAAAACAGACTTCTGATAAATCATACAAAGAAAAATGGAGTAAATCGGCTTGAAATAATCATCTGGGACTCATAATAGTACAAGTAGAAGACTCTATTACATGTATCTCATTCTCTAGAAGATATCCCAAATGAAGATCTGAAACTGGTCTACTAGCCGAAAATGGGAAAAACGGATTTCTGATGAATCATAAAAAGAAAATAGAGTAAATAGGCATGAAATAGTCATTTGGGACTCATAATAGTACAAGGAGAAGCCTATATTACTTGGATCTCATTCCCTAGAAGATATCCTAATTGAAGATCCGAAACTGGTCTACTTGGCGAAAATTGGGAAAACGGACTTCTGATAAATCATACAAAGAAAATGGAGTAAATCGGCTTGAACTAGTCATCTGGGACTCATAATAGTACAAGTAGAATCCTCTATTACTTGTATCTCATTCCCTATAGGATATCCCAAATGAAGATCTGTAACGGGTCTACTTGCCGAAAATTAGGAAAAACGGACTTCTGATGAATCATACAAAGAAAATAGGGTAACTATGCTTGAAAAAGTCATCTGGAACTCATAATAGTACAAGGAGAAGCCTCTATTACTTGTATCTCATTCTGTAGAAGAGATCCCAAATCAAGATCCAAAACTGGTCTACTTGCCGAAAATGGAGAAAATGGACTTTTGATGAATCATACAAAGAAAATGCAGTAACTAGGCTTGAAATAGTCATCTGGGACTCATAATAGTACAAGGAGAAGCCTCTATTACTTGTATCTCATTCCCTAGAAGATATCCCAAATGAAGATCCCAAACTGGTCTACTTGCGGAAAATGGGAGAAACGGACTTCTGTTAAATCATACAAAGAAAATGGAGTAAATAGGCTTGAAAATTTCATCTGGGACTCATAATAGTACAAGGAGAAGCCTCTATTACTTGTATCTCATTCTGTAGAAGAGATCCCAAATCAAGATTCGAAACTGGTCTACTAGCCGAAAATGGCGAAAACAGACTTTTGATGAATCATATAAAGAAAATGGAGTAAATAGGCTTCAAATAATCATCTGGGACTCATAATAGTACAAGCAGAAGCCTCTATTACTTGTATCTCATTCCGTAGAAGAGATCCCAAATCAAGATCCAAAATTAGTCTACTAGCCAAAACTGGAGAAAATGGACTTCTGATGAATCATACAAATAAAATGAAGTAAATAGGCTTTAATCATCTGGGACTCATAATAGTACAAGGAGAAGCCTCTATTACTTGTATCTCATTCCCTAGAAGATATCCCAAATGAAGATCTGAAACTGGTCAACTTGCCGAAAATGGGGAAACAGACTTCTGATGAATCATACAAAGAAAATGGAGCAAATAGGCTTGAAATAGTCACCTAGGACTCAAAATAGTACAAGGAGAAGTATATATTACTTGTATCTCATTCCGTAGAAGATATCCCAAATCAAGATCTGAAACTGGTCTACTAGCCGAAAATAGGGAAAACAGGCTTCAGATGAATCATACAAATAAAATAGAGTAACTAGGCTTGGAATAGTCATCTGGGACTCATAATAGTACAAAGAGACGCTTCTATTACTTGGATCTCATTCTGTAGAAGAGATCCCAAATGAAGATCCGAAACTGGTCAACTTGCCGAAAATGGGGAAAACGGACTTCTGATGAATCATACAAATAAAATGGAGTTAATAGGCTTGAAATAGTCATCTGGGACTCATAATAGTACAAGGAGAAGCCTTTATTCCTTGGATCTCATTCTGTAGAAGATATCCCAAATCAAGATCCGAAACTAGTCTACTAGCCGAAAATAACGAAAACGGACTTCTGATGAATCATACAAAGAAAATGGAGTAAATAGGCTTGAAATAGTCATTTGGGGCTCTTAATAGTACAAGGAGTAGCCTCTATTACTTGTATCTCATTCCCTAGAAGATATCCCAAATGAAGAACCAAAACTGGTCTACTTGCCGAAAATGGGGAAAACGGACTTTTGATGAATCATACAAAGAAAATGGAGTAAATAGGCTTGAAATAGTCATCTGGGACTCATAATAGTACATGGAGAAGCCTCAATTACTTGTATCTCATTCCCTTGAAGATATCCCAATTAAAGATCCGAAACTGGTCTACTTGCCGAAAATTGGGAAAACGGACTTCTGATAAATCATACAAAGAAAATGGTTTTAAGATTAAGCTTCTTTACCATCTCTTCACTGGCGGCATTGGTGCAACTTCCCCCATCTATAATCAAGGTGCAGACCTTGTCTTGAACTACACATCTTGTGTGAAAGAGATTCTCTCTCTGACCTCTATCATCTGGATGCACCTGAACACTCAAAGTCCTGCAGGCCACTAGCATCTCTCCAACTGCTGCCGCTTCCTCTTCTTCTTCTGTATCAGCAACTGATTCACTCTCTGAACTGTCTTGAGGTACAATCTCACCTCCCTCTTGAAGCAAAAACATCTTCTTATTAGGACAATCTCTGGAGTAATGCCCCATACCTTGACACTTGAAGCATCTGACGTTGCTAGTAGAAGTTCCTCTTGGTTTAAACTCGGTTTTAACCTCTTCCTTGATTGTTGTTGTAGCCGGTTTTGTGTTCTGGGTAGAGATTGGCTTGTTGAACTCTTTCGGTTTTGGTATGTTGGAGGTGAAGGTTGGTCTGCTAATTCTCCTCTTGATCTGTGCTTCAATCAGTTCTGCCTTATGCACCATTTCTTAGACATCCTCATAGTTCTGTAGCTCAACCTTGTCTTGAATCTCTCTGTTAAGTCCTCCCAAGAACCTAGACATCACCATGTCTTCTCCTTCTCTCAAATCGGCTCTAATCATCAAGGTTTCCAGCTCTTGGTGGTAATCTCGAACAGACTTTGTTCCTTGTATGAGGCGCCTAAGTTTGTTGAGAATCTCTCTCTGATAGTGTGCAGGAACAAACTTCCTCCTCATCTGTGTGGTCAGTTGATCCCAAGTGGTAATAGGAAGTTCGTGGTGCCTCTCTCTAGTGACTCCCAACTGCTCCCACCACAAGAGTGCATAGCCATTGAACTCTGAAACAGCTATCTTCACCTTGTTGAGCTCATAGGTACCTTGAACCAAGAAGTTTAATTCCATCTTTCTTTCCCAATCTAAGTAAACTTCTGGATCATTATTGCCGTGGAAGGAAGGAAACTGAATCTTAAGGTGATTCAGCTGTTGTTTCAATGGGTCATAATCTCGGTTGCTTCCTCTGTTCCTGCCCCTCCTCACAGTATTAAAGCTGTTGTCTGATCTCTCTTCTCCCTCAGAAGTTCCGGGTTCTGTCTCCACATAGACTCTGCGCCCACCAATGTTCTCAGCTCGGAGGTGTGGAGATGTTCTATCAGCTCTGCGTCTCTCCCTCCCTGTACCCTCAGCATTCCTTTGCTGGTTTGCACTGGTTTCTCTCCTTCCAACAGGTGTTCTTATAGTGTTAGCTCTGGGTTGTTTAGAAGAAGCTCCCATGTGTGCTTTTCCTTTGGCAAGGCGGATTGCTTCACTAGGGCTGGGCAGTTCTGATGAATCACTTTCTGCAACACTGTTCTCTTTCAGTAAATCCTTGAACCGAGTCTCAAACTTGGCGTTGAGATGCTCTATCTGTTGCATCAGCTGAGTAGCAACTGACTGATTAGCTTCTTTGATTTGTTGCGCCATGGCTTGATTCAGAGCTTCCATGGCTTCTGCTGAAAGCTCCATGGTACCTGAGACAATCAAAATAACAATCAAAGTAAAAAGTTCTCAAGATAACAAGGTTTGTGATTTCTAATCTCTTAAAAACTTGTTGTTTAAAAGGAAGGAAAACAACTCCTAAAACTATCAGGGAAAAGAACACAAAACCTATTGCTATTAGGAAATCGAAAACAAACACTAACTTTTATGAAAGAAACGAAAAGGTAATCCTAAGACTCTTAGGACAATCGATTTAACAAAAGAAAGGAAAAGAGAGGTTTTAGGATTTCTCAGCCTTTGTTTCAGAGTTGGCTCTGATACCACATGACACGATCTCCCCTGGAACTACTCTGAAGATAGGCTGATGAAGATCAAATGATGATTGCGAAATGGTGATGATGATCGTGTGAAAGGGAAAATGGTAGTGTAGAGTGAGATTAGAATGGTATTAAGGGGTTTAATGGAACGATTTAAGGGGTTAAATGGAAGTAACAGATAGTAGAGTTTCAAGAACACTTGGTGAATAGAAACTCGGATCCACAAGAACACATTCAAGAGATCAAAGGGGGAGAGAAGAAATGCAGCAATGGCTGTTTGATTACACTTAGTTCTTCGCTGATTTACAAAGGAAGGCGTAAAACAAGTCTTATACTACCCTAAAACCAAACAGCATGGCGTCTAAGAAAGAAAACAACAAAGCGTCCAAAGTAAAGAATAAAACAACAAGGCGTCCCATTCCAAAGAATCCTAATTGGTGCGCCTGAAAATACTAAGTATAAGGCCAAAGTAGCTCATACATTTATTACCCATTGGCAATGACTCCTAAGTAACTTGACGTAGTGATTCATCTGCCTCATTAAAAACCATGTTGAGAAAACCCAATGGGACAAAACTCATCATGGGAAAAAGAGTACAGACTCCTCACCTAAGTTACTTAGTTATCATTACCGGGTGGAGTCTTCTGGTTGAAGATGTTAAAAAACTTGAATAGCTGGTAGGTTGCATAATCCTTCTGCCATAAGTGCATGAACTTCCTTAGCCAGCTCCTTAGCTCTGGAACGAGTGATCCTCCCTACTATCTCCGGTTCCTCCTCTGGTTCTGCAGCTACCGTGCTATCCCCTATCATATCATCCTCTCCCTCTTGAAAGGGATTTGTCCTCAAATCTGTATCTGCAACATAAGGAAGCAAATCAGAGACATTGAATGATGGAGATATATTATACTTACCTTGAAGATCAATCTGGTAGGCATTGTTGTTGATCCTCTTGATGACTTCGAATGGTCCATCCACCCTTGGCATAAGCTTGCTCTTCCTCTCTTCTGGAAATTGGTCTTTCCTCAAATGAATCCACACCAAGTCTCCTTCCTCAAAGATTAACTCCTTTCGGCCCTTGTTTGCATGCTTCTCATACTGCTTAGTCTTCTTCTCTATATTCTCCTTAGCCTTGGCGTGTATCTTCCTCACCTGTTCTGCCTTTTCTTTTCCATCTAAACTACATTTCACACGTAGAGGCAAAGAGATCAAGTCTAGAGGTGATTGTGGGTTATAGCCATAGACAATTTCAAAAGGAGAAAAGAGGGTTGCAGAATGCTTAGCGTGATTGTAAGCAAACTCCACGTGTGGTAGACACTCCTCCCATGACTTGATGTTACTCTTTACCAGCGTTCTAAGAAGTGTTGACAATGTTCTGTTTACCACCTCGGTTTGTCCATCAGTTTGAGGGTGACATGTAGTGGAGAATTGAAGCTTGGTTCCTAGTTTAGCCCATAATGTTCTCCAGAAGTGCCCTAGAAACTTGGTATCCCTGTCTGATACTATCACTTGAGGCATGCCATGTAGACGAACTACTTCCCTGAAAAACAAGTTAGCTACGCAGACAGCATCATCTGTCTTATGACTAGCAATGAAGTGTGCCATCTTGCTAAACCTGTCAACAACTACAAAAATCGAATCTCTACCATTTCTGGTTCGAGGTAAGCCAAGCACAAAGTCCATAGAAATATGAGTCCAAGGCTGAGAAGGAATAGGAAGGGGAGTATACAAACCGTGAGGTTGCACCGTACTCTTTGCCATCTTACAAACTGCACACCTAGAACAAATCCTCTCAACGTCTGTCTTCATGTATGGCCAATAAAAGTGATCTTGCAGTCCAAGTAGAGTCTTAGCGACTCCAAAGTGTCCAGCTAATCCACCTCCATGAGCTTCTCTAACCAACAACTCTTTGACAGATCCTCGTGGTATGCACAGGCGATTGTTATAAAACAGATATCCATCCTGTCTATGATATTTTTCAAAAGCAAACTTATGGAACTTGCCATAGCTCTCAGCAAAATCAATGTCAGTCTCATAGAGATCTACTATATGTTCAAATCCATTAAGCTTAGAAGTTAAAGTAGAGACAAGTGTGTACCTCCTTGATAATGCATCTGCAACTACATTATCTTTACCTTTCTTGTACTTAATGATGTATGGAAAAGTCTCTATGAACTCCATCCATCTGGCGTGTCTTTTATTGAGCTTCTGCTGTTGGAATTTGTGAGGGTTTGTCTCACATAAGAAGAAACACAATCAACTTGTGATTGGTTCTTCATTAACCAACCAAATGAACTCACTTCAACATAATAAAAAATGCATTAGTATGATACACAATCTGAGTATTACAAGCAACATAACTAGAGAGTTTGTTGTCATAACCAAAGAAAGGTTCAGTAATCTAATGACTAACTAAGTAAAGAAGAGTTGCACTAGCATGAGACATGAATCCATATTTGAGTAACAACAACACTTAGAGTTTGTGTTCTCATTAAAGAAGGATTAGCTCACTAACTTAGTGTCTAACTGAACAAAAGAGAGAGTTTAGGTGGTTTGAAGTATAATTAGACAAGTAATGGTCTGCCATTAAGGCAGACCTAAACTGCATATAACTCACTCTCTACATTGCTTTAATTTAATTAAGCATAAGTAAAGGAGAGAGATGTATACAAATTTAACAAGAACTTGTCTCTTTTATTATAAATTCTGTGTGTTTTACAATGAGAGAGGGCGCCCTTATATAGAAATTAAACTTGGGCACAAAGACAAAGATTGAAAGTGACAGCACATAACAGCTCTTTTCTTAAGTCACACATGTGACTCTTGCTTCCCTCCACTTCTTTGAATTCAAACGGTTATGGAGGCAAGTGAGGAGCTTCTAGAACACTTGACAACTTCTCTTAGGCGTGCACACACTCCTCCTTACAGTTTGGGCTTGATTGGAGGAGTTTATGTGGGCTTGTATGGACAGCCCACTAAGAGATTGTATGGACAACCCAATAAGTTGGGCTTGCAACACACTTCATGACTCCTAAGCCTCCATTGCTTCATATACACATGGTTGATCACCTTCTTGATGTCTTTTACATGTGATGAGCTTCATTCTTGGCTAAGTCACGCTTTGACACTTCTCTTCTTCTTCTTATTTGGTGTGGAGATGCTTGGCCTTCACTTCATGTGTGGCCTTCTCATCTCCTCAAGTTGATTGTGTTTGTCTCACATAAGAAGAAACACAATCAACTTGTGATTGGTTCTTCATTAACCAACCAAATGAACTCACTTCAACATAATAAAAAATGCATTAGTATGATACACAATCTGAGTATTACAAGCAACATAACTAGAGAGTTTGTTGTCATAACCAAAGAAAGGTTCAGTAATCTAATGACTAACTAAGTAAAGAAGAGTTGCACTAGCATGAGACATGAATCCATATTTGAGTAACAACAACACTTAGAGTTTGTGTTCTCATTAAAGAAGGATTAGCTCACTAACTTAGTGTCTAACTGAACAAAAGAGAGAGTTTAGGTGGTTTGAAGTATAATTAGACAAGTAATGGTCTGCCATTAAGGCAGACCTAAACTGCATATAACTCACTCTCTACATTGCTTTAATTTAATTAAGCATAAGTAAAGGAGAGAGATGTATACAAATTTAACAAGAACTTGTCTCTTTTATTATAAATTCTGTGTGTTTTACAATGAGAGAGGGCGCCCTTATATAGAAATTAAACTTGGGCACAAAGACAAAGATTGAAAGTGACAGCACATAACAGCTCTTTTCTTAAGTCACACATGTGACTCTTGCTTCCCTCCACTTCTTTGAATTCAAACGGTTATGGAGGCAAGTGAGGAGCTTCTAGAACACTTGACAACTTCTCTTAGGCGTGCACACACTCCTCCTTACAGTTTGGGCTTGATTGGAGGAGTTTATGTGGGCTTGTATGGACAGCCCACTAAGAGATTGTATGGACAACCCAATAAGTTGGGCTTGCAACACACTTCATGACTCCTAAGCCTCCATTGCTTCATATACACATGGTTGATCACCTTCTTGATGTCTTTTACATGTGATGAGCTTCATTCTTGGCTAAGTCACGCTTTGACACTTCTCTTCTTCTTCTTATTTGGTGTGGAGATGCTTGGCCTTCACTTCATGTGTGGCCTTCTCATCTCCTCACTCTAATACCCTCCCTCAAGCTTGGGCGTCGGGAGCCATTGGGACCAAAGGCCAAGCTTGCCCACGCAAAGGACTACCTCATTAAAAACCTCATCATGTAAAACCTCTTTGGAATAAAACCATGATGAGGACAAAAAGAGTATAGCCTCCACGGTGCATTAGAATAGCTATGACCTTGGTTTAAACCATTTTGAAAATTGGCTCCTTTCCAAGTCTTCTCACTTCTTAGCTCTTCATGACTTGACTTCTCTTTCATTTGAATCCTTTCTTTGCCATCTCCTTTGAGACTCTTCAGCATTTGAGGCTCTCATTAGTCTCTTTGAGGCTCTTATGGTCTTCTTTTCCCTTAAACAAGAGAATAAAGAAGAGGAGATTAAGTATTGCCATAAGGAATATCAAATAACCAAATGAGGAATATCAAAGCCTAAGAGATATATTAAAGACTAAGATGCACAATTAGTAATTCATACAGAGAACTGAACATTTTAAGCAGAAAAATCGAAATTAATGTCAATCTGAATTATGCATTAACTCAAACAATTTCAAAAAGACATCCAATTAATATTCTCATACTAACTTATGCAATTCAGTCAAACAGAATTATGCATAAATTATGAAGAGTAATTTGACTGCTAAATGAATGAAGTAAGTCATGAAATTAGCACTAATTGAAATAGGAGATAGGGTTTAGAGAACAGCCTTTCAATAGAAGAAGAGTGGTCTTTGAATGGTCCTTTGAATGGACTGAATGAATTTGGTTTGATCTCCATCTATGGGAAAACATCTTGCTAGCAAGCTGATTCATCACTTTCCACCAGTCCAGCAGACTTTCTAGGTGGCCATTGGTTCTAACTCCGAGCTGATTCATCACTTTCCACCAGTCCAGCAGACATTCTAGGTGGCCATTGGTTCTAACTCCGAGCTGATTCATCACTTTCCACCAGTCCAGCAGACATTCTAGGTGGCCATTGGTTCTAACTCCCCTAGTCAAGGATGCACCAAACACCAAAACACTTGCCTTGCCTTCATGAGACAATCAAGCCAAAAGCACCAAACCCCATTATTACACTTAAAACCTGTAGAGTATAGACAGATTCAAAGCAAACAATAGTGAGAGATGAAGA
This sequence comes from Thlaspi arvense, assembly GCA_911865555.2. Lineage (NCBI taxonomy): Eukaryota > Viridiplantae > Streptophyta > Magnoliopsida > Brassicales > Brassicaceae > Thlaspi > Thlaspi arvense. Next base: position 43,614,896 of record OU466857.2, read on the forward strand.
ATATAAAGTAACCAGAGAATAAGAGTATAAGCAACTATAAGTATGAGAGAATATAAGAGTATGATAGAGTGTAAGCGGAAGTGTAGAGAGAGTATGGTGGAGAATGAGTATGATGGAGAATGAGTATGATGGAGAATGAGTATGAGCGGAAGCAACATTCAGTCCATGGCCTTCAAGCTTCATGGCTGAGCAACAATGCTGGTGAGGCTTTTAACTTCCCACCAGTCTTTCATCTAAGAGGTGCAAGGACAAACTCTCTTCAAGAGATTTCCTACAATCTCAACAACAAACACATTAGAGTAATTCACATTCAAGTGATTTCTGAGTGTTAAAGAGCTGTGCTAATGGAACAAAACCATTTGTCCATCAGCAAAACAAAGCCATTCAAGGCCAAAACATTTTCAAAAATATTTTCCAGAATTTTGAACCTTTCAAAAGAGTTTTTCAAAACCTTTTCATTTCAAGGAAAAATTGCAAAACAATTTTAAAACAATTTTTCGAAGAATTTTAAAACATTTAAAATAGCTTATCAAAGCCAAAGGTTCATCAAGAACATTTTAAAATATTTTTAAAAATACTTTTCGGAATTTTAAAAATATTTTCCAAAAATCTTCCCAAAGGGTTTATCAAGGAAATAATTTCCAAAATAACTTTCAAGCTTGTAACCATCAAGCAAAATTCTCAAAACAATTTAAAATTATTCTGGACCATTTTAAAATATTTTTCAAAGGCAGATTAATTTTAAATCTGTTCCAAAACATTTTTCAAAATTCAAATCCTTTTCAAAGTAATTTGTAAAATCGATTTGAAGAAATGGTGAATAATTCCCAAAGTAATTTTCTAAGAGTTTTCAAATTCAAAAATCAACTTTCATCCTCTCTCCCTCCCTTAAGCATTGGCATATACAGACATAAAGTCTTTTATCCAAGCTTATCAAGAGAAGAGATGGGTAGAGGGAGGAAAGAGTTTGAAAAATAAAACCATTAAAGGTATTTGAAAACCAAACTTCATCCTATCACTCTCTCCTCACGCTTTGGACAAGAGACATCACAAGTCTGTCTACAAAGCTTAACAAGAATGTGAGAGAGAGGAATCCTTGGAATGAAGAAAGAAGAAAGAAGAAGTGAGTCCAGCCCAAGAGAATAACCTTGCTCTGATACCATGTTGGAATTTGTGAGGGTTTGTCTCACATAAGAAGAAACACAATCAACTTGTGATTGGTTCTTCATTAACCAACCAAATGAACTCACTTCAACATAATAAAAAATGCATTAGTATGATACACAATCTGAGTATTACAAGCAACATAACTAGAGAGTTTGTTGTCATAACCAAAGAAAGGTTCAGTAATCTAATGACTAACTAAGTAAAGAAGAGTTGCACTAGCATGAGACATGAATCCATATTTGAGTAACAACAACACTTAGAGTTTGTGTTCTCATTAAAGAAGGATTAGCTCACTAACTTAGTGTCTAACTGAACAAAAGAGAGAGTTTAGGTGGTTTGAAGTATAATTAGACAAGTAATGGTCTGCCATTAAGGCAGACCTAAACTGCATATAACTCACTCTCTACATTGCTTTAATTTAATTAAGCATAAGTAAAGGAGAGAGATGTATACAAATTTAACAAGAACTTGTCTCTTTTATTATAAATTCTGTGTGTTTTACAATGAGAGAGGGCGCCCTTATATAGAAATTAAACTTGGGCACAAAGACAAAGATTGAAAGTGACAGCACATAACAGCTCTTTTCTTAAGTCACACATGTGACTCTTGCTTCCCTCCACTTCTTTGAATTCAAACGGTTATGGAGGCAAGTGAGGAGCTTCTAGAACACTTGACAACTTCTCTTAGGCGTGCACACACTCCTCCTTACAGTTTGGGCTTGATTGGAGGAGTTTATGTGGGCTTGTATGGACAGCCCACTAAGAGATTGTATGGACAACCCAATAAGTTGGGCTTGCAACACACTTCATGACTCCTAAGCCTCCATTGCTTCATATACACATGGTTGATCACCTTCTTGATGTCTTTTACATGTGATGAGCTTCATTCTTGGCTAAGTCACGCTTTGACACTTCTCTTCTTCTTCTTATTTGGTGTGGAGATGCTTGGCCTTCACTTCATGTGTGGCCTTCTCATCTCCTCACTCTAATATCTGCTGACCTTTAAGGTGCTTTAGAGACTCATGATCTGTATGAATGACGAATTCCTTGGGCCACAAGTAGTGCTGCCACGTTTGAAGAGCTCGAACCAATGCATAGAGTTCCTTGTCATAGGTTGGATAGTTGGCGGTTGATCCTCCTAGCTTCTCACTGAAGTATGCCACTGGTTTCCTATCCTGCATCAATACAGCACCGATTCCAACTCCTGAAGCATCACATTCAATTTCAAAAGTTTTAAGGAAATCAGGAGGAACTAAAAAGGAGGCATTGATAAGCTTCTCTTTAAGGGCTGTGAAAGCCTGTTCTTGTGCTTCCTCCCATCTGAAACCAACTTCCTTCTTGATGACTTCAGTTAATGGTGCAGCAAGGGTGCTAAAGCTTGGAACAAATCTTCTGTAGAATCCTGCTAATCCATGAAAGCTTCTCACTTCCCCAACACTCTTAGGCGTAGGCCATTCTTTGATTGCTTTGATCTTCTCTTCATCAACCCTCACTCCTTCTGCACTAACAACAAAGCCTAGAAAGACAACCTCAGTAGTACAGAATGAACACTTAGAGAAGTTAGCAAAAAGGGATTGAGAACGAAGAACATCCAAAACTTGGCGTATGTGCCCTAGATGTTCCTCCAAACCTTTGCTGTAGATGAGAATGTCATCGAAGTAGACCACTACAAAAACTCCAATGAATGGTCTTAAGGCATGGTTCATTAGACGCATGAAGGTACTGGGAGCATTGGTGAGACCAAACGGCATGACTAACCACTCATACAACCTTTGCTTGGTCTTGAAAGCAGTCTTCCACTCATCTCCCTCCTTCATTCTGATCTGATGATAACCACTCTTCAAATCGATTTTGGAGAACACTGTTGACCCACATAACTCATCTAACATATCATATAATCTTGGAATAGGATGTCTGTATTTCACTGTGATGTTGTTGATTGCTCTGCAGTCTACACACATCCTCCATGTTCCATCTTTCTTAGGAACCAACAGAACTGGTACTGCACATGGACTGAGACTCTCTCTGATATATCCTTTACTCATCAGCTCTTCTACTTGTTTCTGAAGCTCTTTAGTCTCTACAGGGTTGGTTCTGTAAGCCGGCTTATTTGGTAGCACTGATCCTGGCACTAGATCAATCTGATGCTCAATTCCGCGAGTTGGGGGTAAGCCTGGGGGTATCTCTTCTGGAAAGACATCCTTGTACTCCTCAATGATCTCTATCACCTCATAGGGAAGTTTCTCTAACGGTTTAGTACTAGCCAGTGTTTTTTTTGTAGACAAACATGAAAGTGGTCATCTCAGGATCAAAGAGCTTGTTGAACTCCCTGTGGTTGATGTATAAACTGTTGGAGACTTTCTCTTTTTCTTTGCGGTTCATGTGAAGTTGATCTTGGTAGATTTCGCTGGGGGAAAGTGGTAGAAGAGTGACCTTGCGCCCCTTAAATTCAAAAGTCTGCTTATTGGTGTAGCCATCATGAAGAACTCTCCTGTCATACTGCCATGGTCTTCCCAATAACATATGGCTAGATCTCATAGGAACCACATCACAAAGGAGTTCATCTTCATACTTCCCAATGGCTAGCTTGACAAGCACTTGCTGAGAAACGGTGATGGCTCCTTTGTTGTTCAACCACTGCAGCTTGTAAGGTCTAGGATGTGAAGTGGTTTTAAGATTAAGCTTCTTTACCATCTCTTCACTGGCGGCATTGGTGCAACTTCCCCCATCTATAATCAAGGTGCAGACCTTGTCTTGAACTAAACATCTTGTGTGAAAGAGATTCTCTCTCTGACCTCTATCATCTGGATGCACCTGAACACTCAAAGTCCTGCAGGCCACTAGCATCTCTCCAACTGCTGCCGCTTCCTCTTCTTCTTCTGTATCAGCAACTGATTCACTCTCTGAACTGTCTTGAGGTACAATCTCACCTCCCTCTTGAAGCAAAAACATCTTCTTATTAGGACAATCTCTGGAGTAATGCCCCATACCTTGACACTTGAAGCATCTGACGTTGCTAGTAGAAGTTCCTCTTGGTTTAAACTCGGTTTTAACATCTTCCTTGATTGTTGTTGTAGCCGGTTTTGTGTTCTGGGTAGAGATTGGCTTGTTGAACTCTTTCGGTTTTGGTATGTTGGAGGTGAAGGTTGGTCTGCTAATTCTCCTCTTGATCTGTGCTTCAATCAGTTCTGCCTTATGCACCATTTCTTGCACATCCTCATAGTTCTGTAGCTCAACCTTGTCTTGAATCTCTCTGTTAAGTCCTCCCAAGAACCTAGACATCACCATGTCTTCTCCTTCTCTCAAATCGGCTCTAATCATCAAGGTTTCCAGCTCTTGGTAGTAATCTCGAACAGACTTTGTTCCTTGTATGAGGCGCCTAAGTTTGTTGAGAATCTCTCTCTGATAGTGTGCAGGAACAAACTTCCTCCTCATCTGTGTGGTCAGTTGATCCCAAGTGGTAATAGGAAGTTCGTGGTGCCTCTCTCTAGTGACTCCCAACTGCTCCCACCACAAGAGTGCATAGCCATTGAACTCTGAAACAGCTATCTTCACCTTGTTGAGCTCATAGGTACCTTGAACCAAGAAGTTTGATTCCATCTTTCTTTCCCAATCTAAGTAAACTTCTGGATCATTATTGCCGTGGAAGGAAGGAAACTGAATCTTAAGGTGATTCAGCTGTTGTTTCAATGGGTCATAATCTCGGTTGCTTCCTCTGTTCCTGCCCCTCCTCACAGTATTAAAGCTGTTGTCTGATCTCTCTTCTCCCTCAGAAGTTCCGGGTTCTGTCTCCACATAGACTTTGCGCCCACCAATGTTCTCAGCTCGGAGGTGTGGAGATGTTCTATCAGCTCTGCGTCTCTCCCTCCCTGTACCCTCAGCATTCCTTCGCCGGTTTGCACTGGTTTCTCTCCTTCCAACAGGTGTTCTTATAGTGTTAGCTCTGGGTTGTTTAGAAGAAGCTCCCATGTGTGCTTTTCTTTTGGCAAGGCGGATTGCTTCACTAGGGCTGGGCGGTTCTGATGAATCACTTTTTGCAACACTGTTCTCTTTCAGTAAATCCTTGAACCGAGTCTCAAACTTGGCGTTGAGTTGCTCTATCTGTTGCATCAGCTGAGTAGCAACTGACTGATTAGCTTCTTTGATTTGTTGCGCCATGGCTTGATTCAGAGCTTCCATGGCTTCTGCTGAAAGCTCCATGGTACCTGAGACAATCAAAATAACAATCAAAGTAAAAAGTTCTCAAGATAACAAGGTTTGTGATTTCTAATCTCTTAAAAAATTATTGTTTAAAAGGAAGGAAAACAACTCCTAAAACTATCAGGGAAAAGAACACAAAACCTATTGCTATTAGGAAATCGAAAACAAACACTAACTTTTATGAAAGAAACGAAAAGGTAATCCTAAGACTCTTAGGACAATCGATTTAACAAAAGAAAGGAAAAGAGAGGTTTTAGGATTTCTCAGCCTTTGGTTCAGAGTTGGCTCTGATACCACATGACACGATCTCCCCTGGAACTACTCTGAAGATAGGCTGATGAAGATCAAATGATGATTGCGAAATGGTGATGATGATCGTGTGAAAGGGAAAATGGTAGTGTAGAGTGAGATTAGAATGGTATTAAGGGGTTTAATGGAACGATTTAAGGGGTTAAATGGAAGTAACAGATAGTAGAGTTTCAAGAACACTTGGTGAATAGAAACTCGGATCCACAAGAACACATTCAAGAGATCAAAGGGGGAGAGAAGAAATGCAGCAATGGCTGTTTGATTACACTTAGTTCTTCGCTGATTTACAAAGGAAGGTGTAAAACAAGTCTTATACTACCCTAAAACCAAACAGCATGGCGTCTAAGAAAGAAAACAACAAAGCATCCAAAGTAAAGAATAAAACAACAAGGCGTCCCATTCCAAAGAATCCTAATTGGTGCGCGCCTGAAAATACTAAGTATAAGGCCAAAGTAGCTCATACATTTATTACCCATTGGCAATGACTCCTAAGTAACTTGACGTAGTGATTCATCTGCCTCATTAAAAACCATGTTGAGAAAACCCAATGGGACAAAACTCATCATGGGAAAAAGAGTACAGACTCCTCACCTAAGTTACTTAGTTATCATTACCGGGTGGAGTCTTCTGGTTGAAGATGTTAAAAACCTGAATAGCTGGTAGGTTGCATAATCCTTCTGCCATAAGTGCATGAACTTCCTTAGCCAGCTCCTTAGCTCTGGAACGAGTGATCCTCCCTACTATCTCCGGTTCCTCCTCTGGTTCTGCAGCTACCGTGCTATCCCCTATCATATCATCCTCTCCCTCTTGAAAGGGATTTGTCCTCAAATCTGTATCTGCAACATAAGGAAGCAAATCAGAGACATTGAATGATGGAGATATATTATACTTACCTTGAAGATCAATCTGGTAGGCATTGTTGTTGATCCTCTTGATGACTTCGAATGGTCCATCCACCCTTGGCATAAGCTTGCTCTTCCTCTCTTCTGGAAATCGGTCTTTCCTCAAATGAATCCACACCAAGTCTCCTTCCTCAAAGATTAACTCCTTTCGGCCCTTGTTTGCATGCTTCTCATACTGCTTAGTCTTCTTCTCTATATTCTCCTTAGCCTTGGCGTGTATCTTCCTCACCTGTTCTGCCTTTTCTTTTCCATCTAAACTACATTTCACACTTAGAGGCAAAGGGATCAAGTCTAGAGGTGATTGTGGGTTAAAGCCATAGACAATTTCAAAAGGAGAAAAGAGGGTTGCAGAATGCTTAGCGTGATTGTAAGCAAACTCCACGTGTGGTAGACACTCCTCCCATGACTTGATGTTACTCTTTACCAGCGTTCTAAGAAGTGTTGACAATGTTCTGTTTACCACCTCGGTTTGTCCATCAGTTTGAGGGTGACATGTAGTGGAGAATTGAAGCTTGGTTCCTAGTTTAGCCCATAATGTTCTCCAGAAGTGCCCTAGAAACTTGGTATCCCTGTCTGATACTATCACTTGAGGCATGCCATGTAGACGAACTACTTCCCTGAAAAACAAGTTAGCTACGCAGACAGCATCATCTGTCTTATGACTAGCAATGAAGTGTGCCATCTTCCTAAACCTGTCAACAACTACAAAAATCGAATCTCTACCATTTCTGGTTCGAGGTAAGCCAAGCACAAAGTCCATCGAAATATGAGTCCAAGGCTGAGAAGGAATAGGAAGGGGAGTATACAAACCGTGAGGTTGCACCTTACTCTTTGCCATCTTACAAACTGCACACCTAGAACAAATCCTCTCAACGTCTGTCTTCATGTATGGCCAATAAAAGTGATCTTGCAGTCCAAGTAGAGTCTTAGCGACTCCAAAGTGTCCAGCTAATCCACCTCCATGAGCTTCTCTAACCAACAACTCTCTGACAGATCCTCGTTATGCACAGGCGATTGTTATAAAACAGATATCCATCCTGTCTATGATATTTTTCAAAATCAAACTTATGGAACTTGCCATAGCTCTCAGCAAAATCAATGTCAGTCTCATAGAGATCTACTATATGTTCAAATCCATTAAGCTTAGAAGTTAAAGTAGAGACAAGTGTGTACCTCCTTGATAATGCATCTGCAACTACATTATCTTTACCTTTCTTGTACTTAATGATGTATGGAAAAGTCTCTATGAACTCCATCCATCTGGCGTGTCTTTTATTGAGCTTCTGCTGACCTTTAAGGTGCTTTAGAGACTCATGATCTGTATGAATGACGAATTCCTTGGGCCACAAGTAGTGCTGCCACGTTTGAAGAGCTCGAACTAATGCATAGAGTTCCTTGTCATAGGTTGGATAGTTGGCGGTTGATCCTCCTAGCTTCTCACTGAAGTATGCCACTGGTTTCCTATCCTGCATCAATACAGCACCGATTCCAACTCCTGAAGCATCACATTCAATTTCAAAAGTTTTAAGGAAATCAGGAAGAACTAAAAGGGGGGCATTGATAAGCTTCTCTTTAAGGGCTGTGAAAGCCTGTTCTTGTGCTTCCTCCCATCTGAAACCAACTTCCTTCTTGATGACTTCAGTTAATGGTGCAGCAAGGGTGCTAAAGCTTGGAACAAATCTTCTGTAGAATCCTGCTAATCCATGAAAGCTTTTCACTTCTCCAACACTCTTAGGCGTAGGCCATTCTTTGATTGCTTTGATCTTCTCTTCATCAACCCTCACTCCTTCTGCACTAACAACAAAGCCTAGAAAGACAACCTCAGTAGTACAGAATGAACACTTAGAGAAGTTAGCAAAAAGGGATTGAGAACGAAGAACATCCAAAACTTGGCGGATGTGCCCTAGATGTTCCTCCAAACCTTTGCTGTAGATGAGAATGTCATCGAAGTAGACCACTACAAAAACTCCAATGAATGGTCTTAAGGCATGGTTCATTAGACGCATGAAGGTACTGGGAGCATTGGTGAGACCAAACGGCATGACTAACCACTCATACAACCCTTGCTTGGTCTTGAAAGCAGTCTTCCACTCATCTCCCTCCTTCATTCTGATCTGATGATAACCACTCTTCAAATCGAATTTGGAGAACACTGTTGACCCACATAACTCATCTAACATATCATATAATCTTGGAATAGGATGTCTATATTTCACTGTGATGTTGTTGATTGCTCTGCAGTCTACACACATCCTCCATGTTCCATCTTTCTTAGGAACCAACAGAACTGGTACTGCACATGGACTGAGACTCTCTCTGATATATCCTTTACTCATCAGCTCTTCTACTTGTTTCTGAAGCTCTTTAGTCTCTACAGGGTTGGTTCTGTAAGCCGGCTTATTTGGTAGCACTGATTCTGGCACTAGATCAATCTGATGCTCAATTCCGCGAGTTGGGGGTAATCCTGGGGGTATCTCTTCTGGAAAGACATCCTTGTACTCCTCAATGATCTCTATCACCTCATAGGGAAGTTTCTCTAATGGTTTAGTACTAGCCAGTGTTTCTTTGTAGACAAACATGAAAGTGGTCATCTCAGGATCAAAGAGCTTGTTGAACTCCCTGTGGTTGATGTATAAACTGTTGGAGACTTTCTCTTTTTCTTTGCGGTTCATGTGAAGTTGATCTTGGTAGATTTCGCTGGGGGAAAGTGGTAGAAGAGTGACCTTGCGCCCCTTAAATTCAAAAGTCTGCTTATTGGTGTAGCCATCATGAAGAACTCTCCTGTCATACTGCCATGGTCTTCCCAATAACATATGGCTAGATCTCATAGGAACCACATCACAAAGGAGTTCATCTTCATACTTCCCAATGGCTAGCTTGACAAGCACTTGCTGAGAAACAGTGATGGCTCCTTTGTTGTCCAACCACTACAGCTTGTAAGGTCTAGGATGTGAAGTGGTTTTAAGATTAAGCTTCTTTACCATCTCTTCACTGGCGGCATTGGTGCAACTTCCCCCATCTATAATCAAGGTGCAGACCTTGTCTTGAACTACACATCTTGTGTGAAAGAGATTCTCTCTCTGACCTCTATCATCTGGATGCACCTGAACACTCAAAGTCCTGCAGGCCACTAGCATCTCTCCAACTGCTGCCGCTTCCTCTTCTTCTTCTGTATCAGCAACTGATTCACTCTCTGAACTGTCTTGAGGTACAATCTCACCTCCCTCTTGAAGCAAAAACATCTTCTTATTAGGACAATCTCTGGAGTAATGCCCCATACCTTGACACTTGAAGCATCTGACGTTGCTAGTAGAAGTTCCTCTTGGTTTAAACTCGGTTTTAACCTCTTCCTTGATTGTTGTTGTAGCCGGTTTTGTGTTCTGGGTAGAGATTGGCTTGTTGAACTCTTTCGGTTTTGGTATGTTGGAGGTGAAGGTTGGTCTGCTAATTCTCCTCTTGATCTGTGCTTCAATCAGTTCTGCCTTATGCACCATTTCTTGCACATCCTCATAGTTCTGTAGCTCAACCTTGTATTGAATCTCTCTGTTAAGTCCTCCCAAGAACCTAGACATCACCATGTTTTCTCCTTCTCTCAAATCGGCTCTAATCATCAAGGTTTCCAGCTCTTGGTAGTAATCACGAACAGACTTTGTTCCTTGTATGAGGCGCCTAAGTTTGTTGAGAATCTCTCTCTGATAGTGTGCAGGAACAAACTTCCTCCTCATCTGTGTGGTCAGTTGATCCCAAGTGGTAATAGGAAGTTCGTGGTGCCTCTCTCTAGTGACTCCCAACTGCTCCCACCACAAGAGTGCATAGCCATTGAACTCTGAAACAGCTATCTTCACCTTGTTGAGCTCATAGGTACCTTGAACCAAGAAATTTGATTCCATCTTTCTTTCCCAATCTAAGTAAACTTCTGGATCATTATTGCCGTGGAAGGAAGGAAACTGAATCTTAAGGTGATTCAGCTGTTGTTTCAATGGGTCATAATCTCGGTTGCTTCCTCTGTTCCTGCCCCTCCTCACAGTATTAAAGCTGTTGTCTGATCTCTCTTTTCCCTCAGAAGTTCCGGGTTCTGTCTCCACATAGACTCTGCGCCCACCAATGTTCTCAGCTCGGAGGTGTGGAGATGTTCTATCAGCTCTGCGTCTCTCCCTCCCTGTACCCTCAGCATTCCTTCGCCGGTTTGCACTGGTTTCTCTCCTTCCAACAGGTGTTCTTATAGTGTTAGCTCTGGGTTGTTTAGAAGAAGCTCCCATGGGTGCTTTTCCTTTGGCAAGGCGGATTGCTTCACTAGGGCTGGGCGGTTCTGATGAATCACTTTCTGCAACACTGTTCTCTTTCAGTAAATCCTTGAACCGAGTCTCAAACTTGGCGTTGAGTTGCTCTATCTGTTGCATCAGCTGAGTAGCAACTGACTGATTAGCTTCTTTGATTTGTTGCGCCATGGCTTGATTCAGAGCTTCCATGGCTTCTGCTGAAAGCTCCATGGTACCTGAGACAATCAAAATAACAATCAAAGTAAAAAGTTCTCAAGATAACAAGGTTTGTGATTTCTAATCTCTTAAAAACTTGTTGTTTAAAAGGAAGGAAAACAACTCCTAAAACTATCAGGGAAAAGAACACAAAACCTATTGCTATTAGGAAATTGAAAACAAACACTAACTTTTATGAAAGAAACGAAAAGGTAATCCTAAGACTCTTAGGACAATCGATTTAACAAAAGAAAGGAAAAGAGAGGTTTTAGGATTTCTCAGCCTTTGGTTCAGAGTTGGCTCTGATACCACATGACACGATCTCCCCTGGAACTACTCTGAAGATAGGCTGATGAAGATCAAATGATGATTGCGAAATGGTGATGATGATCGTGTGAAAGGGAAAATGGTAGTGTAGAGTGAGATTAGAATGGTATTAAGGGGTTTAATGGAACGATTTAAGGGGCTAAATGGAAGTAACAGATAGTAGAGTTTCAAGAACACTTGGTGAATAGAAACTCGGATCCACAAGAACACATTCAAGAGATCAAAGGGGGAGAGAAGAAATGCAGCAATGGCTGTTTGATTACACTTAGTTCTTCGCTGATTTACAAAGGAAGGCGTAAAACAAGTCTTATACTACCCTAAAACCAAACAGCATGGCGTCTAAGAAAGAAAACAACAAAGTGTCCAAAGTAAAGAATAAAACAACAAGGCGTCCCATTCCAAAGAATCCTAATTGGTGCGCCTGAAAATACTAAGTATAAGGCCAAAGTAGCTCATACATTTATTACCCATTGGCAATGACTCCTAACTAACTTGACGTAGTGTTTCATCTGCCTCATTAAAAACCATGTTGAGAAAACCCAATGGGACAAAACTCATCATGGGAAAAAGAGTACAGACTCCTTACCTAAGTTACTTAGTTATCATTACCGGTGGAGTCTTCTGGTTGAAGATGTTAAAAACTTGAATAGCTGGTAGGTTGCATAATCCTTCTGCCATAAGTGCATGAACTTCCTTAGCCAGCTCCTTAGCTCTGGAACGAGTGATCCTCCCTACTATCTCCGGTTCCTCCTCTGGTTCTGCAGCTACCGTGCTATCCCCTATCATATCATCCTCTCCCTCTTGAAAGGGATTTGTCCTCAAATCTGTATCTGCAACATAAGGAAGCAAATCAGAGACATTGAATGATGGAGATATATTATACTTACCTTGAAGATCAATCTGGTAGGCATTGTTGTTGATCCAGATACAGATTTGAGGACAAACCTCTTGATGACTTCGAATGGTCCATCCACCCTTGGCATAAGCTTGCTCTTCCTCTCTTCTGGAAATCGGTCTTTCCTCAAATGAATCCACACCAAGTCTCCTTCCTCAAAGATTAACTCCTTTCGGCCCTTGTTTGCATGCTTCTCATACTGCTTAGTCTTCTTCTCTATATTCTCCTTAGCCTTGGCGTGTATCTTCCTCACCTGTTCTGCCTTTTCTTTTCCATCTAAACTACATTTCACACTTAGAGGCAAAGGGATCAAGTCTAGAGGTGATTGTGGGTTAAAGCCATAGACAATTTCAAAAGGAGAAAAGAGGGTTGCAGAATGCTTAGCGTGATTTTAAGAAACTCCACGTGTGGTAGACACTCCTCCCATGACTTGATGTTACTCTTTACCAGCGTTCTAAGAAGTGTTGACAATGTTCTGTTTACCACCTCGGTTTGTCCATCAGTTTGAGGGTGACATGTAGTGGAGAATTGAAGCTTGGTTCCTAGTTTAGCCCATAATGTTCTCCAGAAGTGCCCTAGAAACTTGGTATCCCTGTCTGATACTATCACTTGAGGCATGCCATGTAGACGAACTACTTCCCAGAAAAACAAGTTAGCTACGCAGACAGCATCATCTGTCTTATGACTAGCAATGAAGTGTGCCATCTTGCTAAACCTGTCAACAACTACAAAAATCGAATCTCTACCATTTCTGGTTCGAGGTAAGCCAAGCAAAAAGTCCATAGAAATATGAGTCCAAGGCTGAGAAGGAATAGGAAGGGGAGTATACAAACCGTGAGGTTGCACCTTACTCTTTGCCATCTTACAAACTGCACACCTAGAACAAATCCTCTCAACGTCTGTCTTCATGTATGGCCAATAAAAGTGATCTTGCAGTCCAAGTAGAGTCTTAGCGACTCCAAAGTGTCCAGCTAATCCACCTCCATGAGCTTCTCTAACCAACAACTCTCTGACAGATCCTCGTGGTATGCACAGGCGATTGTTATAAAACTGATATCCATCCTGTCTATGATATTTTTCAAAAGCAAACTTATGGAACTTGCCATAGCTCTCAGCAAAATCAATGTCAGTCTCATAGAGATCTACTATATGTTCAAATCCATTAAGCTTAGAAGTTAAAGTAGAGACAAGTGTGTACCTCCTTGATAATGCATCTGCAACTACATTATCTTTACCTTTCTTGTACTTAATGATGTATGGAAAAGTCTCTATGAACTCCATCCATCTGGCGTGTCTTTTATTGAGCTTCTGCTGACCTTTAAGGTGCTTTAGAGACTCATGATCTGTATGAATGACGAATTCCTTGGGCCACAAGTAGTGCTGCCACGTTTGAAGAGCTCGAACTAATGCATAGAGTTCCTTGTCATAGGTTGGATAGTTGGCGGTTGATCCTCCTAGCTTCTCACTGAAGTATGCCACTGGTTTCCTATCCTGCATCAATACAGCACCGATTCCAACTCCTGAAGCATCACATTCAATTTCAAAAGTTTTAAGGAAATCAGGAAGAACTAAAAGGGGGGCATTGATAAGCTTCTCTTTAAGGGCTGTGAAAGCCTGTTCTTGTGCTTCCTCCCATCTGAAACCAACTTCCTTCTTGATGACTTCAGTTAATGGTGCAGCAAGGGTGCTAAAGCTTGGAACAAATCTTCTGTAGAATCCTGCTAATCCATGAAAGCTTCTCACTTCCCCAACACTCTTAGGCGTAGGCCATTCTTTGATTGCTTTGATCTTCTCTTCATCAACCCTCACTCCTTCTGCACTAACAACAAAGCCTAGAAAGACAACCTCAGTAGTACAGAATGAACACTTAGAGAAGTTAGCAAAAAGGGATTGAGAACGAAGAACATCCAAAACTTGGCGGATGTGCCCTAGATGTTCCTCCAAACCTTTGCTGTAGATGAGAATGTCATCGAAGTAGACCACTACAAAAACTCCAATGAATGGTCTTAAGGCATGGTTCATTAGACGCATGAAGGTACTGGGAGCATTGGTGAGACCAAACGGCATGACTAACCACTCATACAACCCTTGCTTGGTCTTGAAAGCAGTCTTCCACTCATCTCCCTCCTTCATTCTGATCTGATGATAACCACTCTTCAAATCGATTTTGGAGAACACTGTTGACCCACATAACTCATCTAACATATCATATAATCTTGGAATAGGATGTCTGTATTTCACTGTGATGTTGTTGATTGCTCTGCAGTCTACACACATCCTCCATGTTCCATCTTTCTTAGGAACCAACAGAACTGGTACTGCACATGGACTGAGACTCTCTCTGATATATCCTTTACTCATCAGCTCTTCTACTTGTTTCTGAAGCTCTTTAGTCTCTACAGGGTTGGTTCTGTAAGCCGGCTTATTTGGTAGCACTGATCCTGGCACTAGATCAATCTGATGCTCAATTCCGCGAGTTGGGGGTAAGCCTGGGGGTATCTCTTCTGGAAAGACATCCTTGTACTCCTCAATGATCTCTATCACCTCATAGGGAAGTTTCTCTAACGGTTTAGTACTAGCCAGTGTTTCTTTGTAGACAAACATGAAAGTGGTCATCTCAGGATCAAAGAGCTTGTTGAACTCCCTGTGGTTGATGTATAAATTGTTGGAGACTTTCTCTTTTTCTTTGCGGTTCATGTGAAGTTGATCTTGGTAGATTTCGCTGGGGGAAAGTGGTAGAAGAGTGACCTTGCGCCCCTTAAATTCAAAAGTCTGCTTATTGGTGTAGCCATCATGAAGAACTCTCCTGTCATACTGCCATGGTCTTCCCAATAACATATGGCTAGATCTCATAGGAACCACATCACAAAGGAGTTCATCTTCATACTTCCCAATGGCTAGCTTGACAAGCACTTGCTGAGAAACGGTGATGGCTCCTTTGTTGTCCAACCACTGCAGCTTGTAAGGTCTAGGATGTGAAGTGGTTTTAAGATTAAGCTTCTTTACCATCTCTTCACTGGCGGCATTGGTGCAACTTCCCCCATCTATAATCAAGGTGCAGACCTTGTCTTGAACTACACATCTTGTGTGAAAGAGATTCTCTCTCTGACCTCTATCATCTGGATGCACCTGAACACTCAAAGTCCTGCAGGCCACTAGCATCTCTCCAACTGCTGCCGCTTCCTCTTCTTCTTCTGTATCAGCAACTGATTCACTCTCTGAACTGTCTTGAGGTACAATCTCACCTCCCTCTTGAAGCAAAAACATCTTCTTATTAGGACAATCTCTGGAGTAATGCCCCATACCTTGACACTTGAAGCATCTGACGTTGCTAGTAGAAGTTCCTCTTGGTTTAAACTCGGTTTTAACCTCTTCCTTGATTGTTGTTGTAGCCGGTTTTGTGTTCTGGGTAGAGATTGGCTTGTTGAACTCTTTCTGTTTTGGTATGTTGGAGGTGAAGGTTGGTCTGCTAATTCTCCTCTTGATCTGTGCTTCAATCAGTTCTGCCTTATGCACCATTTCTTGCACATCCTCATAGTTCTGTAGCTCAACCTTGTATTGAATCTCTCTGTTAAGTCCTCCCAAGAACCTAGACATCACCATGTCTTCTCCTTCTCTCAAATCGGCTCTAATCATCAAGGTTTCCAGCTCTTGGTAGTAATCTCGAACAGACTTTGTTCCTTGTATGAGGCGCCTAAGTTTGTTGAGAATCTCTCTCTGATAGTGTGCAGGAACAAACTTCCTCCTCATCTGTGTGGTCAGTTGATCCCAAGTGGTAATAGGAAGTTCGTGGTGCCTCTCTCTAGTGACTCCCAACTGCTCCCACCACAAGAGTGCATAGCCATTGAACTCTGAAACAGCTATCTTCACCTTGTTGAGCTCATAGGTACCTTGAACCAAGAAGTTTGATTCCATCTTTCTTTCCCAATCTAAGTAAACTTCTGGATCATTATTGCCGTGGAAGGAAGGAAACTGAATCTTAAGGTGATTCAGCTGTTGTTTCAATGGGTCATAATCTCGGTTGCTTCCTCTGTTCCTGCCCCTCCTCACAGTATTAAAGCTGTTGTCTGATCTCTCTTCTCCCTCAGAAGTTCCGGGTTCTGTCTCCACATAGACTCTGCGCCCACCAATGTTCTCAGCTCGGAGGTGTGGAGATGTTCTATCAGCTCTGCGTCTCTCCCTCCCTGTACCCTCAGCATTCCTTCGCCGGTTTGCACTGGTTTCTCTCCTTCCAACAGGTGTTCTTATAGTGTTAGCTCTGGGTTGTTTAGAAGAAGCTCCCATGTGTGCTTTTCCTTTGGCAAGGCGGATTGCTTCACTAGGGCTGGGCGGTTCTGATGAATCACTTTCTGCAACACTGTTCTCTTTCAGTAAATCCTTGAACCGAGTCTCAAACTTGGCGTTGAGTTGCTCTATCTGTTGCATCAGCTGAGTAGCAACTGACTGATTAGCTTCTTTGATTTGTTGCGCCATGGCTTGATTCAGAGCTTCCATGGCTTCTGCTGAAAGCTCCATGGTACCTGAGACAATCAAAATAACAATCAAAGTAAAAAGCTCTCAAGATAACAAGGTTTGTGATTTCTAATCTCTTAAAAACTTGTTGTTTAAAAGGAAGGAAAACAACTCCTAAAACTATCAGGGAAAATAACACAAAACCTATTGCTATTAGGAAATCGAAAACAAACACTAACTTTTATGAAAGAAACGAATAGGTAATCCTAAGACTCTTAGGACAATCGATTTAACAAAAGAAAGGAAAAGAGAGGTTTTAGGATTTCTCAGCCTTTGGTTCAGAGTTGGCTCTGATACCACATGACACGATCTCCCCTGGAACTACTCTGAAGATAGGCTGATGAAGATCAAATGATGATTGCGAAATGGTGATGATGATCGTGTGATAGGGAAAATGGTAGTGTAGAGTGAGATTAGAATGGTATTAAGGGGTTTAATGGAACGATTTAAGGGGTTAAATGGAAGTAACAGATAGTAGAGTTTCAAGAACACTTGGTGAATAGAAACTCGGATCCACAAGAACACATTCAAGAGATCAAAGGGGGAGAGAAGAAATGCAGCAATGGCTGTTTGATTACACTTAGTTCTTCGCTGATTTACAAAGGAAGGCGTAAAACAAGTCTTATACTACCCTAAAACCAAACAGCATGGCGTCTAAGAAAGAAAACAACAAAGCGTCCAAAGTAAAGAATAAAACAACAAGGCGTCCCATTCCAAAGAATCCTAATTGGTGCGCCTGAAAATACTAAGTATAAGGCCAAAGTAGCTCATACATATATTACCCATTGGCAATGACTCCTAAGTAACTTGACGTAGTGATTCATCTGCCTCATTAAAAACCATGTTGAGAAAACCCAATGGGACAAAACTCATCATGGGAAAAAGAGTACAGACTCCTCACCTAAGTTACTTAGTTATCATTACCGGGTGGAGTCTTCTGGTTGAAGATGTTAAAAACTTGAATAGCTGGTAGGTTGCATAATCCTTCTGCCATAAGTGCATGAACTTCCTTAGCCAGCTCCTTAGCTCTGGAACGAGTGATCCTCCCTACTATCTCCGGTTCCTCCTCTGGTTCTGCAGCTACCGTGCTATCCCCTATCATATCACATACAAAGAAAATGGAGTAAATCGGCTTGAAATAATCATCTGGGACTCATAATAGTACAAGTAGAAGACTCTATTACACTCATTCCCTCGAAGATATCCCAAATGAAGATCTGAAACTGGTCTACTAGTCGAAAATGGGAAAAACGGATTTCTGATGAATCATAAAAAGAAAATAGAGTAAATAGGCATGAAATAGTCATTTGGGACTCATAATAGTATAAGGAGAAGCCTATATTACTTGGATCTCATTCCCTAGAAGATATCCTAATTGAAGATCCGAAACTGGTCTACTTGGAGAAAATTGGGAAAACGGACTTCTGATAAATCATACAAAGAAAATGGAGTAAATCGGCTTGAACTAGTCATCTGGGACTCATAATAGTACAAGTAGAAGCCTCTATTACTTGTATCTCATTCCCTAGAAGATATCCCAAATGAAGATCTGTAACGGGTCTACTTGCCAAAAATTAGGAAAACCGGACTTCTGATGAATCATACAAAGAAAATAGGGTAACTATGCTTGAAAAAGTCATCTGGGACTCATAATAGTACAAGGAGAAGCCTCTATTACTTGTATCTCATTCTGTAGAAGAGATCCCAAATCAAGATCCAAAACTGGTCTACTAGCCGAAAATGGAGAAAATGGACTTTTGATGAATCATACAAAGAAAATGCAGTAACTAGGCTTGAAATAGTCATCTGGGACTCATAATAGTACAAGGAGAAGCCTCTATTACTTGTATCTCATTCCCTAGAAGATATCCCAGATGAAGAACCAAAACTGGTCTACTTGCCGAAAATGGGGAAAACGGACTTCTGATGAATCAAACAAAGAAAATGGAGTAAATAGGCTTGAAATAGTCATCTGGGACTCATTATAGTACAAGGAGAAGCCTCAGTTACTTGTATCTCATTCCCTTGAAGATATCCCAATTGAAGATCCGAAATTGGTCTACTTGCCGAAAATTGGGAAAAGGACTTCTGATAAATCATACAAAGAAAATGGAGTAAATCGGCTTGAAATAGTCATCTGGGACTCATAATAGTACAAGTAGAGGCCTCTATTACTTGTATCTCATTCCCTAGAAGATATCCGAAATGAAGATCTGTAATTGGTCTACTTGCCGAAAATAGGGAAAAACAAACTTCTGATGAATCATACAAAGAAAATGGGGTAACTATGCTTGAAATAGTCATCTGGGACTCATAATAGTACAAGGGGAAGCCTCTATTACTTGTATCGCATTCTGTAGAAGAGATCCCAAATCAAGATCCTAAACTGGTCTTTTAGCCGAAAATGGGGAAAACAGACTTTTGGTGAATCATACAGAGAAAATGGAGTAAATAGGCTTGAAATAGTCATCTGGGACTCATAATAGTACAAGGAGAAGCCTCTATTACTTGTATCTTATTCCGTAGAAGAGATCCCAAATAGAAATCCGAAACTGGTCTACTAGCCAAAAATGGAGAAAACAGACTTCTGATAAATCATACAAAGAAAATGGAGTAAATCGGCTTAAAATAATCATCTGGGACTCATAATAGTACAAGTAGAAGCCTCTATTACATGTATCTCATTCCCTAGAAGATATCCCAAATGAAGATCTGAAACTGGTCTACTAGCCGAAAATAGGAAAAATGGATTTCTGATGAATCATAAAAATAAAATGGAGTAAATAGGCATGAAATAGTCATTTGGGACTCATAATAGTACAAGGAGAAGCCTGTATTACTTGGATCTCATTTCCTAGAAGATATCCTAATTAAAGATCTGAAACTGGTCTACTTGGCGAAAATTGGGAAAACGGACTTCTGATAAATCATACAAAGAAAATGGAGTAAATCGGCTTGAACTAGTCATCTGGGACTCATAATAGTACAAGTAGAAGTCTCTATTACTTATATCTCATTCCCTAAAAGATATCCTAAATGAAGATCTGTAACGGGTCTACTTGCCGAAAATTGGGAAAAACGGACTTCTGATGAATCATACAAAGAAAATGGGGTAACTATGCTTGAAAAAGTCATCTGGGACTCATAATAGTACAAGGAGAAGCCTCTATTACTTGTATCTCATTATGTAGAAGAGATCCCAAATCAAGATCCAAAACTGGTCTACTAGCCGAAAATGGAGAAAATAGACTTTTGATGAATCATACAAAGAAAATGCAGTAACTAGGCTTGAAATAGTCATCTGGGACTCATAATAGTACAAGGAGAAGCCTCAATTACTTGTATCTCATTCCCTAGAAGATATCCCAAATGAAGATCCAAAACTGGTCTACTTGCGGAAAATGGGAGAAACGGACTTCTGTTAAATCATACAAAGAAAATGGAGTTAATAGGCTTGAAAATTTAATCTGGGACTCATAATAGTACATGGAAAAGCCTCTATTACTTGTATCTCATTCTGTAGAAGAGATCCCAAATCAAGATCCGAAGCTGGTCTGCTAGCTGTAAATGGGGAAAACGGACTTCTGATGAATCATACAAAGAAAATTGTGTCAATAGGCTTGAAATAGTCATCTGGGACTCATAATAGTACAATGAGAAGCCTCAATTACTTGTATCTCATTCCGTTGAAGATATCCCAACTGAAGATCCAAAACTGGTCTACTTGCCAAAAATTAGGAAAATTGACTTCTGATAAATCATACAAAGAAAATCGAGTAAATCGGCTTTAAATAGTCATCTGGGACTCATAATAGTACAAGTAGAAGCCTCTATTACATGTATCTCATTCCCTCGAAGATATCCCAAATGAAGATCTGAAACTGGTCTACTAGCCGAAAATGGGAAAAACGGATTTCTGATGAATCATAAAAAGAAAATGGAGTAAATAGGCTTGAAATAGTCATTTGGGGCTCTTAATAGTACAAGGAGAAGCCTCTATTACTTGTATCTCATTCCCTAGAAGATATCCCAAATGAAGAACCAAAACTGGTCTACTTGCCGAAAATGGGGAAAACGGACTTCTGATGAATCATACAAAGAAAATGGAGTAAATAGGCTTGAAATAGTCATCTGGGACTCATTATTGTACAAGGAGAAGCCTCAATTACTTGTATCTCATTCCCTTGAAGATATCCCAATTGAAGATCCGAAACTGGTCTACTTGCCAAAAATTGGGAAAACGGACTTCTGATAAATCATACAAAGAAAATGGAGTAAATCGGCTTGAAATAGTCATCAGGGACTCATAATAGTATAAGTAGAGGCCTCTATCACTTGTATCTCATTCCCTAGAAGATATCCGAAATGAAGATCTGTAATTGGTCTACTTGCCGAAAATAGGGAAAAACAAACTTCTGATGAATCATACAAAGAAAATGGGGTAACTATGCTTGAAATAGTCATCTGGGACTCATAATAGTACAAGGAGAAGCCTCTATTACTTGTATCTCATTCTGTAGAAGAGATCCCAAATCAAGATCCTAAACTGGTCTACTAGCCGAAAATGGGGAAAACAGACTTTTGGTGAATCATACAGAGAAAATTGAGTAAATAGGCTTGAAATAGTCATCTGGGACTCATAATAGTACAAGGAGAAGCCTCTATTACTTGTATCTTATTCCGTAGAAGAGATCCCAAATCGAAATCCGAAACTGGTCTACTAGCCAAAAATGGAGAAAACGGACTTCTGATAAATCATACAAAGAAAATGTAGTAAATAGGCTTGGAATAGTAATCTGGGACTCATAATAGTACAAGAAGAAGCATCTATTACTTGTATTTCATTACCTAGAAGATATCCCAATTGAAGATCTGAAACTGGTCTACTTGCCGAAAATGGGGCATACAGACTTCTGATAAATCATATAAAGAAAATGGAGTAAATCGGCTTGAAATAATCATCTGGGACTCATAATAGTAAAAGTAGAAGCCTCTATTACATGTATCTCATTCCCTAGAAGATATCCCAAATGAAGATCTGAAACTGGTCTACTAGCCGAAAATGGGAAAAACGGATTTCTGATGAATCATAAAAAGAAAATGGAGTAAATGTTAGAATATTTGCGGAATGTTTAAGTAAAATGATGAAGAACAAGTGAAGAACAGGAGAGAATGTGAGAATAGAATTAAGGAGAGTATATTTCCTTAAGTTAAAATGTTACAAATGTGGGCAATAGTCTATATATAGACTCGCCTTGGTTACAACTTGAATCAATAAGACAAAGACAATAAAAATAAACAAAGGGATGGTCTCCAAGGAAGCGAAAGTGACTTGTCATCAACGGTTGTCTCCTTAAGCAAACATGTGACCTTATCCTCTTGTTGCTTATTAAATCATGACCGTTGGAGTAGTAATCCTAGAACCGAGCATCTAAGTGACCGTTGGAGACCTA
Source organism: Thlaspi arvense (assembly GCA_911865555.2). Classification (NCBI taxonomy): domain Eukaryota; kingdom Viridiplantae; phylum Streptophyta; class Magnoliopsida; order Brassicales; family Brassicaceae; genus Thlaspi; species Thlaspi arvense. Next base: position 43,637,135 of record OU466857.2, read on the forward strand.
GCTTGTATGTCAAGCTTACTTGATGATCAAGCTTGAGTGGCTCGGTTCCCTAGGCGTACGGACTTGTACGGATGCTACCTCCTCCTTGTTTGATACTCCCCCTCAAGCTTTAACCGTGGTGAATGGTTAGAGCTTGGAGCCATGAAGGATCACCTCATTAAAAACCTCAATGTAGAAACCTCATGGGACAAAACTACATTGAGGGAAAAAGAGTGTGATCTCCACGGCTAGGTGAGCTCAAGCTGAGATGTCAACGAGCCCCATCTTGGAGTGGATGAAATCGTTGATCTTCTGACTTGTTGCCTTGGTGAAGATATCGGCTAGTTGGTCTGAACTCTTTGTGTAGCATGGCAGGATGACTCCAAGCTGGACTTGCTCCCTGACCTTGTGACAATCAACCTCAATATGCTTGGTTCTTTCATGGAAGACCGAGTTTGATGCAATGTGTATAGCCGCTTGGTTGTCACAGTGCATGGTGATTGGTGTGCTTGTCTCACATCCGAGGTCTTTAAGGAGGTTCCTTAGCCACATTAACTCGGTTGTTAACCTCCTCATGGCCCGGTACTCAGCTTCAGCGCTAGAACATGCAACTACATTTTGCTTCTTGCTCTTCCAAGTAACTAGATTCCCACCAACGAACGTGCAATAGCCAGTAGTTGATCTTCTATCTACACGGTCTCCTGCCTAGTCTGCATCGCAATATCCCACAATCTCTGAGCTTCCGTTGCAACCCATCCAAATGCCATGACCGATTGTTCCTTGAACATAGCTGAGAATGCGCTTGACCATGCTCCAGTGATATGAATTTGGAGCTTTCATGTGTTGACTAACCTGATTCACAGCAAAACACAAGTCAGGTCTAGTTATGGTAAGATAGATTAGCTTACCCACCATCCTGCGATATTGTGTGATATCTTCAAAGGGTTCATCTTCTAGCTCCCCCTTTCGGTCCACTTTGTAGCTATCTTCAAGAGGAGTTTTAGCTACTTTATCACCAAGGTTTCCTGCTTCACTCAACATATCAAGCATATATTTTCTTTGTGAGAGAAACAAGCCTTCCTTAGATCTACAAACTTCAATACCTAAGAAGTATTTTAGTTCACCTAGATCTTTAATATCAAAAACATTCTTTAGATAGTCTTTAGTAGCAAGAATGTTTACCTTGTCATTCCCAGAGATGATTATATCATCTACATAAATGAGAATGACTACTATACCTTCTCGGCTGGTAAGAGTGAATAAGGTGTGATCCGCTTCTGATCTGCTGAATCCCCTATCAAATAGAACTCTACTCAACCGGTGGTACCATGCTCTTGGCGATTGCTTGAGACCATAAATTGCCTTTCTCAGCCTTAGTACTTTGCCATGGGCAACCTCTTTGTCTACACCAGGTGGTGGTGTCATGTAGACTTCCTCCTCAAGCTCTCCTTGCAGGAATGCATTCTTCACATCCATTTGCCAAAGATCCCATTCAAGGTTCACGGCAAGTGAGATGACTACTCTAACCGTGTGAAGCTTAGCCACTGGTGCAAAGGTGTCTCCATAGGTCTGAGTGAATCCTCTTGCTACTAGCCGAGCCTTATACCTCTCTATTTCGCCATTGCTCTTTTATTTAATAGTGAAGACCCATCTTGAGCTCACTGTTTTCTTTCCTTTAGGCAATGTAGCCTCATCCCAAGTGTGATTCTTTTCCATAGCCCCCCTTTCTTCACTGATTGCATCACGCCATACCTTATACTCTATTGCTTCTTCATAGGTTTTAGGTATCTGACCTTGCTCCAGTGCAACTAAGAAAGCTTGATGCTCCTTTGGAAACTGAGCGAAAGAGCAAGCCGCTTGAGTAGGATGGGCTACGGCATTGCCATTGTAGTAGACCCTTGTGTTAACCCAATTGGATGGATCCTGCCTTTCCCTTGTGCTTCTCCTTAGTGCTGCTGGAGCAGGGGCTGGGACTTGTTCTGCTTGTTGTAAGCTTTGCAACCGCGGACTTCTTCTTAGAGGAGCTGGTGCTTGATGAGTTACTGACCGTGTGGGTGCTACTGCTTGCTCCGGAGGTTGATCATGTGCATTGTCTTGGGTCTCCGAGTCTGTGTGCTCAGCTGGTGGGTCACTAGTTTCACCATTCTCCCCCTCATGATCAACCGTAGGGGTTCCAGTATTTGTAGTGACACCAAGATGGTCTAGGAGTAGCCGGAGGTTAGTAGCTCTATCTGATGTGGACTTGGAGATGTCTTGCAAGTCTTCCCATGACTGTTTGGCATAGAAGCTTTCTGATTCCAAAAACTTCACATCTCTAGAGATTATAACCCGTCGTGTAGTGGGATTGTAGCATTTGTACCCCTTTTGAGTGGTAGAGTAGCCAACAAACATACACCTAGTGCTCTTGACATCAAGCTTTGTTCTAAGCTCTCCTGGAATTAAGGCAAAACAAACACACCCAAACACTCGTAAGTGATCAAGAGAGGGTTTAGTTGAGTTGAGTACCTCATACGGTGATGAGTCTTTGAGAACTTTGGTTGGTATTCGGTTGATCAAGTAGCAAGCCGTAAGTACAGCATCTCCCCAAAACCGTTTTGGTACATTGCTTTGAAACATCATGGATCTGGCCACCTCCATTAAGTGTCTATTCTTCCTTTCAGCTACACCATTTTGTTGGGGCGTGTAAGGGCAGCTTGTTTGGTGAATGATGCCTTGTGAGGTAAGGTATTCTTTGAATAAGTTACTGGTATATTCTCCTCCATTATCTGATCTGAAAATCTTAATCTTGGCATTAAAATGGTTAGTTATGTGAGTTTGAAAATTTCTAAATGCCTCAAAGACTCTATCTTTTGATGGAAGAAGAGTTAACCAAGTATACTTAGATTTTTCATCTATGAAGGTAACAAAATACTTGTTTTGATCTCTAGACTCACATGGAGATGTCCAAACATCAGAATGAACTAAATCAAAGCATTTTTCATAAATAGTAGAAGACTTAGGAAAGACAGTTCTACAATGTTTTCCTAAGATACAAGCCTCACAATCATCATTCTTAAACACTACTCTAGGTAATAGAAGACTCAATGCACGAGCATGAGGGTGACCTAATCTAGCATGCCAAATCGCATTATTAGCACAAGCTACAACATTATTAGAAGAAGCAAAGGCAGGATCTAAGAGCTTAGTGTCTTCAAGAACATAGAGATCATCTTTGGTAGTCCCTTTCCCAAGCGTTTTGCTGGTCTTAATATCCTGAAAACACACTTCATTAGGTCCAAAGATAGCAATACAGTTTAGATCAGTTGTAGCTTTCTTTACTGATAATAAATTAGATGTAAAGGTAGGCATATAAAACGCTTTAGAAGATCTCTCAAAGAGCTTTAGTTCTCCTATTCCCTTAATTGGCACCTTTTCCCCATTAGCAATCTCAACATTTCCTATAGTTGGTTTTATGTTGCTAATTAATCTTAAATCACTAATCATGTGATGAGAAGCTCCTGAATCAACTATTAATGGCTTATTCTTAAGTGTATGTAAAGAGCTGTAAGAATTTCCCATATTTTGAATCACATGAAATGAGGTACCAAGAGTGTTACCAGACTCCTTAAACGCCTTGATCAAGGCATCTAAGTCCGATTTTGTCACGAATTGGGATGAGTTAGCTGCTCCATCTTCTCCAGGGATCGTCTTAGAGCTTTCGCCTTTGTGAGCAGCTTCTTCTGAAGCACACCTAGCCTTTCCCTCCTTCCATTTTGGTTTAAGGTGTGGATGGAGACTCCAGCAGATTTCTTTGGTGTGCCCCTTTCTCTTGCAATGATCACAAAACGAGTTTCTCTTCTCATCAAACTTGTAGGCTCCTTTGTTGGCTGAAATCAGCTCTCCTTTTCCTCCAAATAAGCCGAGTAATCCTTGCTCCTTTTGGACTTGAGAACAGACTTCTTCAAGCGTTGGTAGCCTTTCTGCTCTGAGAAGGTGTTTGATGAGATCATTGTAGGTTGAGCTGAGAGTCAAAAGCAGTCCAAAGACCTTGTCTTGCTCTCTTCTTTCATTCAAGACTTGTGGATCCACGGTACTTGGCCTTAGCATTTCCAGCTCAGCCCATAGTGCTCTGAATTTTCCAAAGTGCTTGGTGAACTCCATATCTTCTTGCCTTAGATCGTTGATAGCCTTTTTGACTTCAAACACACGGCTTAGATTAGAGACATTGCCGAATACTTGCTTCAAAGTCCCCCACAGCTCCTTGGCGGTTTCACAGTAGGAGTATGCCTCCAAGATTTCGTTGCTTAGGGAGCTTTGTAACAAAGCAAGGACGGTCTGGTCTTCCCTGTACCATTGGGTCTCTTCGGCTGGGACAATGGCTGCTCCCGCGGCTGGTGGTGCTGCTATGGGGGCGTCACTTGAGACATGACTCCAGAGACCTCTTCCACACAAGGCGGCTCTTGTGGTTCTTGACCACAGTAGATAGTTCACTCCTTTGAGTGTAACTGGTAAAGCCAATGGCGTGTTGTTCTCCATGGCCATGAATTTGGTTCTATGGACCTATGGGCAAAGGTATGGACCGTTGGTCAATGGTTTTGAGAAAGAGATTTGAGGAAAGAAAAGAGTAAGCGAATGAGAGTATGGTGGATTGAGAATGAGTTTAGGTGGTGTAGAGAGTTTTAGGAGTGATTTAAGAGTATAAAGAGGGTGATTAGTGGCTATGGACCGTTGGGTAAAGTTTCTGAGAATTTTCTGAAGTTGAGAGAGAGAGAGAGGTAGCGAATAAAGAAGAAGTAAAATGAGAGAGGATGAGAATCAGAGTTTGTGATCCAAAGATCTACATAACTCGCTCTGATACCATGTTAGAATATTTGCGGAATGTTTAAGTAAAATGATGAAGAACAAGTGATGAACAGGAGAGAATGTGAGAATAGAATTAAGGAGAGTAAATTTCCTTAAGTTAAAATGTTACAAATGTGGGCAATAGTCTATATATAGACTCGCCTTGGTTACAACTTGAATCAATAAGACAAAGACAATAAGAATAAACAAAGGGTTGGTCTCCAAGGAAGCGAAAGTGACTTGTCATCAACGGTTGTCTCCTTAAGCAAACATGTGACCTTATCCTCTTGTTGCTTATTAAATCATGACCGTTGGAGTAGTAAGCCTAGAACCGAGCATCTAAGTGACCGTTGGAGACCTAGCTTGTATGTCAAGCTTACTTGATGATCAAGCTTGAGTGGCTCGGTTCCCTAGGCGTACGGACTTGTACGGATGCTACCTCCTCCTTGTTTGATAGTAAATAGGCATGAAATAGTCATTTGGGACTCATAATAGTACAAGGAGAAGTCTATATTACTTGGATCTCATTCTCTAGAAGATATCCTAATTGAAAATCCGAAACTGGTCTACTTGGCGAAAATTGGGAAAACAGACTTCTGATAAATCATACAAAGAAAATGGAGTAAATCGGCTTGAACTAGTCATCTGGCACTCATAATAGTACAAGTAGAAGCCTCTATTACTTATATCTCATTCCCTAGAAGATATCCCAAATGAAGATCTGTAACGGGTCTACTTGCCGAAAATTGGGAAAAACGGACTTCTGATTAATCATACAAAGAAAATGGGGTAACTATGCTTGAAAAAGTCATCTGGGACTCATAATAGTACAAGGAGAAGCCTCTATTACTTGTATCTCATTCTGTAGAAGAGATCCCAAATCAAGATCCAAAACTGGTCTACTAGCCGAAAATGGAGAAAATGGACTTTTGATGAATCATACAAAGAAAATGCAGTAACTAGGCTTGAAACAGTCATCTGGGACTCATAATAGTACAAGGAGAAGCCTGTATTAATTGTATCTCATTCCCTAGAAGATATCCCAAATGAAGATCCAAAACTGGTCTACTTGTGGAAAATGGGAGAAACGGACTTCTGTTAAATCATACAAAGAAAATGGAGTTAATAGGCTTGAAAATTTGGACTCATAATAGTACATGGAGAAGCCTCTATTACTTGTATCTCATTCTGTAGAAGAGATCCTAAATCAAGATCCGAAGCTGGTCTGCTAGCTGTAAATGGGGAAAACGGACTTCTGATGAATCATACAAAGAAAATGGTGTCAATAGGCTTGAAATAGTCATCTGGGACTCATAATAATACAATGAGAAGCCTCAATTACTTGTATCTCATTCCCTTGAAGATATCCCAATTGAAGATCCGAAACTGGTCTACTTGCCGAAAATTAGGAAAACGGACTTCTGATAAATCATACAAAGAAAATGGAGTAAATCGGCTTGAAATAGTCATCTGGGACTCATAATAGTACAAGTAGAGGCCTCTATTACTTGTATCTCATTCCCTAGAAGATATCCCAAATGAAGATCTGTAACTGGTCTACTTGCCGAAAATAGGTGAAAACGGACTTCTGATGAATCATACAAAGAAAATGGTGTAACTATGCTTGAAATAGTCATCTGGGACTCATAATAGTACAAGGAGAAGCCTATATTACTAGTATCTCATTCTGTAGAAGAGATCCCAAATCAAGATCTGAAACTGGTCTACTAGCTGAAAATGGGCAAAACGGACTTTTGATGAATCATACAAAGAAAATGTAGTAAATAGGCTTGAAATAGTCATCTGGGACTCATAATAGTACAAGGAGAAGCCTCTATTACTTGTATCTCATTCTGTAGAAGTGATACAAGACCAAACTTATAACACACGATTTCAAGATCCGCAGCTTCAATGGATGATGGAGGAGTTGCTGAATGATTCCACAATCAGCACTTGAACAAGACAACTTGATTCCACAAGTGATCTAGACAAGGGGGGAACGAAAGTACCACAGAGAGTATGGGAGATTCTCTGATAAAGCAAAGCTGGCACAGCTCTAAGTGATTCCACACAAAGAACAACAGCAAAAGACTAGAACAATCTTGTATAATAACAAAAACAGGGATTATTTTATTGATCAAAAAGTTGAATAATACAATGCTGTGAGAGGGAACTTTATAAACAGTCCAAACAGCTATGCCCTTCTAGGGGACTTTGAAGCAAATTACAATGAATGAAAACTACATTATTGGTGCTAATTTCGTGGCTAACAAATGCCTTAACTACTGAATAAATCAAAATAAAAGCTAGACCAAAAGAAGATCACAAAAAGAGAGAAACACAAGGAGTTAGTCAATAATTCAAATAATTGAAATACTTACCTTAGCAGCTTGTGGACGTGTAATCAAGTAAGGAAAGAGTATTTGCTGCCTCCATTTTCCTTGGCCAAAAACTCAAAACAACAAGACTTTCAAAGAAAACTACAAGGCATTTAAAATACAAGAAAAGGAAAGTTTGCTAAAATAAAAACAAAACTATCTAAAATATTTCTGTCTTTACTGAGCTTTGAACCGTGGCCTCTAACAGCTCTAAATACCACTGAGACACTGTGGATTACTTGCACAAATTCATAATGAAAATATCTTACCCGATTTGTGCTCAACTGGCCTGGTTTTGAAGCTGGAATGTTCAGGGAGAATATTAGTCCGTTCAACTTGGATTCTTTGATGAATTCTTCCTCTTGAGTCTTTTTGAAGTCAAAATGGTTAAAATCTTCAAGTGTTTCCCCGTGGTTATCTTTATTTTTCACTTCTTGCTTCATTTGTTCTCTATTGGCTTCATAGCTTATTTTAGGGAAATCTTGAAGCTCCGAAATTATCTCTGAGAAATTCTTGGTGCCTTGAACTCCATATCTTGTCAAGTAAACATTCTTACCTTGTTTGGTTCGAGGCTGAACCTTCTTGATCCTTGAAAGTGCAAAATTCATCTTAATGTCTAATTCATGTGCCTTGGAGCTCTCTTGATAGAAACATGGTCTGATGACCTCATCAAGAAGGGATCCCAAATCAAGATCCGAAACTAGTCTACTAGCCAAAAATGGAGAAAACGGACTTCTGATGAATCATATGAAGAAAATGTAGTAAATAGGCTTGAAATAGTCATCTGGGACTCATAATAGTAGAAGAACAAGCCTCTATTACTTGTATCTCATTCCCTAGAAGATATCCCAATTGAAGATCCGAAACTGGTCTACTTGCCGAAAATGGGGAAAACAGACTTCTGATAAATCATACAAAGAAAATGGAGTAAATCGGCTTGAAATAGTCATCTGAGACTCATAATAGTACAAGTAGAAGCCTCTATTACTTGTATCTCATTCCTTAGAAGATATCCCAAACGAAGATCTGAAACTGGTCTACTTTCCAAAAATGGGGAAAACAGACTTCTGATGAATTATACAAAGAAAATAGAGTAAATAGGCTTGAAATAGTCATATGGGACTCATAATAGTACACAGAGAAGCCTCTATTACTGGTATCTCATTCCGTAGAAGATATCCCAAATGAAGATCTAAAACTGGTCTACTTGCCGAAAATGGGGAAAACAGACTTTTGATAAATCATACAAAGAAAATGGAGTAACTAGGCTTGAAATAGTCATCTGGGACTCATAGTAGTACAAGGAGAAGCCTCTATTACTTCTATCTCATTCCGTAGAAGAGATCCCAAGTCAAGATCTGAAACTGGTCTACTAGCCGAAAATAGGGAAAACGGGCTTCTGATGGATCATACAAATAAAAAGGAGTAACTAGGCTTGAAATTGTCATCTGCGAATCATAATAGTACTAGGAGAATCCTCTATTACTTAGATCTCATTCTGTAGAAGCCCAAATGAAGATCTGAAACTGGTCAACTTTCCGAAAATGGGGAAAACGGACTTCTGATTAATCATACATATAAAATGGAGTAAATAGGCTTGAAATAGTCATCTGGGACTCATAATATAACAAGGAGATGCCTCTATTACTTGTATCTCATTCCCTAGAAGATATCCCAATTGAAGATCTGAAACTGGTCTACTCGCCGAAAATGAGGAAAACGGACTTTTGATGAATCATAAAAATAAAATGGAGTAAATAGGCTTGAAATAGTCATCTAGAACTCATAATAGCACAAGGAGAAGCCTCTATTCCTTGGATCTCATTCTGTAAAAGATATCCCAAATCAAGATTCGAAACTGGTCTACTAGCCGAAAATAACAAAAACGGACTTTTGCTGAATCATACAAAGAAAATGCAGTAAATAGGCTTGAAATAGTCATCTGGGACTCATAATAGTACAAGGAGAAGCTTCTATTACTTGTATCTCATTCTCTAGAAGATATCCCAAATAAAGATCCATAAACTGGTATACTTGCGGAAAATGGGAAAAACGGACTTCTGTTAAATCATACAAAGAAAATAGAGTAAATAGGCTTGAAAATTTCATCTGGGACTCATAATAGTACAAGGAGAAGCCTCTATTACTTTTATCTCATTCTGTAGAAGAGATCCCAAATCAAGATCCGAAACTGGTCTACTAGCCGAACATGGGGAAAGTGGAGTTCTGATGAATCATACGAAGAGAATGGAGTAAATAGGCTTGTTAAAGTCATCTGGGACTCATAATAGTACAAGGAGAAGCCTCTATTACATGTATCTCATTCCCTAGAAGATATCCCAATTGAAGATCCGAAACAGGTTTACTTGCGGAAAATGGGAAAAATGGACTTCTGTTAAATCATACAAAGAAAATGGAGTAAATAGGCTTGAAAATTTCATCTGGGACTCATAATAGTACAAGGTGAAGCTTCTATTACTTTTATCTCATTCTGTAGAAGAGATCCCAAATCAAGATCCGAAACTGGTCTACTAGCCGAAAATAGGGAAAGTGGACTTATGATGAATCATACAAAGAGAATGGAGTAAATAGGCTTGTTATAGTCATCTGGGACTCATAATAGTACAAGAAGAAGCTTCTATTACTTGTATCTCATTCCCTAGAAGATATCCCAATTGAAGATCCGAAACTGGTTTACTTGCGGAAAATAGGGAAAACGGGCTTCTGATGAATCATACAAATCAAATGGAGTAACTATGCTTGAAATTGTCATCTGGGACTCATAATAGTACAAGGAGAAGTCTCTTTTACTTGTATATCATTCCCTAGAAGATATCCCAAATAAAGATCCAAAACTGGTTTACTTGCGGAAAATGGGAAAAACGGACTTCTGTTAAATCATACAAAGAAAATGGAGTAAATAGGCTTGAAAATTTCATCTGGGACTCATAATAGTACAAGAAGATGCCTCTATTACTTTTATCTCATTCTGTAGAAGAGATCCCAAATCAAGATCTGAAACTGGTCTACTAGCCGAAAATGGGGAAAGTGGACTACTGATGAATCATACAAAGAGAATGGAGTAAATAGGCTTGTTATAGTCATCTGGGACTCATAATAGTACAAGGAGAAGCCTCTATTATTTGTATCTCATACCCTAGAAGATATCCCAATTGATGATCCGAAACTGGTCTACTTGCCAAAAATTGGGAAAACGGACTTATGATAAATCATACAAAGAAAATGGAGTAAATCAGCTCAAAATAGTCATCTGGGAATCATAATAGTACAAGGAGAAGCCTCTATTCCTTGGATCTCATTCTGTAAAAGATATCCCAAATCAAGATCCGAAACTGGTCTACTTGCCAAAAATGGAGAAAACGGACTTCTGATGAATCAAAGAAATAAAATGGAGTAAATAGGCTTGAAATAGTCATCTATGACTCATAATAGTACAAGGAGAAGCCTCTATTTCTTGGATCTCATTCTGTAAAAGATATCCCATATCAAGATCTGAAACTTGTCTACTAGCCGAAAATAACGAAAACGGTTTTCTGATGAATCATACAAAGAAAATGCAGTAAATAGGCTTGAAATAGTCATTTGGGACTCATAATAGTACAAGGAGAAGCCTCTATTACTTGTATCTCATTCCCTAGAAGATATCCCAAATAAAGATCCATAACTGGTCTACTTGTGGAAAATGGGAAAAACGGACTTATGTTAAATCATACAAAGAAAATGGAGTAAATAGGCATGAAAATTTCATCTGGGACTCATAATAGTACATGGAAAAGCCTCTATTACTTGTATCTCATTCTGTAGAAGAGATCCCAAAGCAAGATCCAATACTGGACTACTAGCCGAAAATGGGGAAAGTGGTCTTCTGATGAATCATACAAAGAGAATTGAGTAAATAGGCTTGTTATTGTCATATAGGACTCATAATAGTACAAGGAGAAGCCTCTATTCCTTGTATTTCATTCCCTAGAAGATATCCCAATTGAAGATCCGAAACTGGTCTACTTGCCGAAAATTGGGAAAATGGACTTCTGATAAATCATACAAAGAAAATGGAGTAAATCGACTTGAAATAGTAATCTGGGACTCATAATAGTACAAGTAGAAGCCTCTATTACTTGTATCTCATGCCCTAGAAGATATCCCAAATGAAGATCTGTAACTGGTCTACATGCCAAAAATAGGGAAAAACGGACTTCTGATGAATCATACAAAGAAAATGGGGTAACTATGCTTGAAATAGTCATCTGGGACTGATAATAGTACAAGGAGAAGCTTCTATTACTTGTATCTCATTCTGTAGAAGAGATCCCAAATGAAGATCCGAAACTGGTCTACTAGCCGAAAATGGGGAAAACGGAATTTTGATGAATCATACAAAGAAAATGGAGTAAATAGGCTTGAAATTGTCATCTGGGACTCATAATAGTACAAGGAGAAACCTCTATTACTTGTATCTTATTCCGTAGAAGAGATCCCAAATCAAGATCCGAAACTGGCCTACTAGCCAAAAATGGAGAAAACAGACTTCTGATGAATCATACAAAGAAAATGTAGTAAAAAGGCTTGAAATAGTCATCTGGGACTCATAATAGTACAAGAAAAAGCCTCTATTACTTGTATCTCATTCCCTAGAAGATATCCCAATTGAAGATCGGAAACTGGTATACTTTCCGAAAATGGGGAAAACGGACTTCTAATAAATCATACGAAGAAAATGGAGTAAATCGGCTTGAAATAATCATCTGGGACTCATAATAGTACAAGTAGAAGCCTCTATTACATGTATCTCATTCCCTAGAAGATATCCCAAATGAAGATCTGAAACTGGTCTACTTGCCGAAAATGGGAAAAACGGATTTCTGATGAATCATAAAAAGATAATGGAGTAAATAGGCTTGAAAATTTCATCTGGGACTCGTAATTGTACACGGAGAAGCCTCTATTACTTGTATCTCATTCCCTAGAAGATATCCCAATTGAAGATCCCAAACTGGTCTACTAGCCAAAAATGGGGAAAACGAACTTGTAATGAATCATACAAAGAAAATGGAGTAAATAGGCAAAACTGGTCTACTTGCGGAAAATGGGAAAAACGGATTTCTGTTAAATCATACAAAGAAAATGAAGTAAATAGGCTTGAATATTTCATCTGGGACTCATAATAGTACAAGGAGAAGCCTCTATTACTTGCATCTCATTCTGTAGAAGAGATCCCAAATGAAGATCCGAACCTGGTCTACTAGCCGAAAATGGGGAAAACGGACTTTTGATGAATCATACTAAGAAAATGGAGTAAATAGGCTTGAAATAGTCATCTGGGACTCATAATAGTACAAGGAGAAGCCTCTATTACTTGTATCTTATTCCGAAGAAAAGATCCCAAATCAAGATCTGAAACTCGTCTACTAGCCAAAAAGGGAGAAAACGGACTTCTGATGGATCATACAAAGAAAATGTAGTAAATAGGCTTGAAATAGTCATATAGGACTCATAATAGTACAAGAAGAAGCCTCTATTACTTGTATCTCATTCCCTAGAAGATATCCAAATTTAAGATCTGAAACTGGTCTACTTGCCGAAAATGGGGAAAACAGAGTTCTGATAAATCATACAAAGAAAATGGAGTAAATCGGCTTGAAATAGTCATCTGGGACTCATAATAGTACAAGTAGAAGCTTCTATTACTTGTACCTCATTCCCTAGAAGATATCCCAAATGAAGATCTGAAACTGGTCTACTTGCCGAAAATGGGAAAAACGGATTTCTGATGAATTATAAAAGAAAATAGAGTAAATAGGCTTTAAATAGTCATCTGAGACTCATAATAGTACAAGGAGAAGCCTCTATTACTTGTATCTCATTCTGTAGAAGAGATCCCAAATCAAGATCTGAAACTGGTTAACTTGCGGAAAATAGGGAAAACGGGCTTCTGATGAATCATACAAATAAAATGGAGTAACTATGCTTGGAATTTTCATCTGGGACTCATAATAGTACAAGGAGAAGCCTCTATTACTTATCTCATTCCCTAGAAGATATCCCAAATAAAGATCCATCTACTTGCGGAAAATGGGAAAAACGGACTTCTGTTAAATCATACAAAGAAAATGGAGTAAATAGGCTTGAAAATTTCATCTGGGACTCGTAATTGTACATGGAGAAGCCTCTATTACTATTATCTCATTCTATAGAAGGGATCCCAAATCAAGATCCAAAACTGGACTACTAGCCGAAAATGGGGAAAGTGGACTTCTGATGAATCATACAAAGAGAATGGAGTAAATAGGCTTGTTATTGTCATCTGGGACTCATATAGTACAAGGAGAATCCTCTATTACTTGTATTTCATTCCCTAGAAGATATCCCAATTGAAGATCCGAAACTGGCCTACTTGCCGAAAATTGGGAAAATAGACTTCTGATAAATCATACAAAGAAAATGGAGTAAATCGGCTTGAAATAGTCATCTAGGACTCATAATAGTACAAGTAGAAGCCTCTATTACTTATATCTCATGCCCTAGAAGATATCCCAAATGAAGATCTGTAACTGGTCTACTTGCCGATAATAGGGAAAAACGGACTTCTGATGAATCATACAAAGAAAATGGGGTAACTATGCTTGAAATAGTCATCTGGGACTCATAATAGTACAAGGAGAAGCCTCTATTACTTGTATCTCATTCTGTAGAAGAGATCCCAAATCAAGATCCAAAACTGGTCCACTAACCGAAAATGGGAATAACGGACTTCTGATGATTCATACAAAGAAAATGGAGTAAATAGGCTTGAAATAGTCATCAGGGACTTATAATAGTACAAGGAGAAGCCTCTATTACTTGTATTTGATTCTGTAGAAGAGATCCCAAATCAAGATCCAAAACTGGTCTACTAGTCAAAAATAGGGAAAACGGACTTCTGATGAATTATACAAATAAAATGGAGTAATTAGGCTTGAAATAGTCATCTGGGACTTATAATAGTACAAGGAGAAGCCTCTATTACTTGTATCTTATTCCCAAGAAGATATCCCAAACAAAGATCCGTAACTGGTCTACTTGCCGAAAATGGGAAAAACGGACTTCTGTTAAATCATACAAAGAAAATGGAGTAAATAGGGTTGAAAATTTCATCTGGGACTCATAATAGTACAAGGAGAAGCTTCTATTACTTGTATCTCATTCTGTAGAAGTGATCCCAAATCAAGATCCGAAACTGGTCTACTAGCCGAAAATGGGGAAAACGGACTTCTAATGAATCATACAAAGAAAATGGAGTAACTATGCCTGAAATAGTCATGTGGGACTCATAATAGTACAAGGAGAAGTCTCTATTACTTCTATCTCATTCTGTAGAAGAGATCCCAAATCAAGATCCAAAACTGGTCTACTAGCCGAAAATGGGGAAAACAGACTTTTGTTGAATCATACAAAGAAAATGGAGTAAATAGGCTACAAATAATCATCTGGGACTCATAATAGTACAAGGAGAAGCCTCTATTACTTGTATCTCATTCCCTAGAAGATATCCCAAATGAAGATCTGAAACTGGTCTACTTGCCGAAAATGGGGAGACAGACTTCAGATGAATCATACAAAGAAAATGGAGCAAATAGGCTTGAAATAGTCACCTAGGACTCAAAATATTACAAGGAGAAGCCTCTATTACTTGTATCTCATTCCGTAGAAGAGATCCCAAATCAAGATCTGAAACTGGTCTACTAGCCGAAAATAGGGAAAACAGGCTTCTGATGAATCATACATATAAAATGGAGTAACTAGGCTTGGAATAGTCATCTGGGACTCATAATAGTACAAAGAGAAGGTTCTATTACTTGGATCTCATTCTGTAGAAGAGATCCCAAATGAAGATCCGAAACTGGTCAACTTGCCGAAAATGGGGAAAACGGACTTCTGATGAATCATACAAATAAAATGGAGTTAATAGGCTTGAAATAGTCATCTGGGACTCATAATAGTACAAGGAGAAGCCTTTATTCCTTGGATCTCATTCTGTAGAAGATATCCCAAATCAAGATCCAAAACTGGTCTACTCGCCGAAAATAACGAAAACGGACTTCTAATGAATCATACAAAGAAAATGGAGTATATAGGTTTGAAATAGTCATTTGGGACTCTTAATAGTACAAGGAGAAGCCTCTATTACTTGTATCTCATTCCCTGGAAGATATTCCAAATGAAGATCTGTAACTGGTCTACTATTCGAAAATGGGGAAAACAGACTTTTGATGAATCATACAAAGAAAATGGAGTAAATAGGCTTGAAATAGTCGTCTGGGACTCATAATAGTACAAGGAGAAGCCTCTATAGCTTGTATCTCATTTCGTAGAAGAGATCCCAAATCAAGATCCAAAACTGGTCTACTAGCCAAAAATGGAGAAAACGGACTTCTGATAAATCATACAAAGAATATGAAGTAAATAGGCTTAAATTAGTCATCTGTCACTCATAATAGTAGAAGGAGAAGCCTCTATTACTTGTATCTCATTCCCTAGAAGATATCCCAAATGAAGATCTAAAACTGGTCTACTTGCCGAAAATGGGGAAAACGGACTTCTGATGAATCATACAAAGAAAATGGAGTAAATAGGCTTGAAATAGTCATCTGGGACTCATAATAGTACAAGAAGAAACCTCTATTACTTGTATCTCATTCCCTAGAAAATATCCCAATTGAAGAACCAAAACTGGTCTACTTGCCGAAAATGGGGAAAACGAACTTCTGATGAATCATACAAAGAAAATGGAGTAAATAGGCATGAAATAGTCATCTGGGACTCATAATAGTACAAGGAGAAACCTCTAGTACTTGTATCTCATTCCCTAAAAGATACAATCCTCAAAAGCTTAAGGAATGTGTCTTAGAACAGATTGCTTTAAGCTTGATAGAATGGATGGAAAGACTAGTGGTTTTGTAGCCTTGTTGATGCTTGATGACCTCAAACACCAAGGGTTAGACTCTTCTAAGCTCAAGGGCTAATCCTCACAAGAGCTTAGGAGATTCCACACGAAATTTTATAAGGTTGAATCCTCAAAACACTTAAAGAAATCGCAGGAACAGTTTGTAATGCAAAGAGACACTTTTTTTGAAAACAAAATAACTTCTTTTGATTATAACTTGGGTAACTTGAAAAGTAAAATGCTTTGAGATTTATATAGGCTCGAAAATAATGAAATACAATGGAAATAAACATTAAAAATAGGGCAAGAATCAAGCTGAATGATGACTGATCTCTTTACTAGCCGTTAGTCTTCAATTGGCTTGATTTGGTCTTTGGCGCTAAATGAGGGGGTGATGATGATCTTTTGATAGGAAATGAATGTCTTGGATCCTCCAGAAGTGATGTAGGGACGAGATTAACTGAGTTATATGGTCGTTGGTCCTTCTTTACTTCAGAGGCAAAGTAATTATCTTCAAGTAAGGAAAGTTCTTCTTTGGCATGATCTTCTTTGACTTCTGATAAAAGTGGGCGATTGTTGACTTCTTCTGGTGTGGTAAAGCTCTTGTAAGCTTCTGTGGAAGTGGTGTGGGGCTAATATAATGTCTCTGAATGACATATATCCGAGTTTTCCTTGTATGAATGAAATAATGCTCCAATGGGTCCATGTAAGGAAAGGGGCGGTTCTTCTTTGGTTTGGCATGATTGAGCATGGTTATTGACTCCTCATGGCAGTTTAGGGCGTGGATTAACTTCAGAGAATGATGATGGTCGGTCGCATAACATATTGAGGACATGTATATGCAAGGTTTCCATTAACGGCTCCTTGGTTAGCTTCAGCGGTTTAGGTGAGATAACTTCTGATTTGATTCGAACCGGTTGGGGTTTGGCTCGATGAAATGGCTCCTTGTGAGGCCTAGAACGACGGCATATGGTTGTTTGGTCCTGAACAGCTCCAAGCTCAGCTACAAGCTCTCCTTTCTCCACGGGTACAAGCTGTTTTGCACCATCTTCAGCTCCAAGGTTCCTCTTCTTGGTTGTTCTAAGTGCATTGGATTTGAGTCTTACATCATCCTCTCCCTCTTGTAGAGGTTTTGTCCTCAAAACTTGACACGATCTGCCCTGGAACTACTCTGAAGATAGGCTGATGAAGATCAAATGATGATTGCGAAATGGTGATGATGATCGTGTGAAAGGGAAAATGGTAGTGTGGAGTGAGATTAGAATGGTATTAAGGGGTTTAATGGAACGATTTAAGGGGTTAAATGGAAGTAACAGATAGTAGAGTTTCAAGAACACTTGGTGAATAGAAACTCGGATCCACAAGAACACATTCAAGAGATCAAAGGGTGAGAGAAGAAATGCAGCAATGGCTGTTTGATTACACTTAATTCTTCGCTGATTTACAAAGGAAGGCGTAAAACAAGTCTTATACTACCCTAAAACCAAACAGCATGGCGTCTAAGAAAGAAAACAACAAATTGTCCAAAGTAAAGAATAAAACAACAAGGCGTCCCATTCCAAAGAATCCTAATTGGTGCGCCTGAAAATACTAAGTATAAGGCCAAAGTAGCTCATACATTTATTACCCATTGGTAATGACTCCTAAGTAAATTGACGTAGTGATTCATCTGCCTCATTAAAAACCATGTTGAGAAAACCCAATGGGACAAAACTCATCATGGGAAAAAGAGTACAGACTCCTCACCTAAGTTACTTAGTTATCATTACCGGGTGGAGTCTTCTGGTTGAAGATGTTAAAAACTTGAATAGCTGGTAGGTTGCATAATCCTTCTGCCATAAGTGCATGAACTTCCTTAGCCAGCTCCTTAGCTCTGGAACGAGTGATCCTCCCTACTATCTCCGGTTCCTCCTCTGGTTCTGCAGCTACCGTGCTATCCCCTATCATATCATCCTCTCCCTCTTGAAAGGGATTTGTCCTCAAATCTGTATCTGCAACATAAGGAAGCAAATCAGAGACATTGAATGATGGAGATATATTATACTTACCTTGAAGATCAATCTGGTAGGCATTGTTGTTGATCCTCTTGATGACTTCGAATGGTCCATCCATCCTTGGCATAAGCTTGCTCTTCCTCTCTTCTGGAAATCGGTCTTTCCTCAAATGAATCCACACCAAGTCTCCTTCCTCAAAGATTAACTCCTTTCGGCCCTTGTTTGCATGCTTCTCATACTGCTTAGTCTTCTTCTCTATATTCTCCTTAGCCTTGGCGTGTATCTTCCTCACCTGTTCTGCCTTTTCTTTTCCATCTAAACTATATTTCACACTTAGAGGCAAAGGGATCAAGTCTAGAGGTGATTGTGGGTTAAAGCCATAGACAATTTCAAAAGGAGAAAAGAGGGTTGCAGAATGCTTAGCGTGATTGTAAGCAAACTCCACGTGTGGTAGACACTCCTCCCATGACTTGATGTTACTCTTTACCAGCGTTCTAAGAAGTGTTGACAATGTTCTGTTTACCACCTCGGTTTGTCCATCAGTTTGAGGGTGACATGTAGTGGAGAATTGAAGCTTGGTTCCTAGTTTAGCCCATAATGTTCTCCAGAAGTGCCCTAGAAACTTGGTATCCCTGTCTGATACTATCACTTGAGGCATGCCATGTAGACGAACTACTTCCCTGAAAAACAAGTTAGCTACGCAGACAGCATCATCTGTCTTATGACTAGCAATGAAGTGTGCCATCTTGCTAAACCTGTCAACAACTACAAAAATCGAATCTCTACCATTTCTGGTTCGAGGTAAGCCAAGCACAAAGTCCATAGAAATATGAGTCCAAGGCTGAGAAGGGATAGGAAGAGGGGTATACAAACCGTGAGGTTGCACCTTACTCTTTGCCATCTTACAAACTGCACACCTAGAACAAATCCTCTCAACGTCTGTCTTCATGTATGGCCAATAAAAGTGATCTTGCAGTCCAAGTAGAGTCTTAGAGACTCCAAAGTGTCCAGCTAATCCTCCTCCATGAGCTTCTCTAACCAATAACTCTCTGACAGATCCTCGTGGTATGCACATGCGATTGTTATAAAACAGATATCCATCCTGTCTATGATATTTTTCAAAAGCAAACTTATAGCACTTGCCATAGCTCTCAGCAAAATCAATGTCAGTCTCATAAAGATCTACTATATGTTCGAATCCATTAAGCTTAGAAGTTAAGGTAGAGACAAGTGTGTACCTCCTTGATAATGCATCTGCACCTACATTATCTTTACCTTTCTTGTACTTAATGGTGTATGGAAAAGTCTCTATGAACTCCATCCATCTGGCGTGTCTTTTATTGAGCTTCTGCTGTCCTTTAAGGTGCTTTAGAGACTCATGATCTGTATGAATGACGAATTCCTTGGGCCACAAGTAGTGCTGCCACGTTTGAAGAGCTCGAACCAATGCATAGAGTTCCTTGTCGTAGGTTGGATAGTTGGCGGTTGATCCTCCTAGCTTCTCACTGAAGTATGCCACCGGTTTCTTATCCTGCATCAATACAGCACCGATTCCAACTCCTGATGCATCACATTCAATTTCTAAAGTTTTAAGGAAATCAGGAAGAACTAAAAGAGGGGCATTGATAAGCTTCTCTTTAAGGGCTGTGAAAGCCTGTTCTTGTGCCTCCTCCCATCTGAAACCAACTTCCTTCTTGATGACTTCAGTTAATGGTGCAGCAAGGGTGCTAAAGCTTGGAACAAATCTTCTGTAGAATCCTGCTAATCCATGAAAGCTTCTCACTTCCCCAACACTCTTAGGCGTAGGCCATTCTTTGATTGCTTTGATCTTCTCTTCATCAACCCTCACCCCTTCTGCACTAACAACAAAGCCTAGAAAGACAACCTCAGTAGTACAGAATGAACACTTAGAGAAGTTAGCAAAAAGGGATTGAGAACGAAGAACATCCAAAACTTGGCGGATGTGCCCTAGATGTTCCTCCAAACCTTTGCTGTAGATGAGAATGTCATCGAAGTAGACCACTACAAAAACTCCAATGAATGGTCTTAAGGCGTGGTTCATTAGACGCATGAAGGTACTGGGAGCATTGGTGAGACCAAACGGCATGACTAACCACTCATACAACCCTTGCTTGGTCTTGAAAGCAGTCTTCCACTCATCTCCCTCCTTCATTCTGATCTGATGATAACCACTCTTCAAATCGATTTTGGAGAACACTGTTGACCCACATAACTCATCTAACATATCATCTAATCTTGGAATAGGATGTCTGTACTTCACTGTGATGTTGTTGATTGCTCTGCAGTCTACACACATCCTCCATGTTCCATCTTTCTTAGGAACCAACAGAACTGGTACTGCACATGGACTGAGACTCTCTCTGATATATCCTTTACTCATCAGCTCTTCTACTTGTTTCTGAAGCTCTTTAGTCTCTACAGGGTTGGTTCTGTAAGCCGGCTTATTTGGTAGCACTGATCATGGCACTAGATCAATCTGATGCTCAATTCTGCGAGTTGGGGGTAAGCCTGGGGGTATCTCTTCTGGAGAGACATCCTTGTACTCCTCAATGATCTCTATCACCTCATAGGAAGTTTCTCTAACGGTTTAGTACTAGCCAGTGTTTCTTTGTAGACAAACATGAAAGTGGTCATCTCAGGATCAAAGAGCTTGTTGAACTCACTGTGGTTGATGTATAAACTGTTGGAGACTTTCTCTTTTTCTTTGCGGTTCATGTGAAGTTGATCTTGGTAGATTTCGCTGGGGGAAAGTGGTAGAAGAGTGACCTTGCGCCCCTTAAATTCAAAAGTCTGCTTATTGGTGTAGCCATCATGAAGAACTCTCCTGTCATACTGCCATGGTCTCCCCAATAACATATGGCTAGATCTCATAGGAACTACATCACAAAGGAGTTCATCTTCATACTTCCCAATGGCTAGCTTGACAAGCACTTGCTGAGAAACGGTGATGGCTCCTTTGTTGTCCAACCACTGCAGCTTGTAAGGTCTAGGATGTGAAGTGGTTTTGAGATTAAGCTTCTTTACCATCTCTTCACTGGCGGCATTGGTGCAACTTCCCCCATCTATAATCAAGGTGCAGACCTTGTCTTGAACTACACATCTTGTGTGTAAGAGATTCTCTCTCTGACCTCTATCATCTGGATGCACCTGAACACTCAAAGTCCTGCATGCCACTAGCATCTCTCCAACTGCTGCTGCTTCCTCTTCTCTTTCTGTACCAACATCTGATTCACTCTCTGAACTGTCTTGAGGTACGATCTCTCCTCCCTCTTGCAGCAAAAACATCTTTTTATTAGGACAATCTCTGGAGTAATGCCCCATACCTTGACACTTGAAGCATCTGACATTGCTAGTAGAAGTTCCTCTTGGTTTAAACTCGGTTTTAACCTCCCCCTTGATTGTTGTTGTAGCCGGTTTTGTGTTCTGGGTAGAGATTGGCTTGTTGAACTCTTTCGGTTTTGGTATGTTGGAGGTGAAGGTTGGTCTGCTAATTCTCCTCTTGATCTGTGCTTCAATCAGTTCTGCCTTATGCACCATTTCTTGCACATCCTCATAGTTCTGTAGCTCAACCTTGTCTTGAATCTCTCTGTTAAGTCCTCCCAAGAACCTAGACATCACCATGTCTTCTCCTTCTCTCAAATCGGCTCTAATCATCAAGGTTTCCAGCTCTTGGTAGTAATCTCGAACAGACTTTGTTCCTTGTATGAGGCGCCTAAGTTTGTTGAGAATCTCTCTCTGATAGTGTGCAGGAACAAACTTCCTCCTCATCTGTGTGGTCAGTTGATCCCAAGTGGTAATAGGAAATTCGTGGTGCCTCTCTCTAGTGACTCCCAACTGCTCCCACCACAAGAGTGCATAGCCATTGAACTCTGAAACAGCTATCTTCACCTTGTTGAGCTCATAGGTGCCTTGAACCAAGAAGTTTGATTCCATCTTTCTTTCCCAATCTAAGTAAACTTCTGGATCATTATTGCCGTGGAAGGAAGGAAACTGAATCTTAAGGTGATTCAGCCGTTGTTTCAATGGGTCATAATCTCGGTTGCTTCCTCTGTTCCTGCCCCTCCTCACAGTATTAAAGCTGTTGTCTGATCTCTCTTCTCCCTCAGAAGTTCCGGGTTCTGTCTCCACATAGACTCTGCGCCCACCAATGTTCTCAGCTCGGAGGTGTGGAGATGTTCTATCAGCTCTGCGTCTCTCCCTCCCTGTACCCTCAGCATTCCTTCGCCGGTTTGCACTGGTTTCTCTCCTTCCAACAGGTGTTCTTATAGTGTTAGCTCTGGGTTGTTTAGAAGAAGCTCCCATGTGTGCTTTTCCTTTGGCAAGGCGGATTGCTTCACTAGGGCTGGGCGGTTCTGATGAATCACTTTCTGCAACACTGTTCTCTTTCAGTAAATCCTTGAACCGAGTCTCAAACTTGGCGTTGAGTTGCTCTATCTGTTGCATCAGCTGAGTAGCAACTGACTGATTAGCTTCTTTGATTTGTTGCGCCATGGCTTGATTCAGAGCTTCCATGGCTTCTGCTGAAAGCTCCATGGTACCTGAGACAATCAAAACAACAATCAAAGTAAAAAGTTCTCAAGATAAGAAGGTTTGTGATTTCTAATCTCTTAAAAACTTGTTGTTTAAAAGGAAGGAAAACAACTCCTAAAACTATCAGGGAAAAGAACACAAAACCTATTGCTATTAGGAAATCGAAAACAAACACTAACTTTTATGAAAGAAACGAAAAGGTAATCCTAAGACTCTTAAGACAATCGATTTAACAAAAGAAAGGAAAAGAAAGGTTTTAGGATTTCTCAGCCTTTGGTTCAGAGTTGGCTCTGATACCACATGACACGATCTCCCCTGGAACTATTCTGAAGATAGGCTGATGAAGATCAAATGATGATGATGATCGTGTAAAAGGGAAAATGGTAGTGTGGAGTGAGATTAGAATGGTATTAAGGGGTTTAATGGAACGATTTAAGGGGTTAAATGGAAGTAACAGATAGTAGAGTTTCAAGAACACTTGGTGAATAGAAACTCGGATCCACAAGAACACATTCAAGAGATCAAAGGGTGAGAGAAGAAATGCAGCAATGGCTGTTTGATTACACTTAATTCTTCGCTGATTTACAAAGGAAGGCGTAAAACAAGTCTTATACTACCCTAAAACCAAACAGCATGGCGTCTAAGAAAGAAAACAACAAAGTGTCCAAAGTAAAGAATAAAACAACAAGGCGTCCCATTCCAAAGAATCCTAATTGGTGCGCCTGAAAATACTAAGTATAAGGCCAAAGTAGCTCATACATTTATTACCCATTGGTAATGACTCCTAAGTAAATTGACGTAGTGATTCATCTGCCTCATTAAAAACCATGTTGAGAAAACCCAATGGGACAAAACTCATCATGGGAAAAAGAGTACAGACTCCTCACCTAAGTTACTTAGTTATCATTACCGGGTGGAGTCTTCTGGTTGAAGATGTTAAAAACTTGAATAGCTGGTAGGTTGCATAATCCTTCTGCCATAAGTGCATGAACTTCCTTAGCCAGCTCCTTAGCTCTGGAACGAGTGATCCTCCCTACTATCTCCGGTTCCTCCTCTGGTTCTGCAGCTACCGTGCTATCCCCTATCATATCAAAACTGTAGAACCTGCAACAAACAACCCTAAGTTAGTCTTTGGAAAATGTTTTATGTTTAAGAACTTACCTTGGGAATTGGCTTGTAAATGCTCCATTAGATGAATGAATCGAATGTTTTTGGCTTCCTTAAGCTCCAGTGTTGATTTAAAATCAACTAAGGGTGATTTCTCCTTAGCAATCATTAAGCTTTCACCACTATTACCCACTCCAATAGCTTTCTCATATTTGAACTCTTGCTCTTTAAATCCTGCCAAACAATAGTTTGACAAAGACAAGTGCATCATATCTGTTGGATTTAAATCTAAAAATTCCTGAATAGCAAAATAACTACTCTTCCCTTTAGCTCTGTTTTGTAGAACTCTAACTTCTTTTTGTGGTAAAGGAACAAGAATAAACTTACAATGGTTGAAAGAGAAGGAGTATTCATTGGTCCTCCCATTATGGGCAACATCTCTATCATACTGCCATGGCCTTCCAAGCAGTACATGCCCAGCTTGCATTGGCGCCACACCATATAAAATCTGGTCTTTGTACTGGCCAATGGAGAGAGGAACTTCTACTTGCTTGTTCACCTTTAACTCTTCTTTTTCATTAAGCCATTTAAGCTTGTATGGCCTTGGGTGAGGTTTAGCTTTAAGACCTAGCTTCTCTACTAAACAAACACTAGCAATATTAGCACAAGAACCACTGTCAATTATTAAATGACATACCTTGTTCTGAATATTGCATCTGAAGTGAACGAGATTGTCTCTTTGTTCTAAGTCCTCCATGTTAGATTATTGCGGAATGATTAAGTAGAATGATGAAGAACAAGAGAGAAAGTGAGAGAATGGAATTAAGGATGATTATATTTCCTTAAGTTAGTTGTTATAAATGTGGGCAATTGTCTATATATAGCCCGCCTTGGTTACAACATGAATCAATAAGACAAAGACATAAAGAATAAACAATGGGATGGTCTCCAAGGGAGCGAAAGTGACTTGTCCTCAACGGTTGACTCCTTAAGCAAACATGTGACCTTATCCTCTTGTTGTTTATTAAAATGTGACCGTTGGAGTAGTAAGCATAGAACCGAGCATCTAGAAGACCTTTGGAGACTTAGCTTGTATGTCACGCTTACTTGATGATCAAGCTTGAGTGACCCGGTTCCCTAGGTGTACAGGCTTGTACGGATGCTTCATCCTCCTTGTTTGATACTCCAAAACTGGTTGAGAGTTTAGAGCTCTTTGAATGACTAGCAGCTCTCCTTCTTCAGCATATATGGTGATTTCTTCTTCTGAGTATTCAGCCATCTCCTCATCTTGAGAATCATAACCACCATCTGGTCTAAAAAGCTCTGATACCAGATGATGTAATACTCGGTGTGAGAGTGTTACAAGGATCAGAGTGGGTGGTATGATGGAGTCTTCACACTGGCTTTAGCACTCTCTTGTGTTGACTGATGGATGGAAATGGTAGAATAAGGCTTGTAAACAATCCTTGAGCCGAGATGGGGGTTTGTTGAATGAATCCACACTCAACCACGAAGGAAACAACTTGAATCCACAAGTTCTTCAATCCGCAAAACACAAAGGAGTTTAGTGAGTCCACACTAACACTCAAATGAAAAGAAACACAAAGATAACTCACTTTGTAAGAGAAAACTAAAAAGCTTTTATTTAAATTCAATGATCAAGGGTGATTACAAATGAAATACTAAGTGAGCTTATATAATGCTCATTGCAACGTTCTTAAAGCTAAAGAACGAAACAAAATTGACAAAATTAAAGAAAACTAGCCGTTAGGCTTTAAATGGTGATATCTGGCCAAAATGGTAAGGTCTTGGTGTGCTTGATGCTTGACAACTTGGGCGTGTATGTATGATGCCTTGGTATGCAGCAAAGGCAATAGAACCGTTGGACATTGATTGCTCTAAGTGTGAATGCTCTTGAAGCCGGATATGGAAGGTAGTGAAGTGTGAATGGACAAGGTAGGATCCGCCTGATTCTCTGGTTGATGGTGCAGCTAAGGACGTCTTTTGAAGCTTCTAGATGGTTGAAAGTATCTCCTGGTCGCCAAAGATATGTTTGCAAACTCTCAAACTCGTAAGACTCCAAAAAAGGCAAGTGTAGCATCTTCCGGTTTAGAAACTCAATAACTTTCACATCACAACCGATATTGATGTGAATCAAATTCGCTCCAGTCCTCTGATGAATCAATATTGCATAACAAGTTGGTTCGTCGCTTAATTCCTCCCGGTTCAGTGGGAAACCTCCAATAACTGCTCGCATGTACGATTCAGGAGGTTCCAGTTCACCCGACTTTGAACTTGAATATCTCCTTCATATGAAATCATTTTGGACCAAATCCAATTCCTCGCGCGTCTCTGTTGAGTTGAGAATCCAAAACAGTTAAATTTGTTGCTTGGTTCATCCTGGTTCGTCCGGAATGACTCGATAAGTGATCGTATGTCTTCATCGAGCTCATTGAAGATCCGCCAAATTGTATCTTCAATAACTTCTTCATAGGAAATCCTTTTTGGCTGATTCTTTTTCGTGGTAAAATCTAGGTGAGTTGTGTATGCTCTCCACGTCTTCGTTGAGTCTGAATGCATGAAGGGATTGAGGTCTAGAAGGACCAAATCATGAAAGATAGTCTCTCCTTTATTCATGACATGTTCCCCAAGGGAGATCGTCTCTCCTTTACCTTGGGCTAGACCATCATGTCCATTGATCCTCAGCTCCATTGTTGATGCTATCCTAAATATTGCATCATACTCTCCTTCTTCAAAAAGTTTTGTCCTCAAAACTTGTTTATCTGCACAAAGATAAGTCAAGTTAGTATCATGAATTATAGGAGAGCTTACTTTCTTACCATGAGGTGGCTCTGATTTGGTGAGGGGTGGAACGTCAGGGGGTACTCCTTTGAGCAAGTATGATAGGATTACTCCTCTGCTCAGGTCTGGTACGATTTTCTCTTCTTTAGTGAACTTGGTAATGATCACCATTAGGTCCAAATCTTTCATCACCAATTGGTTTTGTAACAAATTTTCTTTTGGTGGATTTCATTTGCAGCTTACTCCTTTAGTTCCTGCAATAAGATTGACACTTTGGACAAGAAACAAGTGCATTATGGATTCTTTAAGATAAGATAAGCTAGTTAAATCAAATTCATTAGCACTAGTTGCAACAAGATTTTTTTCTACTTGTGATTTTAAACAAATTGATCTCTCATGAACTTGTAAGTTTAATAAATCTTTTAATGCAGCTGTGGAACCATTAGGAACGAATTTAGTTAAAGAGGGACTTACCTGGCTAACACAGAAAGTGTTTGGAGTTTGATTTGGTGGTTTCTCCTTGATATGTTCCTTTTCTTTATCCCTTTCATCAGACTTTATGCTTAAGATTTTGTGAGCTCTTGTGTATTGTTGGGTAAAGGTCAAATATCTAGAGATGGCGGTTCTTCTCCAGCTCCAGTATCTTGCTTCTCTTTAATACCTGTTTCAGAATTTCTTGGCAAAGACAAGTGCATTATACTAGAACTGAAAATTTTAAAAAGTTCAACATTTTCTCCTTCTCTCCTAGTATATTTCTTTTCTTTTTCAGGATGTGAAGTTGTATCTACCTTTCTAGATGGACATATCTAAGCAAGATGACCTCTTTGATGACACCTATAACATGTCATATCTTATATCTAAGAAGGTTGAGAAGACTTACATTGCTCTGTTTTGTTGTGGGGTTCATGTAATGAAGTTGTACTTGTCTTTTGTATTCCATCTTTTAGCTTTGAATATTGGTGAACATCTTCTGCTGGTACAAGACCCTTAGTTGGCATCTTCTTTTTATGAATGTTGTGCATCACGTTCTTAGGCTTATGACTATAAGCCTTCTTTGGTCTTGCTGCAAGAACCCATCTTCTTGGCTTAGTGTAGGAATAACTTATCACATGATGTTGATTTCGAGCAGCAGCTTTCTTCACAAACTCCTCATAGATTTCTACTTTGAAACTCTCCCATCTATGAGCTGGCTCTTGGTAGTAAACTCTGGCATTCTCCTCTTGTTCCCACTACTCATAAGCTGGCCCAATAAGAGTGTCAGGGCGTAGGGGAGTTGTTCCTCTAGTGGCACTTGACGATATTGAAAGCTGGCCTCCATAGCATCTTCCCACTTTAAGTAATCTTCTGCACCTTGGCTATAACCTGAAAAGCTTAAGTATTGTGGCTCAAAGCATTCATCTTCTTCAGTGCAAAGATCTGAGGGCTCTTCTTCTTCAGCCTTGTTGTCTTCTTCTTCACTCTCATGGTCATAGTGATGCTCATCTCCACGTTCTAGCTCTCCATAAGAACTTGCTTCTGATGCAATCTCATGGTTCCAAGGTTCTTCATCATACTGTTCAGTTTCTCCTAAACTGATTTGTGAATCAGTTTCTTCTTCAGGTGTGTAAGGCTCCACGAACTGGTCTTCATGATTGAGTTCTCCATGATCAGCTTCATTTTCGTGGTCTCCTTCTCCTACATTGATTTGAGAATCAGTCTCTTCTTGCCATGAGCCTCTTTCGAGGTTTTCTTCTATTTCACCTTCATAGTGGCTTGTATCTTCATGGCTACAGTCTGTTGGTTCAGGCTCAAGCACTCCAAAACGTGGCTCATCTCCAAAGTCAGAGTCTGAGTTATCATCTTCATGCCATGTTTCTTCTCCACCATAACTGACTTCAGAATCAGCTTCTCCACTCCATGAATCATTCTCATAGTGATCTTCTTCCTCCATTGAGTGTTGGCTTGTCTCCTCTCCCCAATCAATTTCTGATGTGTTGACTTCACTCCTCTCATCTTCTTCATACTCCATAGCTTATGGGCGTGATTGTACCTTGCAAAAGAGGGATGAGAAATTCAGAACCGTGGCTTAATGCAAATAGTCAAGAAAATATGCAAAATTAAAAGCAAATAACAAGGAAAAGGAAATAACACTTTTGTTTTATAGGTTTTTTTTTCAAAATAAATGGAAATATAATAAACGAAACAAAAGTTTGTTTTCTTTTTATGGAGTAGGACAAAAAATTAACAAAATAAATTTTTATTTCTGTTTTTTAATTTATAAAGATAAAACAAGCTTTTAAAAGACAATTATTTGGATTTTCTGATTTTTCTTTGAAGGAAATAAAAACAAATTGCAAGTAATTTCTTATTTTTTTAAATGAAACAAATATTTAGAAACCAAAACAAAATACTTTTTTTATGGATTTTATATTTTATAGGAATTCAATTAAACAGAAAAAAATAAAGAACGCAATATTGTTTTTTTAACTAGATGAAAAAAATAACAAAACAGAAAAAAAAAAAAAGATAGAGGTCGGATGAACACAACCTGATGGATAGGAGCTTTTAAAGATCTGATACCAGATGATGTAATACTCGGTGTGAGAGTGTTACAAGGATCAGAGTGGGTGGTATGATGGAGTCTTCACACTGGCTTTAGCGCACTCTTGTGTTGACTGATGGATGGAAATGGTAGAACAAGGCTTGTAAACAATCCTTAAGCCGAGATGGGTTTGTTGAATGAATCCACACTCAACCACGAAGGAAACAACTTGAATCCACAAGTTCTTTAATCCGCAAAACTCAAAGGAGTTTAGTGAGTCCACACTAACACTCAAATGAAAAGAAACACAAAGATAACTCACTTTCTAAGAGAAATTGATGTAAGCATCAAACCATACACCAGTGAACCAGTCAAGAGAAGGAGCCTTGAAGCTAAACCTGAAGGGGCCAATCTTGTAGATAAGGAGCAAAGGAGACATATAGCTGTTTATCAAGGAGATAAAGACTTACCACAATATGTGACGAACCAAGGAGGATATATACATCAAGGAGGACATATTATACAAGACAAACCACCCTTGGTTCAGTTTAAATTGGAGGAGGATCACGCTAAACCGCCCAAACCACCTAATTGCATGAATGGACCTACATATGCATTATCAAGACCACTTAAGGAAAGCTCGACCTTACCTTATGTCAAACCACATTATTTGGCGTCCCAAGGAGTTACCAAAGAAGGAAGACCACCAAACCAAGTCATTAACCCCATCAAACCAACTCAAAACCAAGAAGATATCACCATGAAAGAACTTGCCATATTCGGATTCAATTACTTGGTTCTCAAAGGAAAGGCTGACCAACGACCACTTATACCATTCAATCTCAACCCCACATTCATAAGAGGAGATCCTGGCCATTCAAACCATTCTGAAGACTCAAGATTCGTTCCCCCCCTTCATACCCCCCAAATCAAGCTACTTAACAAATCCATCATTTACCCCCTTAAAGCCAAAACAGCTAGTCTTTGATTTACACCAAATTTTATGCTTTCTTTTATGTTTATGACCGTTTTATGTCATTAATTTGAGCCTTATATAAGCTCATTACATTGTATTTTCATCACCACCAAATTATTAATCAAGAATAGTTTATTTTGTTTCAAAGAGAGTTGTCTTTTGAATCAATATTGTTCCTGCTTTTTATTAAGTTCTATTTGAGGGATTCAAAGAACTGGTGAGAAGTGTAGAGTCTCCTTAAGCTCTTGTGAGGATTAGCCCTTGAGCTGAGAAGAATCTAACCCTTGGTGTTTGGAGTCATCAAGCATCAAGTATCATTGGTATCAGAGCTAAAAGCTCCTATCCCAGGTGTATTCATACCCTATCTCGAATTTTGTTATTTATTACATTCAGTTTTAAGTTTTGCTTCTTATAAAAACCAAAAACCCATAGAAATTGTTTTTCCACTGAATTATCTTGTTTGAATTTTATAAACTTCATAAAAACTCAAAAAAATAGTTTTCCTTTTGATTTAGTTCATTTAAAGTCTTAAAAATACAAAAAACTGTTTCCTAAAAATTGACAAGCCATTTGTTAATTTTAATTCGATTTTCAAAACAACTGCTTTTGTTTCAGTGAAATTCTGTTTCTCTGTTTTTGCTTGCTTTTGAACATCACTTTGATTCATTCTCTTTCCATCTTTTGCAAGGTACTAAATGAAGAACGCACCAGTGGACCCAATGCAAACCCTGATGACTATGATGCAAGCCCAGTTTGTCACCATCAATGAAAATCTCACCAGCATTAGAGCAGAATCACAAGCTACAAGTACTCACCTTACATGCCTTGAAAGAAGAAGGGCTGAAGCAACTAGTTTGCTAAACAAACCATATAACCAATACAAGGAGCCCAGACCACCTGATTTACCACCAGCACCTCAAGCACCAGATCCAGCCCAAGTTGCTGAAGAAGGAGAGCTTCTAGTAATTCAAAGAGCTTTGAATGCACAACAAGTACTAGAAGATCAGGGGCTAAGAGACAATCTCTTTCATTCAAGATGCAGAATCAAAGACAAGGTATGTCATTTGATTATTAATAGTGGTTCATGTGCTAACATTGTAAGTGTTTCTTTGGTAGAAAAACTTGGTCTTGAAACGAAACAGCATCCTAGACCCTACCAACTCAAGTGGTTAAATGATAAGGAGGAGGTGAAAGTTTCTAAGCAAGTTGAAATATCACTCAGCATTGGCAAATACAAAGATCAAATACTGTGTGATGTTGCACCAATGCAAGCTGGCCATGTTTTACTTGGAAGGCCATGGCAATATGATAGAGAAGTAACCCACAATGGCAGAACCAATGAGTACTCCTTCACCATTAACCATTGTAAGCACATTCTAGTTCCTTTACCTCAAAAAGACATTAAAGTTATGCAAGTGAGAGCTAAACAAGATACTAACACTACAGTTAGTTATTTTGCAATACAAGAATTTTTAAACTTTGATCCACCAGATATGATCCATTTGTCTTTGCCAAGAGAAATTTTTGCAGGTTTCAAAGAAGAAAAGTTCAAAGCTATGGAGATTAAGGACAAAAACGTGGTCAACAATGGTGAAAGCAACATGTTTATTAAGGAGAATCCACCATTACACGAGCTGGCACCCACACTAGAGCTTTCTGAATCCAAAAATATTCCCCTCAATCGACTATTGCAGCATTTAAAAGCCAAACACCAAGGTAAGTTTCTAAACTCTAATTTTTTTTCAGAAACTAACTTAGCCTTGTTTGATGCAGGTACTAATGTTTTGACGACAAAAACTCTTCAAGAGGGAGAGTTTGATGTAAGCATCAAACCATACACCAGTGAACCAGTCAAGAGAAGGAGCCTTGAAGCTAAACCTGAAGGGGCCAAGCTTGTAAATAAGAAGCAAAGGAGACATGTAGCTGTTTATCAAGGAGATAAAGACTTACCACAATATGTGACGAACCAAGGAGGATATATACATCAAGGAGGACATATTATACAAGACAAACCACCCTTGGTTCAGTTTAAATTGGAGGAGGATCATGCTAAACCGCCCAAACCACCTAATTGCATGAATGGACCTACATATGCATTATCAAGACCACTTAAGGAAAGCTCGACCTTACCTTATGTCAAACAACATTATTTGGCGTCCCAAGGAGTTACCAAAGAAGGAAGACCACCAAACCAAGTCATTAACCCCATCAAACCAACTCAAAACCAAGAAGATATCACCATGAAAGAACTTGCCATATGCGGATTCAATTACTTGGTTCTCAAAGGAAAGGCTGACCAACGACCACTTATACCATTCAATCTCAACTCCACATTCATAAGAGGAGATCCTGGCCATTCAAACCATTCTGAAGACTCAAGATTCGTTCCCCCCTTCATACCCCCCAAATCAAGCTACTTAACAAATCCATCATTTACCCCCTTAAAGCCAAAACAGCTAGTCTTTGATTTACACCAAATTTTATGCTTTCTTTTATGTTTATGACCGTTTTATGTCATTAATTTTAGCCTTATATAAGCTCATTACATTGTATTTTCATCACCACCAATTTATTAATCAAGAAAAGTTTATTTTGTTTCAAAGAGAGTTGTCTTTTGAATCAATATTGTTCCTGCTTTTTATTAAGTTCTATTTGAGGGATTCAAAAAACTTGTGAGAAGTGTAGAATCTCCTTAAGCTCTTGTGAGGATTAGCCCTTGAGCTGAGAAGAATCTAATCCTTGGTGTTTGGGGTCATCAAGCATCAAGTATCATTGGTATCAGAGCTAAAAGCTCCTATCCCAGGTGTATTCATACCCTATCTCGAATTTTTGTTATTTATTACATTCAGTTTTAAGTTTTGCTTCTTACAAAAACCAAAAACCCATAGAAATTGTTCTTCCGCTGAATTATCTTGTTTGAATTTTATAAACTTCATAAAAACTCAAAAAATACTTTTCCTTTTGATTTAGTTCATTTAAAGTCTTAAAATACAAAAAAACTGTTTCCTAAAAATTAGCAAGCCATTTGTTAATTTTAATTCGATTTTCAAAACAACTGCTTTTGTTTCAGTGAAATTCTGTTTCTCTGTTTTTGCTTGCTTTTGAACATCACTTTGATTCATTCTCTTTCCATCTTTTGCAAGGTACTAAATGAAGAACGCACCAGTGGACCCAATGCAAACCCTGATGACTATGATGCAAGCCCAGTTTGTCACCATCAATGAAA
Organism: Thlaspi arvense; assembly: GCA_911865555.2. Taxonomy (NCBI): domain Eukaryota; kingdom Viridiplantae; phylum Streptophyta; class Magnoliopsida; order Brassicales; family Brassicaceae; genus Thlaspi; species Thlaspi arvense. The sequence goes on from OU466857.2 coordinate 43,670,434, forward strand.
ATCTCACCAGCATTAGAGCAGAATCACAAGCTACAAGTACTCACCTTACATGCCTTGAAAGAAGAAGGGCTGAAGCAACTAGTTTGCTAAACAAACCATATAACCAATACAAGGAGCCCAGACCACCTGATTTACCACCAGCACCTCAAGCACCAGATCCAACCCAAGTTGCTGAAGAAGGAGAGCTTCTAGTAATTCAAAGAGCTTTGAATGCACAACAAGTACTAGAAGATCAGAGGCTAAGAGACAATCTCTTTCATTCAAGATGCAGAATCAAAGACAAGGTATGTCATTTGATTATTAATAGTGGTTCATGTGCTAACATTGCAAGTGTTTCTTTGGTAGAAAAACTTGGTCTTGAAACAAAACAGCATCCTAGACCCTACCAACTCAAGTGGTTAAATGATAAGGAGGAGGTGAAAGTTTCTAAGCAAGTTGAAATATCACTCAGCATTGGCAAATACAAAGATCAAATACTGTGTGATGTTGCACCAATGCAAGCTGGCCATGTTTTACTTGGAAGGCCATGGCAATATGATAGAGAAGTAACCCACAATGGCAGAACCAATGAGTACTCCTTCACCATTAACCATTGTAAGCACATTCTAGTCCCTTTACCTCAAAAAGACATTAAAGTTATGCAAGTGAGAGCTAAACAAGATACTAACACTACAGTTAGTTATTTTGCAATACAAGAATTTTTAAACTTTGATCCACCAGATATGATCCATTTGTCTTTGCCATGAGAAATTTTCGCAGGTTTCAAAGAAGAAAAGTTCAAAGCTATGGAGATTAAGGACAAAAACGTGGTCAACAATGGTGAAAGCAACATGTTTATTAAGGAGAATCCATAATTACACGAGCTGGCACCCACACTAGAGCTTTCTGAATCCAAAAATATTCCCCTCAATCAACAATTGCAGCATTTAAAAGCTAAACACCAAGGTAAGTTTCTAAACTCTAATTTTTTTTTCAGAAACAAACTTAGCCTTGTTTGATGCAGGTACTAATGTTTTGAGGACAAAACCTCTTCAAGAGGGAGAGTATGATGTAAGCATCAAACCATACACCACTGAACCAGTCAAGAGAAGGAGCCTTGAAGCTAAACCTGAAGGGGCCAAGCTTGTAGATAAGGAGCAAAGGAGACATGTAGCTGTTTATCAAGGAGATAAAGACTTACCACAATATGTGACGAACCAAGGAGGATATATACATCAAGGAGGACATATTATACAAGACAAACCACCCTTGGTTCAGTTTAAATTGGAGGAGGATCACGCTAAACCGCCCAAACCACCTAATTGCATGAATGGACCTACATATGCATTATGCATTATCAAGACCACTAAAGGAAAGCTCGACCTTACCTTATGTCAAACCACATTATTTGGCGTCCCAAGGAGTTACCAAAGAAGGAAGACCACCAAACCAAGTCATTAACCCCATCAAACCAACTCAAAACCAAGAAGATATCACCATGAAAGAACTTGCCATATTCGGATTCAAATACTTGGTTCTCAAAGGAAAGGCTGACCAACGACCACTTATACCATTCAATCTCAACCCCACATTCATAAGAGGAGATCCTGGTCATTCAAACCATTCTGAAGACTCAAGATTCGTTCCCCCCCTTCATACCCCCCAAATCAAGCTACTTAACAAATCCATCATTTACCCCCTTAAAGCCAAAACAGCTAGTCTTTGATTTACACCAAATTTTATGCTTTCTTTTATGTTTATGACCGTTTTATGTCATTAATTTGAGCCTTATATAAGCTCATTACATTGTATTTTCATCACCACCAAATTATTAATCAAGAATAGTTTATTTTGTTTCAAAGAGAGTTGTCTTTTGAATCAATATTGTTCCTGCTTTTTATTAAGTTCTATTTGAGGGATTCAAAGAACTGGTGAGAAGTGTAGAGTCTCCTTAAGCTCTTGTGAGGATTAGCCCTTGAGCTGAGAAGAATCTAATCCTTGGTGTTTGGGGTCATCAAGCATCAAGTATCATTGGTATCAGAGCTAAAAGCTCCTATCCCAGGTGTATTCATACCCTATCTCGAATTTTGTTATTTATTACATTCAGTTTTAAGTTTTGCTTCTTATAAAAACCAAAAACCCATAGAAATTGTTTTTCCACTGAATTATCTTGTTTGAATTTTATAAACTTCATAAAAACTCAAAAAAATAGTTTTCCTTTTGCTTTAGTTCATTTAAAGTCTTAAAAATACAAAAAACTGTTTCCTAAAAATTAACAAGCTATTTGTTAATTTTAATTCGATTTTCAAAACAACTGCTTTTGTTTCAGTGAAATTTTGTTTCTCTGTTTTTGCTTGCTTTTGAACATCACTTTGATTCATTCTCTTTCCATCTTTTGCAAGGTACTAAATGAAGAACGCACCAGTGGACCCAATGCAAACCCTGATGACTATGATGCAAGCCCAGTTTGTCACCATCAATGAAAATCTTTGTCTTTGCCAAGAGAAATTTTTGCAGGTTTCAAAGAAGAAAAGTTCAAAGCTATGGAGATTAAGGACAAAAACGTGGTCAACAATGGTGAAAGCAACATGTTTATTAAGGAGAATCCACCATTACACGAGCTGGCACCCACACTAGAGCTTTCTGAATCCAAAAATATTCCCCTCAATCAACTATTGCAGCATTTAAAAGTTAAACACCAAGGTAAGTTTCTAAACTCTAATTTTTTTTCAGAAACTAACTTAGCCTTGTTTGATGCAGGTACTAATGTTTGAGGACAAAACCTCTTCAAGAGGGAGAGTATGATGTAAGCATCAAACCATACACCAGTGAACCAGTCAAGAGAAGGAGCCTTGAAGCTAAACCTGAAGGGGCCAAGCTTGTAAATAAGGAGCAAAGGAGACATGTAGCTGTTTATCAAGGAGATAAAGACTTACCACAATATGTGACGAACCAAGGAGGATATATACATCACAGAGGACATATTATACAAGACAAACCACCCTTGGTTCAGTTTAAATTGGAGGAGGATCACGCTAAACCGCCCAAACCACCTAATTGCATGAATGGACCTACATATGCATTATCAAGACCACTTAAGGAAAGCTCGACCTTACCTTATGTCAAACAACATTATTTGGCGTCCCAAGGAGTTACCAAAGAAGGAAGACCACCAAACCAAGTCATTAACCCCATCAAACCAACTCAAAACCAAGAAGATATCACCATGAAAGAACTTGCCATATGCGGATTCAATTACTTTGTTCTCAAAGGAAAGGCTGACCATCGACCACTTATACCATTCAATCTCAACCCCACATTCATAAGAGGAGATCCTGGCCATTCAAACCATTCTGAAGACTCAAGATTCGTTCCCCCCCTTCATACCCCCCAAACAGCTAGTCTTTGATTTACACCAAATTTTATGCTTTCTTTTATGTTTATGACCGTTTTATGTCATTAATTTGAGCCTTATATAAGCTCATTACATTGTATTTTCATCACCACCAAATTATTAATCAAGAAAAGTTTATTTTATTTCAAAGAGAGTTGTCTTTTGAATCAATATTGTTCCTGCTTATTACTAGTTCTTCAAGAGGGATTCTTAGAACTTGTAAAGAGTGTAGAGACTAGTGTTCTTGTGAGGATTAGCCCTTGAACATTAGAATCTAAACCCTTTGTGTTTGGGGTTCAAGCACAGCTGGCCAACCAACCATCTAGCCATTCAACCATCAAAGGCTTCTAAGCAAAGATTTCAAAGCGACATTACTTGGAGCATTTCAAGTATTGTATCAGAAAACTAAAAAGCTTTTATTTAAATTCAATGATCAAGGGTGATTACAAATGAAATACTAAGTGAGCTTATATAATGCTCATTGCAACGTTCTTAAAGCTAAAGAAAGAAACAAAATTGACAAAATTAAAGAAAACTAGCTTTTAGGCTTTAAATGGTGATATCTGGCCAAAATGGTAAGGTTTTGGTGTGCTTGATTCTTGACAACTTGGGCGTGTATGTATGATGCCTTGGTATGCCCATATCCAATGAATAATACTTCAAAACGCAGCAGCAAAGGCAATAGAACCGTTGGACATTGATTGCTCTAAGTGTGAATGCTCTTGAAGCCGGATATGGAAGGTAGTGAAGTGTGAATGACCAAGGTAGGATCCGCCTGATTCTCTGGTTGCTGATGCAGTTAAGGACGTCTTTTGAAGATTCTAGATGGTTGAAAGTATCTCCTGGTCGCCAAAGATATGTTTGCAATCTCTCAAACTCGTAAGACTCCAAAAAGGCAAGTGTAGCATCTTCTGGTTTAGAAACTCAATAACTTTCACATCATGATACAATCCTTGAAATGCTTCAAGTATTGTTTCCTTGAAATCTTCACTTAGAAGCTTAAGTTTATAGATGAGTGGTTTGAATGATGGAACACCAGTTGTACTTGAACTCCAAGCACAAGAGTTTACACTTTCCTAACTCAAGGGCTAATCCTCACAAGAGTTAATAAATTCTACACAATTCTTCAAGCTTTGATTCCACAAAACACAAGAAGAAAAGCAGGAACATAATTTGGTTCAAAAGATAACTTTCTTTGAAGCAAAATAACTTTCTTTGATTTTATAAAAATGATTGGTGAAATGAAAGTACAATGTAGATGAGCTTTTATATTGCTCAGAAATTATGAAATTAACGGTCATTAAAGTAAAAGAAAGCATGAAATATGGGATTTGTTCTTGGCTCCATTTTCCTAGCCATTAGGCTTTAATGTGCTTGGTGTTGACTTTGGCACTGAATGTGGGATTGGGGAATGATCTTTGGCTCGTCTTAAGTGTGATGAATCTTCTAAGACTGATGGATGGCTGAGATTGAAAGATATTGATGGGTCTTGATCCTTAGTTCTCCTTTGATATGAATGATGATCTTCTTTTAAGGAAAGCTCTTCTTTGGTGTATTCTCCTTTGACTTCTGATAAAATAGGACGGTTGATCTGGTGTGGTAGGGCTCGTGTAAGCTTCTGATATGATCTTGGACAAGGCTAAAGACTTGGAACTTGAAGTTAAGGAAGACCATGGAGAAGAAGATAAGGGAGATCATGTAGCCGAAGAAGCTCTATACTTTCCCCAAGGTCCAATGACACGTTCAAGAGCCAAAGCACTACAAGAACAAGTGCATTCGTTACTTAACCACTCGGAGAATCTAGAAGATCAAAGTCATGCTTATCAAACCACTTTGGTTTTGATTCAAACCCACGGCTAGTAAATCGAGAATGGGCAATACTTGTGCTCTTTTTCCCTCATCTTGTTTTTGTCCCTTTGGGTTTTGCAAGAGAGGTTTTTAACGAGGCAAGTATACCCATCGTTAGCCCATTTGCTAGTCCAAGACAAGTTCTAAGCAACAACCGTTTCACCTAAGTAGTTTAAGAGTTCTTCCTTTGTTATTCAAACTAGACGCTCCCCTTATTCATTTCTTTGCTTTGTTTCGAGATGTTCTTGGTGCTTGTACCGAGTTCTATCTCTTTATATGTTGTCTCTGAACTTGCATTTTAATCTATCTATCCTTTTTTTCTCAAACTCTCTGAAACGATAGATCCGGTAAATCAAAGGTTCTCTCATTCCCTTTGTGTGACCATTCGATCCACGGTGAATCTAAGGACCCTCCGCAGCCTTAGTGTGACCAAACGCTCCATTCTACTACTTCATCTCATCCGTGTTAAGTTCTCCCATTCACTCATTCCCATTAGTCATTCATCAACACAATTTTTCCGTTGTTATCCTTGATCTTTGTCGTCCCTTGCTCATATTGTTCATTCCAGTTGATCATCATTCATATAACATCCTTTGTGTTAGTCTAGCTTTCAAAGTGTCGAATCATAAGGGTAATCATATTAAGTGGTATCAGAGCCACTTTGAAAGTTTAGATCTTATTGATATCACTTTTCAATATCTTTGTCGATTAAAATTCTTGTGTTGCACGGATCTTTTGTTCTAGGGTGTTAGATCTTTGTTTTGCTTGTTTTGCATCGTCTGAATCTATGATCCATTTCTAAAACCAATCATCATAGGATTGTTTTACTGTGAGAAATTGTTTAAACGTTTCAGGTACCATGGCGAATCCAGAGGAAGAAGAAAATATCAACAACGTCAATAACAAACTATGGGTCGAAGCCATGACTGCTCGTTTTGACAAGCTTCTCAACGATCGATTTGAAGCCTTCCGCCAAGAGCAAAACCTAAATCAAGCAGAAAACGGATCAAATCAGTCACCCCCTAGAAGAAGAAACCAGCGCGATCATGTTTCATCCGGACATTCTAGTGGCGATTCAACTGATTCTTACTACCATCACAAGAGCGGGTCCTCTCAAGGTCGTCAGCAAAGACCTAGACGAGAAAGGCACGATAGAGGATGTATACAAGATCCGCTTGGAGGCATTAAACTTAAGATACCGTCGTTTCATGGGAAGAACGATCCAGCTGCCTACTTAGAATGGGAAAAGAAGATCGAGCTTGTGTTTGATGCTCAGCATTGTACCGAGATCAATAGGGTGAAGATTGCTGCGACTGAATTCTACGACTATGCCCTCAGTTGGTGGGATCAGATAGTTACTACCAGAAGAAGAAACCGTGAGTATCCGGTGGAAACTTGGAACGAGTTGAGAAGCCTGATGAGGAAGAGGTTTGTGCCGAGTCATTACCACCGTGAACTACATCAACAACTCAGAATGCTCGCACAAGGTAACCGCTCGGTTGAGGAATACTATCAGGAGATGGAAACTTTGATGATTCGAGCTGATATAGTAGAAGACAGAGAAGCTACGATGGCACGTTTTCTCGGAGGTTTAAACCGTCAGATACAAGATCGTGTGGAAACTCAGCACTACGTGGAACTAGAAGATATATTACACAAAGCCATCCTATTCGAGCAGCAGATCAAGAGAAAAGGTCCCTCACGGCTAAGTCAAGGAACCGGAACAACTTATAACCGGGCTAGTTACTCAAGAGAGGATAAGAGTAGCTACCCGAGGGAAAGTAAACCGTTTATAGCTCCGAAAGCCGAAACAAAGCCACCCACGGTCCACAAAGGAAAGACTATAGAGGGGTTGACAAGGACACGAGACGTCAAGTGTTTTAAGTGTCACGGAAGAGGTCATTACGCCAATGAGTGTACCAACAAGCGTGTAATGATTCTCCTTGATAACGGCGAATTTGAGTCCGAAGATGAGTGTCCAGAAGAAACATGTGAGGAAGACATTCTTCCACCAGTCAGAGGTGATTTGTTGGTAGCAAGAAGAACTTTAAGCGTACAAACTAAGGCCCCGGAGCAAGAGCAACGAGAGAATCTCTTTCACACTCGATGCCATGTTCTAGGAAAGGTGTGTAGTCTTATCATCGACGGAGGAAGTTGCACCAACGTCGCTAGTGACACGATGGTTAAGAAGCTTGGTCTAACGACGTCAAAGCATCCAAACCCTTATAAGCTACAGTGGCTCAATAACAGTGGAGAGCTAAACGTTAGTAGCCAAGTGGTCGTTCCTATTACTATTGGTCGGTATGAAGACGAGGTTTTATGTGATGTTCTACCAATGGAGGCCAGCCATATACTTCTAGGAAGACCGTGGCAATCAGATAGGAGAGTGACACATGATGGTTTCTCTAACCGTCACTCGTTTGAGTACAAAGGCAAGAAAACAACTCTGATTCCCATGACCCCTCAAGAAGTGTATCTTGATCAAAAGAAAGACTCAAAGAAGCCAAAACATTCGAGCTTCTATGTTAAGGCCAGTCAGGTTAAAAAGTCCTTTCTCTCAAATCACTCTATGGTTTTATTTGTTTATAAGGAAGCACTAACGAGTTTGACTAACATCACACCGGTGCTGCCGAGTGAAATGAACCAACTTTTGCAAGAATTTAGTGATGTTTTTCCAGAGGAATCACCAAAGGAATTGCCACCCATCCGAGGCATAGAACATCAAATAGACTTTGTTCCCGGAGCTTCTCTACCAAACCGCCCTGCTTATAGAACTAATCCGGTGGAAACAAAGGAGCTACAACAACAAGTCAATGATCTAATGGCTAAGGGACATATTCGTGAGAGTATGAGTCCTTGTGCCGTTCCTGTTTTGTTGGTTCCAAAGAAAGATGGGAGCTGGCGCATGTGTGTAGACTGCCGAGCCATCAATAACATCACTGTAAAATATCGCCATCCCATTCCTAGACTTGATGATATGTTAGATGAGTTATGTGGTTCTAACATTTTCTCTAAGGTAGATTTAAAAAGTGGTTATCATCAAACTAGGATGAAAGAAGGGGATGAGTGAAAAACAGCCTTTAAAACAAAACAAGGGCTGTATGAGTGGCTCGTAATGCCATTTGGGTTAACTAATGCTCCTAGTACGTTTATGAGGCTTATGAATCATGTTCTTAGGGCATATATAGGAGAGTTTGTGGTCGTATACTTTGATGACATTCTGATATATTCTAAGAACTTAGAAGAGCATGTTAAGCATATTAAGCTTGTTTTAGAAGTGCTTAGGCAAGAAAAGCTTTATGCTAATTTTAAAAAGTGTACTTTTTGTACGGATAACATTGTGTTCTTAGGTTTTGTTGTAAGTACAGAAGGTGTGAAGGTAGACGAAGAAAAGGTTAAGGCGATCAAAGAATGGCCAAGTCCTAAAACCATTGGAGAGGTCTGAAGCTTTCATGGTCTAGCTGGGTTTTACCGACGTTTCGTAAAAGATTTCAGTACTATAGCCGCGCCTTTAACCGAAGTAATCAAGAAGAGTGTGGGGTTCAAATGGGAACAAACTCAAGAAGAAGCGTTTCAATGCCTTAAAGAGAAGCTTATTCATGCTCCAGTATTAGCTTTATCTGATTTTGTTAAAACCTTTGAAATTGAGTGTGACGCTTCTGGTGTAGGTATTGGGGCCGTGCTTATGCAAGAAAGGAGACCAATTGCCTATTTCAGCGAAAAGCTCGGAGGAGCCACGCTGAATTACCCTACATATGACAAAGAGTTGTATGCTCTTGTTCGGGCATTACAAACTTGGCAACATTACTTGTGGCCAAAAGAATTTGTCATACACACGGACCATGAATCTCTCAAACACCTCAAAGGTCAGCAAAAACTTAACAAAAGACACGCGAGGTGGGTCGAGTTCATTGAAACCTTTCCCTATGTCATCAAATATAAGAAAGGTAAAGACAATGTTGTAGCCGACGCATTGTCTCGGAGGTACGTTCTTCTATCTACTCTTTCTGCTAAGCTTTTAGGGTTTGAACAAATTAAAGAAATGTATGTTGCTGATCCTGATTTTCAAGAAATTTTTAAAGCATGTGATAAGTTTGCTTCTGGTCGTTATTATCAACAAGACGGGTATCTCTTCTATGAGAACCGTTTGTGTATTCCTAACTGCTCTCTTCGAGATTTATTTGTCAGGGAAGCACACGGAGGTGGGCTTATGGGGCATTTCGGAATAGCCAAGACGTTAGAAGTCATGAAAGATCATTTCCATTGGCCTCACATGAAAAGAGACGTTGAGCGAATATGTGGCCGTTGTCCTACATGCAAACAAGCTAAGTCTAAAGTACAACCGAATGGTTTGTATACCCCTCTCCCTATTCCTATGCATCCTTGGAATGATATTTCAATGGATTTTGTTATGGGTTTGCCTAGGACTAGAACAGGTAAGGACTCTATCTTTGTTGTAGTTGATAGGTTCTCGAAAATGGCTCATTTTATTGCTTGCAACAAGACTGATGATGCATTACATGTAGCTAATCTGTTTTTCAAAAAAGTTGTACGTTTGCATGGCATGCCTAAGACCATAGTTTCTGATCGTGATACCAAGTTTCTTAGTTTCTTTTGGAAGACACTTTGGTCTAAGTTAGGTACTAAATTGTTGTTTTCTACTACTTGTTATCCACAGACTGATGGTCAGACTGAAGTAGTTAATAGAACCTTAGGAACCTTGCTGCGTGCCTTGATTAAGAAAAATTTAAAGAGTTGGGAGGATTGTTTACCTCACATAGAATTTGCTTACAATCACTCTGTTCACTCTGCTTCTAAGTACTCGCCTTTTCAAATTGTGTATGATTTCAATCCTATTTCTCCTTTAGATCTAATGCCTTTACCTTTGAGTGATAGAGCAAGCATTGATGGAAAGAAAAAGGCAGAGTTGATACAGCAGATTCATGAAAGTGCTCGAAAGAACATAGAAGAAAAGACTAAGTTATATGTCAAACACGCCAACAAAGGAAGGAAACAAGTTGTTTTTCAGGTTGGAGATCAAGTTTGGTTGCATTTGAGGAAGGAACGGTTCCCTAATGAAAGAAAATCAAAGCTAATGCCAAGAATAGACGGTCCTTTCAAAATCATCAAACGGATCAGTGACAATGCATATCAACTAGATTTACAAGGTAAGTATAATGTTAGCTCTAGTTTCAATGTTGCTGATCTTGTTCCTTTTGTTTCAGATGAAGCGGATTTGAGGTCAAATCCTTCTCAAGTGGGAGGGGATGATATGATCTTGGACAAGGCTAAAGACTTGGAACTTGAAGTTAAGGAAGACCATGGAGAAGAAGATAAGGGAGATCATGTAGCCGAAGAAGCTCTATACTTTCCCCAAGGTCCAATGACACGTTCAAGAGCCAAAGCACTACAAGAACAAGTGCATTCGTTACTTAACCACTCGGAGAATCAAGAAGATCAAAGTCATGCTTATCAAACCACTTTGGTTTTGATTCAAACCCACGGCTAGTAAATCGGGAATGGGCAATACTTGTGCTCTTTTTCCCTCATCTTGTTTTTGTCCCTTTGGGTTTTGCAAGAGAGGTTTTTAACGAGGCAAGTATACCCATCGTTAGCCCATTTGCTAGTCCAAGACAAGTTCTAAGCAACAACCGTTTCACCTAAGTAGTTTAAGAGTTCTTCCTTTGTTATTCAAACTAGACGCTCTCCTTATTCATTTCTTTGCTTTGTTTCGAGATGTTCTTGGTGCTTGTACCGAGTTCTATCTCTTTATATGTTGTCTCTGAACTTGCATTTTAATCTATCTATCCTTTTTTTCTCAAACTCTCTGAAACGATAGATCCGGTAAATCAAAGGTTCTCTCATTCCCTTTGTGTGACCATTCGATCCACGGTGAATCTAAGGACCCTCTGCAGCCTTAGTGTGACCAAACGCTCCATTTTACTACTTCATCTCATCCGTGTTAAGTTCTCCCATTCACTCATTCCCATTAGTCATTCATCAACAGCATTTTTCCGTTGTTATCCTTGATCTTTGTCGTCCCTTGCTCATATTATTCATTCCAGTTGATCATCATTCATATAACATCCTTTGTGTTAGTCTAGCTTTCAAAGTGTCGAATCATAAGGGTAATCATATTAGCTTCAGTGGACATAGAGAGGGTCGAATATAATGTCTTAGGTAGACATATATCCATAGTTTCCTTATATGGCTCGGCAGATGCATATCTTGGCTGGTTTGATGGTTTTGGTGGATTGAATGGGTCTTCTTGGTTAAATGCTGGCTTGAGTTGAACCAAGGACGGTTTGTGGATCTACTTAGCTTCAATAGATGATGAAAGTGGGTCGAATAATATGTTAGTATAACATATATACGAACTTTCCTTAAATGACTCCTTTGGTATCTTCTTTGGTTTAAGGACATCTTCATCAAATCTGACTTGATTCAGGCTTCGTTTAGCTCGGTCAGGACGTTCTCCTGAGTATAAGGAACGGTGGCGTTTTGTTATTAGCTCATTAGCTTCTTCAGACACAGCTACAAAGTCTCCAAGCTCCTCAGCTACAAGCTTTGCTCCATCTTCTTTAGCTCCAAGGGTCCTCTCTTTGTTAAATCCTGATGTATGAGCATGGATGTTTACATCATACTCTCCCTCTTGAAGAGGTTTTGTCCTCAAAACATCAGAACCTGCATCAAATAACCTTAAGTTAGTCTCTGAAAATTCTTTAGAGTTTAAGAGCTTACCTTGATGTTTAGCTTGTAAATGATCCAATAGCTGAGCAAGTGGAATGTTCTTGGCTACATCAAGCTCCAGTGTTAGTGTAAACTCAGATAATGGTGGATTCTCCTTAGTAAACACCATGTTTTCACCACTGTTGTTCACGTTTTCCCCTTTAAGCTCCATAGTTTTGAACTTTTCTTCTTTAAAACCTGCAAAACAATCTCTTGGCAAAGGCAAGTGCATTATATCTGGTGGAATTAAATCTAAAAATTCCTGAATTGCAAAATAGCTAGCCTTATTTCCAGCATCCTTTTTAGCTTTTATTTGTAAAACTCTGATATCTTTTTGAGCTAAAGGGACTAAGATATGCTTACAATGGTTAAGGTGGAAAGAATACTCATTTGTTCTCCCATTGTGGCTGACTTCTCTATCATACTGCCAAGGTCTTCCAAGTAAGACATGGCCAGCTTGCATAGGTGCAATATCACACAAGATTTCGTCCTTATACTGCCCAATGGTGAGTGATATATTGACTTGCTTTGACACCTTTAACTCCTCTTTATCATTTAACCATTTGAGCTTGTAGGGTCTAGGGTGCTGCATTGTTTGAAGACCAAGTTTCCCTACCAAAGAAACACTTGCAATGTTAGCACATGAACCACTATCAATGATTAAATGACATACCTTGTCTTTAATAGTGCATCTGGTATGAAAGAGGTTTATCTCTTTGCTCTTGATCTTCAAAGATTGGTTGTGTAGTTAATTCTCTTTGAATTACTAGAAGGCTTCCTTCTTCAGCAAAGTTGGTGATCTCTTCTTCTGAATTTCAAGCCATCTCTTCATCTTGAGAATCATAACCACCATCTTGTCTAAGAATCATGGTCCTCTTGTTGGGACATTCTCTTGATACATGACCCCTGCCTTGACATTTAAAACAAATAATATCATGAGTTCTAGTTGAATTACTAGACTTACCTTGCTCTTGGCCATGAGGTTTGAAGCGTGATTCTATGGCTATCCCCTTTCCTTTGTCTATAAATGGCGTGGGGTTTGGCTGCTGCTGCTGCTGAGTTTGTTGAGCTTGTTGTTGATTCCAAGCTGCATTGTTGTTTGAGCGATTTCTTGTTGTAGCCTTCCTCTTGATTTGTTTCTCTCTTTGAACAGCTAGATGTAGAAGCTCAGGTAAGGAATGGTAAGGCTGCATCTCCACCTTTCTTTGAATTCTTTCTTGTAGCCCATCCATAAATTGAGACATCAAAGACTGCTCTGTTTCTTCTAAGGCTAGATGACTTCTTAGAAGATCAAACTCCTCATAATATTCCTCCACACTCCTAGAACCCTGAAATAGAGACCTAAACCTTTTTAATAAATCTCTATGGTAATGTGGGGGTACATACCTTCTATTTAGCTCAAATTTCATGTCACTCCATCTGGTGATTTGTGGATATCTGAGCCTTCTCTTTTCAGAAACTTCTCTGTCCCACCAAGCTAATGCATGATCAGTGAGACTAGCTACTGCAAGGGCAATCTTCTTAGGCTCTGTATAGGCATAGTACTCAAACAGGTGCTCCATCCTTCTCTCCCACTCCAAGTAAGCAGCAGGATCTAGTTTTCCAGCAAAGGTTGGTGCAAGCAGCTTCACTTCTGGTGGTAAGTGTCTATCTTCATTATAGGGCCTGTTTCTCTCATTGTTCCTTCTGTTTAAAATTTCTTGAGCCTGTTGTGCAAGGCCTGGTGCTGGTGGTGGTACATCAGGGGGATCCTCTACACGATTTGCATCTTGTTGACCTCCAGGAATATTTCTTCTTGGCAAAAGAGGAGGTGGTCGCTTAGGAGCTTCTATCCTTTGCATCCTTGTGTTTAGAGATGTGAGATTCTCATTGATGGCCGCGAATTGGGTCTGCATCATCGCCATCATTGCTTGTAGAGGGTCTACTGGTGGCACATCTCCCATTGTACCTTGCAAAATTTCAATCAAAACAAATCAAAGACAGGTTTTAAGTGAAAGCAAACAAGAACAACAGATTAAACAGTTTTTTCACCAGTTGAAGGAAAACTGTTTTAAAAATTAACAAATGATCTGTTAATTTAAGGGAAATATTGTTTTGTTGTTTTTAAGAGTTTAATAAAGCAGAATCAAAAGACAAATATTTTTTTGAGTTTTTTCGAAGTTTATAAAATTCAAGTAAGATAATTCAGCGGAAGAACAATTTTTATGGGTTTTGGTTTATTTATAAGAAGCAAAACTTAAAACTGAATGAAATAAATAACAAAAATTCGAGATAGGGTATGAATACACCTGAGATAGGAGCTTTTAGCTCTGATACCAATGATACAACCCTTGAAATGCTTCAAGTATTGTTTCCTTGAAATCTTCACTTAGAAGGTTAAATTGATGGAGGAGTGGTTTGAATGATGGAAAACCAGTTGTACTTGAACTCCAAGCACAAGAGTTTAGACTTTACTAACTCAAGGGCTAATCCTCACAAGAGTTAATAAATTCTACACAATTCTTCAAGCTTTGATTCCACAAAACACAAGAAAAAAAGCAGGAACAGAATTTGGTTCAAAAGATAACTTTCTTTGAAGCAAAATAACTTTCTTTGATTTTATAAAAATGATTGGTGAAATGAAAGTACAATGTAGATGAGCTTTTATATTGCTCAGAAATTATGAAATAAACGGTCACTAAAGTAAAAGAAAGCATGAAATATGGGATTTGTTCTTGGCTCCATTTTCCTAGCCATTAGGCTTTAATGTGCTTGGTCTTGACTTTGGCACTGAATGTGGGATTGGGGAATGATCTTTGGCTCGTCTTAAGTGTGATGAATCTTCTAAGACTGATGGATGGCTGAGATTGAAAGATATTGATGGGTCTTGATCCTTAGTTCTCCTTTGATATGAATGATGATCTTCTTTTAAGGAAAGCTCTTCTTTGGTGTATTCTCCTTTGACTTCTGAAAAAATAGGACGGTTGATGACTTGTTCTGGTGTGGTAGGGCTCGTGTAAGCTTCAGTGGACATAGAGAGGGTCGAATATAATGTCTTAGGTAGACATATATCCATAGTTTCCTTATATGGCTCGGCAGATGCATATCTTGGCTGGTTTGATGGTTTTGGTGGATTGAATGGGTCTTCTTGGTTAAATGCTGGCTTGAGTTGAACCAAGGACGGTTTTTGGATCTCCTTAGCTTCAATAGATGATGAAAGTGGGTCGAATAATATGTTAGTATAACATATATACGAACTTTCCTTAAATGACTCCTTTGGTATCTTCTTTGGTTTAAGGACATCTTCATCAATTCTGAATTGATTCAGGCTTGGTTTAGCTCGGTCAGGACGTTCTCCTGAGTATAAGGAACGGTGGCGTTTTGTTATTAGCTCTTTAGCTTCTTCAGACACAGCTACAAAGTCTCCAAGCTCCTCAGCTACAAGTTTTGCTCCATCTTCTTTAGCTCCAAGGGTCCTCTCTTTGTTAAATCCTGATATATGAGCATGGATGCTTACATCACATCACAACCGATATTGATGTGAATCCAATTCGCTCCAGTCCCCTGATGAATCAATATTGCATAACAAGTCGGTTCGTCGCTTAATTTCTCCCGGTTCTGTGGGAAACCTCCAATAACCGCTCGCATGTCCGATTCGGGAAGGTTCCGGTTCACCCGACTTTGAACTTGAATATCTCCTTCGTATGAAATCATTTTGGACCGAATCCAATTCCTCGCGCGTCTCTGATGAGTTGAGAATCCAAAACAGTTGAATTTGTTGCTTGGTTCATCCTGGTTCGTCCGGAATGACTCGATAAGGGATCGTATGTCTTCATCGAGCTTATTGAAGATCCGCCAAATTGTATCTTCAATAACTTCTTCATAGGAAATCCTTTTTGGCTGATTCTTTTTCGTGGTAAAATCTAGGAGATTTGTGTATGCTCTCCACGTCTTCTTTGAGTCTGAATGCATAAAGGGATTGAGGTCTAGAAGGAACAAATCATGAAAGATAGTCTCTCCTTTATTCATGACATGTTCCCCAAGGGAGATCGTCTCTCCTTTACCCTGGGCTAGACCATCATGTCCATTAATCCTCAGCTCCATTGTTGATGCTATCCTCAATATTGCATCATACTCTCCTTCTGCAAAAAGTTTTGTCCTCAAAACTTGTTTATCTGCACAAAGATAAGTCAAGTTAGTATCATGAATTATAGGAGAGCTTACTTTCTTACCACGAGGTGGCTCTGATTTGGTGAGGGGTGGAACGTCAGGGGGTACTCCTTTGAGTAAATATGATAGGATTACTCCTCTGCTCAGGTCTGGTACGATTTTCTCATCTTTAGTGTACTTGGTAATGATCACCATTGGGTCCAAATCTTTCATCACCAATTGGTTTTGTAACAAATTTTCTTCTGGTGGATTTTATTTGCAGCTTACTCATTTAGTTCATGCAATAAGATTGACACTTTGGACAAGAAACAAGTGCATTATGGATTATTTAAGATAAGATAAGCTAGTTAAATCAAATTCATTAGCACTAGTTGCAACAACATTTTTTTCTACTTGTGATTTTAAACAAATTGATCTCTCATGATCTTGTAAGTTTAATAAATCTTTTAATACAGCTGTGGAACCATTAGGAACGAATTTAGTTAAAGAGGGACTTACCTGGCTAACACAGAAAGTGTTTGGAGATTGATTTGGTGGTTTCTCCTTGATATGTTCCTTTTCTTTATCCCTTTCATTAGACTTTATGCTTAAGATTTTTGTGAGCTCTTGTGTATTGTTGGGGAAAGGTCAAATATCTAGAGATGGCGTTTCTTCTCCAGCTCCAGTATCTTGCTTCTCTTTAATACCTGTTTCAGAATGTCTTGGCAAAGACAAGTGCATTATACTAGAACTGAAAATTTTAAAAAGTTCAACATTTTCTCCTTCTCTCCTAGTATATTTCTTTTCTTTTTCAGGATGTGAAGTTGTATCTACCTTTCTAGATGGACATATCTTAGCAAGATGACCTCTTTGATGACACCTATAACATGTCATATCTTCTATCTTAGAAGGTTGAGAAGACTTACATTGCTCTGTTTTGTTGTGGGGTTCTTGTAATGAAGTTGTACTTGTCTTTTGTACTCCATCTTTTAGCTTTGAATATTGGTGAACGTCTTCTGCTGGTACAAGACCCTTAGTTGGCATCTCCTTCTTATGAATGTTGTGCATCACGTTCTTAGGCTTATGACTATAAGCCTTCTTTGGTCTTGCTGCAAGAACCCATCTTCTTGGCTTAGTGTAGGAATAACTTATCACATGATGTTGATTTTGAGCAGCAGCTTTCTTCACAAACTCCTCATAGATTTATACTTTGAAACTCTCCCATTTATGAGCTGGCTCTTGGTAGTAAACTCTGGCATTCTCCTCTTGTTCCCACCACTCATAAGCTGGCCCAATAAGAGTGTCAGGGGCGTAGGGGAGTTGTTCCTCTAGTGGCACTTGACTATATTAAAAGCTGGCCTCCATAGCTTCTTCCCACTTTAAGTAATCTTCTGCACCTTGGCTCTAACCTGAAAAGCTTAAGTATTGTGGCTCAAAGCATTCATCTTCTTCAGTGCAAAGATCTGAGGGCTCTTCTTCTTCAGCCTTGTTGTCTTCTTCTTCACTCTCATGGTCATAGTGATGCTCATCTCCACGTTCTAGCTCTCCATAAGAACTTGCTTCTGATGCAATCTCATGGTTCCAAGGTTCTTCATCATACTGTTCAGTTTCTCCTAAACTGATTTGTGAATCAGTTTCTTCTTCAGGTGTGTAAGGCTCCACGAACTGGTCTTCATGATTGAGTTCTCCATGATCAGCTTCATTTTCGTGGTCTCCTTCTCCTTCACTGATTTGAGAATCAGTCTCTTCTTGCCATGAGCCTCTTTCATGGTTTTCTTCTATTTCACCTTCATAATGGCTTGTATCTTCATGGCTACAGTCTGGTGGTTCAGGTTCAAGCTCTCCAAAACGTGGCTCATCTCCAAAGTCAGAGTCTGAGTTATCATCTTCATGCCATGTTTCTTCTCCTCCATAACTGACTTCAAAATCAGCTTCTCCACTCCATGAATCATTCTCATAGTGATCTTCTTCCTCCATTGAGTGTAGGCTTGTCTCCTCTCCCCAATCAATTTCTGATGTGTTGACTTCACTCCTCTCATCTTCTTCATACTCCATAGCTTATGGGCGTGATTCTACCTTACAAAAGAGGGATGAGAAATTCAGAACCGTGGCTTAATGCAAATAGTCAAGAAAATATGCAAAATTAAAAGCAAATAACACTTTTGTTTTATAGGTTTTTTTTTCAAAATAAATGGAAATATAATAAACAAAATAAATTTTTTTTTTAAATGAAACAAATATTCAGAAAATAAAACAAAATACTTTTTTTATGGATTTTATATTTTATAGGAGTTCAATTAAACAGAAACAAAATAAAGAACACAATTTTTTTTTTAACTAGATGAAAAAAATAACAAAACAGAAAAATAAAAAAGATAGAGGTCAGATGAACACAACCTGATGGATATGAGCTTTTAAAGCTCTGATACCAGATGATGTAATACTCGGTGTGAGAGTGTTACAAGGATCAGAGTGGATGGTATGATGGAGTCTTCACACTGGCTATAGCGCACTCTTGTGTTGACTGATGGATGGAAATGGTAGAACAAGGCTTGTAAACAATCCTTGAGCCGAGATGGGGGTTTGTTGAATGAATCCACACTCAACCACGAAGGAAACAACTTGAATCCACAAGTTCTTCAATCCGCAAAACTCAAAGGAGTTTAGTGAATCCACACTAACACTCAAATGAAAAGAAACACAAAGATAACTCACTTTGTAAGAGAAAACTAAAAAGCTTTTATTTAAATTCAATGATCAAGGGTGATTACAAATGAAATACTAAGTGAGCTTATATAATGCTCATTGTAACGTTCTAAAAGCTAAAGAAAGAAACAAAATTGACAAAATTAAAGAAAACTAGCCGTTAGGCTTTAAATGGTGATATCCGGCCAAAATGGTAAGGTCTTGGTGTGCTTGATTCTTGACAACTTGGGCGTGTATGTATGATGCCTTGGTATGCCCATATCCAATGAATAATACTTCAAAACGCAGCAGCAAAGGCAATAGAACCGTTGGACATTGATTGCTCTAAGTGTAAATGCTCTTGAAGCCGGATATGGAAGGTAGTGAAGTGTGAATGGCCAAGGTAGGATCCGCCTGATTCTCTGGTTTCTGGTGAAGCTAAGGACGTCTTTTGAAGCTTCTAGATGGTTGAAAGTATCTCCTGGTCGCCAAAGATATGTTTGCAATCTCTCAAACTCGGAAGACTCCAAAAAAGGCAAGTGTAGCATCTTCCGGTTTAGAAACTCAATAACTTCACATCACAACCGATATTGATGTGAATCCAATTCGCTCCGGTTCTCTGATGAATCAAGATTGCATAACAAGTCGGTTCGTCGCTTAATTCCTCGTGGTTCAGTGGGAAACCTCCAATAACCGCTCGCATGTCCGATTAGGGAAGGTTCCGGTTCACCCGACTTTGAACTTGAATATCTCGTTCGTATGAAATCATTTTAGACCGAATCCAACTCCTAGCGCGTCTATGATGAGTTGAGAATCCAAAACAGTTGAATTTGTTGCTTGGTTCATCCTGGTTCGTCCGGAATGACTCGATAAGTGATCGTATATCTTCATCGAGCTCATTGAAGATCCGCCAAATTGTATCTTCTATAACTTCTTCATAGGAAATCCTTTTTGGCTGATTCTTTTTCGTGGTAAACTCTAGGTGAGTTGTGTATGCTCTCCACGTCTTGGTTGAGTCTGAATGCATGAAGGTATTGAGGTCTAGAAGGAACAAATCATGAAAGATAGTCTCTCCTTTATTCATGACATGTTCTCCAAGGGAGATCGTCTCTCCTTTACCCTTGGCTAGACCATCATGTCCATTGATCCTCATCTCCATTGTTGATGATTTCCTCAATATTTCATCAAGAAGTTCTTGTAAAGAGTGGTAAGTCTGCATTTCCACTTTTCTTTGTATCCTCTCTTGTAAGCCATCTATGAATTGAGACATGGGGGACTCCTCTGATTCTTCTAACTCCAGCCTAATTCTTATTACATCAAATTCTTCAAAGTATTCTTCTACACTCTTGGTTCCCTGATACAAAGACCTAAATCTTTTTAGTAAATTTCTGTGATAATGAGGGGGAACATACCTCTTTTGTATCTCAAATTTCATGTCTGCCCATCTGTTGATTTGAGGATATCTTAGTCTCCTCTTCTCAGCTGTTTCTCTATCCCACCAAGCTAAGGCATGGTCAGTGAGACTTGCAATTGCTAGGGCCATCTTCTTTGGCTCATTGTAAGAGTAATACTCAAACAAATGTTCCATCCTTCTTTCCCACTCTAGGTAGGCGGCTGGATTAATCTTTCCTGCAAAAGTTGGAGCAGCAAGCTTGACTTCTGGTGGCAAGTTTCTATCCTCTTGGTATGGCCTGTTGCGCTCAGCATTCCTTCTATTTAAAATTTCTGGGGCAGCATGTACAGGGTCTGGTGCTCGTGGTGGTACATCAGGGGGCTCCTCTACACGGTTTGCATCTTGTTGACCTCCAGGAATGTTTCTTCTTGGCAATAGATGTGGAGGGCGTGCTGGATTCTCCAAGCGATTTAACCTTTCAGCAGTGGCTTGGGTATTGGCATTGAGGTTGGCAAGATTTTCGTTGATAGCTGCGAATTGTGTTTGCATCATGGCCATCATTGCCTACATTGGCTCTACTGGTGGTGGATCTTCCATTTAGTACCTTGCAAATAAGATTCAAGTACAAAAGATCAAAGTTTGTTCAAGATAAATTCACAAGAACACAAGAACAGTTTTCAGGCTGTTTTAGCAGTTGAATGAAAAATCAAAGATAAAATATCAAGTGATTTGGAAAATTCAAGAAATAAATTTTTTTTAAGGGTTTAATTTAACAGAAACAAAAAGAAAATATATTTTTTGAGTTTTGCTGGATTTTATAAAATTCGAACAAAATAAAGAACACAAAAATAAGCGGTTTTGACCAACTGAATTGAAAAATCAAAACAAATTATCAAACGATCCGAATATTGGGAAATAAGTTTTTTTGTGTTTCTAAGAGATGAAATAAACCGAAACAAAAAGTAAAAACAATTTTTATGAATTTTTGAATTTTATAAAATTCGCAGAAGACAGATAAAAATTAAAACAATTTTTGTGGGTTTTTAGTTTTATAAGAAAGGAAAGATGAACGAAAATAAAAATCAAAAACTTGAGAAGGGAACTGAAAACACCTGGATAAAGAGCATTTAGCTCTGATACCAATGATACAATCCTCAAAATCTTAAGGAATGTGTCTTAGAACAGATTGCTTTAAGCTTGATAGAATGGATGAAAAGACTGGTGGTTTTGTAGCCTTGTTGATGCTTGATGACATCAAACACCAAGGGTTAGACTCTTCTCAGCTCAAGGGATAATCCTCACAAGAGCTTAAGAGATTCTACACGAAATTCTATAAGGTTGAATCCTCAAAACACTTAAAAAAATCGCAGGAACAGTTTGTAATGCAAAGAGACACTTTCTTTGAAAACAAAATTACTTCTTTTGATTATAACTTGGGTAACTTGAAAAGTACAATGCTTTGAGCTTTATATAGGCTCGAAAATAATGAAATACAACGGAAATAAACATTAAAAATGGGGCAAGAACAAGCTGAATGATGACTGATCACTTTACTAGCCGTTAGGCTTCAATTGGCTTGATTTGGTCTTTCGCGCTAAATGAGGGGGTGATGATGATCTTTTGATAGGAAATGAATGTCTTGGATCCTCCAGAGGAGATGTAGGGACGAGATTAACTGAGTTATATTGATATAAGCCTCAAATTGCTTCAAGGAATGTGCCTTAGAATCTGTTGCTTCAAGCTGGATAGAATGGAAGAAAAGACTGATGGTTTTATAGCCTTGTTGATGCTTGATGACCTCAAACACCAAGGGTTAGATTCTTCTCAGCTCAAGGGCTAATCCTCACAAGAGCTTAGGAGATTCTATACTTCTCACAAGTTCTTTGAATCCCTCAAAAGAACTTAATAAAAAGCAGGAACAATTTGTATGCAAAGAGGTACTTTTCTTTGAAACAAAAATAACTTTCTTTGATTGATAATTTCGTGGTTTCAAAATAAAATATAAATGAGCTTATATAATACTCAAAAGGGGGAAAATAAACGGTAACTAAGTAAAAGAAAAGCATGAAAGAGGGGATTTGTTCTTGGCTCCATTTTCCTAGCCATTAGGCTTTAATGTGCATATCCTTGACTTTGGCAATGAATGGGGAGGTTGTGATGATTCCTTGGCGTGAAATAAATGTCTTGGATCCTCCAGAGGTGATGTAGGGACGAGATTAACTGAGTTATATGGTCGTTGGTCCTTCTTTACTTCAGAGGCAAAGTAATTATCTTCAAGTAAGGAAAGTTCTTCTTTGGCATGATCTTCTTTGACTTCTGATAAAAGGGGGCGATTGTTGACTTCTTCTGGTGTGGTAAGACTCTTGTAAGCTTCTGTGGAAGTGGTGTGGGGAGAATATAATGTCTCTGAATGACATATATCCGAGTTTTCCTTGTATGAATGAAATAATGCTCCAATGGGTCCATGTAAGGAAAGGGGCGGTTCTTCTTTGGTTTGGCATGATTGAGCGTGGTTATTGACTCCTTCTGGTGGTTTAGGACGTGGATTAACTTCAGAAAATAGTGATGTTCGGTCGCATAACATATTGGGGAAATGTATATGCGAGGTTTCCATAAATGGCTCCTTGGTTAGCTTCAGCGGTTTAGGTGAGATATCTCTTGAATTAATTCGAACCAGTGGGTATTTAGCTCGACCAAAACGTCCCTCTTGATGTATAGAGTGATGTTGTTTGATGGCTAAGTCCTTAGCTGCTCCATCCTCAGCTACAAAGCCTCTTTTCTCCACAGCTACAAGCTGTTGTGCACCTTCTTTAGCTCCAAGGTTCCCCTTCTTGGTTGTTTTAAGTGAATTGGAGTTGAATCTTACATCATCTTCTCTCTCTTGTAGAGGTTTTGTCCTCAAAACTGTAGAACCTGCATCAAACAACCCTAAGTTAGTTTTTGAAAGTTGTTTAGAGTTTGAGATCATACCTTGGTAATTAGCTTGTAGATGATCAATGAGTTGGTTAAGTGGGATGTTTCTAGCTTCAGTCAGCTTCAGTGTTGGAATAAAATCTTCTAATGGTGGTTTCTCCTTAATGAACATCATGTTTTCACCATGGTTGCTCACGCCATTCTCCTTAATTTTCTCAGCTTTGAACTCTTGCTCTTTAAATCCTGCAAAACAATTCCTTGACAAAGACAAGTGGATCATATCTGTGGGATTTGAATCCAAAAATTCTTGAATAGCAAAGTAACTACTCTTCCTTTTAGCTCTGTTTTGTAAAATTCTAACTTCTTTTTGTGGTAAAGGAGCAAGAATAAACTTACAATGGTTGAAAGAGAATGAGTATTTATTGGTCCTCCCATTATGTGCAACATCTCTATCATATTGCCAAGGTCTTCCAAGCAGTACATGCCCAGCTTGCATTGGCGCCACATCACATAAAATCTGGTCTTTATACTGGCCAATGGATAGAGGAACTTGTACTTGTTTGTTCACCTTCAACTCTTCTTTGTCATTAAGCCATTTAAGCTTGTATGGCCTTGGATGAGGTTTAGCTTTAAGACCTAGCTTCTCTACTAAACAAACACTAGCAATATTAGCACAAGAACCACTGTCAATTATTAAATGACATACGTTGTTCTGAATACTGCATCTGGAGTGAAAGAGATTGTCTCTTTGTTCTAGATCCTCCAAAACTGGTTGAGAGTTTAAAGCTCTTTGAATGACCAGTAAGTCTCCTTCATCAGCATATACAGTGATTTCTTCTTCTGATTCTTCAGCCATAGCCTCATCTTGTGAATCATATCCACCATCTGGCCTAAGAATCATAGTCCTCTTGTTTGGACATTCTCTTGAAACATGTCCCCTGCCTTGACATTTAAAACAAATAATGTCATGATGTCTAGTTGAATTACTAGACTTACCTTGCTCTTGGCTGTTTGATTTAAATCGTGAATCAATGGCAATGCCTTTGCCCTTGTCTACAAATGGATTAGGTGTTGGCTGCTGTTGCTGCTGATTTGGTTGAGCATTTTGTTGATTTCAAGTAGCATTGCTATTTGAGCGGTTTCTCGTAGTTGTTTTCTTCTTTATTTGCTTCTCTCTTTGAACAGCTAAGTGTAGAAGCTCAGGCAAGGAATGGTAAGGCTGCATCTCCACTTTTCTCTGAATTCTTTCTTGGAGGCCATCCATGAATTGAGACATCAAGGACTCCTCTGTTTCTTCTAGAGCTAACTGACTTCTTAGGTATTAGAGTGAGGAGATGAGAAGGCCACACATGAAGTGAAGGCCAAGCATCTCCACATCAAATAAGAAGAAGAAGAGAAGTGTCAAAGCGTGACTTAGCCAAGAATGAAGCTCATCACATGTAAAAGACATCAATAAGGTGATCAACCATGTGTATATGAAGCAATGGAGGCTTAGGAGTCATGAAGTGTGTTGCAAGCCCAACTTATTGGGTTGTCCATACAATCTCTTAGTGGGCTGTCCGTACAAGCCCACATAAACTCCTCCAATCAAGCCCAAACTGTAAGGAGGAGTGTGTGCACGCCTAAGAGAAGTTGTCAAGTGTTCTAGAAGCTCCTCACTTGCCTCCATAACCATTTGAATTCAAAGAAGTGGAGGGAAGCAAGAGTCACACATGTGACTTAAGAAAAGAGCTGTTATGTGCTGTCACTTTCAATCTTTGTCTTTGTGCCCAAGTTTAATTTCTATATAAGGGCGCCCTCTCTCATTGTAAAACACATAGAATTCATAATAAAAGAGACAAGTTCTTGTTAAACTTGTATACATCTCTCTCCTTTACTTATGCTTAATTAAATTAAAGCAATGTAGAGAGTGAGTTATATGCAGTTTAGGTCTGCCTTAATGGCAGACCATTACTTGTCTAATTATACTTCAAACCACCTAAACTCTTTCTTGTTCAGTTAGACACTAAGTTAGTGAGCTAATCCTTCTTTAATGAGAACACAAACTCTAAGTGTTGTTGTTACTCAAATATGGATTCATGTCTCATGCTAGTGCATTTTTTTATTATGTTGAAGTGAGTTCATTTGGTTGGTTAATGAAGAACCAATCACAAGTTGATTGTGTTTCTTCTTATGTGAGACAAACCCTCACAAATTCCAACATGGTATCAGAGCAAGGTTATTCTCTTGGGCTGGACTCACTTCTTCTTTCTTCTTTCTTCTTTCTTCATTCCAAGGATTCCTCTCTCTCACATTCTTGTTAAGCTTTGTAGACAGACTTGTGATGTCTCTTGTCCAAAGCGTGAGGAGAGAGTGATAGGATGAAGTTTGGTTTTCAAATACCTTTAATGGTTTTATTTTTCAAACTCTTTCCTCCCTCTACCCATCTCTTCTCTTGATAAGCTTGGATAAAAGACTTTATGTCTGTATATGCCAATGCTTAAGGGAGGGAGAGAGGATGAAAGTTGTTTTTTTTTGAATTTGAAAACTCTTAGAAAATTACTTTGGGAATTATTCACCCTTTCTTCAAATCGATTTTACAAATTACTTTGAAAAAGATTTGAATTTTGAAAAATGTTTTGGAACAGATTTAAAATTAATCTGCCTTTGAAAAATATTTTAAAATGGTCCAGAATAATTTTAAATTGTTTTGAGAATTTTGCTTGATGGTTACAAGCTTGAAAGTTATTTTAGAAATTATTTCCTTGATAAACCCTTTGGAAAGATTTTTGGAAAATATATATATATTTTTTTTAAAAAATTCCGAATTTTAAAATTGTTTTGCAATTTTTCCTTGAAATGAAAAGGTTTTGAAAAACTCTTTTGAAAGGTTCAAAATTCTGGAAAATATTTTTGAAAATGTTTTGGCCTTGAATGGCTTTGTTTTGCTGATGGACAAATGGTTTTGTTCCATTAGCACAACTCTTTAACACTCAGAAATCACTTGAATGTGAATTACTCTAATGTGTTTGTTGTTGAGATTGTAGGAAATCTCTTGAAGAGAGTTTGTCCTTGCACCTCTTAGATGAAAGACTGGTGGGAAGTTAAAAGCCTCACCAGCATTGTTGCTCAGCCATGAAGCTTGAAGGCCATGGACTGAATGTTGCTTCCGCTCATACTCATTCTCCATCATACTCATTCTCCATCATACTCATTCTCCACCATACTCTCACTACACTTCTGCTTACACTCTATCATACTCTTATATTCTCTCATACTTATAGTTGCTTATACTCTTATTCTCTGGTTACTTTATATTCTTCATCTCTCACTATTGTTTGCTTTGAATCTGTCTATACTCTACAGGTTCTAAGTGTAATAATGGGGTTTGGTGCTTATGGCTTGATTGTCTCATGAAGGCAATGCAAGTGTTTTGGTGTTTGGCGCATCCTTGACTAGGGGAGTTAGAACCAATGGCCACCTAGAATGTCTGCTGGACTGGTGGAAAGTGATGAATCAGCTCGGAGTTAGAACCAATGGCCACCTAGAATGTCTGCTGGACTGGTGGAAAGTGATGAATCAGCTCGGAGTTAGAACCAATGGCCACCTAGAAAGTCTGCTGGACTGGTGGAAAGTGATGAATCAGTTCGCTAGCAAGATGTTTTCCCATAGATGGAGATCAAACCAAATTCATTCAGTCCATTCAAAGGACCATTCAAAGACCACTCTTCTTCTATTGAAAGGCTGTTCTCTAAACCCTATCTCCTATTTCAATTAGTGCTAATTTCATGGCTTACTTCATTCATTTAGCAGTCAAATTACTCTTCATAATTTATGCATAATTCTGTTTGACTGAATTGCATAAGTTAGTATGAGAATATTAATTGGATGTCTTTTTGAAATTGTTTGAGTTAATGCATAATTCAGATTGACATTAATTTCGATTTTTCTGCTTAAAATGTTCAGTTCTCTGTATGAATTACTAATTGTGCATCTTAGTCTTTAATATATCTCTTAGGCTTTGATATTCCTCATTTGGTTATTTGATATTCCTTATGGCAATACTTAATCTCCTCTTCTTTATTCTCTTGTTTAAGGGAAAAGAAGACCATAAGAGCCTCAAAGAGACTAATGAGAGCCTCAAATGCTGAAGAGTCTCAAAGGAGATGGCAAAGAAAGGATTCAAATGAAAGAGAAGTCAAGTCATGAAGAGCTAAAAAGTGAGAAGACTTGGAAAGGAGCCAATTTTCAAAATGGTTTAAACCAAGGTCATAGCTATTCTAATGCACCGTGGAGGCTATACTGTTTTTGTCCTCATCATGGTTTTATCCCAAAGAGGTTTTACATGATGAGGTTTTTAATGAGGTAGTCCTTTGCGTGGGCAAGCTTGGCCTTTGGTCCCAATGGCTCCCGACGCCCAAGCTTGAGGGAGGGTATTAGAGTGAGGAGATGAGAAGGCCACACATGAAGTGAAGGCCAAGCATCTCCACATCAAATAAGAAGAAGAAGAGAAGTGTCAAAGCGTGACTTAGCCAAGAATGAAGCTCATCACATGTAAAAGACATCAAGAAGGTGATCAACCATGTGTATATGAAGCAATGGAGGCTTAGGAGTCATGAAGTGTGTTGCAAGCCCAACTTATTGGGTTGTCCATACAATCTCTTAGTGGGCTGTCCGTACAAGCCCACATAAACTCCTCCAATCAAGCCCAAACTGTAAGGAGGAGTGTGTGCACGCCTAAGAGAAGTTGTCAAGTGTTCTAGAAGCTCCTCACTTGCCTCCATAACCATTTGAATTCAAAGAAGTGGAGGGAAGCAAGAGTCACACATGTGACTTAAGAAAAGAGCTGTTATGTGCTGTCACTTTCAATCTTTGTCTTTGTGCCCAAGTTTAATTTCTATATAAGGGCGCCCTCTCTCATTGTAAAACACATAGAATTCATAATAAAAGAGACAAGTTCTTGTTAAACTTGTATACATCTCTCTCCTTTACTTATGCTTAATTAAATTAAAGCAATGTAGAGAGTGAGTTATATGCAGTTTAGGTCTTCCTTAATGGCAGACCATTATTTGTCTAATTATACTTCAAACCATCTAAACTCTTTCTTGTTCAGTTAGACACTAAGTTAGTGAGCTAATCCTTCTTTAATGAGAACACAAACTCTAAGTGTTGTTGTTACTCAAATATGGATTCATGTCTCATGCTAGTGCAACTCTTCTTTACTTAGTTAGTCATTAGATTACTGAACCTTTCTTTGGTTATGACAACAAACTCTCTAGTTATGTTGCTTGTAATACTCAGATTGTGTATCATACTAATGCATTTTTTTATTATGTTGAAGTGAGTTCATTTGGTTGGTTAATGAAGAACCAATCACAAGTTGATTGTGTTTCTTCTTATGTGAGACAAACCCTCACAAATTCCAACATTAGGAGGTCAAACTCTTCATAGTACTCCTCCACACTCTTAGAACCCTGAAAAAGAGATCTAAATCTTTTTAGTAAATCTCTATGGTAATGAGGAGGTACATACCTTCTATTTAGCTCAAATTTTATGTCTGCCCATCTTGTGATTTGAGGATATCTCAGCCTCCTCTTCTCAGCTACTTCTCTGTCCCACCAAGCTAGAGCATGGTCAGTGAGACTAGCTACTGCAAGAGCAATCTTGTTAGGCTCAGTGTAGCCATAGTAGTCAAATAAGTGCTCCATCCTTCTTTCCCATTCTAGATAGGCGGCAGGATCAAGCTTTCCAGCAAAAGTTGGTGCAAGCAGCTTCACTTCTGGTGGTAAGTGTCTATCCTCATTGTAGGGCCTGTTCCTCTCATTGTTTCTTCTAAAAATTTCTTGATCTTGTTGTGCTAGATTTGGAGCTGGTGGTGCCACATCAGGAGGGTCTCCTACTCTGTTTGCATCAGGAGGAACGCCATTGACATTTCTTCTTGGCAAGAGAGGTGGTGGTCTTTCTCCTTCTAGGCGGTTTAGGCGCTCATTGCTCTCATTCCTGAAAGTGTTGAGATTCTCATTTAGATTGGCAATGGCAGCCAAGATTGCTTGCATAGGATCAGCTGCTGGTGTGTTATCTCCCATGGTACCTTGTAAAAATCAAGTGAAACAAATCAGAGATGTGTTTTAAATGACAACAAAATACAAGAACAAGCAATTAATCAGATTTCGACCAGTTGAGGGAGAATGATTGTAAAAATTATCAAATGGATCGAAAATTCAAAAGGAATAATTTTTGTGGTTTTTAAGAGTTTAATTTAAAAGAAACAAAAAGCAATTAATTTGTTTGAGTTTTTCTGGATTTTATAAAAATAGAAAAAAAAATGAAGAACACAGAATTAAGCGGTTTTGACCAATTGAATTGAAAAATTAAAACAAATTATCAAACGATCCGAATAATTTTGAGAAATAATTTTTTTATGTTTTTAAGAGATTAAATAAACTGAAAAAAAGCAAAAAACAATTTTTATGGATTTTTGGATTTTATAAAAGTCTCAGAAGACAGACGAAAATTAAAATAGTTTTTTTTTTTTTTATAAGAAGGAAAACTTTAAAATGAATAAAAATCAAAAACTTGAGAAGGGAACTGAAAACACCTGGATAAGGAGCTTTTAGCTCTGATTCCAATGATACAAGCCTCAAATTGCTTCAAGAAATGTGCCTTAGAATCTGTTGCTTCAAGCTGGATAGAATGGAAGAAAAGACTGTTGGTTTTGTAGCCTTGTTGATGCTTGATGACCTCAAATACCAAGGGTTAGATTCTTCTCAGCTCAAGGGCTAATCCTCACAAGAGCTTAGGAGATTCTACACTTCTCACAAGTTCTTTGAATCCCTCAAAAGAACTTAATAAAAAGCAAGAACAATTTGTATGCAAAGAGGTACTTTTCTTTGAAACAAAAATAACTTTCTTTGATTGATAATTTCGTGGTTTCAAAATACAATGTAAATGAGCTTATATAATACTCAAAAGGGGGAAAATAAACGGTAACTAAGTAAAAGAAAAGCATGAAAGAGGGGATTTGTTCTTGGCTCCATTTTCCTAGCCATTAGGCTTTAATGTGCATATCCTTGACTTTGGCAATGAATGGGGAGGTTGTGATGATTCCTTGGCGTGAAATGAATGTCTTGGATCCTCCAGAGGTGATGTAGGGACGAGATTAACTGAGTTATATGGTCGTTGGTCCTTCTTTACTTCAGAGGCAAAGTAATTATCTTCAAGTAAGAAAAGTTCTTCTTTGGCATGATCTTCTTTGACTTCTGATAAAAGGGGACGATTGTTGACTTCTTCTGGATTGGTAAGACTCTTGTAAGCTTCTGTGGAAGTGGTGTGGGCGAATATAATGTCTCTGAATGACATATATCCGAGTTTTCCTTGTATGAATGAAATAATGCTCCAATGGGTCCATGTAAGGAAAGGGGCGGTTCTTCTTTGGTTTGGCATGATTGAGCGTGGTTATTGACTCCTTCTGGTGGTTTAGGACGTGGATTAACTTCAGAAAATAGTGATGGTCGGTCGCATAACATATTGGGGAAATGTATATGCGAGGTTTCCATAAATGGCTCCTTGGTTAGCTTCAGCGGTTTAGGTGAGATATCTCCTGAATTAATTCGAACCAGTGGGTATTTAGCTCGACCAAAACGTCCCTCTTGATGTATAGAGTGATGTTGTTTGATGGCTAAGTCCTTAGCTGAGCCACCCTCAGCTACAAAGCCTCCCTTCACCACAGCTACAAGCTGTTCTGCACCTTCTTTAGCTCCAAGGTTCCTCTTCTTGGTTGTTTTAAGTGAATTGGAGTTGAATCTTACATCATATATGGTCGTTGGTCCTTATTTACTTCAGAGGCAAAGTAATTATCTTCAAGTAAGTAAAGTTCTTCTTTGGCATGATCTTCTTTGACTTCTGATAAAAGTGGGCGATTGTAAACTTCTTCTGGTGTGGTAAGGCTCTTGTAAGCTTCTGTGGAAGTGGTGTGGGGCGAATATAATGTCTTTGAATGACATATATCCGAGTTTTCCTTGTATGAATGAAATAATGCTCCAATGGGTCCATGTAAGGAAAGGGGCGGTTCTTCTTTGGTTTGGCATGATTGAGCGTGGTTATTGACTCCTCCTGGCGGTTTAGGGTGTGGATTAACTTCAGAAAATTATGATGGTCGGTCGCATAACATATTGGGGAAATGTATATGCAAGGTTTCCATAAACGACTCCTTGGTTAGCTTCAGCGGTTTAGGTGAGATAACTTCTGATTCGATTCGAACCGGTTGGGGTTTGGCTCGATCAAATGGCTCCTTGTGAGGCTTAGAACGATGGCGTATGGTTGTTTGGTCCTGAACAGCTCCAATCTCAGCTACAAGCTCTCCTTTCTCCACGGGTACAAGCAAATCTGCACCATTTTCAGCTCCAAGGTTCCTCTTCTTGGTTGTTCTAAGTGCATCGGATTTGAGTCTTACATCAATTACTTGGATCTTTTTCTGTAGAACAGATCCCAAATGAAGATCCAAAACTGGTCAACTTACCGAAAATGGAGAAAACGGACTTCTGATGAATCATACAAATAAAATAGAGTAAATAGGCTTGAAATAGTCATCTGGGACTTATAGTAGTACAAGGAGAAGCCTCTATTCCTTGGATTTCATTCTATAGAAGAGATCCCAAATCAAGATCCGAAACTGGTCTACTAGCCGAAAATAGGGAAAACGGACTTCTGATGAATCATACAAAGAAAATGGAATAAATAGGCTTGAAATAGTCATCTGGGACTCATAATAGTTCAAGGAGAAGCCTCTATTACTTGTATTTCAATATGTAGAAGAGATCCCAAATGAAGATCTGAAACTGGTCTACTTGCCGAAAATGGGAAAAACGGACTTCTGTTCAATCATAATAGTACTTGCCGAATATTATTTGTATCTCATTCCCTAGAAGATGTCTCAATAGAAGATGTCCCAATTGTAGACTCATAATAGTACAAGGTGAAGCCTCTATTACTTGTATCGCATTCCGTAGAAGAGATCCCTAATCAAGATCCAAAACTGGTCTACCAGCCGAAAATGGGGAAAACGGATTTATGATGAATTATACAAATAAAATGGAGTAAATAGGCTTGAAATAGTCATTTTGGACTAATAATAGTACAAGGAGAAGCTTCTATTACTTGTATCTCATTCCCTAGAAGATATCCCAAATCAAGATCCGAAACTGGTCTACTAGCCGAAAATAGGGAAAACAGACTTCTGATGAATCATACAAAGAAAATGGAGTAACTATGCCTGAAATAGTCATCTGGGACTCATAATTGTACAAGTAGAAGCCTCTATTACTTGTATCTCATTCCCTAGAAGATATCCCAAATGAAGATCTGTAACTGGTCTACTTGCCGAAAATTGGGAAAAACGGACTTCTGATGAATCATACAAAGAAAATGGGGTAACTATGCTTGAAATAGTCATCTGGGACTCATAATAGTACAAGGAGAAGCCTCTATTACTTGTATCTGATTCCCTAGAAGATATCCCAAATGAAGATCTGAAACTTGTCTACTTGCCAAAAATGGGGAAAACGGATTTCTGATGAATCATACAAAGAAAATGGAGTAAATAGTCTTGAAATAGTCATCTGAGACTCATAATAGTACAAGGAGAAGCCTCTATTACTTGTATCTCATTCCCTAGAAGATGTCCCAATTGAAGATCCGAAACTGGTCAACTTGCCGAAAATTAGGAAAACGGACTTCTGATAAATCATACAAAGAAAATGGAGTAAATCGGCTTGAAATAGTCATCTGCGACTCATAATAGTACAAGTAGAAGCCTCTATTACTTGTATCTCATTCCCTAGAAGATATACCAAATGAAGATTTGTAACTGGTCTACTTGCCGAAAATAGGGAAAAACAGACTTCTGATGAATCATACAAAGAAAATGGGGTAACTATGCTTGAAATAGTCATCTGGGACTCATAATAGTACAAGGAGAAGCCTCTATTACTTTTATCTCATTCTGTAGAACAAATCCCAAATCAAGATCCAAAACTGGTCTACTAGCCGAAAATAGGGAAAACGGACTTTCGATGAATCATACAAAGAAAATGGAATAATGAGGCTTGACATAGTCATCTGGGACACATAATAGTACAAGGAGATGCCTCTATTACTTGTATCTTATTTCGTAGAAGAGATCCCAAATCAAGATCCAAAACTGGTCTACTAGCCAAATATGAAGAAAACGGCCTTCTGATAAATAATACACAGTGTAGTAAATAGGCTTGAAATAGTATATCTGGGACTCATAATACTACAAGGAGAAGCCTCTATTACTTGTATCTCATTCCCTAGCAGATATCCCAAATGAAGATCCGAAACTGGTCTATTTGCCGAATGTTGGGAAAATGGACTTCTGATAAATCATACAAAGAAAATGGAGTAAATCGGCTACAAATAGTCATATCGGACTCATAATTGTACAAGTAGAAGCCTCTATTATTTGTATCTCATTCCCTAGAAGATATCCCAAATGAAGATCTGTAACTGGTCGACTTGCCGAAAATAGGGCAAAACGGATTTCTGAGGAATCATACAAAGAAAATGGGGTAACTATGCTTGAAATAGTCATCTGGGACTCATAATAGTACAAGGAGAAGCCTGTATTACTTGTATCTCATTCTGTAGAAGAGATCCCAAATCAAGATCTGAAACTGGTCTACTAGCCGAAAATGGAGAAAACGGACTTTTGATGAATCATACAAATAAAATGGTGTAAATAGGCTTGAAATTGTCATCTGGGACACATAATAGTACAAGGAGAAGCCTCTATTACTTGTATCTCATTCCGTCGAAGAGATCCCAAATCAAGATCCAAAACTGGTCTACTAGCCAAAAATGGAGAAAACGGACTTCTTATGAATCATATAAAGAAAATGGAGAAAATCGGCTTGAAATAGTCATATGGGACTCATAATAGTACAATTAGAAGCCTCTATTACTTGTATCTCATTCCCTAGAAGAGATCCCAAATGAAGATCTAAAACTGGTCTACTTGCCGAAAATGGGGAAAACGGATTTCTGATGAATCATACAAAGAAAATGGAGTAAATAGGCTTGAAAAAGTCATCTGGGACTCATAATAGTACTAGGAGAAGCCTCTTTTACTTGTATCTCATTCTGTAGAAGAGATCCCAAATCAAGATCCGAAACTGGTCTACTAGCCAAAAATAGGGATTACGGACTTCTGATGAATCATACAAAGAAAATGGAGTAAATAGGCTTGAAATAGTCATTTGTGACTCATCATAGTTCAAGGAGAAGCCTCTAATACTTGTATCTTATTCTGAAGAAGAGATCCCAAATCAAGATCCGAAACTGGACTACTAGCAGAAAATAGGGAAAACGGACTTTTGATGAATCATACAAATAAAATGGTGTAAATAGGCTTGAAATTGTCATCTGGGACATATAATAGTACAAAGAGAAGCCTCTATCACTTGTATCTCATTCCGTAGAAGAGATCCCAAATCAAGATCCGAAACTGGTCTACTAGCCAAAAATGGAGAAAACGGACTTCTTATGAATCATACAAAGAAAATATAGTAAATAGGCTTGAAATAGTGTATCTGAGACTCATAATAGTACGAATAGAAGCCTCTATTACTTGTATCTCATTCCCTAGAAAATTACCCAATTGAAGATCCGAAACTGGTCTACTTGCCGAAAATGGGGAAAATGGACTTCTGAAAAATCATACAAAGAAAAAGGTGTAAATCGGCTTGAAATAGTCATCTGGGACTCATGATAGTACAAGGAGAAGCCTCTATTACTTGTATCTTATTTCGTAGAAGAGATCCCAAATCAAGATCCAAAACTGGTCTACTAGCCAAATATGGAGAAAACGGACTTCTGATGAATAATACAAAGAAAATGTAGTAAATAGGCTTGAAATAGAATATCTGGGACTCATAATAGTACAAGGAGAAGCCTCTATTACTTGTATCTCATTCCCTAGAAGATATCCCAAATGAAGATCTGAAACTTGTCTACTTGCCGAAAATGGGGAATACGGATTTCTGATGAATCATACAAAGAAAATGGAGTAAATAGTCTTGAAATAGTCATCTGGGACTCACAATAGTACAAGGAGAAGCCTCTATTACTTGTATCTCATTCCCTAGAAGATGTCCCAATTGAAGATCCGAAACTGGTCTACTTGCCGAAAATTAGGAAAACGGACTTCTGATAAATCATACCAAGAAAATGGAGTAAATCGGCTTGAAATAGTCATCTGCGACTCATAATAGTACAAGTAGATATCTCTATTACTTGTATCTCATTCCCTAGAAGATATCCCAAATGAAGATTTGTAACTGGTCTACTTGCCGAAAATAGGGAAAAACAGAGTTCTGATGAATCATACAAAGAAAATGGGGTAACTATGCTTGAAATAGTCATCTGGGACTCATAATAGTACAAGGAGAAGCCTCTATTACTTTTATCTCATTCTGTAAAACAAATCCCAAATCAAGATCCAAAACTGGTCTACTAGCCGAAAATGGGGAAAACGGACTTTCGATGAATCATACAAAGAAAATGGAATAATGAGGCTTGACATAGTCATCAGGGACTTATAATAGTACAAGGAGATGCCTCTATTACTTGTATCTTATTTCATAGAAGAGATCCCAAATCAAGATGCAAAACTGGTCTACTAGCCAAATATGGAGAAAACGGACTTCTGATGAATAATACAAAGAAAATATAGTAAATAGGCTTGAAATAGTATATCTGGGACTCATAATAGTACAAGGAGAAGCCTCTACTACTTGTATCTCATTCCCTAGAAGATATCCCAATTGAAGATCTGAAACTGGTCTACTTGCCAAAAATGGGGAAAATGGATTTCTGATAAATCATACAAAGCAAATGGAGAAAATCGGCTTGAAATAGTCATCTGGGACTCATAATAGTACAATTAGAAGCCTCTATTACATGTATTTCATTCCCTAGAAGATATCCCAAATGAAGATCTGAAACTGATCTACTTGCCGAAAATGGGGAAAATGGATTTCTAATGAATCATACAAAGAAAATAGAGTAAATAGGCTTGAAATAGTCATCTGGGACTCATAATAGTACAAGGAGAAGCCTCTATTACTTGTCTCTCATTCCTTAGAAGATATCCATATTGAAGATCCGAAACTGGTCTACTTGCCGAAAATGGGGAAAACGAACTTCTGATGAATCATACAAAGAAAATGGAGTAAACAGGCTTGAAATAGTGATCTGGGACTCATAATAGTACAAGGAGAAGCCTCTATTCCTTGGATCTCATTCTGTAGAAGAGATCCCAAATCAAGATCTGAAACTGGTCTACTAGCCGAAAATAGGGATAACAGACTTCTGATGAATCATACAAAGAAAATGTAGTAAATAGGCTTGAAATAGTCATCTATGACTCATAATAGTTCAAGGAGAAGCCTCTATTACTTGTATCTCAATCTGTAGAAGATATCCCAAATGAAGATCCGAAACTGGTCTACTAGCCGAAAATAGGGAAAAAAGGCTTCTGAATAATCATACAAATAAAATGGAGTAACTAGGCTTGAAATAGTCATCTGGGACTCATAAAAGTACAAGGAAAAGCCTCTATTACTTCTAACTCATTCTGTAGAAGAGATCCCAAATATAGATCCGAAACTGGTCTTCTAACCGAAAATAGGGAAAACGGACTTCTGATGAATCATACAAAGAAAATGGAATAAATAGGCTTTAAATAGTCATCTGGGACTCATTATAGTTCAAGTAGAAGCCTCTATTACTTGTATTTCATTATGTAGAAGAGATCCCAAATCAAGATCCAAAACTGGTCTACTAGCCGAAAATGGGGAAAACAGACTTCTGATGAATCATACAAATAGGAGTAAATAGGCTTGAAATAGTCATCTGAGACTAATAATAGTACAAGGAGAAGCCTCTATTACTTGTATCTCATTCCCTAGCAGATATCCCAATGAAGATCCGAAACTGGTCTATTTGCCGAAAGTTGTGAAAATGGACTTCTGATAAATCATACAAAGAAAATGGGGTAAATCGGCTCTAAATAGTCATATCGGACTCATAATAGTACAAGCAGAAGCCTCTATTATTTGTATCTCATTCCCTAGAAGATATCCCAAATGGAGATCTGTAACTGGTCGACTTGCCGAAAATAGGGAAAAACGGATTTCTGATGAATCATACAAAGAAAATGGGGTAACTATGCTTGAAGTAGTCATCTGGGACTCATAATAGTACAAGCAGAAGCCTGTATTACTTGTATCTCATTCTGTAGAAGAGATCCCAAATCAAGATCTGAAACTGGTCTACTAGCCGAAAATGGGGAAAACAGACTTCTGATGAATCATACAAATAGGAGTAATTAGGCTTGAAATAGTCATCTCGGACTAATAATAGTACAAGGAGAAGCCTCTATTACTTGTATCTCATTCCCTAGCAGATATCCCAAATGAAGATCTGAAACTGGTCTATTTGCCGAAAGTTGG
The DNA here is from genome assembly GCA_911865555.2 of Thlaspi arvense. Lineage (NCBI taxonomy): Eukaryota > Viridiplantae > Streptophyta > Magnoliopsida > Brassicales > Brassicaceae > Thlaspi > Thlaspi arvense. Next base: position 43,708,013 of record OU466857.2, read on the forward strand.
GAAAATGGCCTTCTGATAAATCATACAAAGAAAATGGAGTAAATCGGCTTCAAATAGTCATATCGGACTCTTAATAGTACAAGCAGAAGCCTCTATTATTTGTATCTCATTCCCTAGAAGATGTCCCAATAGAAGATGTCCCAATTGTAGACTCATAATAGTACAAGCAGAAGCCTCTATTATCTGGGACACATAATAGTACAAGGAGAAGCCTCTATTACTTGTCTCTCATTCCTTAGAAGATATCCATATTGAAGATCCGAAACTGGTCTACTTGCCGAAAATGGAGAAAACGAACTTCTGATGAATCATACAAAGAAAATGGAATAAACAGGCTTGAAATAGTGATCTGGGACTCATAATAGTACAAGGAGAAGCCTCAATTCCTTGGATCTCATTCTGTAGAAGAGATCCCAAATCAAGATCTGAAACTGGTCTACTAGCCGAAAATAGGGATAACAGACTTCTGATGAATCATACAAAGAAAATGTAGTAAATAGGCTTGAAATAGTCATCTATGACTCATAATAGTTGAAGGAGAAGCCTCTATTACTTGTATCTCAATCTGTAGAAGATATCCCAAATGAAGATCCGAAACTGGTCTACTAGCCGAAAATAGGGTTAAAAGGCTTCTGATGAATCATACAAATAAAATGGAGTAACTAGGCTTGAAATAGTCATCTGGGACTCATAAAAGTACAAGGAAAAGCCTCTATTACTTCTAACTCATTCTGTAGAAGAGATCCCAAATATAGATCCGAAACTGGTCTTCTAACCAAAAATAGGGTAAACGGACTTCTGATGAATCATACAAAGAAAATGGAATAAATAGGCTTTAAATAGTCATCTAGGACTCATTATAGTTCAAGAAGAAGCCTCTATTACTTGTAATTCATTATGTAGAAGAGATCCCAAATCAAGATCCAAAACTGGTCTACTAGCCGAAAATGGGGAAAACAGACTTCTGATGAATCATACAAATAGGAGTAAATAGGTTTGAAATAGTCATCTGAGAATAATAATAGTACAAGGAGAAGCCTCTATTACTTGTATCTCATTCCCTAGCAGATATCCCAAATGAAGATCCGAAACTGGTCTATTTGCCGAAAGTTGTGAAAATGGACTTCTGATAAATCATACAAAGAAAATGGGGTAAATCGGCTCTAAATAGTCATATCGGACTCATAATAGTACAAGCAGAAGCCTCTATTATTTGTATCTCATTCCCTAGAAGATATCCCAAATGGAGATCTGTAACTGGTCGACTTGCCGAAAATAGGGAAAAACGGATTTCTGATGAATCATACAAAGAAAATGGGGTAACTATGCTTGAAATAGTCATCTGGGACTCAGAATAGTACAAGCAGAAGCCTGTATTACTTGTATCTCCTTCTGTAGAAGAGATCCCAAATCAAGATCCGAAACTGGTCTACTAGCCGAAAATGGGGAAAACAGACTTCTGATGAACCATACAAATAGGAGTAATTAGGCTTGAAATAGTCATCTCGGACTAATAATAGTACAAGGAGAAGCCTCTATTACTTGTATCTCATTCCCTAGCAGAAATCCCAAATGAAGATCTGAAACTGGTCTATTTGCCGAAAGTTGGGAAAATGGCCTTCTGATAAATCATACAAAGAAAATGGAGTAAATCGGCTTCAAATAGTCATATCGGACTCTTAATAGTACAAGCAGAAGCCTCTATTATTTGTATCTCATTCCCTAGAAGATGTCCCAATAGAAGATGTCCCAATTGTAGACTCATAATAGTACAAGCAGAAGCCTCTATTATCTGGGACACATAATAGTACAAGGAGAAGCCTCTATTACTTGTATCTCATTCCGTAGAAGAGATCCCTAATCAAGATCCAAAACTGGTCTACCAGCCGAAAATGGGGAAACGGATTTATGATGAATTATGCAAATAAAATGGAGTAAATAGGCTTGAAATAGTCATCTGGGACTAATAATAGTAGAAGGAAAAGCTTTTATTACTTGTATCTAATTCCCTAGAAGATATCCCAAATCAAGATCCGAAACTGGTCTACTAGCCGAAAATAGGGAAAACAGACTTCTGATGAATCATACAAAGAAAATGGAGTAACTATGCCTGAAATAGTCATCTGGGACTCATAATTGTACAAGTAGAAGCCTCTATTACTTGTATCTCATTCCCTAGAAGATATCCCAAATGAAGATCTGTAACTGGTCTACTTGCCGAAAATTGGGAAAAACGGACTTCCGATGAATCATACAAAGAAAATGGGGTAACTATGCTTGAAATAGTCATCTGGGACTCATAATAGTACAAGTAGAAGCCTCTATTACTTGTATCTCATTCCCTAGAAGATATCCCAAATGAAGATCTGGAACTTGTCTACTTGCCGAAAATAGGGAAAACGGATTTCTGATGAATCATACAAAGAAAATGGAGTAAATAGTCTTGAAATAGTCATCTGAGACTCATAATAGTACAAGGAGAAGCCTCTATTACTTGTATCTCATTCCCTAGAAGATGTCCCAATTGAAGATCCGAAACTGGTCTACTTGCCGAAAGTTAGGAAAACGGACTTCTGATAAATCATACAAAGAAAATGGAGTAAATCGGCTTGAAATAGTCATCTGCGACTCATAATAGTACAAGTAGAAGCCTCTATTACTTGTATCTCATTCCCTAGAAGATATACCAAATAAAGATTTGTAACTGGCCTACTTGCCGAAAATAGGGAAAAACAGACTTCTGATGAATCATACAAAGAAAATGGGGTAACTATGCTTGAAATAGTCATCTGGAACTCATAATAGTACAAGGAGAAGCCTCTATTACTTTTATCTCATTCTGTAGAACAAATCCCAAATCAAGATCCAAAACTGGTCTACTAGCCGAAAATGGGGAAAACGGACTTTCGATGAATCATACAAAGAAAATGGAATAATGAGGCTTGACATAGTCATCTGGGACTCATAATAGTACAAGGAGATGCCTCTATTACTTGTATCTTATTTCGTAGAAGAGATCCCAAATCAAGATCCAAAACTGGTCTACTAGCCAAATATGAAGAAAACGGACTTCTGATGAATAATACAAAGAAAATGTAGTAAATAGGCTTGAAATAGTATATCTGGCACTCATAATACTACAAGGAGAAGCCTCTATTACTTGTATCTCATTCCCTAGAAGATATCCCAATTGAAGATCTGAAACTGGTCTACTTGCCAAAAATGGGGAAAACGGATTTCTGATAAATCAAATCAAAGCAAATGGAGAAAATCGGCTTGAAATAGTCATATAGGACTCATAATAGTACAATTAGAAGCCAGTATAACTTGTATCTCATCCCCTACAAGAGATCCCAAATGTAGATCTAAAACTGGTCTACTTGCCGAAAATGGGGAAAACGGATTTTTGATGAATCATACAAAGAAAATGGAGTAAATAGGCTTGAAATAGTCATCTGAGACTCATAATAGTACAAGGATAAGCCTCTATTACTTGTATCTCATTCTGTAGAAGATATCCCAAATGAAGATCCGAAACTGGTCTACTAGCCGAAAATAGGGAAAATGGGCTTCTGATGAATCATACAAATTAAATGGAGTAACTAGGCTTGAAACTGTCATCTGGGACTCATAAAAGTACAAGGAGAAGCCTCTATTACTTGTTACCCAATCTGTAGAAGAGATCCCAAATCAAGATCCGAAACTGGTCTACTAGCCGAAAATGGAGAAAATGGACTTTTGATGAATCATACAAATAAAATGGTGTAAATAGGCTTGAAATTGTCATCTGGGACACATAATAGTACAAGGAGAAGCCTCTATTACTTGTATCTCATTTCGTAGAAGAGATCCCAAATCAAGATCCGAAACTGGTCTACTAGCCAAAAATGGAGAAAACGGAGTTCTTATGAATCATATAAAGAAAATGGAGAAAATCGGCTTGAAATAGTCATATGGGACTCATAATAGTATAATTAGAAGCCACTATTACTTTTATCGCATTCCTTACAAGAGATCCCAAATGAAGATCTAAAACTGGTCTACTTGCCGAAAATGGGGAAAACGGATTTCTGATGAATCATACAAAAAAAATGGAGTAAATAGGATTGAAATAGTCATCTGGGACTCATAATAGTACAAGGAGAAGCCTCTATTACTTGTATCTCATTCTGTAGAAGAGATCCCAAATCAAGATCCGAAACTGGTCTACTGGCCGAAAATAGGGATTACAGACTTCTGATGAATCATACAAAGAAAATGGAGTAAATAGGCTTGAAATTGTCATCTGTGACTCATAATAGTTCAAGGAGAAGCCTCTAATACTTGTATCTCATTCTGTAGAAGATATCCCAAATGGAGATCCGAAACTGGTCTACTAGCCGAAAATAGGGAAAACGGGCTTCTGATGAATCATACAAATAAAATGGAGTAACTAGGCTTGAAATAGTCATCTGGGACTCATAAAAGTCCATGGAGAAGCCTCTATTACTTGTAACTCATTCTGTAGAAGAGATCCCAAATCAAGATCCGAAACTGGTCTACTAGCCGAAAATGGGGAAAACGGACTTTTGATGAATCATACAAATAAAATGGTCTAAATAGGCTTTAAATTGTCATCTGGGACATATAATAGTACAAAGAGAAGCCTTTATTACTTGTATCTCATTCCATAGAAGAGATCCCAAATCAAGATCCGAAACTGGTCTAGTAGCCAAAAATGGAGAAAACGGACTTCTTATGAATCATACAAAGAAAATGTAGTAAATAGGCTTGAAATAGTGTATCTGGGACTAATAATAGTACAAAGAGAAGCCTCTATTACTTGTATCTCATTCCCTAGAAAATATCCCAATTATTGATCCGAAACTGGTCTACTTGCCGAAAATGGGGAAAATGGACTTCTGATAAATCATACAAAGAAAAAGGTGTAAATCGGCTTGAAATAGTCATCTGGGACTCATAATATTACAAGGAGAAGCCTCAATTACTTGTATCTCATTCCCTTGAAGATATCCCAAATAAAGATCTGAAACTGGTCTACTTGCCGAAAATGGGGAAAACGGATATATGATGAATCATACAAAGAAAATGGAGTAAATAGGCTTGAAATAGTGTATCTTGGACTCATAATAGTACAAAGAGAAGCTTCTATTACTTGTATCTCATTCCCTAGAAGATATCCCAAATAAAGATCTGTAACTGGTCTACTTGCCGAAAATTGGGAAAAATAGACTTCTGATGAATCATACAAATAAAATGGAGTAACTAGGCTTGAAATAGTCATCTGGGACTCATAATAGTACAAGGAGAAGCCTATATTACTTGGATCTTTTTCTGTAGAAGAGATCCCAAATGAAGATCTGAAACTGGTCAACTTGCCACAAATGGAGAAAACGGACTTCTGATGAATCATACAAATCAAATTGAGTAAATAGACTTGAAATTGTCATCTGGGACTTATAATAGTACAAGGAGAAGCCTCTATTACTTGGATCTCATTCTGTAGAAGAGATCCCAAATCAAGATCCGAATCTGGTCTATTAGCCGAAAATTGGGAAAACGGATTTCTGATGAATCATACAAAGAAAATGGAGTAAATAGTCTTGAAATAGTCATCTGGGACTCATAATAGTACAAGGAGAAGCCTCTATTACTTGTATCTCATTCCCTAGAAGATATCCCAATTGAAGATCCGAAACTGGTCTACTTGCCAAAAATTGGGAAAACGGACTTCTGATAAATCATACAAGGAAAATGGAGTAAATTGGCTTGAAATAGTCATCTGCGACTCATAATAGTACAAGGAGAAGCCTCTATTACTTGTATCTCATTCCCTAGAAGATATCCAAAATGAAGATCTGAAAGTGGTCTACTTGCCGAAAATGGGGAAAACGGATATATGATGAATCATACATTGAAAATGGAGTAAATAGGCTTGAAATATTCATCTGGGACTCATAATAGTACAAGGAGAAGCCTATATTACTTGTATCTAATTCCCTAGAAGATATCCATATTGAAGATCCGAAACTGGTCTACTTGCCGAAAATTGGGAAAACGAACTTCTGCTGAATCATACAAAAAAAAATGGAGTAAACAGGCTTGAAATAGTCATCTGGGAGTCATAATAGTACAAGGAGAAGCCTCTATTCCTTGGATCTCATTCTGTAGAAGAGTTCCCAAATCAAGATCCGAAACTGGTCTACTAGCCGAAAATAGGGAAAACGGATTTCTGATGAATCATACAAAGAAAATGGAGTAAATAGTCTTGAAATATTCATCTGGGACTCATAATAGTTCAAGGAGAAACCTCTATTACTTGGATCTCATTCTGTAGAAGAGATCCCATATCAAGATCCGAAACTGGTCTATTAGCCGAAAATAGGGAAAACGGATTTCTGATGAATCATACAAAGAAAATGGAGTAAATATTCCTGAAATAATCATCTGGGACTCATAATAGTACAAGGAGAAGCCTCTATTACTTGTATCTCATTCCCTAGATGATATCCCAGTTGAAGATCCGAAACTGGTCTACTTGCCGAAAATTGGGAAAACGGACTTCTGATAAATCATTCAAAGAAAATGGAGTAAATCGGCTTGAAATAGTCATCTGCGACTCATAGTAGTACACGGAGAAGCCTCTATTACTTGTATATTATTCCCTAGAAGATATCCAAAATGAAGATCTGAAAGTGGTCTACTTGCCGAGAATGGGGAAAACGGATATATGATGAATCATACAATGAAAATGGAGTAAATAGGCTTGAAAAAGTCATCTGGGACTCATAATAGTACAAGGAGAAGCTTATATTACTTGTATCTCATTCCCTAGAAGATATCCATATTGAAGATCCGAAACTGGTCTACTTGCCGAAAATTGGGAAAACGAACTTCTGATGAATCATACAAAAAAAATGGAGTAAACAGGCTTGAAATAGTCATCTGGGAGTCATAATAGTACAAGGAGAAGCCTCTATTCCTTGGATCTCATTCTGTAGAAGAGATCCCAAATCAAGATCCGAAACTGGTCTATTAGCCGAAAATAGGGAAAACGGATTTCTGATGAATCATACAAAAAAAATGGAGTAAATAATCTTGAAATATTCATCTAGGACTCATAATAGTTCAAGAAGAAGCCTCTATTGCTTGTATTTCATTTTATAGAAGAGATCCCTAATCAAGATCCAAAACTGGTCTACCAGCCAAAAATGGAGAAAACGGATTTATGATGAATTATACAAATAAAATGGAGTAAATAGGCATGAAATAGTCATCTGGGACTAATAATAGTACAAGAAGAAGCTTCTATTACTTGTATCTCATTCCCTATAAGATATCCCAAATCAAGATCCGAAACTGGTCTACTAGCCGAAAATGGGGAAAACAGACTTCTGATGAATCATACAAAGAAAATGGAGTAACTATGCCTGAAATAGTCATCTGGGACTCATAATTGTACAAGTAGAAGCCTCTATTACTTTTATCTCATTCCCTAGAAGATATCCCAAATGAAGATCTGTAACTGGTCTACTTGCCGAAAATTGGGAAAAATGGACTTCTGATGAATCATACAAAGAAAATGGGGTAACTTTGCTTGAAATAGTCATCTGGGACTCATAATAGTACAAGGAGAAGCCTCTATTACTAGCCAAATCAAGATCCAAAACTGGTCTACTAGCCAAAAATGGAGAAAACGGACTTTTGATGAATCATACAAATAAAATGGAGTAAAAAGGCTTGAAATAGTCATCTGGGACTCATAATAGTACAAGGAGAAGCCTCTATTACTTGTATCTCATTTCGTAGAAGAGATCCCAAATCAAGATCTGAAACTGGTCTACTAGCCAAAAATGGAGAAAACAGACTTCTGATTAATCCTACAAAAGATGTAGTAAATAGGCTTGAAATAGTCATCTGGGACTCATAACAGTACAAGTAGAAGCCTCTATTACTTGTATCTCATTCCCTAGAAGATATCTTAATTGAAGATCCGAAACTGGTCTACTTGCCGAAAATGGGGAAAACGGACTTCTGATAAATCATACAAAGAAAATAGAGTAATTCGGCTTGAAATAGTCATCTGAGGCTCATAATAGTACAAGTAGAATCCTCTATTATTTGTATCTCATTCCCTAGAAGATATCCCAATTGAAGATCCGAAACTGGTCTACTTGCCGAAAATGGGGAAAACAGACTTCTGATAAATCATACAAAGAAAATGGAATAAATCGGCTTGAACTAGTCATCTGGGACTCATAATAGCCATGCTTAGTTTTGAAAGCTGTTTTCCACTTATCACCCTCTTTCATGCGAATTTGGTGATAAGCACTTTTAAGATCAATCTTAGAAAAGATGCAAGCACCATGTAACTCATCAAGCATGTCATCTAATCTATGGATAGGATGGCGATACTTTACTGTGATGTTGTTGATGGCTCTGCAATCAACACACATGCGCCAGCTTCCATCTTTCTTTGGCACAAGCAACACGGGTACCGCACATGGGCTCATACTCTCTCGGATATGCCCTTTCTCTATGAGTTCACTGACTTGCTTTTGAAGCTCCTTTGTTTCCACAGGATTGGTCCTATAAGCTGGACGGTTTGGAAGTGAAGCTCATGGTACATTGTCGATCTGGTGTTCAATCCCTCTGACTGGTGGTAATCCTTTCGGATTGTCTTTAGGGAACACATCTCCAAAGTCCTGCAAAAGAGAAAGAATACTACTCGGGAGCCAGTTCAGGGTTAGTAAGATTTAGAGCTTCCTTGTACAAGAGTACAATCACAGCTTGATTAGAAAATAAAGCTCTCTTAACCTCACTTGTCCTCACATAAAAGTGTTGGTGTTTCCTCACGGGTATACTCTCACAGGCCTTTGACTTGGTTTTTCTCAAACTCTCACTCTTTTTTTGCTGTAAAGTGTTTGGGGGTTCACTCAGAGTGTTTGTTTCTTCTTTTTTGCTCAAGTGTTTCTGATCCTGAAAGATCTCTAAAGGCGTCATAGGTATAAGAATAATCTTTTTATCTTTGATCTCAAATGAATGCCGATTGGCGTAACCATCATGGGTGACTTTACGATCGAACTGCCATGGCCTTCCCAAAAGAATATGGCCTGCCTCCATGGGTAACACATCGCATAACACTTCATCCTCATACTTGCCTATGGTTATGGGAACCAATACCTGGCTGCTCACTTTCATTTCCCCAATATCATTGAGCCATTGCAACTTGTAAGGCTTCAGATGCTTCCTTACTTTCAAGCCTAGCTTCTTCACCATTGTCTCACTTGCCACATTAATACAACTTCCTCCATCAATGATGACGCTGCATACTTACCCTTGGACGTGACACCTTGTGTGAAACAAGTTCTCCCTTTGCTCATACTGATCCGGTTTAGACTGCACATTCAATGATCTCCTTGCGACCAATAGATCTCCTGTAGCCGGATTAGCTTCATGCTCTTCTTCTGATGATAAAGAATCAGAAACCACTTCTGCTTCCTCTTCTGATTCTATGTCTCCATTCTCCAGAAGAATCATGACCTTCTTGTTTGAGCATTCATTAGCATAGTGTCCTGTTCCATGGCACCTGAAGCACTTGACATCTCGTGCTCTACTAGTAGTAGCCTCTGGTTTTCCTCTAGAAACCTGATTAGCAACAAACGGTTTAGATTCTACCATGGGAAAGGTCCTTGGTTTCTCCTCTCTGTTGTGACTCGCCCGTGTGTTAGTTGCTCCATAAGATGGTCTAGAAGGACCCTTTCGTTTGAGTTGCTGCTCCAATAGAATCGCCTTGTGTAGCATTTCCTCAATCTCCACATAATGCTGCATCTCAAGCTTGTCCTGCACTGTTGGAATTTGTGAGGGTTTGTCTCACATAAGAAGAAACACAATCAACTTATGATTGGTTCTTCATTAACCAACCAAATGAACTCACTTCAACATAATAAAAAATGCATTAGTATGATACACAATCTGAGTATTACAAGCAACATAACTAGAGAGTTTGTTGTCATAAGCAAAGAAAGGTTCAGTAATCTAATGACTAACTAAGTAAAGAAGAGTTGCACTAGCAAGAAACATGAATCCATATTTGAGTAACAACAACACTTAGAGTTTGTGTTCTCATTAAAGAAGGATTAGCTCACTAACTTAGTGTCTAACTGAACAAAAGAAAGAGTTTAGGTGGTTTAAAATATAATTAGATAAGTAATAGTCTGCCATTAAGGGAGACCTAAACTGCATATAACTCACTCTCTACATTGCTTTAATTTAATTAAGCATAAGTAAAGGAGAGAGATGTATAAAAATTTAACAAGAACTTGTCTCTTTTATTATAAATTCTATATGTTTTACAATGAGAGAGGGCGCCTTTATATAGGCATTACACATAAATTCAACTTGTGCACAAAGACAAAGATTGAAAGTGACAGCACATAACAGCTCTTTTCTTAAGTCACACATGTGACTCTTCCTTCCCTCCACTTCTTTGAATTCAAACGGTTATGGAGGCAAGTGAGGAGCTTTTAGAACACTTGAAAACTTCTCTTAGGCGTGCACAAACTCCTCCTTACAGTTTGGGCTTGATTGAAGGAGTTTATGTGGGCTTGTACGGACAGCCCACTAAAAGATTGTATGGACAGCCCAATAAGTTGGGCTTGCAACACACTTCATGACTCCTAAGCCTCCATTGCTTCATATACACATGGTTGATCACCTTCTTGATGTCTTTTACATGTGATGAGCTTCATTCTTGGCTAAGTGATACAAGCCTCAAATTGCTTCAAGGAATGTGCCTTAGAATCTGTTGCTTCAAGCTGGATAGAATGGAAGAAAAGACTGATGGTTTTGTAGCCTTGTTGATGCTTGATGACCTCAAACACCAAGAGTTAGATTCTTCTCAGCTCAAGGGCTAATCCTCACAAGAGCTTAGGAGATTCTACACTTCTCACAAGTTCTTTGAATCCCTCAAAAGAACTTAATAAAAAGCAGGAACAATTTGTATGCAAAGAAGTACTTTTCTTTCGAAACAAAAATAACTTTCTTTGATTGATAATTTCGTGGTGTCCAAATACAAGTGAAAAGAGCTTATATAATGCTCTGAATAAAGATAATAAACGGTCATAAGAATAATAAAAGCATAACAAAGAGATTGGCTTAAGTGATGGGATCATGATCTAGCTTTTTGGCCTTAAAGGGTATGTTTCTTGTCTTGGGCGATGATGGGGGGATTCTTTGACTCTTCTATGATGTAGGGACGTGATGAATCTTGTGGCTTGACTGAAGGGTTGGGATTAATGATATAATCTGGTCGTTGGTCCTGCTTTCCATTAGAAACAAAATTAATGAATCTTTTTATGGGAACTGTCTTCATGGTAGTTTCTTCTTTGGTTTAAGCTGATTTGATTCGGTTATTGGCTTGGTCAGGTGGTTTAGGAATCTTGGTAAACTCTGTAAACCTCAAGGGAGACGTGAATGATATGTTGGTATAAGCTATGCTCCTTGTTTCCTTGAATGGCTCCATATACTTGCATGTAGGTCCATATTTGCACTTGGTTGGATCTTCTTGGGTAAGTGATGACTTGAATTGAACCAAAGGTGGTTTATTCTTCTCAGTAGCTTCTTGGGACGTGGGGCTGGTCGAATAATATGTCATGGCTCGACATATTTCCATAGATGGCTCTAAATATACACTTGTTGCTCCATTTATGTGCATATGCGGTTTTGATGGTTTGTCTTGGTTCTTTTGCAGATTAAACTGAACCAGTACATGCTTGGCACGATCATAAGGCTCCCCTTGGTGTATAGAACGACAGTGTATTGATGTTAAGTCCTCATCTCCTTTGAAAACAGCTACATGTCTCCTTTGCTCCTTATCTACAAGCTTGTTTAGCTCCAAGTCAGCTTCTATGTGGCTCCTCTTCCCTGGTTCAGCTAGCATGGTACTGATGCTTACATCACTAAGTCACGCTTTGACACTTCTCTTCTTCTTCTTATTTGATGTGGAGATGCTTGGCCTTCACTTCATGTGTGGCCTTCTCATCTCCTCACTCTAATACCCTCCCTCAAGCTTGGGCGTCGGGAGCCATTGGGACCAAAGGCTAAGCTTGCCCACGCAAAGGACTACCTCATTAAAAACCTCATCATGTAAAACCTCTTTGGGATAAAACCATGATGAGGACAAAAAGAGTATAGCCTCCACGGTGCATTTGAATAGCTATGACCTTGGTTTGAACCAGTTTGAAAATAAATTGGCTCCTTTCCAAGTCTTCTCACTTCTTAGCCCTTCATGACTTGACTTCTCTTTCATTTGACTTCTTTCTTTGCCATCTCCTTTGAGACTCTTCAGCATTTGAGGCTCTCATTAGTCTCTTTGAGGCTCTTATGGTCTTCTTTTCCCTTAAACAAGAGATAAAGAAGAAGAGATTAAGTATTGCCATAAGGAATATCAAATAACCAAATGAGGAATATCAAAGCCTAAGAGGTATATCAAAGACAAAGATGCACAATTAGTAATTCATAGAGAGAACTGAACATTTTAAGCAAGCAGTTCGAAATAATGTCAATCTGAATGATGCATTAACTCAAACAATTTCAAAAGACATCCAATTAATATTCTCATACTAACTTATGCAATTCAGTCAAACAATTGCAAGAATTATGAAGAGTAATTTGACTGCTAAATGAATGAAGTAAGTCATGAGATTAGCACTAATTGAAATAGGAGATAGGGTTTAGAGAATAGCCTTTCAATTGAAGAAGAGTGGTCTTTGAATGGTCCTTTGAATGGACTGAGTAAATTTGGTTTGATCTCCATCTTAGAGATCATGGGACAAACTTCTTGCTGACGAGCTGATTCATCACTTTCCACCAGTCCAGCAGACATTCTAGGTGGCCATTGGTTCTAACTCCCCAAGTCAAGGATGCGCCAAACACCAAAACACTTGCCTTGCCTTCATGAGACAATCAAGCCAAAAGCACCAAACCCCATTATTAAACTTAGAACCTGTTGAGTATAGACAGATTCAAAGGAAACAATAGTGAGAGGTGAAGAGTATAAAGTAACCAGAGAATAAGAGTATAAGTAACCATAAGTATGAGAGAATATAAGAGTATGATAGAGTGTGAGCGGAAGTGTAGTGAGAGTATGGTGGAGAATGAGTATGATGGAGAATGAGTATGAGCGGAAGCAACATTCAGTCCATGGCCTTCAAGCTTCATGGCTGAGCAACAATGCTGGTGAGGCTTTTAACTTCCCACCAGTCTTTCATCAAAGGGGTGCAAGGACAAACTCTCCTCAAGAGATTTCCTACAACCTCAACAACAAACACATTAAAGTAATTCAGATTCAAGTGATTTCTGAGTGTTAGAGAGTTGTGCTAATGGAACAAAACCATTTGTCCATCAGCAAAACAAAACCATTCAAGGCCAAAACTTTTTCAAAAATATTTTCCAGAATTTTGAACCTTTCAAAAAGTTGTTTTTTTTTTCCTTTTCAAAACCTTTTCATTTCAAGGAAAAATTACAAAACAATTTTAAAACAATTTTTCCAAGAATTTTAAAACATTTAAAATGGCTTATCAAAGCCAAAGGTTCATCAACAACATTTTAAAATATATTTAAAAATACTTTTTGGAATTTTTAAAAATATTTTCCAAAAATATTCCCAAAGGGTTTATCAAGGAAATGGTTTCCAAAATAACTTTCAAGCTTGTAACCATCAAGCAAAATTCTCAATACAATTTAAAATTATTTTGGACCATTTTAAAACATTTTTCAAAGGGAGATTAATTATAAATCTGTTCTAAAACATTTTTCAAAATTTAAATCCTTTGAACAAAGGGTGAATAATTCCCAAAGTAATTTTTCAAAGAGTTTTCAAATTCAAAAATCAACTTTCATCCTCTCTCCCTCCCTTAAGCATAGGCATATACAGACATAAAGTCTTTTATCCAAGCTTATCAAGAGAAGAGATGGGTAGAGGGAAGAAAGAGTTTGAAAAATAAAACCAAAGGCAAAGCTTTTGTAAAACATTTTCAAGTGAAAGTTTCAATCTTTCTCCCTCCCTCAAGCTAGTATGAACAGATTCAATCTTTCATCTAAAGCTTCAAATAAGAAAAGAGGGGATAGAGAGGAGAATTCATGGATTGAAAAAACAAAACCATTAAAGCTACTTGAAAACCAAACTTCATCCTATCACTCTCTCCTCACGCTTTGGACAAGAGACATCACAAGTCTGTCTACAAAGCTTAACAAGAATGTGAGAGAGATCCTTGGAATGAAGAAAGAAGAAAGAAGAAGTGAGTCCAGCCCAAGAGAATAGCCTTGCTCTGATACCATGTTGGAATTTGTGGGTTTGTCTCACATAAGAAGAAACACAATCAACTTGTGATTGGTTCTTCATTAACCAACCAAATGAACTCACTTCAACATAATAAAAAATGCATTAGTATGATACACAATCTGAGTATTACAAGCAACATAACTAGAGAGTTTGTTGACATAACCAAAGAAAGGTTCAGTAATCTAATGACTAACTAAGTAAAGAAGAGTTGCACTAGCATGAGACATGAATCCATATTTGAGTAACAACAACACTTAGAGTTTGTGTTCTCATTAAAGAAGGATTAGCTCACTAACTTAGTGTCTAACTGAACAAAAGAAAGAGTTTAGGTGGTTTGAAGTATAATTAGACAAGTAATAGTCTGCCATTAAGGCAGACCTAAACTGCATATAACTCACTCTCTACATTGCTTTAATTTAATTAAGCATAAGTAAAGGAGAGAGATGTATAAAAATTTAACAAGAACTTGTCTCTTTTATTATAAATTCTATATGTTTTAAAATGAGAGAGGGCGCCCTTATATAGGCATTACACATAAATTCAACTTGTGCACAAAGACAAAGATTGAAAGTGACAGCACATAACAGCTATTTTCTTAAGTCACACATGTAACTCTTGCTTCCCTCCACTTCTTTGAATTCAAACGGTTATGGAGGCAAGTGAGGAGCTTCTAGAACACTTGAAAACTTCTCTTAGGCGGGCACAAACTCCTCCTTACAGTTTGGGCTTGATTGGAGGAGTTTATGTGGGCTTGTACGGACAGCCCACTAAGAGATTGTATGGACAGCCCAATAAGTTGGGCTTGCAACACACTTCATGACTCCTAAGCCTCCATTGCTTCATATACACATGGTTGATCACCTTCTTGATGTCTTTTACATGTGATGAGCTTCATTCTTGGCTAAGTCACGATTTGACACTTCTCTTCTTCTTCTTATTTGATGTGGAGATGCTTGGCCTTCACTTCATGTGTGGCCTTCTCATCTCCTCACTCTAATACCTCACGGTTCAAACCGCTCATGAATCTAGCCATTGTAGCTTCTCTATCCTCTGAAACATCAGCCCTGATCATAAGAGTTTCCAACTCTTGGTAATAGTCTTCAACACTGCGGCTGTCTTGAGTAAGTCTCCTTAGTTTTTGATGAAGCTCACGGTGATAATGACTAGGGATAAATCTCTTCCTCATAATGGCTTTCATATCAACCCAAGTCTCTACTGGACGTTCTCCATTTCTTCTCCTTGAAGTAACTAACTGATTCCACCAGCTTAGTGCATAATCATAGAACTCAGTAGCAGCCACGCTAACCTTGTTGATCTCCGAGTAGTGGCTGCAATCAAAAACGAGCTCTACTTTCTTCTCCCACTCCAAGTAGACATCTGGATCATTCTTTCCATGAAAGGATATAATTTTAAGTTTAAGACCTCCAAGATTGTCTTCACGTTGGCCTCTGCCTTCTCTCTCACGTCTAGGTCTTCTTCTGCTCTCTTGAGAAGAGTCTCCATCACGCCTGTAGTAGTCATCGTCTAGATTATTCCTTGCTGGTCTATGCTGCTCTTCATCTCTTCGGACAGGCACATTTTGAGGTTGCCTATCTCTAGCCTCAACTATGACTTCTTCAAGTCGTTTATAAACTCTGTTCATTTCATTCCTTAGCATCCGCCGCATCTCTCCTAACAAAGCTTTCATCTGGAGATTAGGGACTGCTGGTACTCCTTTGCGGTTATCTCCATCTTGTGACATTTTTCTTCCCTGCAAAACTCAACAAACAAGTTAGTAGTAAAGCTCTCACAAGTGTTTCTCTCAAAGGTGTTTCACTCAAGGGTTTCACTCAAAATGATTTCCCTCAGTGACTTCTCAAGAGTTCCAATAGAACAAATCCAATACAACTCAAAGTATAGTCTCCAAGAATCAAAAGTGATATGAATGGAAGAATAAAAAAAGGAAGAAAGAAAAGAAAGGAAGATTGAATAGAAAAGTCAGAAAGACAAATAGAATAGAATAGAAAGAAAGAAATAGAATTGAAAGAAATAAATAGAATAGAAAGATGGAAAATAACTGAAAGAAAATTATTATTAACAAACTTTATATTTTTGCAAAAACAAATTCCAAAACTTCTTAGATCCTTTTTTTTATATATTCTTTTCTTTTTCTTCTGTTTTTTTTTGTTACTGGATTCGAAAATAAATATTAAAAATAAGAAACAGAAAATAGAAGAAAAGAAAATGAAAAGATAGAAGATGAAAAGATAAGAAGGTGAAAAGATAGTAGATGAAAAGATAAGAAGGTGAAGAGATGAGAAGATGAAAAGATGATACCAACTTTAGAGTGTGCTCTGATACCAAATGATATGATCCTTCCAGGGAAGTCGTCACTCTAGAGTTAGTGAATGGATGGATAGATGGATAGGCCTTAGAACTAAGAAGAAATGATCTTCAAAGTACAAGGAAATGATGGATGGTAAGGTCGCACAAAAGCTGCGGAAGGACTTCTGATTTACCCCAACTTGAGTTCCTTAGATATGACACACTAAGACAAACTCAAGGACGATTGAATGGATATGACGCACCAAACAATCTCTTAACTCCCTGGATAGGACACACCAAGACAAACTAAGTTTTGATCAATGGATATTAGACACCAAAGATCGAAAATGTTCACAAGGAACAAAAGAGAATCACTCTCAAAGATTTTAATAAAAAGCTGGATATTTTATAAAATTATCTTGCATGAGTATATATAGAAAATAAAATAAGTAGGCAAAGGGCCAAACTCTTGGTCAAAGCCATAATTAAACAAAGACTGAATTAAAACTATGTTTGAATGACTTTTGAACTACTTAAGGGACCCTTGAACTGATTTTGTGGATGCCTCTTCAAATCTTCCTTCTTAGGCACGAAATGGTCTTGCTTAAGTGAATGGGCTTAGTAACTTTGTGATCCATTTGCCTCATTAAAACTTTTCCTGGAAAACCCATTGGGACAAAACCAAGGATAAGGAAAAAGAGTACAAATGATCACAAACCCATTAGAGCTCTTCTTGGACTTGAATCATTGTGATGGCTTTTTGAATGGAATCCTCTTTAGTCCAATCCGAGTTCTCTTTGGATGTGAACATTTGGTTAAGTAAGCCTCCAATTCCTTGTACGAATTTCTTCGCTCTTGCTCGAGTCATCGGTCCGACTGGTACAACTAAGTCTCCGTCAGCTTCACGCTCAGGTTCTAGCTCCGGTTCAAGCTCATTCTCTTTGGTGTTATCCATGATCGCATCACTATACAAGACTGGCTTACACCATCCTCTATAGGACATGTCCGAAGCTTCCACTTTTACCGGCGGTTCGTGAAAGACTTCAGCACTATAGCCGCCCCTCTGACTGCCGTGATCAAGAAGGATGTAGCTTTCAAGTGGGGGCCGATGCAAGAAGAAGCCTTTGCCAAGCTTAAATACAGCCTTACCAATGCCCCGGTACTAGTGCTTCCTGATTTTGACAAAACATTTGAGGTTGATTGTGATGCTTCAGGTCTAGGCATTGGAGCTGTACTTACCCAAGGAGGCAAGCCAGTAGCATACTTCAGTGAGAAGCTAAGCGGAGCTACACTCAATTACCCCACGTATGACAAGGAGCTGTACGCCTTGGTGAGGTCATTGGAGACATGGCAGCATTACTTGCTTTCCAATGAGTTTGTTATACATTCGGATCATGAGACACTCAAGCACCTTAGAGGCCAAACAACATTGAAGAGGAGACACGCGAGGTGGCTAGAATTCATAGAGACGTTCCCCTACATCATCAAATACAAGAAGGGGAAGAAAACATTGTAGCGGATGCCCTCTCTAGACGTTACACTCTCATCACTACCATGGAGGCTCGGGTTATGGGGTTTGAGCACATAAAAGAGCACTATGAAGAGGACTCGGACTTTGGAATCATCTTCCAAGAGTGCAACAAAGCCCCATCAGGTCCATTCTATATACACAATGGCTTTCTTTTTCGAGATAAACGTTTGTGTATACCGCAGGGATCCATGAGAGAGCTACTGATTCGAGAGTCACACGGAGGAGGCCTCATGGGACACTTCGGCGTGGATAAGATCCTAAGCATGGTGGTGGAGCATTTCTTTTGGCCACACCTCAAGAGAGACGTTGAGCGTTTCTGTTCTAAGTACATTACATGCCTTAGAACCAAATCAAGGTCCCATCCATACGGTTTATATATGCCTTTGCCTATACCTAACCTTCCTTAGGAAGACCTTTCTATGGACTTTGTATTAAGATTACCCAAGATAAGAGGCAAGGATTCAATATTCGTGGTGGTGGACCGCTTCTCAAAAATGGCCCATTTCATACCGTGTAGTAAGACCATTGATGCAACTCAAACCGCTGATCTTTTCTTTAAAGAGGTAGTGTGGCTACATGGTATACCGAGAAGCATTGTGTCGGCTAGGGACACAAAGTTCTTGAGCCACTTCTGGAGAACACTTTGGAGGAAGTTGGGCACAAAGCTTTTGTTCTCTACGACGTGCCACCCCCAAACTGACGGCCAAACCGAGGTGGTTAACCGTACACTTTCAGCTCTTTTAAGAGCCACGGTTGGTAAGAACTTAAAGAATTGGCTTGATTGCATTCCATATGTTGAATTTGCTTATAACCGAGCCACCCACTCTGCTACTAAACTTTCACCTTTTGAGATTGTTTATGGATTTAAGCCAACTACACCATTAGACCTTGCACCATTACCGCCAGCAGAACGAGTAAGCCAAGATATATTGAACAAAACCGAGCTGATCAAGATGCTTCACCAAAAGGCTAAGGAGAACTTGGAAAAGAAGACACTACAAAGGAAGCTGAACATTGACAAGAACCGCAAAGAAGTCATATTCAAACCCGGCGAATGGGTTTGGCTACACATGAGACCGGAGAGGTTCCTGAACCAAAGGAAAAGCAAGCTTTCGCCACGAGGAGATGGACCCTTCAAAGTCCTTGAACGCATCAAAAACAATGCCTACCATTTAGAGCTTCCAGGTGAGATGAACATTTCTTCTAGTTTCAATGTTACTGACTTAGCCCCCTTTGATGCAGATGAAACGGTACTGAGGTCAGAACCTCTACAAGAGGGAGGGAATGATGAGGACCTCACTACGGACAAGCACCGGGTACCCATCATGTACGAACCCCCAAGGACTCGCTCAGGTTCAAGGACCATGAGGGAGGAGTTCAACAAAGCTGTAGAGGGCCTTCTCAACCTTAAGAAGATGGAGGACATCAATCGCTTGCTCAAACAGCTCATTATCAACACAACGGACGAGAACATGGCCGAGCGGGACGAGAACATTACAGTACCAGACGAGGGAACCACGAACCACTCCCGTACCGCGGTTGAGAACATCACATACCATCCCCGTACCACGGTCGAGAGCATTACGGGACGACGTACCGAAGGGCTAAACAAGCAAGCGGGCCAACACTTAGGATATTTTCAAGACGCTCAAAGCCCAGCCACGTTCAAGGCCAGCTCCAGCTTAGATGAATGGCCATTACTAAGAGGCAGCCCCGGCCCAACTCTACTCATCATCGCACCACATCAAAACGATCAAGCATAAGAGCAACTGTGGAGGCAAAGACTTACCGTATTTGGACACAAATCAATCAAGAGGCAACGGTAAGAAAACATGTCAATTATTCCATAATATTTCATGTTTCCCCTTTTGTTTTGCAGGACATTATTTCTAGTTTCAATTTTACATTTTTAGCATAAGTTTTTGTAATCTTTTTTTTATGCACTTTTGTATTTTGGTCCTTGCATTTCTTTGATTATTTCGACCGTAGAAGGTCAAGGCTGAAGGACTATTAATAAAGTCCCATATGCGGCATTGTAGCTCACGTTTTTACCCTATTATCAATAAAGAATGCACTTTCTTCACAAAGAGAGCCGCCGCCGAGTTCTAGATCATTGTGTGGTTTCCCCTTTGATTCTATAGTTCAAAACTGACTAATCACGGTCCCATCACAGCCGTGTGTGCGTGTCATTCATTCCCTTGTTCGTATTATTCATTCGGTTAAGTAAAGAGCACCATTTGGCCAGCTAACTGATTCACCCTCATACCGGTCATATAAGATCATATCTTTGATCTTATATGAAGAGATCCCAAATCAAGATCCGAAACTGGTCTACTAGCCAAAAATAGGGAAAATGGACTTCTGATGAATCATACAAAGAAAATGGAGTAAATAGGCTTGAAATAGTCATCTGGGACTCATAATAGTTCAAGGAGAAGCCTCTTTTACTTGTATTTCATTCTGTAGAAGAAATCCCAAATCAAGATCCAAAACTGGTCCACTAGCCGAAAATAGGGAAAACGGACTTCTGATGAATTATACTTGAAATAGTCATCTGGGACTAATAATAGTACAAGGAGAAGCCTCTATTACTTGTATCTCATTCCCTAGAAGATATCCCAAATGAATATCTAAAACTGGTCTACTTGCCGAAAATGGGGAAAACAGACTTCTGCTGAATCATACAAAGAAAATGGAGTAAATAGGCTTGAAATAGTCATCTGGGATTCATAATAGTACAACGAGAAGCCTCTATTACTTGTATCTCAATCCCTAGAAGATATCCCAAATGAAGATCCAAAACTGGTCAACTTGCCGAAAATAGGGAAAACGGACTTCTCATAAATCATACAAAGAAAATGGAGTAAATAGGCTTGAAATATTCATTTGGGACTCATAATAGTACAAGTAGAAGCCTCTATTACTTGTATCTCATTCCCTAAATGATATCCCAATTGAAGATCTAAAACTGGTCTACTTGCCGAAAATGGGGAAAAAAAACTTCTGATGAATCATACAAAGAAAATGGAGTAAATTGGCTTGAAATAGTCATCTGGCACACATAATAGTACAAGGAGAAGCTTCTACTCCTTCGATCTCATTCTATAGAAGAGATCCCAAATCAAGATCCGAAACTGGTCTACTAGCCGAAAATAAGGATTACAGACTTCTGATAAATCATACAGAGAAAATGGAGTTAATAGGCTTGAAATAGTCATCTGGGACTCATAAATGTTCGTGGAGAAGCCTCTATTACTTGTATCTCATTCTGTAGAAGAGATCCCAAATGAAGATCCAAAACTGGTCTACTAGCCGAAAATAATGAAAACGGGCTTCTGATGAATCATACAAGAAGCCTCTATTATTTGTATATCATTCCCTCGATGATATCCTAAATGAAGATCCGAAACTGGTCAACTTGCCAAAAATGGGGAAAACGGACTTCTGATGAATCATACAAATAAATTGGAGTAAATAGACTTGAAATAGTCATCTGAGACTCATAATAGTACAAGGAGAAGCCTCAATTACAAGTATCTCATTCCCTAAATGATATCCCAAATGAAGATCTGAAACTGGTCTACTTGCCAAAAATGGGGAAAACGGACTTCTGATGAATAATACAAAGAAAATGAAGTAAATAGGTTTGAAATAGTCATCTGGGACTCATAATAGTACAAGGAGAAGCCTCTATTCCTTGGATCTCATTCCGTAGAAGAGATCCCAAATGAAGATCTGAAACTTGTCTACTTGCCAAAAATGGGGAAAACAGACTTCTGATGAATCATACAAAGAAAATGGAGTAAATAGGCTTGAACTAGTCAACTGGGACTGACAATAGTACAAGGAGAAGCCTCTATTACTTGTATCTCATTCCGTAGAAGGGATCCCAAATCAAAATCTGCAACTGGTCTACTAGCCGAAAATAGGGAAAACGGACTTCTGATGAATCATACAAATAAAATGGATTAACTAGGCTTGAAATAGTCATCTGAGACTCATAATAGTACAAGGAGAAGCCTTTATTACTTGGATCTCATTCTGCAGAAAAGATCCCAAATGAAGATCCGAAACTGGTCAACTTGCCGAAAATGAGGAAAACAGACTTCTGATGAATCATACAAATAAAATGGAGTAAATAGGCTTGAAATAGTAATCTGGGATTCATAATAGTACAAGGAGATGCCTCTATTACTTGTATCTCATTCCGTAGAAGAGATCCCAAATCAAGATCCGAAACTGGTCTACGAGCCAAAAATAGAGAAAATGGACAAATGATTAATCATACAAAGAAAATGGAGTAAATAGTCTTGAAATAGTCATCTGGGACTCATAATAGTACAAGTAGAAGCCTTTATTACTTGTATCTCATTCCCTAGAAGATATCCTAAATGAAGATCTGAAACTGGTCTACTTGCCGAAAATTAGGAAAAACGGACTTCTGGTGAATCATACAAACAAAATGGAGTAACTATGCTTGAAATAGTCATATGGGACTCATAATAGTACAAGGAGAAGCCTATATTACTTGTATCTCATTCTGTAGAAGAGATCCCAAATCAAGATCCGAAACTGGTCTACTAGCCGAAAATGGGGAAAACGGACTTTTGATGAATCATAAAAATAAAATGGAGTAAATAGGCTTGAAATAGGCAGCTGGGACTCATAATAGTACAAGGAGAAGCCTCTATTACTTGTATCTCATTTCGTAGAAGAGATCCCAAATCAAGATCTGAAACTGGTCTACTAGCCAAAAATGGAGAAAACGGACTTCTGATGAATCATACAAAGAGTAAATAGGGTTGAAATAGTTATTTGGGACTCATAATAGTACAAGGAGAAGCCTCTATTACTTGTATCTCATTCCCTAGAAGATATACCAAATGAAGATCTGAAACTGGTCTACTTGCCAAAAATGGGGAAAACGGACTTCTGATGAATCATACAAAGAAAATGGAGTAAATAGGCTTGGAATAGTCATCTGGGACTCATAATAGTACAAGGAGAAACCTCAATTACTTGTATCTCATTCCCTACAAGATATCCCAATTGAAGATCCGAAACTTCTGATGAATCATACAAAGAAAATGGAGTAAATAGGTTTTAAATAGTCATCTGGCACTCATAATAGTACAAGGAGAAGCCTCTATTCATAGGATCTCACTCTCTAGAAGAGATCCCAAATCAAGATCCGAAACTGGTCTACTATCCGAAAATAGAGATAACAGACTTCTGATGAATCATACAAAGAATATGGAGTAAATAGGCTTGAAATAGTCATCTGTGACACATAATAGTTCAAGGAGAAGCCTCTATTACTTGTATCTCATTCCCTAGAAGATATCCAATTGAAGATCCAAAATTGGTCTACTTGCCAAAAATGGGAAAAACAGACTTCTGATTAATCATACAAAGAAAATGGAGTAAATAGGCTTGAAATAGTCATCTAGGACTCATAATAGTACAAGGAGAAGCCTCCCTTACTTGTATCTCATTCCCTAGAAGATATTCCAAATGAAATCTGAAACTGGTCCACTTGCCGAAAATGGGGAAAACGGACTTCTGATGAATCATACAATGAAAATGGAGTAAATAGGCTTGACATAGTCATCTGGGACTCATAATAGTACAAGCAGAAGCCTCAATTACTTGTATCTCATTTCCTAGAAGATATACCTATTGAAGATCCGAAACTGGCCTACTTGCCGAAAATGGGGAAAACAAACTTCTGATGAATCATACAAAGAAAATGGAGTAAATAGGTTTGAAATAGTAATCTGGCACTCATAATAATAGTACAAGGAGAAGCCTCTATTCCTAGGATCTCATTCTCTAGAAGAGATCCCAAATCAATATTCGAAACTGGTCTACTATCCGAAAATAGGGTTAACAGACTTCTGATGAATCATACAAAGAAAATGGAGTAAATAGGTTTGAAATAGTCATCTGGGACTCATAATAGTTCAAGGAGAAGCCTCTATTACTTGTATCTCATTCCCTAGAAGATATCCCAAATGAAGATCTGAAACTGGTCTACTTGCCGAAAATGGGGAAAACGGACTTTTGATGCACTATACAATAAAAATGGAGTAAATAAGCTTGAAATAGTCATATGGGACTCATAATAGTACAAGGAGAAGCCTCTATTCCTTGTATCTCATTCTCTAGAAGATATCCAATTAAAGATCCGAGACTGGTCTACTTGCCGAAAATAGGAAAAACGGACTTCTGATGAATCATACAAAGAAAATGTAGTAAATATGCTTGAAATAGTCATCTGGGACTTATAATAGTACAAGGAGAAGCCTCTATTACTTGTATCTCATTCCCTAAATGATATCCCAAATGAAGATCTGAAACTGATCTACTTGCCGAAAATGGGGAAAACGGCCTTCTGATGAATCATACAAAGAAAATTAAGTAAATAGGTTTGAAATAGTCATCTGGGACTCATAATAGTATAAGGAGAAGCCTCTGTTACGTGGATCTCATTCCGTAGAAGAGATCCCAAATAAAGATCTGAAACTGGTCTACTTGCCGAAAATAGGGAAAACAGAAATCTGATGAAGCATACAAAGAAAATGGAGTAAATAGGCTTGAAATAGTCATCTGGGAGTCATAATAGTACAAGGAGAAGCCTTTATTACTTGTATCTCATTCCATAGAAGAGATCCCAAATCAAAATCTGAAACTGGTCTACTAGCCAAAAATAGGGAAAACGGGCTTCTGATGAATCATACAAATAAAATGGATTAACTAGGCTTAAAATAGTCATCTGGGATTCATAATAGTACAAGGAGGAGCCTCTATTACTTGTATCTCATTCCGTAGAAGAGATCTGATTCAAGCCTCAAATTGCTTCAAGGAATGTGCCTTAGAATCTGTTGCTTCAAGCTAGATAGGATGAAAGAAAAGACTGATGGTTTCGTAGCCTTGTTGATGCTTGATGACCTCAAACACCAAGGGTTAGATTCTTCTCAGCTCAAGGGCTATCCTCACAAAAGCTTAGGAGATTCTACATCTCACAAGTTGTTTGAATCCCTAAAAAAGAACTTAATAAAAAGCAGGAACAATTTGTATGCAAAGAGATACTTTTCTTTGAAACAAAAATAACTTTCTTTGATTGATAATTTCGTGGTTTCAAAATACAATGTAAATGAGCTTATATAGTACTCAAAAGTGGGTAAACAAACTGTAACTAAGTAAAAGAAAAGCATGAAAGAGGGGATTTGTTCTTGGCTCCATTTTCCTAGCCATTAGGCTTTAATGTGCATATCCTTGACTTTGGCAATGAATGGGGAGGTTGTGATGATTCCTTGGCGTGAAATGAATGTCTTTGATCCTCCAGAGGTGATGTAGGGACGAGATTAACTGAGTTATATGGTCGTTGGTCCTTCTTTACTTCAGAGGCAAAGTAATTATCTTCAAGTAAGGAAAGTTCTTCTTTGGCATGATCTTCTTTGACTTCTGATAAAATGGGGCGATTGTTGACTTCTTCTGGTGTGGTAAGACTCTTGTAAGCTTCTGTGGAAGTGGTGTGGGGCGAATATAATGTCTCTGAATGACATATATCCGAGTTTTCCTTGTATGAATGAAATAATGCTCCAATGGGTCCATGTAAGGTAAGGGGCGGTTCTTCTTTGGTTTGGCATGATTGAGCGTGGTTATTGACTCCTTCTGGTGGTTTAGGACGTGGATTAACTTCAGAAAATAGTGATGGTCGGTCGCATAACATATTGGGGAAATGTATATGCGAGGTTTCCATAAATGGCTCCTTGGTTAGCTTCAGTGGTTTAGGTGAGATATCTCCTGAATTAATTCGAAACCAGTGGGTATTTAGCTCGACCAAAACGTCCCTCTTGATGAATAGAGTGATGTTGTTTGATGGCTAAGTTCTTAGCTTCTCCATCCTCAGCTACAAAGCCTCCTTTCTCCACAGCTACAAGCTGTTCTGCACCTTCTTTAGCTCCAAGGTTCCTCTTCTTGGTTGTTTTAAGTGAATTGGAGTTGAATCTTACATCATCTTCTCCCTCTTGTAGAGGTTTTGTCCTCAAAACTGTAGAACCTGCATCATACAACCCTAAGTTAATTTTTGAAATTTTTTTTGAGTTTGAGAACATACCTTGGTAATTAGCTTGTAGATGCTCCATTAGCTGAATGAATGGGATGTTTTTGGCTTCCTTAAGCTCCAGTGTTGATTTAAAATCAACTAAGGGTGGTTTCTCCTTAGTGAACATCAAGTTTTCACCATTGTTGCTCACGCCATTCCCGTTAGTTTTCTCATCTTTGAACTCTTGATCTTTAAATCCTGCAAAACAATCCTTTGACAAAGACAAATGCATCATATCTGTGGGATTTAGTTCTATATATTCTTGAATAGCAAAATAACTACTCTTCCTTTTAGTTCTGTTTTGTAAAACTCTAACTTTTTTTTGTGGTAAAGGAGCAAGAATAAACTTACAATGATTGAAAGAGAATGAATATTCATTGGTCCTCCCATTATGTGCAACATCTCTATCATATTGCCAAGGTCTTCCAAGCAGTACATGCCCAGCTTGCATTGGCGCCACATCACATAAAATCTGGTCCTTATACTGGCCAATGGATAGAGGAACTTCTACTTGTTTGTTCACCTTCAACTCTTCTTTGTCATTAAGCCATTTAAGCTTGTATGGCCTTGGATGAGGTTTAGCTTTAAGACCTAGCTTCTCTACTAAACAAACACTAGCAATATTAGCACAAGAACCACTGTCAATTATTAAATGACATACCTTGTTCTGAATACTGCATCTGGAGTGAAAGAGATTGTCTCTTTGTTCTAGATCCTTTAAAACTGTTTGAGAGTTTAAAGCTCTCTGAATGACCAGTAAGTCTCCTTCATCAGCATATACAGTGATTTCTTCTTCTGATTCTTCAGCCATAGCCTCATCTTGTGAATCATATCCACCATCTGGCCTAAGAATCATAGTCCTTTTGTTTGGACATTCTCTTGAAACATGTCCCCTGCCTTGACATTTAAAACAAATAATGTCATGATGTCTAGTTGAATTACTAGACTTACCTTGCTCTTGGCTGTTTGATTTAAATCGTGAATCAATGGCAATGCCTTTGCCCTTGTCTACAAATGGCGTAGGTGTTGGCTGCTGTTGCTGCTGATTTGGTTGAGCATTTTGTTGATTCCAAGTAGCATTGCTATTTGAGCGGTTTCTAGTAGTTGTTTTCTTCTTTATTTGCTTCTCTCTTTGAACAGCTAAGTGTAGAAGCTCAGGCAAGGAATGGTAAGGCTGCATCTCCACCTATCTCTGAATTCTTTCTTGGAGGCCATCCATGAATTGAGACATCAGGACTCCTCTGTTTCTTCTAGAGCTAACTGACTTCTTAGGAGGTCAAACTCTTCATAGTACTCCTCCACACTCTTAGAACCCTGAAAAAGAGATCTAAATCTTTTTAGTAAATCTCTATGGTAATGAGGAGGCACATACCTTCTATTTAGCTCAAATTTCATGTCTGCCCATCTTGTGAATTGAGGATATCTCAGCCTCCTCTTCTCAGCTACTTCTCTGTCCCACCAAGCTAGAGCATGGTCAGTGAGACTAGCTACTGCAAGAGCAATCTTCTTAGGCTCAGTGTAGGCATAGTAGTCAAATAAGTGCTCCATCCTTCTTTCCCATTCTAGATAGGCGGCAGGATCAAGCTTTCCAGCAAAAGTTGGTGCAAGCAGCTTCACTTCTGGTGGTAAGTGTCTATCCTCATTGTAGGGCCTGTTCCTCTCATTGTTTCTTCTAAAAATTTCTTGAGCTTGTTGTGCTAGATTTGGTGCTGGTGGTGGCACATCAGGAGGGTCTCCTACTCTGTTTGCATCAGGAGGAACGCCATTGACATTTCTTCTTGGCAAGAGAGGTGGTGGTCTTTCTCCTTCTAGGCGGTTTAGGTGCTCATTGCTCTCATTCCTGAAAGTGTTGAGATTCTCATTTAGATTGGCAATGGCAGCCAAGATTGCTTGCATAGGATCAGCTGCTGGTGTGTTATCTCCCATGGTACCTTGTAAAAATCAAGTGAAACAAATCAGAGATGTGTTTTAAATGACAATAAAATACAAGAACAAGCAATTAATCAGATTTCGACCAGTTGAGGGAGAATGATTGTAAAAATTATCAAATGGATCGAAAATTCAAAAGAAATAATTTTTTTGTGGTTTTTAATAGTTTAATTTAAAAGAAACAAGAAGAAATTAATTTTTTTGAGTTTTATGGATTTTATAAAAATCGAATAAAATGAACAACACAGAATTAAACGGTTTTGACCAATTGAATTGAAAAATCAAAACAAATTATCAAACGATCCGAATAATTTTGGAAAATAATTTTTTTATGTTTTTAAGAGATTAAATAAACCGAAACAAAAAGCAAAAACAATGTTTATGGATTTTTGGATTTTATAAAAGTCGCAGAAGACAGATGAAAATTAAAACAGTTTTTGTGGGTTTTTAGTTTTATAAGAAAGGAAAGATGAACGAAAATAAAAATAAAAAAAAACTTGAGAAGGGAACTGAAAACACCTGGATAAGGAGCTTTTAGCTCTGATACCAATGATACAAGCCTCAAATTGCTTCAAGGAATGTGCCTTAGAATCTGTTGCTTCAAGCTAG
Source organism: Thlaspi arvense (assembly GCA_911865555.2). NCBI lineage: Eukaryota > Viridiplantae > Streptophyta > Magnoliopsida > Brassicales > Brassicaceae > Thlaspi > Thlaspi arvense. The sequence goes on from OU466857.2 coordinate 43,736,840, forward strand.
ATAGGATGGAAGAAAAGACTGATGGTTTTGTAGCCTTGTTGATGCTTGATGAACTCAAACACCAAGGGTTAGATTCTTCTCAGCTCAAGGGATAATCCTCACAAGAGCTTAGGAGATTCTACACTTCTCACAAGTTCTTTGAATCCCTCAAAAAGAACTTAATAAAAAGCAAGAATAATTTGTATGCAAAGAGATACTTTTCTTTGAAACAAAAATAACTTTCTTTGATTGATAATTTCGTGGTTTCAAAATACAATGTAAATGAGCTTATATAGTACTCAAAAGAGGGGAAATAAACGGTAACTAAGTGAAAGAAAAGCATGAAAGAGGGGATTTGTTCTTGGGTCCATTTTCCTAGCCATTAGGCTTTAATGTGCATATCCTTGACTTTGGCAATGAATGGGGAGGTTGTGATGATTCCTTGGCGTGAAATGAATGTCTTGGATCCTCCAGAGGTGATGTAGGGACGAGATTAACTGAGTTATATGGTCGTTGGACCTTCTTTACTTCAGAGGCAAAGTAATTATCTTCAAGTAAGGAAAGTTCTTCTTTGGCATGATCTTCTTTGACTTCTGATAAAAAAGGGCGATTGTTGACTTCTTCTAGTGTGGTAAAACTCTTGTAAGCTTCTGTGGAAGTGGTGTGGGGCGAATATAATGTCTCTGAATGACATATATCCGAGTTTTCCTTGTATGAATGAAATAATGCTCCAATGGGTCCATATAAGGAAAGGGGCGGTTCTTCTTTGGTTTGGTATGATTGAGCGTGGTTATTGACTCCTTCTGGTGGTTTAGGACGTGGATTAACTTCAGAAAATAGTGATGGTCGGTTGCATAACATATTGGGGAAATGTACATGCGAGATTTCCATAAATGGCTCCTTGGTTAGCTTCAGCAGTTTAGGTGAGATATCTCCTGAATTAATTCGAACCAGTGGGTATTTAGCTCAACCAAAACGTCCCTCTTGATGTATAGAGTGCTGTTGTTTCATGGCTAAGTCCTTAGCTGCTCCATCCTCAGCTACAAAGCCTCCTTTCTCCACAGCTACAAGCTGTTCTGCACCTTCTTTAGCTCCAAGGTTCCTCTTCTTGGTTGTTTTAAGTGAATTGGAGTTGAATCTTACATCAAGATCCCAAATCAAGATCCGAAACTGGTCTACTAGCCAAAAATAGAGAAAACGGACTTATGATTAATCATACAAGGAAAATGGAGTAAATAGGCTTGAAATAGTCATTTGGGACTCATAATAGTACAAGTAGAAGCCTCTATTACTTGTATCGCATTCCCTAGAAAATATCCCAAATGAAGATCTGAAACTGGTCTCCTTGCCGAAAATTAGGAAAAACGGACTTCTGGTGAATCATACAAAGAAAATGAAGTAAATAGGTTTGAAATAGTCATATGGGACTCATAACAATACAAGGAGAAGCCTCTATTACTTGTATCTCATTCTGTAGAAGAGATCACAAATCAAGATATGACTCTGGTCTACTAGCCGAAAATATGGAAAACGGATTTCTGATGAATCATACAAATAAAATGGAGTAAATAGGCTTGAAATAGTCATCTGGGACTCATAATAGTACAAGGAGAAGCCTCTATTCCCCATTTATCTCATTCCGTAGAAGAGATCCCAAATCAAGATCTGAAATTTGTCTACTAGCCGAAAAAAGGGAAAACGGGCTTCTGATGAATCATACAAATAAAATAGAATAAATAGGCTTGAAATAGTCATCTGGGACTAATAATAGTACAAGGAGAAGCCTCTATTACTTGTATCTCATTCCTTAGAAGATATCCAATTAAAGATCTGAAACTGGTCTACTTGCCGAAATGGGAAAAACGGACTTCTGATGAATCATACAAAGAAAATGTAGTAAATAGGCTTTAAAATAGTCATCTGGGACTTATAATAGTACAAGGAGAAGCCTCTATTACTTATATCTCATTCCCTAAATGATATCCCAAATGAATATCTGAAATTGGTCTACTTGCCGAAAATGGGGAAAACGGACTTCTGATGAATCATACAAAGAAAATGAAGTAAATATTTTTGAAATAGTCATCTGGGACTCATAATAGTACAAGGAGAAGCCTCTATTACTTCGATCTCATTCCGTAGAAGAGATCCCAAATGAAGATCTGAAACTGGTCTACTTGCCGAAAATGGGGAAAACTGACTTCTGATGAATCATACAAAGAAAATGGAGTAAATAGGATTGAAATAGTCATCTGGTACTCATAATAGTACAAGGAGAAGCCTCTATTACTTGTATCTCATTTCGTAGAAGAGATCCCAAATCAAAATCTGAAACTGGTCTACTAGCCGAAAATAGGGAAGACGGGCTTCTGATGAATCATACAAATAAAATGGAGTAACTAGGCTTGAAATAGTCATCTGAGACTCATAAAAGTACAAGGAGAAGCCTCTATTACTTGGATCTCATTCTGCAGAAGAGATCCCAAATGAAGATCCGAAACTGGTCAACTTGCCGAAAATAGGGAAAACAGACTTCTGAAGAATCATACAAATAAAATGGAGTAAATAGGCTTGAAATAGTCATCTGGGACTCATAATAGTACAAGGAGAAGCCTCTATTACTTGTATCTCATTCTCTAGAAGAGATCCCAAATCAAGATCCGAAACTAGTCTACTATTCAAAAATAGGGATAACAGACTTCTGATGAATGATACAAAGAAAATGGAGTAAATAGGCTTGAAATAGTCATCTGGGTCTCATAATAGTTCATGGAGAAGCATCTATTACTTGTATCTCATTCTCTAGAAGATATCCAATTGAAGATCCGAAATTGGTCCACTTGCCGAAAATGGGAAAAACAGACTTCTGATGAATCATACAAAGAAAATGGAGTAAATTAGCTTGAAATAGTCATCTGGGACACATAATAGTACAAGGAGAAGCCTCTCTTACTTGTATCTCATCCCTAGAAGATATCCCAAATGAAGATCTGAAACTGGTCTAATTGGCGAAAATGGGGAAAACGGACTTCTGATGAACCATACAATGAAAATGGAGTAAATAGGCTTGACATAGTCATTTGAGACTCATAATAGTACAAAGAGAAGCCTCAATTACTTGTATGTCATTCCGTAGAAGATATCCCAATTGAGGATCCGAAACTGGTCTACTTGTCGAAAATGGGGAAAACAAACTTCTGATGAATCATACAAAGAAAATGGAGTAAATAGGTTTGAAATAGTCATCTGGCACTCATAATAGTACAAGGAGAAGCCTCTATTCCTAGGATCTCATTCTATAGAAGAGATCCCAAATCAAGATCCGAAACTGGTCTACTATCCGAAAATAGGGATAACAGACTTCTGATGAATCATACAAAGAAAATGGAGTAAATAGGCTTGAAATAGTCATCTGGGACTCATAATAGTTCAAGGAGAAGCCTCTATTACTTGTATCCCATTCCCTAGACGATATCCAATTGAAGATCCGAAATTGGTCTACTTGCCGAAAATGGGAAAAACAGACTTCTGATGAATCATACAAAGAAAATGGAGTAAATAGGCTTGAAATATTCATCTGGGACTCAAAATAGTACACGAAGAAACCTCTCTTACTTGTATCTCATTCCCTAGAAGATATCCCAATTGAAGATCCGAAACTGGTCTACTTGCCGAAAATAGGGAAAACGAACTTCTCATAAATCATACAAATAAAATAGAATAAATTGGCTTGAAATATTCATCTGGGACTCATAATAGTACAAGTAGAAGCCTCTATAACTTGTATCTCATTCTCTATAAGATCTGAAACTGGTCTACTTGCCAAAAATTAGGAAAAACGGACTTCTGATAAATCATACAAAGAAAATGGAGTAACTATGCTCGAAGTAGTCATCTGGGCCTCATAACAATACAAGGAGAAGCCTCTATTACTTGTATCTCATTCTGTAGAAGAGATCACAAATAAAGATCTGAAACTGGTCTACTAGCCGAAAATAAGGAAAACGGACTTCTGATGAATCATACAAATAAAATGGAGTAAATAGGCTTGAAATAGTCATCTGTGACTCATAATAGTACAAGGAGAAGACTCTATTCCCCATTTATCTCATTTCGTAGAAGAGATCCCAAATCAAGATCCAAAACTTCTCTACTAGCCAAAAATGAAGAAAACGGACTTATCATTAATCATACAAAGAAAATGGAGTAAGTAGGCTTGAAATAGTCATCTGGGACTCATAATAGTACAAGTAGAAGCCTCTATTACTTGTATCTCATTCCCTAGAAGATATCCCAAATGAAGATCTGAAACTGGTCTACTTGCCGAAAATTAGGAAAAACGGACTTCTGGTGAATCATACAAAGAACATGGAGTAACTATGCTTGAAATATTCATCTGGGACTCATAATAGTACAAGGAGAAGCCTCTATTACTTGTATCTCATTCCGAAGAAGAGATCCCAAATCAAGATCCGAAACTGGTCTACTAGCCAAAAATGGAGAAAACGGACTTCTGGTGAATCATACAAAGAAAATGTAGTAAATAGGCTTGAAATAGTCATCTGGGACTCATAATAGTTCAAGGAGAAGCCTATATTACTTGTATCTCATTCCCTAGAAGATATCCAATTGAAGATCCAAAACTGGTCTACTTGCCAATAATGGGAAAAACAGACTTCTGATGAATCGTACAATGAGAATGGAGTAAATAGGCTTGAAATAGTCATCTGGGAATCATAATAGTACAAGGAGAAGCCTCTATTACTTGTATCTCATTCCGTAGAAGATATACCAAATGAAGATCTGAAACTGGTCTACGTGCCGAAAATGGGGAAAACGAACTTCTGATGAATCATACAAAGAAAATGGAGTAAATAGGCTTGAAATAGTCATCTGGGACTCATAATAGTACAAGGAGAAGCCTCAATTACTTGTATCTAATTCCCTAGAAGAGATCCCAATTGAAGATCCGAAACTGGTCTACTTGCCGAAAATGGGGAAAACGAACTTCTGATGAATCATACAAAGAAAATGGAGTAAGTAGGCTTGAAATAGTCATCTGGCACTCATAATAGTACAAGGAGAAGCCTTTATTCCTAGGATCTCATTCTCTAGAAGAGATCCCAAATCAAGATCCGAAACTGGTCTACTATCCGAAAATAGGGATAACAGACTTCTGATGAATCATACAAAGAAAATGGAGTAAATAGGCTTGAAATAGTCATCTGGGACTCATAATAGTTCAAGGAGAAGCCTATATTACTTGTATCTCATTCCCTAGAAGATATCCAATTGAAGATCCAAAACTGGTCTACTTGCCAATAATGGGAAAAACAGACTTCTGATGAATCGTACAAAGAGAATGGAGTAAATAGGCTTGAAATAGTCATCTGGGAATCATAATAGTACAAGGATAAGCCTCTCTTACTTGTATCTCATTCCCTAGAAGATATCCCAAATGAAGATCTGAAACTTGTCTACTTGCCAAAAATGGGGAAAACAGACCTCTGATGAATCATACAATGAAAATGGAGTAAATAGGCTTGACATAGTTATCTGGGACTCATAATAGTACAAGGAGAAGACTCTATTCCTTGGATCTAAATCTGTAGTAGAGATCCCAAATCATCCGTAGAAGATATCTCATTCTGTAAAAGAGATCCCAAATGAAGATCCAAAACTGGTCTACTAGCCGAAAATAGGGAAAACGGGCTTCTGATGAATCATACAAATAAAATGGAGTAACTACGCTTGAAATAGTCATCTGGGACTCATAAAAGTACAAGGAGAAGCCTCTATTACTTCTAACTCATTCGGTAAATGAGATCCCAAATAAGGATCTGAAACTGGTCTTCTAACCAAAAATAGGGAAAACGGACTTCTGATGAATCATACAACGAAAATGGAATAAATAGGCTTTAAATAGTCATCTGGGACTCATTATAGTTCAAGTAGAAGCCTCTATTACTTGTAATTCATTATGTAGAAGAGATCCCAAATCAAGATCCAAAACTGGTCTACTAGCCGAAAATGGGGAAAACAGACTTCTGATGAATCATACAAATAGGAGTAAATAGTCATCTGGGCCTAATAATAGTACAAGGAGAAGCCTCTATTACTTGTATCTCATTCCCTAGCAGATATCCCAAATGAAGATCCGAAACTGGTCTATTTGCCGAAAGTTGGGAAAATGGACTTCTGATAAATCATACTAAGAAAATGGAGTAAATCAGCTTCAAATAGTCATATCCGACTCATAATTGTACAAGTAGAAGCCTCTATTATTTGTATCTCAATCCCTAGAAGATATCCCAAATGAAGATCTGTAACTGGTCGACTTGCCGAAAATAGGGAAAAACGGATTTCTGATTAATCATACAAAGAAAATGGGGTAACTATGCTTGAAATAGTCATCTGGGACTCATAATAGTACAAGGAGAAGCCTGTATTACTTGTATCTCATTCTGTAGAAGAGATCCCAAATCAAGATCCGAAACTGGTCTATTAGCCGAAAATGGGGAAAACGGACTTTTACAAATAAAATGGTGTAAATAGGCTTGAAATTCTCATCTGGGACACATAATAGTACAAGAAAAAGCCTCTATTACTTGTATCTCATTCCATAGAAGAGATCCCAAATCAAGATCCGAAACTGGTCTACTAACCAAAAATGGAGAAAACGGATTTCTTATGAATCATATAAAAAAAATGGAGAAAATCGGCTTGAAATAGTCATATGGGACTCATAATAGTACAATTAGAAGCCTATATTACTTGTATCTCATTCCCTAGAAGAGATCCCAAATGAAGATCTAAAACTGGTCTACTTGCCGAAAATAGGGAAAACAGATTTCTGATGAATCATACAAAGAAAATGGAGTAAATAGGCTTGAAATAGTCATCTGAGACTCATACTAGTACAAGGAGAAGCCTCTATTACTTGTATCTCATTCTGTAGAAGAGATCCCAAATCAAGATCCGAAACTGGTCTACTAGCCGAAAATAGGGATTACAGACTTCTGATGAATCATACAAACAAAATGGAATAAATAGGCTTGAAATAGTCATCTGTGACTCATAATAGTTCAAGGAGAAGCCTCTAATACTTGAATCTCATTCTGTAGAAGATATCCCAAATGAAGATCCAAAACTGGTCTACTAGCCAAAAATAGGGAAAACGGGCTTCTGATGAATCATACAAATAAAATGGAGTAACTAGGCTTGAAATAGTCATCTGGGACTCATAAAAGTACAAGGAGAAGCCTCTATTACTTGTACCTCATTCTGTAGAAGATATCCCAAATGAAGATCCGAAACTGGTCTACTAGCCGAAAATAGGGAAAACGGGCTTCTGATGAATCATACAAATAAAATGGAGTAACTAGGCTTGAAATAGTCATCTGGGACTCATAAAAGTACAAGGAGAAGCCTCTATTACTTCTAACTCATTCCGTATAAGAGATCCCAAATCAAGATCCGAAACTGGTCTAGTAACCGAAAATAGGGAAAACGGACTTCTGATGAATCATACAAAGAAAATGGAATAAATAGGCTTTAAATAGTCATCTGGGACTCATTATAGTTCATGTAGAAGCCTCTATTACTTGTAATTCATTATGTAGAAGAGATCCCAAATCAAGATCCAAAACTGGTCTACTAGCCGAAAATGGGGAAAACAGACTTCTGATGAATCATACAAATAGGAGTAAATAGGCTTGAAATAGTCATCTGGGACTAATAATAGTACAAGGAGAAGCCTCTATTACTAGTATCTCATTCCCTAGCAGATATCCCAAATGAAGATCCGAAACTGGTCTATTTGCCGAAAGTTGGGAAAATGGACTTCTGATAAATCATACAAAGAAAATGGAGTAAATCGGCTTCAAATAGTCATATCGGACTCATAATAGTACAAGCAGAAGAACCTATTATTTGTATCTCATTCCCTAGAAGATGTCTCAATAGAAGATGTCCCAATTGTAGACTCATAATAGTACAAGGTAAAGCCTCTATTACTTGTATCGCATTCCGTAGAAGAGATCCCTAATCAAGATCCAAAACTGGTCTACCAGCCGTAAAAGGGGAAAACGGATTTATGATGAATTATACAAATAAAATGGAGTAAATAGGCTTGAAATAGTCATCTGGGACTAATAATAGTACAAGGAGAAGCTTCTATTACTTGTATCTTATTCCCTAGAAGATATCCCAAATCAAGATCCGAAACTGGTCTACTAGCCGAAAATGGGGAAAACAGACTTCTGATGAATCATACAAAGAAAATGGAGTAACTATGCCTGAAATAGTCATCTGGGACTCATAATTGTACAAGTAGAAGCCTCTATTACTTGTATCTCATTCCGTAGAAGATATACCAAATGAAGATCTGAAACTGGTCCACTTGCCGAAAATGGGGAAAACGGACTTCTGATGAATCATACAAATAAAATGGAGTAAATAGGCTTTAAATAGTCATCTGGGACTCATAATAGTACAAGGAGAAGCCTCAATTACTTGTATCTAATTCCCTAGAAGATATCCCAATTGAAGATCCGAAACTGGTCTACTTGCCGAAAATGGGGAAAACGAACTTCTGATGAATCATACAGAGAAAATGGAGTAAATAGTCTTGAAATAGTCATCTGGCACTCATAATAGTACAAGGAGAAGCCTTTATTCCTAGGATCTCATTCTCTAGAAGAGATCCCAAATCAAGATCCGAAACTGGTCTACTATCCGAAAATAGGGATAACAGACTTCTGATGAATCATACAAAGAAAATGGAGTAAATAGGCTTGAAATAGTCATCTGGGACTCATTAAAGTTCAAGGAGAAGCCTATATTACTTGTATCTCATTCCCTAGAAGATATCCAATTGAAGATCCAAATCTGGTCTACTTGCCAATAATGGGAAAAACAGACTTCTGATGAATCGTACAAAGAGAATGGAGTAAATAGGCTTGAAATAGTCATGTGGGACTCATAATAGTACAAGGAGAAGCCTCTCTTACTTGTATCTCATTCCCTAGAATATATCCCAAATGAAGATCTGAAACTGGTCTACTTGCCGAAAATGGGGAAAACAGACTTCTGATGAATCATACAATGAAAATGGAGTAAATAGGCTTGACATAGTTATCTGGGACTCATAATAGTACAAGGAGAAGCCTCTATTCCTTGGATCTAAATCTGTAGTAGAGATCCCAAATCATCCGTAGAAGATATCTCATTCTGTAAAAGAGATCCCAAATGAAGATCCGAAACTGGTCTACTAGCCGAAAATAGGGAAAACGGGCTTCTGATGAATCATACAAATAAAATGGAGTAACTAGGCTTGAAATAGTCATCTGGGACTCATAAAAGTACAAGGAGAAGCCTCTATTACTTCTAACTCATTCTGTAGAAGAGATCCCAAATCAAGATCCGAAACTGGTCTACTAACCGAAAATAGGGAAAACGGACTTCTGATGAATCATACAAAGAAAATGGAATAAATAGGCTTTAAATAGTCATCTGGGACTCATTATAGTTCAAGTAGAAGCCTCTATTACTTGTAATTCATTATGTAGAAGAGATCCCAAATCAATATCCAAAACTGGTCTACTAGCCGAAATTAGGAAAAACAGACTTCTGATGAATCATACAAATAGGAGTAAATAGGCTTGAAATAGTCATCTGGGACTAATAATATTACTAGGAGAAGCCTCTATTACTTGTATCTCATTCTCTAGCAGATATCCCGAATAAAGATCCGAAACTGGTCTATTTGCCGAAAGTTGGGAAAATGGACTTCTGATAAATCATACAAAGAAAATGGAGTAAATCGGCTTCAAATAGTCATATCGGACTCATAATAGAACAAGCAGAAGCTTCTATTATTTGTATCTCATTACCTAGAAGATATCCCAAATGAAGATCTGTAACTGGTCGACTTGCCGAAAATAGGGAAAAACGGGTTTCTGATGAATCATACAAAGAAAATGGGGTAACTATGCTTGAAATAGTCATCTGGGACTCATAATAGTACAAGGAGAAGCATGCATTACTTGTATCTCATTCTGTAGAAGAGATCCCAAATCAAGATCCGAAACTGGTCTACTAGCCGAAAATGGGGAAAACGGACTTTTGATGAATCATACAAATAAAATGGTGTAAATAGGCTTGAAATTGTCATCTGGGATACATAATAGTACAAGGAGAAGCCTCTATTACTTGTATCTCATTCCGTAGAAGAGATCCCAAATCAAGATCCGAAACTGGTCTACTAGCCAAAAATGGAGAAAACGGACTTCTTATGAATCATATAAAGAAAATGGAGAAAATCGGCTAGAAATAGTCATATGGGATTCATAATAGTACAATTAGAAGCCTCTATTACTTGTATCCCATTCCCTAGAAGAGATCGCAATTGAAGATCTAAAACTGGTCTACTTGCCGAAAATGGGGAAAACGGATTTCTGATGAATCATACAAAGAAAATGGAGTAAATAGGCTTGAAATAGTCATCTGAGACTCATAATAGTACAAGGAGAAGCCTCTATTACTTGTATCTCATTCTGTAGAAGAGATCCCAAATCAAGATCCGAAACTGGTCTACTAGCCGAAAATAGGGATAACAGACTTCTGATGAATCATCAAAGAAAATAGAGTAAATATGCTTGAAATAGTCATCTATAACTCATAATACTTCAAGGAGAAGTCTCTATTACTTATATCTCATTCTGTAGAAGATATCCCAAATGAAGATCCGAAACTGGTTTACTAGCCGAAAATAGGGAAAACTGGCTTCTGATGAATCATACAAATAAAATGGAGTAACTAGGCTTGAAATAGTCATCTGGGACTCTTAAAAGTACAAGGCAAAGCCTCTATTACTTCTAACTCATTCTGTAGAAGAGATCCCAAATCAAGATCCGAAACTGGTATACTAACCGAAAATAGGGAAAACAGACTTCTGATGAATCATACAAAGAAAATGTAGTAAATAGGCTTGAAATAGTTTATCTGGGACTCATAATAGTACAAAGAGAAGCCTCTATTACTTGTATCTCATTCCCTTGAAAATATCCCAATTGAAGATCTGAAACTGGTCTACTTGCCGAAAATGGGGAAAACGGACTTCTGATAAATCATACAAAGAAAAAGGTGTAAATCGGCTTGAAATAGTCATCTGGGACTCATATTAGTACAAGGAGAAGCCTCAATTACTAATATGATTACCCTTATGATTTGACACTTTGAAAGCTAGACTAACACAAAGGATGTTATATGAATGATGATCAACTGGAATGAACAATATGAGCAAGGGACGACAAAGATCAAGGATAACAACGGAAAAATGCTGTTGATGAATGACTAATGGGAATGAGTGAATGGGAGAACTTAACACGGATGAGATGAAGTAGTAGAATGGAGCGTTTGGTCACACTAAGGCTGCGGAGGGTCCTTAGATTCACCGTGGATCGAATGGTCACACAAAGGGAATGAGAGAACCTTTGATTTACCGGATCTATCGTTTCAGAGAGTTTGAGAAAAAAAGGATAGATAGATTAAAATGCAAGTTCAGAGACAATATATAAAGAGATAGAACTCGGTACAAGCACTAAGAACATCTCGAAACAAAGCAAAGAAATGAATAAGGGGAGCGTCTAGTTTGAATAACAAAGGAAGAACTCTTAAACTACTTAGGTGAAACGGTTGTTGCTTAGAACTTGTCTTGGACTAGCAAATGGGCTAACGATGGGTATACTTGCCTCGTTAAAAACCTCTCTTGCAAAACCCAAAGGGACAAAAACAAGATGAGGGAAAAAGAGCACAAGTATAGCCCATTCCCGATTTACTAGCCGTGGGTTTGAATCAAAACCAAAATGGTTTGATAAGAATGACTTTGATCTTCTTGATTCTCCGAGTGGTTAAGTAACGAATGCACTTGTTCTTGTAGTGCTTTGGCTCTTAAACGTGTCATTGGACCTTGGGGAAAGTATAGAGCTTCTTCGGCTACATGATCTCCCTTATCTTCTTCTCCATGGTCTTCCTTAACTTCAAGTTCCAAGTCTTTAGCCTTGTCCAAGATCATATCATCCCCTCCCACTTGAGAAGGATTTGACCTCAAATCCGCTTCATCTGAAACAAAAGGAACAAGATCAGCAACATTGAAACTAGAGCTAACATTATACTTACCTTGTAAATCTAGTTGATATGCATTGTCACTGATCCGTTTGATGATTTTGAAAGGACCGTCTATTCTTGGCATTAGCTTTGATTTTCTTTCATTAGGGAACCGTTCCTTCCTCAAATGCAACCAAACTTGATCTCCAACCTGAAAAACAACTTGTTTCCTTCCTTTGTTGGCGTGTTTGACATATAACTTAGTCTTTTCTTCTATGTTCTTTCGAGCACTTTCATGAATCTGCTGTATCAACTCTGCCTTTTTCTTTCCATCAATGCTTGCTCTATCACTCAAAGGTAAAGGCATTAGATCTAAAGGAGAAATAGGATTGAAACCATACACGATTTGAAAAGGCGAGTACTTAGAAGCAGAGTGAACAGAGTGATTGTAAGCAAATTCTATGTGAGGTAAACAATCCTCCCAACTCTTTAAATTTTTCTTAATCAAGGCACGCAGCAAGGTTCCTAAGGTTCTATTAACTACTTCAGTCTGACCATCAGTCTGTGGATGACAAGTAGTAGAAAACAACAATTTAGTACCTAACTTAGACCAAAGTGTCTTCCAAAAGAAACTAAGAAACTTGGTATCACGATCAGAAACTATGGTCTTAGGCATGCCATGCAAACGTACAACTTCTTTGAAAAACAGATTAGCTACATGTAATGCATCATCAGTCTTGTTGCAAGCAATGAAATGAGCCATTTTCGAGAACCTATCAACTACAACAAAGATAGAGTCCTTTCCTGTTCTAGTCCTAGGCAAACCCATAACAAAATCCATTGAAATATCATTCCAAGGATGCATAGGAATAGGGAGAGGGGTATACAAACCATTCGGTTGTACTTTAGACTTAGCTTGTTTGCATGTAGGACAACGGCCACATATTCGCTCAACGTCTCTTTTCATGTGAGGCCAATGGAAATGATCTTTCATGACTTCTAACGTCTTGGCTATTCCGAAATGCCCCATAAGCCCACCTCCGTGTGCTTCCCTGACAAATAAATCTCGAAGAGAGCAGTTAGGAATACACAAACGGTTCTCATAGAAGAGATACCCGTCTTGTTGATAGTAACGACCAGAAGCAAACTTATCACATGCTTTAAAAATTTCTTGAAAATCAGGATCAGCAACATACATTTCTTTAATTTGTTCAAACCCTAAAAGCTTAGCAGAAAGAGTAGATAGAAGAACGTACCTCCGAGACAATGCGTCGGCTACAACATTGTCTTTACCTTTCTTATATTTGATGACATAGGGAAAGGTTTCAATGAACTCGACCCACCTCGCGTGTCTTTTGTTAAGTTTTTGTTGACCTTTGAGGTGTTTGAGAGATTCATGGTCCGTGTGTATGACAAATTCTTTTGGCCACAAGTAATGTTGCCAAGTCTGTAATGCCCGAACAAGAGCATACAACTCTTTGTCATATGTAAGGTAATTCAGCGTGGCTCCACCAAGCTTTTCGCTGAAATAGGCAATTGGTCTCCTTTCTTGCATAAGCACGGCCCCAATACCTACACCAGAAGCGTCACACTCAATTTCAAAGGTTTTAACATAATCAGGTAAAGCTAATACTGGAGCATGAATAAGCTTCTCTTTAAGGCATTGAAACGCTTCTTCTTGAGCTTGTTCCCATTTGAACCCCACACTCTTCTTGATTACTTCGGTTAAAGGCGCGGCTATAGTACTGAAATCTTTTACGAAACGTCGGTAAAACCCAGCTAGACCATGAAAGCTTCGGACCTCTCCAATGGTTTTAGGACTTGGCCATTCTTTGATCGCCTTAACCTTTTCTTCGTCTAACTTCACACCTTCTGTACTTACAACAAAACCTAAGAACACAATGTTATCCGTACAAAAAGTACACTTTTTAAAATTAGCATAAAGCTTTTCTTGCCTAAGCACTTCTAAAACAAGCTTAATATGCTTAACATGCTCTTCTAAGTTCTTAGAGTATATCAGAATGTCATCAAAGTATACGACCACATACTCTCCTATATATGCCATAAGAACATGATTCATAAGCCTCATAAACGTACTAGGAGCATTAGTTAACCCAAATGGCATTACGAGCCACTCATACAGCCCTTGTTTTGTTTTAAAGGCTGTTTTCCACTCATCCCCTTCTTTCATCCTAATTTGATGATAACCACTTTTTAAATCTACCTTAGAGAAAATGTTAGAACCACATAACTCATCTAACATATCATCAAGTCTAGGAATGGGATGGCGATACTTTACAGTGATGTTATTGATGGCTCGGCAGTCTACACACATGCGCCAGCTCCCATCTTTCTTTGGAACCAACAAAACAGGAACGGCACAAGGACTCATACTCTCACGAATATGTCCCTTAGCCATTAGATCATTGACTTGTTGTTGTAGCTCCTTTGTTTCCACCGGATTAGTTCTATAAGCAGGGCGGTTTGGTAGAGAAGCTCCGGGAACAAAGTCTATTTGATGTTCTATGCCTCGGATGGGTGGCAATTCCTTTGGTGATTCCTCTGGAAAAACATCACTAAATTCTTGCAAAAGTTGGTTCATTTCACTCGGCAGCACCGGTGTGATGTTAGTCAAACTCGTTAGTGCTTCCTTATAAACAAATAAAACCATAGAGTGATTTGAGAGAAATGACTTTTTAACCTGACTGGCCTTAGCATAGAAGCTCGAATGTTTTGGCTTCTTTGAGTCTTTCTTTTGATCAAGATACACTTCTTGAGGGGTCATGGGAATCAGAGTTGTTTTCTTGCCTTTGTACTCAAACGAGTGACGGTTAGAGAAACCATCATGTGTCACTCTCCTATCTGATTGCCACGGTCTTCCTAGAAGTATATGGCTGGCCTCCATTGGTAGAACATCACATAAAACCTCGTCTTCATACCGACCAATAGTAATAGGAACGACCACTTGGCTACTAACGTTTAGCTCTCCACTGTTATTGAGCCACTGTAGCTTATAAGGGTTTGGATGCTTTGACGTCGTTAGACCAAGCTTCTTAACCATTGTGTCACTAGCGACGTTGGTGCAACTTCCTCCGTCGATGATAAGACTACACACCTTTCCTAGAACATGGCATCGAGTGTGAAAGAGATTCTCTCGTTGCTCTTGCTCCGGGGCCTTAGTTTGTACGCTTAAAGTTCTTCTTGCTACCAACAAATCACCTCTGACTGGTGGAAGAATGTCTTCCTCACATGTTTCTTCTGGACACTCATCTTCGGACTCAAATTCGCCGTTATCAAGGAGAATCATCACACGCTTGTTGGTACACTCATTGGCGTAATGACCTCTTCCGTGACACTTAAAACACTTGACGTCTCGTGTCCTTGTCAACCCCTCTATAGTCTTTCCTTTGTGGACCGTGGGTGGCTTTGTTTCGGCTTTCGGAGCTATAAACGGTTTACTTTCCCTCGGGTAGCTACTCTTATCCTCTCTTGAGTAACTAGCCCGGTTATAAGTTGTTCCGGTTCCTTGACTTAGCCGTGAGGGACCTTTTCTCTTGATCTACTGCTCGAATAGGATGGCTTTGTGTAACATATCTTCTAGTTCCACGTAGTGCTGAGTTTCCACACGATCTTGTATCTCACGGTTTAAACCTCCGAGAAAACGTGCCATCGTAGTGTTGGAATTGTTTGCGGAAGTTTACAATAAAAGAGAGAAAGGAATGAAGAACATGAAGAACAAGAGAAAGTGGTTTAAGGAGGATTATTATTCCTTAAGTTAACAACTACAAATGTTGATAAGGGTCTATTTATAGATATAGACCTTGTGTATAACAGCTACAAGGGAAAGGGACACAAAGAATAAACAATTGGTGATGGTCCTCACGGTGAGAGTGACAGCTCCTAGGGATCCCCAACGTTCATAAGCTTAAACCAGACATGTGATCTTATCTTCCTTGCTTCCTTAGACATGTGACCGTTGGTGTTTATTGACTAAGGCATGTATTCTTCTTGTATTTGACCGTTGCTTCCTTGTACACCACTCTTGCCTTCTTAGTGTAAAACCCTTCCTTGTATGCCACGATTCTCATCTGTACGGAGACTTCCTCTAGACTGATCATTTTGACACTCCCCCTCAAGCTTTAACCATGGTGAGTGGTAGAGCTTGGAGCCATGAATGATCACCTCATTAAAAACCTCAATGCAGAAAACCTCATGGGACAAAACTACATTGAGGGAAAAAGAGCATGATCTCCATGGCTAGGTGAGCTCAAACTGAGATATCAACGAGTCCCATCCTAGAGTGGATGAACTCGCTTGTCTTCTGGTTGACTGCCTTGGTGAAGATGTCAGCTAGCTGATCTGAACTCTTGGTATAGCATGGAAGAATGACTCCAAGTTGCACTTGCTCCCTGACTTTATGACAATCCACCTCTATATGCTTGGTCCTTTCATGGAAGACCGAGTTTGATGCTATATGCATAGCCGCCTGATTATCGCAATGCATTGTGATCGGTGTGCTTGTCTCTCGCCCGAGGTCTTATCAAACAAGGAGGAGGTAGCATCCGTACAAGTCCGTACACCTAGGGAACAGAGGCACTCAAGCTTGATCATCAAGTAAGCTTGACATACAAGCTAGGTCTCCAACGGTCACTTAGATGCTCGGTTCTAGGCTTACTACTCCAACGGTCATGATTTAATAAGCAACAAGAGGATAAGGTCACATGTTTGCTTAAGGAGACAACCGTTGATGACAAGTCACTTTCGCTTCCTTGGAGACCATCCCTTTGTTTATTCTTATTGTCTTTGTCTTATTGATTCAAGTTGTAACCAAGGCGAGTCTATATATAGACTATTGCCCACATTTGTAACATTTCAACTTAACGAAATATACTCTCCTTAATTCTATTCTCACATTCTCTCCTGTTCTTCACTTGTTCTTCATCATTTTACTTAAACATTCCGCAAATATTCTAACATGGTATCAGAGCGAGTTATGTAGATCTTTGGATCACAAACTCTGATTCTCATCCTCTCTCATTTTACATCTTCTTTATTCGCTATCTCTCTCTCTCTCTCAACTCCAGAAAATTCTCAGAAACTTTACCCAACGGTCCATAGCCACTAATCACCCTCTTTATACTCTTAAATCACTCCTAAAACTCTCTACACCACCTAAACTCATTCTCAATCCACCATACTCTCATTCGCTTACTCTTCTCTTTCCTCAAATCTCTTTCTCAAAACCATTGACCAACGGTCCATACCTTTGCCCATAGGTCCATAGAACCAAATTCATGGCCATGGACAACAACAAGCCATTGGCTTTACCAGTTACACTCAAAGGAGTGAACTATCTACTGTGGTCAAGAACCACAAGAGCCGCCTTGTGTGGAAGAGGTCTCTGGAGTCATGTCTCAAGTGACGCCCCCATAGCAGCACCACCAGCTGCGGGAGCAGCCATTGTCCCAGCCGAAGAGACCCAATGGTACAGGGAAGACCAGACCATCCTTGCTTTGTTACAAAGCTCCCTAAGCAACGAAATCTTGGAGGCATACTCCTACTGTGAAACCGCCAAGGAGCTGTGGGGGACTTTGAAGCAAGTATTCGGCAATGTCTCTAATCTAAGCCGTGTGTTTGAAGTCAAAAAGGCTATCAACGATCTAAGGCAAGAAGATATGGAGTTCACCAAGCACTTTGGAAAATTCAGAGCACTATGGGCTGAGCTGGAAATGCTAAGGCCAAGTACCGTGGATCCACAAGTCTTGAATGAAAGAAGGGAGCAAGACAAGGTCTTTGGACTGCTTTTGACTCTCAGCTCAACCTACAATGATCTCATCAAACACCTTCTAAGAGCTGAAAGGCTACCAACGCTTGAAGAAGTCTGTTCTCAAGTCCAAAATGAGCAAGGATCACTCGGCTTATTTGGAGGAAAAGGAGAGCTGATTTCAGCCAACAAAGGAGCCTACAAGTTTGATGAGAAGAGAAACTCGTTTTGTGATCATTGCAAGAGAAAGGGGCACACCAAAGAAATCTGCTGGAGTCTCCATCCACACCTTAAACCAAAATGGAAGGAGGGAAAGGCTAGGTGTGCTTCAGAAGAAGCTGCTCACAAAGGCGAAAGCTCTAAGACGATCCCTGGAGAAGATGGAGCAGCCAACTCATCCCAATTCGTGACAAAATCGGACTTAGATGCCTTGATCAAGGCGTTTAAGGAGTCTGGTAACACTCTTGGTACCTCATTTCATGTGATTCAAAATATGGGAAATTCTTACAGCTCTTTACATACACTTAAGAATAAGCCATTAATAGTTGATTCAGGAGCTTCTCATCACATGATTAGTGATTTAAGCTTAATTAGCAACATAAAACCAACTATAGGAAATGTTGAGATTGCTAATGGGGAAAAGGTGCCAATTAAGGGAATAGGAGAACTAAAGCTCTTTGAGAGATCTTCTAAAGCGTTTTATATGCCTACCTTTACATCTAATTTATTATCAGTAAAGAAAGCTACAACTGATCTAAACTGTATTGCTATCTTTGGACCTAATGAAGTGTGTTTTCAGGATATTAAGACCAGCAAAACGCTTGGGAAAGGGACTAACAAAGATGATCTCTATGTTCTTGAAGACACTAAGCTCTTAGATCCTACCTTTGCTTCTTCTAATAATGTTGTAGCTTGTGCTAATAATGCGATTTGGCATGCTAGATTAGGTCACCCTCATGCTCGTGCATTGAGTCTTCTATTACCTAGAGTAGTGTTTAAGAATGATGATTGTGAGGCTTGTATCTTAGGAAAACATTGTAGAACTGTCTTTTCTAAGTCTTCTACTATTTATGAAAAATGCTTTGATTTAGTTCATTCTGACGTTTGGACATCTCCATGTGAGTCTAGAGATCAAAACAAGTATTTTGTTACCTTCATAGATGAAAAATCTAAGTATACTTGGTTAACTCTTCTTCCATCAAAAGATAGAGTCTTTGAGGCATTTAGGAATTTTCAAACTCACATAATTAACCATTTTAATGCCAAGATTAAGATTTTCAGATCAGATAATGGAGGAGAATACACCAGTAACTTATTCAAAGAATACCTTACCTCACAAGGCATCATTCACCAAACAAGCTGCCCTTACACGCCCCAACAAAATGGTGTAGCTGAAAGGAAGAATAGACACTTAATGGAGGTGGCCAGATCCATGATGTTTCAAAGCAATGTACCAAAACAGTTTTGGGGAGATGCTGTACTTACGGCTTGCTACTTGATCAACCGAATACCAACCAAAGTTCTCAATGACTCATCACCGTATGAGGTACTCAACTCAACTAAACCCTCTCTTGATCACTTACGAGTGTTTGGGTGTGTTTGTTTTGCCTTAATTCCAGGAGAGCTTAGAACAAAGCTTGATGTCAAGAGCACTAGGTGTATGTTTGTTGGCTACTCTACCACTCAAAAGGGGTACAAATGCTACAATCCCACTACACGACGGGTTATAATCTCTAGAGATGTGAAGTTTTTGGAATCAGAAAGCTTCTATGCCAAACAGTCATGGGAAGACTTGCAAGACATCTCCAAGTCCACATCAGATAGTGCTACTAACCTCCGGCTACTCCTAGACCATCTTGGTGTCACTACAAATACTGGAACCCCTACGGTTGATCATGAGGGGGAGAATGGTGAAACTAGTGATCCACCAGCTGAGCACACAGACTCGGAGACCCAAGACAATGCACATGATCAACCTCCGGAGCAAGCAGTAGCACCCACACGGTCCGTAACTCATCAAGCACCAACTCCTCTTGAAGATAGCTACAAAGTGGACCGAAAGGGGGAGCTAGAAGATGAACCCTTTGAAGATATCACACAATATCGCAGGATGGTGGGTAAGCTAATCTATCTTACCATAACTAGACCTGACTTGTGTTTTGCTGTGAATCAGGTTAGTCAACACATGAAAGCTCCAAATTCATATCACTGGAGCATGGTCAAGCGCATTCTCAGCTATGTTCAAGGAACAATCAGTCATGGCATTTGGATGGGTTGCAACGGAAGCTCAGAGATTGTGGGATATTGCGATGCAGACTGGGCAGGAGACCGTGTAGATAGAAGATCAACCACTGGCTATTGCACGTTCGTTGGTGGGAATCTAGTTACTTGGAAGAGCAAGAAGCAAAATGTAGTTGCATGTTCTAGCGCTGAAGCTGAGTACCGGGCCATGAGGAGGTTAACAACCGAGCTAATGTGGCTAAGGAACCTCCTTAAAGACCTAGGATGTGAGACAAGCACACCAATCACCATGCACTGTGACAACCAAGCGGCTATACACATTGCATCAAACTCGGTCTTCCATGAAAGAACCAAGCATATTGAGGTTGATTGTCACAAGGTCAGGGAGCAAGTCCAGCTTGGAGTCATCCTGCCATGCTACACAAAGAGTTCAGACCAACTAGCCGATATCTTCACCAAGGCAACAAGTCGGAAGATCAACGAGTTCATCCACTCCAAGATGGGGCTCATTGACATCTCAGCTTGAGCTCACCTAGCCGTGGAGATCACACTCTTTTTCCCTCAATGTAGTTTTGTCCCATGAGGTTTTCTACATTGAGGTTTTTAATGAGGTGATCCTTCATGGCTCCAAGCTCTAACCACTCACCACGGTTAAAGCTTGAGGGGGAGTATCAAACAAGGAGGAGGTAGCATCCGTACAAGTCCGTACACCTAGGGAACCGAGCCACTCAAGCTTGATCATCAAGTAAGCTTGACATACAAGCTAGGTCTCCAACGGTCACTTAGATGCTCGGTTCTAGGCTTACTACTCCAACGGTCATGATTTAATAAGCAACAAGAGGATAAGGTCACATGTTTGCTTAAGGAGACAACCGTTGATGACAAGTCACTTTCGCTTCCTTGGAGACCATCCCTTTGTTTATTCTTATTGTCTTTGTCTTATTGATTCAAGTTGTAACCAAGGCGAGTCTATATATAGACTATTGCCCACATTTGTAACATTTCAACTTAAGGAAATATACTCTCCTTAATTCTATTCTCACATTCTCTCCTGTTCTTCACTTGTTCTTCATCATTTTACTTAAACATTACGCAAATATTCTAACAGGTCTTTGAGGAGGTTCCTTAGCCACATTAGCTCGGTTGTTAGCCTTCTCATAGCTCGGTACTCAGCTTCAGCACTAGAGCATGCTACCACATTTTGCTTCTTGCTCTTCCAAGTGACTAGATTCCCTCCAATGAATGTGCAATAGCCAGTAGTGGATTTTCTGTCTACACGGTCTCCTGCCCAGTCTGCATCACAGTATCCCACTAACTCTGAGCTTCCATTGCACCCCATCCAAATGCCATGACCAATCGTTCCTTGAACATAGCTAAGAATGCGCTTGACCATGCTCCAATGATACACCTTTGGAGCTTTCATGTATTGGCTAACCTGATTCACAGCAAAACACAAGTCAGGTCTAGTTATGGTAAGATAGATTAGCTTACCAACCATCCTGCGATATTGTGTGATATCTTCAAAGGGTTCATCCTCTAGCTCCCCCTTTCGGTCCACTTTGTAGCTATCTTCAAGAGGAGTTTTAGCTAATTTATCTCCAAGGTTTCCTGTTTCACTCAACATATCAAGCATATATTTTCTTTGTGAGAGAAACAGGCCTTCTTTAGATCTACAAACTTCAATACCTAAGAAGTATTTTAGTTCGCCTAGATCTTTAATATCAAAAACAGTCTTTAAATAGTCTTTAGTAGCTTGAATGTTTACCTTGTCATTCCCAGAGATGATTATATCATCTACATAAATGAGAATGACTACTATACCTTCTTGGCTGGTGAGAGTGAATAAGGTGTGATCAGCTTCTGAGCGGCTAAATCCCCTATCAAACAGAACTCTACTTAGCCGGTGGTACCAAGCTCTTGGTGATTGCTTAAGACCGTATATAGCCTTTCTCAGCCTTAACACTTTGCCACGAGTGATGTCCTCTTCCACTCCTGGTGGTGGAGTCATATAGACTTCCTCTTCGAGCTCTCCTTGCAGGAATGCATTCTTCACATCCATTTGCCAAAGATCCCATTCTAGATTTACTGCAAGTGAGATGACTACTCTAACCGTGTGAAGCTTAGCCACTGGTGCAAAGGTGTCTTCATAGTCTTCTCCATAGGTCTGACTGAAGCCCCTAGCAACTAGCCGAGCCTTATACCTTTCTATTTCCCCATTGCTTTTGTATTTGATAGTGAAGACCCATCTTGAGCTCACGGTTTTCTTCCCTTTAGGCAATGTAGCCTCATCCCAAGTGTGATTCTTTTCCATAGCACCCCTTTCCTCACTGATTGCATTCCGCCATACCTCATACTTTACTGCTTCTTCGTAAGATCTAGGTACCTGACCTTGTTCCAATGCTACTAGGAAGGCTTGGTGCTCCTTTGGAAACTGAGCGAAAGAGCAAGTTACTTGAGTAGGATGAGCTACTGCATTGCCGTTGTAGTACACTCTGGTGTTAACCCAATTTGATGGATCCTGCCTTTCCCTTGTGCTTCTCCTTAGGGCTGCTGGAGCAGGAGCTGCTTGTTGTTCCACTTGTTGTTGTAGGCGCTCTAAGCGTTGACTTCTTCTTAGCGGTACAACGTGAGGAGAGGATCTAGGGTGTTCCGGAGACTGAACTGGTGTGGGGCTTTCCAAGTTTGCTTCTGCTTCTGCTTGATCATGAGCATTATCTTGGGTCCCCAAGTTTGCTTGTTCCTCATTTCCCCCCTCAGGATCAACAGCAGGAGCACTAGTAGGTGTTGTGACCCCAAGGTGGTCTAGGATGAGCCGTAAGCTAGCTGCCCTATCGGAGGTAGAGGTAGATAGCCCTTGTAGGTCCTCCCACGGTTGTTTGGCATAGAAGCTTTCTGACTCTAAGAACTTGACATCACGAGAGACTATGACCCGGCGTGTATCATGGTTGTAGCATTTGTACCCCTTTTGGGTAGTGGAGTAGCCAATGAACATACATCTCATGCTTTTAGCTTCCAGTTTTGTTCTATGATCCCCTGGAATAAAGGCGAAACACACACAACCAAACACTCATAAGTGATCAAGAGAGGGTTTAGTTGAGTTGAGTACCTCATAGGGTGAGGAGTCATGGAGAACTTTGGTAGGGATTCGGTTGATCAAGTAGCAAGCTGTAAGAACAGCATCGCCCCAAAACCGCTTTGGTACATTATGTTGAAACATCATGGATCTCGCCACCTCCATTAGATGTCTGTTTTTCCTCTCAGCTACACCATTCTGTTGAGGCGTGTAAGGGCAGCTAGTTTGATGAATGATTCCATGTGAGGTGAGATGTTCTCTGAAAACATTGCTTGTGTATTCGCCTCCATTATCTGATCTAAAGATCTTAATCTTGGCATTAAAAATGGTTAGTGATATGATTTTGAAAATTTTTAAATGCCTCAAAGACTCTATCCTTGGATGGAAGGAGAGTTACCCAAGTATACTTAGATTTTTCATCTATAAAAGTGACAAAGTATTTGTTTTGATCTCTAGATTCACATGGTGATGACCAAACATCTGAATGCACTAAATCAAAACATTTTTCATAGATAGTAGATGACATGGGAAACACAGTCCTACAATGTTTTCCTAAGATACAAGCCTCACATTCATCATTTTTAAAACTAACTTTAGGTAATAAAAGACTCAATGCACGAGCATGAGGATGACCTAATCTAGCATGCCAAATTGCATTATTAGCAGAAGCTACAACATTATTAGAAGATAAAAACTTAGTGTCTTCAAGAACATAGAGATCATCCTTAGTAGTCCCTTTTCCAAGCATTCTGTTGGTTTTAATATCCTGAAAACACACATCATTAGGTCCAAATATAGCAATACAATCTAAATCAGTTGTAGCTTTCTTAACATATAACAAATTAGAGGTAAAGGTTGGCATATAAAACGCTTTAGATGATCTATCAAAGAGTTTTAAATCTCCTATGCCTTTAATAGGCACCTTTTCTCCATTAGCAATCTCAACATTTCCTACAGTTGGCTTTAGGTTACTAATCAGATTTAAGTCACTAATCATATGATGTGAAGCGCCTGAATCTACAATCAATGGTTTAGTCCTAAGAGTATATGAAGAGCTATAAGAGTTACCATAGTGCTTCATTACATGAAAGGAGGTACCAAGAGTGTTACCAGATTCCTTAAGCGCTTTGATCAGTGCATCTAGGTCTGATTTTGTCACGAATTGAGAGGAGTTAGCTGCTCCTTCTTCTCCAGCGGTTGTCTTAGATGATTCGCCCTTATGAGTGGTGTTCTCGGCGGCATAGCTAGCCTTCCCTTCCTTCCACTTGCTAGGCTTGAGATGTGGGTGAAGGATCCAGCACTTGTCTTTAACATGCCCCTTTTTCTTACAATGCTCGCAGAATGAGCTCCTCCTTTCTTCAAACTGGTAAGCGTCCTTGTTGGCTGAGACAAGTTCCCCCTTTCCTCCAAATAAGCCGAGTGATCCTTGCTCCTTTTGGATTTGAGAACACACTTCTTCAAGGGTTGGCAACCATTCTGCTCTAAGGAGGTGCTTGATGAGGTCATTGTAAGTTGAGCTGAGGGTCATGAGCAGGCCAAAGACTTTGTCTTGCTCTCTTCTGTCGTTCAGGACTTGAGGGTCAACTGTGCTTGGCCTTAGCATTTCCAGTTCTGCCCATAGTGCTCTGAATCTTCCAAAATGCTTAGTAAACTCCATATCTTCTTGCCTTAGCTCATTGATAGCCTTCTTGACTTCAAATACACGGCTGAGATTGGAGATGTTGCCGAATACTTGCTTCAGAGTCTCCCATAGCTCTTTGGCGGTTTCACAGTATGAGTAAGCCTCCAAGATTTCATTGCTAAGGGAGCTTTGTAGGAGAGCAAGAACGGTCTGATCTTCCTTGTACCATTGGGTCTCTTCGGCTGGGACAATGACGGCTCCGGCGGCTGGTGGTGCTGCTCTAGGAGCATCGCTTGACACATGACTCCAAAGACCTCTTCCACACAAGGCGGTTCTTGTGGTTCTTGACCACAGCAAGTAGTTAACCCCTTTGAGGGTCACTGGTAACGCCAATGGCTTGTTGTTCTCCAAGGCCATGTTTTAGATACTATGGACCGTTGGGCAAAGCAAAGAACCGTTGGGTAAACGGTTTTAGATGGTAAGTTATAGGTGATTAGAAGGTGAGCGAATGAGAGTATGGTGGAATGAGAGTGTTTTAGGTGGTTTAGAGGGTGTTTAGGAGTGATTTAAAGTAAAAGAAGAATGATTAAGGGTTATGGACCGTTGGGTAAAGATTAAGAATTTTCTGGAGTTTTAAGAGAGTAATAACGAAGAGATGAAATCGAGAGAAGGGTGATGAGAATCAAAAGGTTGTAGTCCAAAGATCTACAAACCACTCTGATACCATGTTGGAATTGTTTGCGGAAGTTTACAATAAAAGAGAGAAAGGAATGAAGAACATGAAGAACAAGAGAAAGTGGTTTAAGGAAGATTATTATTCCTTAAGTTAACAACTACAAATGTTGATAAGGGTCTATTTATAGATATAGACCTTGTGTATAACGGCTACAAGGGAAAGGGACACAAAGAATAAACAATTGGTGATGGTCCTCACGGTGAGAGTGACAGCTCCTAGGGATCCCCAACGTTCATAAGCTTAAACCAGACATGTGATCTTATCTTCCTTGCTTCCTTAGACATGTGACCGTTGGTGTTTATTGACTAAGGAATGTATTCTTCTTGTATTTGACCGTTGCTTCCTTGTACACCACTCTTGCCTTCTTAGTGTAAAACCCTTCATTGTATGCCACGATTCTCATCTGTACGGACACTTCCTCTAGACTGATCATTTTGACACGTAGCTTCTCTGTCTTCTACTATATCAGCTCGAATCATCAAAGTTTCCATCTCCTGATAGTATTCCTCAACCGAGCGGTTACCTTGTGCGAGCATTCTGAGTTGTTGATGTAGTTCACGGTGGTAATGACTCGGCACAAACCTCTTCCTCATCAGGCTTCTCAACTCGTTCCAAGTTTCCACCGGATACTCACGGTTTCTTCTTCTGGTAGTAACTATCTGATCCCACCAACTGAGGGCATAGTCGTAGAATTCAGTCGCAGCAATCTTCACCCTATTGATCTCGGTACAATGCTGAGCATCAAACACAAGCTCGATCTTCTTTTCCCATTCTAAGTAGGCAGCTGGATCGTTCTTCCCATGAAACGACGGTATCTTAAGTTTAATGCCTCCAAGCAGATCTTGTATACATCCTCTATCGTGCCTTTCTCGTCTAGGTCTTTGCTGACGACCTTGAGAGGACCCGCTCTTGTGATGGTAGTAAGAATCAGTTGAATCGCCACTAGAATGTCCGGATGAAACATGATCGCGCTGGTTTCTTCTTCTAGGGGGTGACTGATTTGATCCGTTTTCTGCTTGATTTAGGTTTTGCTCATGGCGGAAGGCTTCAAATCGATCGTTGAGAAGCTTGTCAAAACGAGCAGTCATGGCTTCGACCCATAGTTTGTTATTGACGTTGTTGATATTTTCTTCTTCTTCTGGATTCGCCATGGTACCTGAAACGTTTAAACAATTTCTCACAGTAAAACAATCCTATGATGATTGGTTTTAGAAATGGATCATAGATTCATACGATGCAAAACAAGCAAAACAAAGATCTAACACCCTAGAACAAAAGATCCGTGCAACACAAGAATTTTAATCGACAAAGATATTGAAAAGTGATATCAATAAGATCTAAACTTTCAAAGTGGCTCTGATACCACTTAATATGATTACCCTTATTATTCGACACTTTGAAAGCTAGACTAACACAAAGGATGTTATATGAATGATGATCAACTGGAATGAACAATATGAGCAAGGGACGACAAAGATCAAGGATAACAACGGAAAAATGCTGTTGATGAATGACTAATGGGAATGAGTGAATGGGAGAACTTAACACGGATGAGATGAAGTAGTAGAATGGAGCGTTTGGTCACACTAAGGCTGCGGAGGGTCCTTAGATTCACCGTGGATCGAATGGTCACACAAAGGGAATGAGAGAACCTTTGATTTACCGGATCTATCGTTTCAGAGAGTTTGAGAAAAAAAGGATAGATAGATTAAAATGCAAGTTCAGAGACAATATATAAAGAGATAGAACTCGGTACAAGCACCAAGAACATCTCGAAACAAAGCAAAGAAATGAATAAGGGGAGCGTCTAGTTTGAATAACAAAGGAAGAACTCTTAAACTACTTAGGTGAAACGGTTGTTGCTTAGAACTTGTCTTGGACTAGCAAATGGGCTAACGATGGGTATACTTGCCTCGTTAAAAACCTCTCTTGCAAAACCCAAAGGGACAAAAACAAGATGAGGGAAAAAGAGCACAAGTATAGCCCATTCCCGATTTACTAGCCGTGGGTTTGAATCAAAACCAAAGTGGTTTGATAAGTATGACTTTGATCTTCTTGATTCTCCGAGTGGTTAAGTAACGAATGCACTTGTTCTTGTAGTGCTTTGGCTCTTAAACGTGTCATTGGACCTTGGGGAAAGTATAGAGCTTCTTCGGCTACATGATCTCCCTTATCTTCTTCTCCATGGTCTTCCTTAATTTCAAGTTCCAAGTCTTTAGCCTTGTCCAAGATCATATCAATTACTTTTATCTCATTCCCTAGAAGATATCCCAAATGAAGATCTGTAACTGGTCGACTTGCCGAAAATGGGGAAAACGGATATATGATGAATCATACAATGAAAATGGAGTAAAGAGGCTTAAAATAGTCATCTGGGACTCATAATAGTACAAGGAGAAGCCTATATTACTTGTATCTCATTCCCTAGAAGATATCCATATTGAAGATCCGAAACTGGTCTACTTGCCGAAAATTGGGAAAACGAACTTCTGATGAATCATACAAAAAAAATGGAGTAAACAGGCTTGAAATAGTCATATGGGAGTCTTAATATTACAAGGAGAAGCCTCTATTTCTTGGATCTAATTCTGTAGAAGAGATCCCAAATCAAGATCTGAAACTGTTTTACTAGCCAAAAATGGAGAAAACGGACTTCTTATGAATCATATAAAGAAAATGGAGAAAATCGGCTTGAAATAGTCATATGGGATTCATAATAGTACAATTAGAAGCCTCTACTACTTGTATCTCATTCCCTAGAAGAGATCCCAAATGAAGATCTAAAACTTGTCTACTTGCCGAAAATGGGGAAAACGGATTTCTGATGAATCATACAAATAAAATGGAGTAACTAGGCTTGAAATAGTCATCTGGGACTCATAAAAGTACAAGGAGAAGCCTCTATTACTTGTAACTCATTCTGTAGAAGAGATCCCAAATCAAGATCCGAAACTGGTCTACTAGCCGAAAATGGGGAAAACGGACTTTTGATGAATCATACAAATAAAATGGTGTAAATAGAATTGAAATTGTCATCTGGGACACATAAGAGTACAAGGAGAAGCCTCTATTACTTGTATCTCATTCCGTAGAAGAGATCCCAAATCAAGATGCGAAACTGGTCTACTAGCCAAAAATAGAGAAAACGGACTTCTTATGAATCATACAAAGAAAATGTAGTAAATAGGCTTGAAATAGTGTATCTGGGACTCATAATAGTACAAAGAGAAGCCTCTATTACTTGTATCTCATTCCCTAGAAAATATCCCAATTGAAGATTCGAAACTGGTCTACTTGCCGAAAATGGGGAAAACGGACTTCTGATAAATCATACAAAGAAAAAGGTGTAAATCGGCTTGAAATAGTCATCTGGGACTCATATTAGTACAAGGAGAAGCCTCAATTACTTGTATCTTATTCCCTAGAAGATATCCCAAATAAAGATCTGAAACTGGTCTACTTGCCGAAAATGGGGAAAACGGATATATGATGAATCATGCAATGAAAATGGAGTAAATAGGCTTAAAATAGTCATCTGGGACTCATAATAGTACAAGGAGAAGCCTATATTACTTGTATCTCATTCCCTAGAAGATATCCATATTTAAGATCTGAAACTGGTCTACTTGCCGAAAATTGGGAAAACGAACTTCTGATGAATCATACAAAAAAAAAATGGAGTAAACAGGCTTGAAATAGTCATCTGGGAGTCATAATAGTACAAGGAGAGCCTCTATTCCTTGGATCTAATTCTGTAGAAGAGATCCCAAATCAAGATCCGAAACTGGTCTACTAGCAGAAAATAGGGATAACAGACGTCTGATGAATCATACAAAGAAAATGGAGTAAATAGGCTTGAAATAGTCATCTGTGACTCATAATAGTTCAAGGAGATGCCTCTATTACTTGTATCTCATTCTGTAGAAGATATCCCAAATAAAGATCCGAAACTGATCTACTAGCCAAAAATAGGGAAAACGGACCTTTGATGAATCAAACAAATAAAATGGTGTAAATAGGCTTGAAATTATCATCTGCGACACATAATAGTACAAGGAGAAGCCTCTATTACTTGTATCTCATTCCGTAGAAGAGATCCCAAATCAAGATCCGAAACTGGTCTACTAGCCAAGAATGTAGAAAACGGACTTCTTATGAATCATACAAAGAAAATGAAGTAAATAGGCTTGACATAGTGTATCTTGGACTCATAATTGTACAAAGAGAAGCCTCTATTACTTGTATCTCATTCCCTAGAAAATATCCCAATTGAAGATCCGAAACTACTCTACTTGCGGAAAATGGGGAAAACGGACTTCTGATAAATCATACAAAAAAATGGAGTAAATAGGCTTGAAATAGTCATCTGAGACTCATAATAGTACAAGGCGAAGCCTCTATTACTTGTACCTCATTCCTTAGAAGATATCCATATTGAAGATCCGAAACAGGTATACTTGCCGAAAATGGGGAAAACGAACTTCTGATGAATCATACAAAGAAAATGGAATAAACAGGCTTGAAATAGTCATCTGGGACTCATAATAGTACAAGGAGAAGCCTCTATTCCTTGGATCTCATTCTGTAGAAGAGATCCCAAATCAAGATCCGAAACTGGTCTACTAACCGAAAATAGGGATAACAGACTTCTGATGAATCATACAAAAAAAATGGAGTAAATAGGCTTGAAATAATCATCTATGACTCATAATAGTTCAAGGAGAAGCCTCTATTACTTGTATCTCTTTCTGTAGAAGATATCCCAAATGAAGATCCAAAACTGGTCTACAAGCCGAAAATAGGGAAAACGGGCTTCTGATGAATCATACAAATAAAATGGAGTAACTAGGCTTGAAATAGTCATCTGGGACTCATAAAAGTACAAGGAGAAGCCTCTATTACTTCTAACTCATTCTGTAGAAGAGATCCCAAATCAAGATCCGAAACTGGTCTACTAACCGTAAATAGGGAAAACGGACTTCTGATGAATCATACAAAGAAAATAGAATAAATAGGCTTTAAATAGTCATCTAGGACTCAATATAGTTCAAGTAGAAGCCTCTATTACTTGTAATTCATTAGGTAGAAGAGATCCCAAATCAAGATCTAAAACTGGTCTACTAGCCGAAAATGGAGAAAACAGACTTCTGACGAATCATACAAAAAGGAGTAAATAGGCTTAAAATAGTCATCTGGGACTAATAATAGTACAAGTAGAAGCCTCTATTACTTGTATCTCATTCCCTAGCAGATATCCCGAATGAAGATCCGAAACTGGTCTATTTGCCGAAAGTTGGGAAAATGGACCTCTGATAAATCATACAAAGAAAATGGAGTAAATCGGCTTCAAATAGTCATATCGGACTCATAATAGTACAAGCAGAAACCTCTGTTATTTGTATCTCATTCCCTAGAAAATATCCCAAATGAAGATCTGTAACTGGTCGACTTGCCGAAAATAGGGAAAAACGGATTTCTGATGAATCATACAAAGAAAATGGGGTAACTATGCTTGAAATAGTCATCTGAGACTCATAATAGTACAAGGAGAAGCATGTATTACTTGTATCTCATTCTGTAGAAGAGATCCCAAATCAAGATCTGAAACTGGTCTATTAGCCGAAAATGGGGAAAAACGGACTTTTGATGAATCATACAAATAAAATGGTGTAAATAGGCTTGAAATTATCATCTGGGACACATAATAGTACAAGGAGAAACCTCTATTACTTGTATCTCATTACGTAGAGGAGATCCCAAATCAAGATCTGAAACTGTTTTACTAGCCAAAAATGGAGAAAACGGACTTCTTATAAATCATATAAAGAAAATGGAGAAAATCGGCTTGAAATAGTCATATGGGATTCATAATAGTACAATTAGAAGCCTCTACTACTTGTATCTCATTCCCTAGAGGAGATCCCAAATGAAGATCTAAAACTGGTCTACTTGCCGAAAATGGGGAAAACGGATTTCTGATGAATCATACAAAGAAAATGGAGTAAATAGGCTTGAAATAGCCATCTGGGACTCATAATAGTAAAAGGAGAAGCCTCTATTACTTGTATCTCATTCTGTAGAAGAGATCCCAAATCAAGATCCGAAACTGGTCTACTAGCCGAAAATAGGGATAACAGACTTCTGATGAATCATACAAAGAAAATGGAGTAAATAGGCTTGAAATAGTCATCTGTGACTCATAATAGTTCAAGGAGAAGCCTCTAATACTTGTATCTCATTCTGTAGAAGATATCCCAAATGAAGATCCCAAACTGGTCTACTAGCCGAAAATAGGGAAAACGGGCTTCTGATGAATCATACAAATAAAATGGAGTAACTAGATTTGAAATAGTCATCTGGGACTCATAAAAGTACAAGGAGAAGCCTCTATTACTTGTAACTCATTCTGTAGAAGAGATCCCAAATCAAGATCCGAAACTGGTCTACTAGTCGAAAATGGGGAAAACGGACTTTTGATGAATCATACAAATAAAATGGTGTAAATAGAATTGAAATTGTCATCTGGGACACATAAGAGTACAAGGAGAAGCCTCTATTACTTGTATCTCATTCCGTAGAAGAGATCCCAAATCAAGATCCAAAACTGGTCTACTAGCCAAAAATGGAGAAAACGGACTTCTTATGAATCATACAAAGAAAATGTAGTAAATAGGCTTGAAATAGTGTATCTGGGACTCATAATAGTACAAAGAGAAGCCTCTATTACTTGTATCTCATTCCCTAGAAAATATCCCAATTGAAGATTCGAAACTGGTCTACTTGCCGAAAATGGGGAAAACGGACTTCTGATAAATCATACAAAGAAAAAGGTGTAAATCGGCTTGAAATAGTCATCTGGGACTCATATTAGTACAAGGAGAAGCCTCAATTACTTGTATCTCATTCCCTAGAAGATATCCCAAATGAAGATCTGAAACTGGTCTACTTGCCGAAAATGGGGAAAACGGATATATGATGAATCATGCAATGAAAATGGAGTAAATAGGCTTAAAATAGTCATCTGGGACTCATAATAGTACAAGGAGAAGCCTATATTACTTGTATCTCATTCCCTAGAAGATATCCATATTGAAGATCCGAAACTGGTCTACTTGCCGAAAATTGGGAAAACGAACTTCTGATGAATCATACAAAAAAAATGGAGTAAACAGGCTTGAAATAGTCATCTGGGAGTCTTAATAGTACAAGGAGAAGCCTCTATTTCTTGGATCTAATTATGTAGAAGAGATCCCAAATCAAGATCCGAAACTGGTCTACTAGCCGAAAATAGGGATAACAGAATTCTGATGAATCATACAAAGAAAATGGAGTATATAGGCTTGAAATAGTCATCTGTGACTCATAATTGTTCAAGGAGATGCCTCTATTACTTGTATCTCATTCTGTAGAAGATATCCCAAATGAAGATCCGAAACTGATCTATTAGACGAAAATAGGGAAAACGGGCTTCTGACGAATCATACAAATTAAATGGAGTAAATAGGCTTGAAATTGTCATCTGGGAATTATAATAGTACAAGGAGAAGCCTCTATTACTTGTAACTCATTCTGTAGAAGAGATTCCAAATCAAGATCCGAAAATGGTCTACTAGCCGAAAATGGGAAAAATAGACTTTTGATGAATCATATAAATAAAATGGTGTAAATAGGCTTGAAATTGTCATCTCGGACACATAATAGTACAAGGAGAAGCCTCTATTACTTGTATCTCATTCCGTAGAAGAGATCCCAAATCAAGATCCAAAACTGGTCTACTAGCCAAAAATGGAGAAAACGGACTTCTTATGAATCATACAAAGAAAATGTAGTAAATAGGCTTGAAATAGTGTATCTTGGACTCATAATAGTACAAAGAGAAGCCTCTATTACTTGTATCTCATTCCCTAGAAAATATCCCAATTGCAGATTCGAAACTGGTCTACTTGCCGAAAATGGGAAAAAAGGACTTCTGTTAAATCATACAAAGAAAAAGGTGTAAATCGGCTTGAAATAGTCATCTGGGACTCATATTAGTACAAGGAGAAGCCTCAATTACTTGTATCTCATTCCCTAGAAGATATCCCAAATGAAGATCTGAAACTGGTCTACTTGCCGAAAATGGGGAAAACGGATTTCTGATGAATCATACAAAGAAAATGGAGTAAGTAGGCTTGAAATAGTCATCTGGGACTCATAATAGTACAAGGAGAAGCCTCTATTACTTGTATCTCATTCCTTAGAAGATATCCATATTGAAGATCCGAAACTGGTCTACTTGCCGGAAATGGAGAAAACGAACTTCTGATGAATCATACAAAGAAAATGGAGTAAACAGGCTTGAAATAGTCATCTGGGACTCATAAAAGTACAAGGAGAAGCTTCTATTCCTTGGATCTCATTATGTAGAAGAGATCCCAAATCAAGATCCGAAACTGATCTACTAGCCGAAAATAGGGATAACAGACTTCTAATGAATCATACAAAAAAAATGGAGTAAATAGGCTTGAAATAGTCATCTATGACTCATAATAGTTCAAGGAAAAGCCTTTATTACTTGTATCTCATTCTGTAGAAAATATCCCAAATGAAGATCCGAAACTGGTCTACTATCCGAAAATAGGGAAAACGGGCTTCTGATGAATCATACAAATAAAATGGAGTAACTAGGCTTGAAATCGTCATCTGGGACTCATAAAAGTACAAAGAGAAGCCTCTATTACTTCTAACTCATTCTGTAGAAGAGATCCCAAATCAAGATCCGAAACTGGTCTACTAACCGTAAATAGGGAAAACGGACTTCTGATGAATCATACAAAGAAAATGGAATAAATAGGCTTTAAATAGTCATCTAGGACTCAATATAGTTCAAGTAGAAGCCTCTATTACTTGTAATTCATTAGGTAGAAGAGATCCCAAATCAAGATCTAAAACTGGTCTACTAGCCGAAAATGGAGAAAACAGACTTCTGACGAATCATACAAAAAGGAGTAAATAGGCTTAAAATGGTCATCTGGGACTAATAATAGTACAAGTAGAAGCCTCTATTACTTGTATCTCATTCCCTAGCAGATATCCCGAATGAAGATCCGAAACTGGTCTATTTGCCGAAAGTTGAGAAAATGGACTTCTGATAAATCATACAAAGAAAATGGAGTAAATCGGCTTCAAATAGTCATATCGGACTCATAATAGTACAAGCAGAAGCCTCTGTTATTTGTATCTCATTCCATAGAAAACATCCCAAATGAAGATCTGTAACTGGTCGACTTGCCGAAAATAGGGAAAAACGGATTTCTGATGAATCTTACAAAGAAAATGGGGTAACTATGCTTGAAATAGTCATCTGAGACTCATAATAGTACAAGGAGAAGCATGTATTACTTGTATCTCATTCTGTAGAAGAGATCCCAAATCAAGATCTGAAACTGGTCTATTAGCCGAAAATGGGTAAAAACGGACTTTTGATGAATCATACAAATAAAATGGTGTAAATAGGCTTGAAATTATCATCTGGGACACATAATAGTACAAGGAGAAGCCTCTATTACTTGTATCTCATTACGTAGAAGAGATCCCAAATCAAGATCTGAAACTGTTTTACTAGCCAAAAATGGAGAAAACGGACTTCTTTTGAATCATATAAAGAAAATGGAGAAAATCGGCTTGAAATAGTCATATGGGATTCATAATAGTACAATTAGAAGCCTCTACTACTTGTATCTCATTCCCTAGAAGAGATCCCAAATGAAGATCTAAAACTGGTCTACTTGCCGAAAATGGGGAAAACGGATTTCTGATGAATCATACAAAGAAAATGTAGTAAATAGGCTTGAAATAGTGTATCTGGGACTCATAATAGTACAAAGAGAAGCCTCTATTACTTGTATCTCATTCCCTAGAAAATATCCCAATTGAAGATTCGAAACTGGTCTACTTGCCGAAAATGGGGAAAACGGACTTCTGATAAATCATACAAAGAAAAAGGTGTAAATCGGCTTGAAATAGTCATCTGGGACTCATATTAGTACAAGGAGAAGCCTCAATTACTTGTATCTCATTCCCTAGAAGATATCCCAAATGAAGATCTGAAACTGGTCTACTTGCCGAAAATGGGGAAAACGGATATATGATGAATCATGCAATGAAAATGGAGTAAATAGGCTTAAAATAGTCATCTGGGACTCATAATAGTACAAGGAGAAGCCTATATTACTTGTATCTTATTCCCTAGAAGATATCCATATTGAAGATCCGAAACTGATCTACTTGCCGAAAATTGGGAAAACGAACTTCTGATGAATCATACAAAAAAAATGGAGTAAACAGGCTTGAAATAGTCATCTGGGAGTCTTAATAGTACAAGGAGAAGCCTCTATTTCTTGGATCTAATTATGTAGAAGAGATCCCAAATCAAGATCCGAAACTGGTCTACTAGCCGAAAATAGGGATAACAGAATTCTGATGAATCATACAAAGAAAATGGAGTATATAGGCTTGAAATAGTCATCTGTGACTCATAATTGTTCAAGGAGATGCCTCTATTACTTGTATCTCATTCTGTAGAAGATATCCCAAATGAAGATCCGAAACTGATCTATTAGACGAAAATAGGGAAAACGGGCTTCTGACGAATCATACAAATTAAATGGAGTAAATAGGCTTGAAATTGTCATCTGGGAATTATAATAGTACAAGGAGAAGCCTCTATTACTTGTAACTCATTCTGTAGAAGAGATTCCAAATCAAGATCCGAAAATGGTCTACTAGCCGAAAATGGGAAAAATAGACTTTTGATGAATCATATAAATAAAATGGTGTAAATAGGCTTGAAATTGTCATCTCGGACACATAATAGTACAAGGAGAAGCCTCTATTACTTGTATCTCATTCCGTAGAAGAGATCCCAAATCAAGATCCAAAACTGGTCTACTAGCCAAAAATGGAGAAAACGGACTTCTTATGAATCATACAAAGAAAATGTAGTAAATAGGCTTGAAATAGTGTATCTTGGACTCATAATAGTACAAAGAGAAGCCTCTATTACTTGTATCTCATTCCCTAGAAAATATCCCAATTGCAGATTCGAAACTGGTCTACTTGCCGAAAATGGGAAAAAAGGACTTCTGTTAAATCATACAAAGAAAAAGGTGTAAATCGGCTTGAAATAGTCATCTGGGACTCATATTAGTACAAGGCGATGCCTCAATTACTTGTATCTCATTCCCTAGAAGATATCCCAAATGAAGATCTGAAACTGGTCTACTTGCCGAAAATGGGGAAAACGGATTTCTGATGAATCATACAAAGAAAATGGAGTAAGTAGGCTTGAAATAGTCATCTGGGACTCATAATAGTACAAGGAGAAGCCTCTATTACTTGTATCTCATTCCTTAGAAGATATCCATATTGAAGATCCGAAACTGGTCTACTTGCCGGAAATGGAGAAAACGAACTTCTGATGAATCATACAAAGAAAATGGAGTAAACAGGCTTGAAATAGTCATCTGGGACTCATAAAAGTACAAGGAGAAGCTTCTATTCCTTGGATCTCATTATGTAGAAGAGATCCCAAATCAAGATCCGAAACTGATCTACTAGCCGAAAATAGGGATAACAGACTTCTAATGAATCATACAAAAAAAATGGAGTAAATAGGCTTGAAATAGTCATCTATGACTCATAATAGTTCAAGGAAAAGCCTTTATTACTTGTATCTCATTCTGTAGAAAATATCCCAAATGAAGATCCGAAACTGGTCTACTATCCGAAAATAGGGAAAACGGGCTTCTGATGAATCATACAAATAAAATGGAGTAACTAGGCTTGAAATCGTCATCTGGGACTCATATAAAAGTACAAAGAGAAGCCTCTATTACTTCTAACTCATTCTGTAGAAGAGATCCCAAATCAAGATCCGAAACTGGTCTACTAACCGTAAATAGGGAAAACGGACTTCTGATGAATCATACAAAGAAAATGGAATAAATAGGCTTTAAATAGTCATCTAGGACTCAATATAGTTCAAGTAGAAGCCTCTATTACTTGTAATTCATTAGGTAGAAGAGATCCCAAATCAAGATCTAAAACTGGTCTACTAGCCGAAAATGGAGAAAACAGACTTCTGACGAATCATACAAAAAGGAGTAAATAGGCTTAAAATGGTCATCTGGGACTAATAATAGTACAAGTAGAAGCCTCTATTACTTGTATCTCATTCCCTAGCAGATATCCCGAATGAAGATCCGAAACTGGTCTATTTGCCGAAAGTTGAGAAAATGGACTTCTGATAAATCATACAAAGAAAATGGAGTAAATCGGCTTCAAATAGTCATATCGGACTCATAATAGTACAAGCAGAAGCCTCTGTTATTTGTATCTCATTCCATAGAAAACATCCCAAATGAAGATCTGTAACTGGTCGACTTGCCGAAAATAGGGAAAAACGGATTTCTGATGAATCTTACAAAGAAAATGGGGTAACTATGCTTGAAATAGTCATCTGAGACTCATAATAGTACAAGGAGAAGCATGTATTACTTGTATCTCATTCTGTAGAAGAGATCCCAAATCAAGATCTGAAACTGGTCTATTAGCCGAAAATGGGTAAAAAAAACGGACTTTTGATGAATCATACAAATAAAATGGTGTAAATAGGCTTGAAATTATCATCTGGGACACATAATAGTACAAGGAGAAGCCTCTATTACTTGTATCTCATTACGTAGAAGAGATCCCAAATCAAGATCTGAAACTGTTTTACTAGCCAAAAATGGAGAAAACGGACTTCTTTTTTGAATCATATAAAGAAAATGGAGAAAATCGGCTTGAAATAGTCATATGGGATTCATAATAGTACAATTAGAAGCCTCTACTACTTGTATCTCATTCCCTAGAAGAGATCCCAAATGAAGATCTAAAACTGGTCTACTTGCCGAAAATGGGGAAAACGGATTTCTGATGAATCATACAAAGAAAATGTAGTAAATAGGCTTGAAATAGTGTATCTGGGACTCATAATAGTACAAAGAGAAGCCTCTATTACTTGTATCTCATTCCCTAGAAAATATCCCAATTGAAGATTCGAAACTGGTCTACTTGCCGAAAATGGGGAAAACGGACTTCTGATAAATCATACAAAGAAAAAGGTGTAAATCGGCTTGAAATAGTCATCTGGGACTCATATTAGTACAAGGAGAAGCCTCAATTACTTGTATCTCATTCCCTAGAAGATATCCCAAATGAAGATCTGAAACTGGTCTACTTGCCGAAAATGGGGAAAACGGATATATGATGAATCATGCAATGAAAATAGAGTAAATAGGCTTAAAATAGTCATCTGGGACTCATAATAGTACAAGGAGAAGCCTATATTACTTGTATCTCATTCCCTAGAAGATATCCATATTTAAGATCCGAAACTGGTCTACTTGCCGAAAATTGGGAAAATGAACTTCTGATGAATCATACAAATAAAAAATTGAGTAAACAGGCTTGAAATAGTCATCTGGGAGTCATAATAGTACAAGGAGAGCCTCTATTCCTTGGATCTAATTCTGTAGAAGAGATCCAAAATCAAGATCCGAAACTGGTCTACTAGCAGAAAATAGGGATAACAGACGTCTGATGAATCATACAAAGAAAATGGAGTAAATAGGCTTGAAATAGTCATCTGTGACTCATAATAGTTCAAGGAGATGCCTCTATTACTTGTATCTCATTCTGTAGAAGATATCCCAAATAAAGATCCGAAACTGATCTACTAGCCAAAAATAGGGAAAACGGGTTTCTGATGAATCATACAAATTAAATGGAGTAAATAGGCTTGAAATTGTCATCTGGGAATTATAATAGTACAAGGAGAAGCCTTTATTACTTGTAACTCATTCTGTAGAAGAGATCCCAAATCAAGATCTGAAACTGGTCTACTAGCCAAAAATGGGGAAAACAGACTTTTGATGAATCAAACAAATAAAATGGTGTAAATAGGCTTGAAATTGTCATCTGCGACACATAATAGTACAAGGAGAAGCCTCTATTACTTGTATCTCATTCCGTAGAAGAGATCCCAAATCAAGATCCGAAACTGGTCTACTAGCCAAGAATGTAGAAAACGGACTTCTTATGAATCATACAAAGAAAATGAAGTAAATAGGCTTGACATAGTGTATCTTGGACTCATAATTGTACAAAGAGAAGCCTCTATTACTTGTATCTCATTCCCTAGAAAATATCCCAATTGAAGATCCGAAACTAGTCTACTTGCGGAAAATGGGGAAAACGGACTTCTGATAAATCATACAAAAAAATGGAGTAAATAGGCTTGAAATAGTCATCTGAGACTCATAATAGTACAAGGCGATGCCTCTATTACTTGTACCTCATTCCTTAGAAGATATCCATATTGAAGATCCGAAACAGGTATTCTTGCCGAAAATGGGGAAAACGAACTTCTGATGAATCATACAAAGAAAATGGAGTAAACAGGCTTGAAATAGTCATCTGGGACTCATAATAGTACAAGGAGAAGCCTCTATTCTTTGGATCTCATTCTGCAGAAGAGATCCCAAATGAAGATCCAAAACTGGTCTACTAGCCGAAAATAGGGAAAACGGGCTTTTGATGAATCATACAAATAAAATGGAGTAACTAGGCTTGAAATAGTCATCTGGGACTCATAAAAGTACAAGGAGAAGCCTCTATTACTTCTAACTCATTCTGTAGAAGAGATCCCAAATCAAGATCCGAAACTGGTCTACTAACCGTAAATAGGGAAAGCGGACTTCTGATGAATCATACAAAGAAAATGGAATAAATAGGCTTTAAATAGTCATCTAGGACTCAATATAGTTCAAGTAGAAGCCTCTATTACTTGTAATTCATTAGGTAGAAGAGATCCCAAATCAAGATCTAAAACTGGTCTACTAGCCGAAAATGGAGAAAACAGACTTCTGACGAATCATACAAAAAGGAGTAAATAGGCTTAAAATAGTCATCTGGGACTAATAATAGTACAAGTAGAAGCCTCTATTACTTGTATCTCATTCCCTAGCAGATATCCCGAATGAAGATCCGAAACTGGTCTATTTGCCGAAAGTTGGGAAAATGGACTTCTGATAAATCATACAAAGAAAATGGAGTAAATCGGCTTCAAATAGTCATATCGGACTCATAATAGTACAAGCAGAAACCTCTGTTATTTGTATCTCATTCCCTAGAAAATATCCCAAATGAAGATCTGTAACTGGTCGACTTGCCGAAAATAGGGAAAAACGGATTTCTGATGAATCATACAAAGAAAATGGGGTAACTATGCTTGAAATAGTCATGTGAGACTCAAAATAGTACAAGGAGAAGCATGTATTACTTGTATCTCATTCTGTAGAAGAGATCCCAAATCAAGATCTGAAACTGGTCTATTAGCCGAAAATGGGGAAAAACGGACTTTTGATGAATCATACAAATAAAATGGTGTAAATAGGCTTGAAATTATCATCTGGGACACATAATAGTACAAGGAGAAGCCTCTATTACTTGTATCTCATTACGTAGAAGAGATCCCAAATCAAGATCTGAACCTGTTTTACTAGCTAAAAATGGAGAAAACGGAATTCTTATGAATCATATAAAGAAAATGGAGAAAATCGGCTTGAAATAGTCATATGGGATTCATAATAGTACAATTAGAAGCCTCTACTACTTGTATCTCATTCCCTAGAGGAGATCCCAAATGAAGATCTAAAACTGGTCTACTTGCCCAAAATGGGGAAAACGGATTTCTGATGAATCATACAAAGAAAATGGAGTAAATAGGCTTGAAATAGCCATCTGGGACTCATAATAGTAAAAGGAGAAGCCTCTATTACTTGTATCTCATTCTGTAGAAGAGATCCCAAATCAAGATCCGAAACTGGTCTACTAGCCGAAAATAGGGATAACAGACTTCTGATGAATCATACAAAGAAAATGGAGTAAATAGGCTTGAAATAGTCATCTGTGACTCATAATAGTTCAAGGAGAAGCCTCTAATACTTGTATCTCATTCTGTAGAAGATATCCCAAATGAAGATCCGAAACTGGTCTACTAGCCGAAAATAAGGAAAACGGGCTTCTGATGAATCATACAAATAAAATGGAGTAACTAGGCTTGAAATAGTCATCTGGGACTCATAAAAGTACAAGGAGAAGCCTCTATTACTTGTAACTCATTCTGTAGAAGAGATCCCAAATCAAGATCCGAAACTGGTCTACTAGCCGAAAATGGGGAAAACGGACTTTTGATGAATCATACAAATAAAATGGTGTAAATGGAATTGAAATTGTCATCTGGGACACATAAGAGTACAAGGAGAAGCCTCTATTACTTGTATCTCATTCCGTAGAAGAGATCCCAAATCAAGATCCGAAACTGGTCTACTAGCCAAAAATGGAGAAAACGGACTTCTTATGAATCATAAAAAGAAAATGTAGTAAATAGGCTTGAAATAGTGTATCTGGGACTCATAATAGTACAAAGAGAAGCCTCTATTACTTGTATCTCATTCCCTAGAAAATATCCCAATTGAAGATTCGAAACTGGTCTACTTGCCGAAAATGGGGAAAACGGACTTCTGATAAATCATACAAAGAAAAAGGTGTAAATCGGCTTGAAATAGTCATCTGGGACTCATATTAGTACAACGAGAAGCCTCAATTACTTGTATCTCATTCCCTAGAAGATATCCCAAATGAAGATCTGAAACTGGTCTACTTGCCGAAAATGGGGAAAACGGATATATGATGAATCATGCAATGAAAATGGAGTAAATAGGCTTAAAATAGTCATATGGGACTCATAATAGTACAAGGAGAAGCCTATATTACTTGTATCTCATTCCCTAGAAGATATCCATATTGAAGATCCGAAACTGGTCTACTTGCCGCAAATTGGGAAAACGAACTTCTGAAGAATCATACAAAAAAAATGGAGTAAACAGGCTTGAAATAGTCATCTGGGAGTCTTAATAGTACAAGGAGAAGCCTCTATTTCTTGGATCTAATTCTGTAGAAGAGATCCCAAATCAAGATCCGAAACTGGTCTACTAGCCGAAAATAGGGATAACAGACTTCTGATGAATCATACAAAGAAAATGGAGTATATAGGCTTGAAATAGTGATCTGTGACTCATAATAGTTCAAGGAGATGCCTCTATTACTTGTATCTCATTCTGTAGAAGATATCCCAAATGAAGATCCGAAACTGATCTATTAGACGAAAATAGGGAAAACGGGCTTCTGATGAATCATACAAATTAAATGGAGTAAATAGGCTTGAAATTGTCATCTGGGAATTATAATAGTACAAGGAGAAGCCTCTATTACTTGTAACTCATTCTGTAGAAGAGATTCCAAATCAAGATCCGAAACTGGTCTACTAGCCGAAAATGGGAAAAATGGACTTTTGATGAATCATATAAATAAAATGGTGTAAATAGGCTTGAAATTGTCATCTCGGACACATAATAGTACAAGGAGAAGCCTCTATTACTTGTATCTCATTCCGTAGAAGAGATCCCAAATCAAGATCCAAAACTGGTCTACTAGCCAAAATGGAGAAAACGGACTTCTTATGAATCATACAAAGAAAATGTAGTAAATAGGCTTGAAATAGTGTATCTTGGACTCATAATAGTACAAAGAGAAGCCTCTATTACTTGTATCTCATTCCCTAGAAAATATCCCAATTGAAGATTCGAAACTGGTCTACTTGCCGAAAACGGTAAAAAAGGACTTCTGTTAAATCATACAAAGAAAAAGGTGTAAATCGGCTTGAAATAGTCATCTGGGACTCATATTAGTACAAGGAGAAGCCTCAATTACTTGTATCTCATTCCCTAGAAGATATCCCAAATGAAGATCTGAAACTGGTCTACTTGCCGAAAATGGGGAAAACGGATTTCTGATGAATCATACAAAGAAAATGGAGTAAGTAGGCTTGAAATAGTCATCTGGGACTCATAATAGTACAAGGAGAAGTCTCTATTACTTGTATCTCATTCCTTAGAAGATATCCATATTGAAGATCCGAAACTGGTCTACTTGCCGGAAATGGGGAAAACGAACTTCTGATGAATCATACAAAGAAAATGGAGTAAACAGGCTTGAAATAGTCATATGGGACTCATAAAAGTACAAGGAGAAGCTTCTATTCCTTGGATCTCATTATGTAGAAGAGATCCTAAATCAAGATCCGAAACTGATCTACTAGCCGAAAATAGGGATAACAGACTTCTAATGAATCATACAAAAAAAATGGAGTAAATAGGCTTGAAATAGTCATCTATGACTCATAATAGTTCAAGGAGAAACCTTTATTACTTGTATCTCATTCTGTAGAAGATATCCCAAATGAAGATCTGAAACTGGTCTACTAGCCGAAAATAGGGAAAACGGGCTTCTGATGAATCATACAAATAAAATGGAGTAACTAGGCTTGAAATCGTCATCTGGGACTCATAAAAGTACAAAGAGAAGCCTCTATTACTTCTAACTCATTCTGTAGAAGAGATCCCAAATCAAGATCCGAAACTGGTCTACTAACCGTAAATAGGGAAAACGGACTTCTGATGAATCATACAAAGAAAATGGAATAAATAGGCTTTAAAT
This sequence comes from Thlaspi arvense, assembly GCA_911865555.2. NCBI lineage: Eukaryota > Viridiplantae > Streptophyta > Magnoliopsida > Brassicales > Brassicaceae > Thlaspi > Thlaspi arvense. Next base: position 43,781,004 of record OU466857.2, read on the forward strand.
AGTCATCTAGGACTCAATATAGTTCAAGTAGAAGCCTCTATTACTTGTAATTCATTAGGTAGAAGAAATCCCAAATCAAGATCTAAAACTGGTCTACTAGCCGAAAATGGAGAAAACAGACTTCTGACGAATCATACAAAAAGGAGTAAATAGGCTTAAAATAGTCATCTGAGACTAATAATAGTACAAGTAGAAGCCTCTATTACTTGTATCTCATTCCCTAGCAGATATCCCGAATGAAGATCCGAAACTGGTCTATTTGCCGAAAGTTGGGAAAATGGACTTCTGATAAATCATACAAAGAAAATGGAGTAAATCGGCTTCAAAAAGTCATATCGGACTCATAATAGTACAAGCAGAAGCCTCTGTTATTTGTATCTCATTCCCTAGAAAATATCCCAAATGAAGATCTGTAACTGGTCGACTTGCCGAAAATAGGGAAATACGGATTTCTGATGAATCATACAAAGAAAATGGGGTAAATATGCTTGAAATAGTCATCTGTGACTCATAATAGTACAAGGAGAAGCATGTATTACTTGTATCTCATTCTGTAGAAGAGATCCCAAATCAAGATCTGAAACTGGTCTATTAGCCGAAAATGGGGAAAAACGGACTTTTGATGAATCATACAAATAAAATGGTGTAAATAGGCTTGAAATTATCATCTGGGACACATAATAGTACAAGGAGAAGCCTCTATTACTTGTATCTCATTACGTAGAAGAGATCCCAAATCAAGATCTGAAACTGTTTTACTAGCCAAAAATGGAGAAAACGGACTTCTTTTGAATCATATAAAGAAAATGGAGAAAATCGGCTTGAAATAGTCATATGGGATTCATAATAGTACAATTAGAAGCCTCTACTACTTGTATCTCATTCCCTAGAAGAGATCCCAAATGAAGATCTAAAACTGGTCTACTTGCCGAAAATGGGGAAAACGGATTTCTGATGAATCATACAAAGAAAATGTAGTAAATAGGCTTGAAATAGTGTATCTGGGACTCATAATAGTACAAAGAGAAGCCTCTATTACTTGTATCTCATTCCCTAGAAAATATCCCATTTGAAGATTCGAAACTGGTCTACTTGCCGAAAATGGGGAAAACGGACTTCTGATAAATCATACAAAGAAAAAGGTGTAAATCGGCTTGAAATAGTCATCTGGGACTCATATTAGTACAAGGAGAAGCCTCAATTACTTGTATCTCATTCCCTAGAAGATATCCCAAATGAAGATCTGAAACTGGTCTACTTGCCGAAAATGGGGAAAACGGATATATGATGAATCATGCAATGAAAATGGAGTAAATAGGCTTAAAATAGTCATCTGGGACTCATAATAGTACAAGGAGAAGCCTATATTACTTGTATCTCATTCCCTAGAAGATATCCATATTTAAGATCCGAAACTGGTCTACTTGCCGAAAATTGGGAAAACGAACTTCTGATGAATCATAGAAAAAAAAAATTGAGTAAACAGGCTTGAAATATTCATCTGGGAGTCATAATAGTACAAGGAGAGCCTCTATTCCTTGGATCTAATTCTGTAGAAGAGATCCCAAATCAAGATCCGAAACTGGTCTACTAGCAGAAAATAGGGATAAAAGACGTCTGATGAATCATACAAAGAAAATGGAGTAAATAGGCTTGAAATAGTCATCTGTGACTCATAATAGTTCAAGGAGATGCCTCTATTACTTGTATCTCATTCTGTAGAAGATATCCCAAATAAAGATCCGAAACTGTTCTACTAGCCAAAAATAGGGAAAACGGGCTTCTGATGAATCATACAAATTAAATGGAGTAAATAGGCTTGAAATTGTCATCTGGGAATTATAATAGTACAAGGAGAAGCCTTTATTACTTGTAACTCATTCTGTAGAAGAGATCTCAAATCAAGATCTGAAACTGGTCTACTAGCCAAAAATGGGGAAAACGGACTTTTGATGAATCATACAAATAAAATGGTGTAAATAGGCTTGAAATTGTCATCTGGGACACATAATAGTACAAGGAGAAGCCTCTATTACTTGTATCTCATTCCGTAGAAGAGATCCCAAATCAAGATCCGAAACTGGTCTACTAGCCAAGAATGGAGAAAACGGACTTTTTATGAATCATACAAAGAAAATGAAGTAAATAGGCTTGACATAGTGTATCTTGGACTCATAATAGTACAAAGAGAAGCCTCTATTACTTGTATCTCATTCCCTAGAAAATATCCCAATTGAAGATCTGAAACTAGTCTACTTGCTGAAAATGGGGAAAACGGACTTCTGATAAATCATACAAAAAAATGGAGTAAATAGGCTTGAAATAGTCATCTGAGACTCATAATAGTACAAGGCGAAGCCTCTATTACTTGTACCTCAGTCCTTAGAAGATATCCATATTGAAGATCCGAAACAGGTCTACTTGCCGAAAATGGGGAAAACGAACTTCTGATGAATCATACAAAGAAAATGGAGTAAACAGTCTTGAAATAGTCATCTGGGACTCATAATAGTACAAGGAGAAGCCTCTATTCCTTGGATCTCATTCTGTAGAAGAGATCCCAAATCAAGATCCGAAACTGGTCCACTAGCCGAAAATAGGGATAACAGACTTCTGATGAATCATACAAAAAAAATGGAGTAAATAGGCTTGAAATAGTCATCTATGACTCATAATAGTTCAAGGAGAAGCCTTTATTACTTGTATCTCATTCTGTAGAAGATATCCCAAATGAAGATCCGAAACTGGTCTACTAGCCGAAAATAGGGAAAACGGGCTTCTGATGAATCATACAAATAAAATGGAGTAACTAGGCTTGAAATAGTCATCTGGGACTCATAAAAGTACAAGGAGAAGCCTCTATTACTTCTAACTCATTCTGTAGAAGAGATCCCAAATCAAGATCCGAAACTGGTCTACTAACTAAAAATAGGGAAAACGGACTTCTGATGAATCATACAAAGAAAATGGAATAAATAGGCTTTAAATAGTCATCTGGGACTCATTATAGTTCAAGTAGAAGCCTCTATTAGTTGTAATTCATTATGTAGAAGATATCCCAAATCAAGATCCACAACTGGTTTACTAGCCGAAAATGGGGAAAACAGACTTCTGATGATTCATACAAATAGGAGTAAATAGGCTTGAAATAGTCATCTAAGACTAATAATAGTACAAGGAGAAGCCTCTATTACTTGTATCTCATTCCCTAGCAGATATCCCAAATGAAGATCCGAAACTGGTCTATTTGCCGAAAGTTGGGAAAATGGACTTCTGATAAATCATACAAAGAAAATGGAGTAACTAGGCTTCAAATAGTCATATCCGACTCATAATAGTACAAGTAGAAGCCTCTATTATTTATATCTCATTCCCTAGAAGATATCCCAAAAGAAGATCTGTAACTGGTCGACTTGCCAAAAATAGGGAAAAACGGATTTCTGATGAATCATACAAATGAAATGGGGTAACTATGCTTGAAATAGTCATATGGGACTCATAATAGTACAAGGAGAAGCCTCAATTACTTGTATCTCATTCCCTAGAAGATATCCCAAATGAAGATCTGAAACTTGTCTACTTGCCGAAAATGGGGAAAACGGATATATGATGAATCATGCAATGAAAATGGAGTAAATAGGCTTAAAATAGTCATCTGGGACTCATAATAGTACAAGGCGAAGCCTCTATTACTTGTATCTCATTCCCTAGAAGATATCCATATTTAAGATCCGAAACTGGTCTACTTGCCGAAAATTGGGAAAACGAACTTCTGATGAATCATACAAAAAAAAAATGGACTAAACAGGCTTGAAATAGTCATCTGGGAGTCATAATAGTACAAGGAGAAGCCTCTATTCCTTGGATCTAATTCTGTAGAAGAGATCCCAAATCAAGATCCGAAACTGGTCTACTAGCAGAAAATAGGGATAACAGACTTCTGATGAATCATACAAAGAAAATGGAGTAAATAGGCTTGAAATAGTCATCTGTGACTCATAATAGTTCAAGGAGATGCCTATATTACTTGTATCTCATTCTGTAGAAGATATCCCAAATAAAGATCCGAAACTGATCTACTAGCCAAAAATAGGGAAAATGGGTTTCTGATGAATCATACAAAGAAAATAGAGTAAATAGGCTTGAAATAGTCATCTGGAAATTATAATAGTACAAGGAGAAGCCTTTATTACTTGTAAGTCATTCTGTAGAAGAGATCCCAAATCAAGATCTGAAACTGGTCTACTAGCCGAAAATGGGGAAAACGGACTTTTGATGAATCATACAAATAAAATGGTGTAAATAGGCTTGAAATTGTCATCTGGGACACATAATAGTACAAGGAGAAGCCTCTATTACTTGTATCTCATTCCGTAGAAGAGATCCCAAATCAAGATCCGAAACTGGTCTACTAGCCAAGAATGGAGAAAACGGACTTTTTATGAATCATACAAAGAAAATGAAGTAAATAGGCTTGACATAGTGTATCTTGGACTCATAATAGTACAAAGAGAAGCCTCTATTACTTGTATCTCATTCCCTAGAAAATATCCCAATTGCAGATCTGAAACTAGTCTACTTGCTGAAAATGGAGAAAACGGACTTCTGATAAATCATACAAAAAACAAGGAGTAAATAGGCTTGAAATAGTCATCTGAGACTCATAATAGTACAAGGCGAAGCCTCTATTACTTGTACCTCATTCCTTAGAAGATATCCATATTGAAGATCCGAAACAGGTCTAATTGCCGAAAATGGCGAAAACGAACTTCTGATGAATCATACAAAGAAAATGGAGTAAACAGGCTTGAAATAGTCATCTGGGACTCATAATAGTACAAGGAGAAGCCTCTATTCCTTGGATCTCATTCTGTAGAAGAGATCCCAAATCAAGATCCGAAACTGGTCTACTAGCCGAAAATAGGGATAACAGACTTCTGATGAATCATACAAAAAGAATGGAGTAAATAGGCTTGAAATACTCATCTATGACTTATAATAGTTCAAGGAGAAGCCTCTATTACTTGTATCTCATTCTGTAGAAGATATCCCAAATGAAGATCCGAAACTGGTCTACTAGCCGAAAATAGGGAAAACGGGCTTCTGATGAATCATACAAATAAAATGGAGTAACTAGGCTTGAAATAGTCATCTGGGACTCATAAAAGTACAAGGAGAAGCCTCTATTACTTCTAACTCATTCTGTAGAAGAGATCCCAAATCAAGATCCGAAACTGGTCTACTAACCAAAAATAGGGAAAATGGACTTCTAATGAATCATACAAAGAAAATGGAATAAATAGGCTTTAAATAGTCATCTGGGACTCATTATAGTTCAAGTAGAAGCCTCTATTACTTGTAATTCATTATGTAGAAGATATCCCAAATCAAGATCCACAACTGGTCTACTAGCCGAAAATGGGGAAAACAGACTTCTGATGAATCATACAAATAGGAGTAAATAGGCTTGAAATAGTTATCTAGGACTAATAATAGTACAAGGAGAAGCCTCTATTACTTGTATCTCATTCCCTAGCAGATATCCCAAATGAAGATCCGAAACTGGTCTATTTGCCGAAAGTTGGGAAAATGGACTTCTGATAAATCATACAAAGAAAATGGAGTAACTCGGCTTCAAATAGTCATATCGGACTCATAATAGTACAAGTAGAAGTCTCTATTATTTGTATCTCATTCCCTAGAAGATATCCCAAATGAAGATTTGTAACTGGTCGACTTGCCGAAAATAGGGAAAAACGGATTTCTGATGAATCATACAAAGAAAATGGGGTAACTATGCTTGAAATAGTCATATGGGACTCATAATAGTACAGGGAGAAGCCTCAATTACTTGTATCTCATTCCCTAGAAGATATCCCAAATGAAGATCTGAAACTGGTCTACTTGCCGAAAATGGGGAAAACGGATATATGATGAATCATGCAATGAAAATGGAGTAAATAGGCTTAAAATAGTCATCTGGGACTCATAATAGTACAAGGCGAAGCCTCTATTACTTGTATCTCATTCCCTAGAAGATATCCATATTTAAGATCCGAAACTGGTCTACTTGCCGAAAATTGGGAAAACGAACTTCTGATGAATCATACAAAAAAAAAATGGAGTAAACAGGCTTGAAATAGTCATCTGGGAGTCATAATAGTACAAGGAGAAGCCTCTATTCCTTGGATCTAATTCTGTAGAAGAGATCCCAAATCAAGATCCGAAACTGGTCTACTAGCAGAAAATAGGGATAACAGACTTCTGATGAATCATACAAAGAAAATGGAGTAAATAGGCTTGAAATAGTCATCTGTGACTCATAATAGTTCAAGGAGATGCCTCTATTACTTGTATCTCATTCTGTAGAAGATATCCCTAATAAAGATCTGAAACTGATCTACTAGCCAAAAATAGGGAAAACGGGTTTCTGATTAATCATACAAAGAAAATGGAGTAAGTAGGCTTGAAATAGTCATCTGAGACTCATAATAGTACAAGGCGAAGCCTCTATTACTTGTATCTCATTCCTTAGAAAATATCCATATTGAAGATCCGAAACAGGTCTACTTGCCGAAAATGGGGAAAACGAACTTCTGGTGAATCATACAAAGAAAATGGAGTAAACAGGCTTGAAATAGTCATCTGGGACTCATAATAGTACAAGGAGAAGCCTCTATTACTTGTATCTCATTCCGTAAAAGAGATCCCAAATCAAGATCCGAAACTGGTCTACTAGCCAAAAATGGAGAAAACAGACTTCCTATGAATCATATAAAGAAAATGGAGAAAATCGGCTTGAAATAGTCATATGGGACTCATAATAGTACAATTAGAAGCTTCTATTACTTGTATCTCATTCCCTAGTGGAGATCCCAAATGAAAATCTAAAACTGGTCTACTTGCCGAAAATGGGGAAAACGGATTTCTGATGAATCATGCAAAGAAAATAGAGTAAATAGGCTTGAAATAGTCATCTGGGACTCATAATAGTACAAGGAGAAGCCTCTATTACTTGTATCTCATTCTGTAGAAGATATCCCAAATGAAGATCCGAAACAGGTCTACTAGCCGAAAATAGGGAAAACGGGCTTCTGATGAATCATACAAATAAAATGGAGAAACTAGGCTTGAAATAGTCATCTGGGACTCATAAAAGTACAAGGAGAATATTCTATTACTTATAACTCATTCTGTAGAAGAGATCCCAAATCAAGATCCGAAACTGGTCTACTAGCCGAAAATGGGGAAAACGGACTTTTGATGAATCATACAAATAAAATGGTGTAAATAAGCTTGAAATTGTCATCTGGAACACATAAGAGTACAAGGAGAAGCCTCTATTACTTGTATCTCATTCCGTGGAAGAGATCCCAAATCAAGATCCGAAACTGGTCTACTAGCCAAAAATGGAGAAAACGGACTTCTTATGAATCATACAAAGAAAATATAGTAAATAGGATTGAAATAGTGTATCTGGGACTCATAATAGTACAAAGAAAAGCCTCTATTACTTGTATCTCATTCCCTAGAAAATATCCCAATTGAAGATCTGAAACAAGTCTACTTGCCGAAAATGGGGAAAACGGACTTCTGATAAATCATACAAAGAAAAAGGTGTAAATCGGCTTGAAATAGTCATCTGGGACTCATATTAGTACAAGGAGAAGCCTCAATTACTTGTATCTCATTCCCTAGAAGATATCCCAAATGAAGATCTGAAACTGGTCTACTTGCCGAAAATGGGGAAAACGGATATATGATGAATCATACAATGAAAATGGAGTAAATAGGCTTAAAATAGTCATCTGGGACTCATAATAGTACAAAGAGAAGCCTATATTACTTGTATCTCATTCCCTAGAAGATATCCATATTGAAGATCCGAAACTGGCCTACTTGCCGAAAATTGGGAAAACGAACTTCTGATGAATCATACAAAAAAAAAATGGAGTAAACAGGCTTGAAATAGTCATCTGGGAGTCATAATAGTACAAGGAGAAGCCTCTATTCCTTGGATCTAATTCTGTAGAAGAGATCCCAAATAAAGATCCGAAACTGGTCTACTAGCCGAAAATAGGGATAACAGACTTCTGATGAATCATACAAAGAAAATGGAGCAAATAGGCTTGAAATAGTCATCTGTGACTCATAATAGTTGAAGGAGATCCCTCTATTACTTGTATCTCATTCTGTAGAAGATATCCCAAATGAAGATCGGAAACTGATCTACTAGCCGAAAATAGGGAAAACGGGCTTCTGATGAATCATACAAATTAAATGGAGTAAATAGGCTTGAAATTGTCATCTGGGAATTATAATAGTACAAGGAGAAGCATTTATTACTTGTAACTCATTCTGTAGAAGAGATCCCAAATCAAGAACTGAAACTGGTCTACTAGCCAAAAATGGGGAAAACGGACTTTTGATGAATCATACAAATAAAATGGTGTAAATAGGCTTGAAATTGTCATCTGGGACACATACGAGTACAAGGAGAAGCCTCTATTACTTGTATCTCATTCCGTAGAAGAGATCCCAAATCAAGATCCGAAACTGGTCTACTCGCCAAAAATGGAGGAAACGGACTTCTTATGAATCATACTAAGAAAATGTAGTAAATAGGCTTGAAATAGTGTATCTGGGACTCATAATAGTACAAAGAGAAGCCTCTATTACTTGTATCTCATTCCCTAGAAAATATCCCAATTGAAGATCCGAAACTTGTCTACTTGCCGAAAATGGGGAAAACGGACTTCTGATAAATCATACAAAGAAAAAGGTGTAAATCGGCTTGAAATAGTCATCTGGGACTCATATTAGTACAAGGAGAAGCCTCAATTACTTGTATCTCATTCCCTAGAAGATATCCCAAATGAAGATCTGAAACTGGTCAACTTGCCGAAAATGGGGAAAACGGATATATGATGAATCATACATTGAAAATGGAGTAAATAGGCTTAAAATAGTCATCTGGGACTCATAATAGTACAAGGAGAAGCCTATATTGCTTGTATCTCATTCCCTAGAAGATATCCATAATGAAGATCCGAAACTGGTCTACTTGCCGAAAATTGGGAAAACGAACTTCTGATGAATCATACAAAAAAAAATGGAGTAAACAGGCTTGAAATAGCCATCTGGGAATCATAATAGTACAAGGAGCAGCCTCTATTCCTTGGATCTAATTCTGTAGAAGAGATCCCAAATCAAGATCCGAAACTGGTCTACTAGCCGAAAATAGGGATAACAGACTTCTGATGAATCATACAAAGAAAATGGAGTAAATAGGCTTGAAATAGTCATATGTGACTCATAATAGTTCAAGGAGATGCCTCTATTACTTGTATCTTATTCTGTAGAAGATATCCCAAATGAAGATCCGAAACTGATCTACTAGCCGAAAATAGGGAAAACGAGCTTCTGATGAATCATACAAATTAAATGGAGTAAATAGGCTTGAAATTGCCATCTGGGAATTATAATAGTACAAGGAGAAGCCTTTGTTACTTGTAACTCAATCTGTAGAAGAGATCCCAAATCAAGATCTGAAACTGGTCTACTAACCGAAAATGGGGAAAACGGACTTTTGATGAATCATACAAATAAAATGGTGTAAATAGGCTTGAAATTGTCATCTGGGACACATAATAGTACAAGGAGAAGCTTCTATTACTTGTATCTCATTCCGTAGAAGAGATCCCAAATCAAGATCCGAAACTGGTATACTAGCCAAAAATGGAGAAAACGGACATCTTATGAATCATACAAAGAAAATGTAGTAAATAGGCTTGAAATAGTGTATCGTGGACTCATAATAGTACAAAGAGAAGCCTCTATTACTTGTATCTCATTCCTTAGAAGATATCCATATTGAAGATCCGAAACAAGTCTACTTGCCGAAAATGGGGAAAACGAACTTCTGATGAATCATACAAAGAAAATGGAGTAAACAGGCTTGAAATAGTCATCTGGGACTTATAATAGTACAAGGAAAAGCCTCTATTCCTTGGATCTCATTCTGTAGAAGAGATCCCAAATCAAGATCCGAAACTGGTCTACTAGCCGAAAATAGGGATAACAGACTTCTGATGAATCATTAAAAAAAATGGAGTAAATAGGCTTGAAATAGTCATCTATGACTCATAATAGTTCAAGGAGAAGCCTCTATTACTTGTATCTCATTCTGTAGAAGATATCCCAAATGAAGATCCGAAACTGGTCTACTAGCCAAAAATAGGGAAAACGGGCTTCTGATGAATCATACAAATAAAATGGAGTAACTTGGCTTGAAATAGTCATCTGGGACTCATAAAAGTACAAGGAGAAGCCTCTATTACTTCTAACTCATTCTGTAGAAGAGATCCCAAATCAAGATCCGAAACTGGTCTACGAACCGAAAATAGGGAATACGGACTTCTGATGAATCATACAAAGAAAATGGAATAAATAGGCTTTAAATAGTCATCTGGGACTCATTATAGTTCAAGTAGAAGCCTCTATTACTTGTAATTCATTATGTAGAAGAGATCCCAAATAAAGATCCAAAACTGGTCTACTAGCCGAAAATGGGGAAAACAGACTTCTGATGAATCATACAAATAGGAGTAAATAGGCTTGAAATAGTCATCTGGGACTAATAATAGTACAAGAAGAAGCCTCTATTACTTGTATCTCATTCCCTAGCAGATATCCCAAATGAAGATCCGAAACTGGTCTATTTGCCGAAAGTTTGGAAAATGGAGTAAATCGCCTTCAAATAGTCATATCGGACTCATAATAGTACAAGTAGAAGCCTCTATTATTTGTATCTCATTCCCTAGAAGATATCCCAAATGAAGATCTGTAACTGGTCGACTTGCCAAAAATAGGGAAAAACGGATTTCTGATGAATCATACAAAGAAAATGGGGTAACTATGCTTGAAATAGTCATCTGGGACTCATAATAGTACAAGGAGAAGCCTCTATTACTTGTATCTCATTCCTTAGAAGATATCCATATTGAAGATCCGAAACAGGTCTACTTGCCGAAAATGGGGAAAACGAACTTCTGGTGAATCATACAAAGAAAATGGAGTAAACAGGCTAGAAATAGTCATCTGGGACTCATAATTGTACAAGGAGAAGCCTCTATGCCTTGGATTTCATTCTATAGAAGAGATCCCAAATCAAGATCCGAAACTGGTCTACTAGCCAAAAATAGGGGTAACAAACTTCTGATGAATCATACATAGAAAATGGAGTAAATAGGCTTGAAATAGTCATCTGGGACTCATAATAGTACAAGGAGAAGCCTCTATTACTTGTATCTCATTCTGTAGAAGATATCCCAAATGAAGATCCAAAACTGGTCTACTAGCCGAAAATAGGGAAAACGGGCTTCTGATGAATCATACAAATAAAATGGAGTAACTAGGCTTGAAATAGTCATCTGGGACTCATAAAAGTACAAGGAGAAGCCTCTATTACTTGTAACTCATTCTGTAGAAGAGATCCTAAATCAAGATCCGAAACTGGTCTACTAGCCGAAAATGGGGAAAACAGACTTTTGATGAATCATACAAATAAAATGGTGTAAATAGGCTTGAAATTGTCATCTCGGACACATAAGAGTACAAGGAGAAGCTTCTATTACTTGTATCTCATTCCGTAGAAGAGATCCCAAATCAAGATCCGAAACTGGTCTACTAGCCAAAAATGGAGAAAACAGACTTCTTATGAATCATACAAAGAAAATGTAGTAAATAGGCTTGAAATAGTGTATTTGGGACTCATAATAGTACAAAGATGAGCCTCTATTACTTGTATCTCATTCCCTAGAAAATATACCAATTGAAGATCCGAAACTGGTCTACTTGCCGAAAATGGGGAAAATGGACTTCTGATAAATCATACAAAGAAAAAGGTGTAAATCGGCTTGAAATAGTCATCTGTGACTCGTATTAGCACAAGGAGTATCAAGGCAGAAGGATGAATGGTGTCCGTACACATACTTGGCATTCAAGGAAATAGACGAGAGTGGGATGCAAGGTATGATATCAAGCTAAGTGGAGTGCAAGGCAAGGGAATGGTTGGCATTGTTATCTACACCAACGGTCACATTAGTTTCTAGACTAAAGAAGATAAGGTCACATGTTACACTTAAGGATATGAACGTTGGAGGCTTCCCTTGACCAGTCACTATCACCGTGAGGACCACATCCACTTGTTTAGTCCTTGTGTCTCTTTCATATGTAGCCGTTACTCACCATTGTATAAGTCTATATATAGACTCTTTCTATCATTGTAATGAGTTAACTTAAGGAATAATAATCCTCCTTAACCCTCTTTCTCTTGTTCGTCATGCTCTTCATTCATTTCTCTCCTTTATTGTAAACTTCCGCAAACAATTCCAACATGGTATCAGAGCGGTTTGTAGATCTTTGGACTACAACCTTTTGATTCTCATCACTCTCCTCTTGATTTCATCTCTCGGTTTTCACTCTTTCAAAGTTTCAGAAAATCCTTAATCTTTACCCAACGGTCCATAGCTCTCAATCACTCCTCTTTTACTTTAAATCACCCCTAAACACTCTCTAACCCGCCTAAAACACTCTCATTCCACCATACTCTCATTCGCTCACCTTCTAATCACCTCTAATTTACCATCCAAAACTGTTTACCCAACGGTTCCTTGCTTTGCCCAACGGTCCATAGTATCTAAAACATGGCCTTGGAGAACAACAAGCCATTGGCTTTACCAGTGACCCTCAAAGGGGTGAACTACTTGCTGTGGTCAAGAACCACAAGAACCGCCTTGTGTGGAAGAGGTCTTTGGAGTCATGTGTCAAGCAACGCTCCTATAGCAGCACCACCAGCCGCCGGAGCTGTCATTGTCCCAGCCGAAGAGACCCAATGGTACAAGGAAGATCAGACCGTTCTTGCTCTCCTACAAAGCTCCCTTAGCAATGAAATCTTGGAGTCTTACTCATACTGTGAAACCGCCAAAGAGCTATGGGAGACTCTGAAGCAAGTATTCGGCAACATCTCCAATCTCAGCCGTGTATTTGAAGTCAAGAAGGCTATCAATGAGCTAAGGCAAGAAGATATGGAGTTTACTAAGCATTTTGGAAGATTCAGAGCACTATGGGCAGAACTGGAAATGCTAAGGCCAAGCACAGTTGACCCTCAAGTCCTGAACGACAGAAGAGAGCAAGACAAAGTCTTTGGCCTGCTCATGACCCTCAGCTCAACTTACAATGACCTCATCAAGCACCTCCTTAGAGCAGAATGGTTGCCAACCCTTGAAGAAGTGTGTTCTCAAATCCAAAAGGAGCAAGGATCACTCGGCTTATTTGGAGGAAAGGGGGAACTTGTCTCAGCCAACAGGACGCTTACCAGTTTGAAGAAAGGAGGAGCTCATTCTGCGAGCATTGTAAGAAAAAGGGGCATGTTAAAGACAAGTGCTGGATCCTTCACCCACATCTCAAGCCTAGCAAGTGGAAGGAAGGGAAGGCTAGCTATGCCGCCGAGAACACCACTCATAAGGGCGAATCATCTAAGACAACCGCTGGAGAAGAAGGAGCAGCTAACTCCTCTCAATTCGTGACAAAATCAGACCTAGATGCACTGATCAAAGCGCTTAAGGAATCTGGTAACACTCTTGGTACCTCCTTTCATGTAATGAAGCACTATGGTAACTCTTATAGCTCTTCATATACTCTTAGGACTAAACCATTGATTGTAGATTCAGGCGCTTCACATCATATGATTAGTGACTTAAATCTGATTAGTAACCTAAAGCCAACTGTAGGAAATGTTGAGATTGCTAATGGAGAAAAGGTGCCTATTAAAGGCATAGGAGATTTAAAACTCTTTGATAGATCATCTAAAGCGTTTTATATGCCAACCTTTACCTCTAATTTGTTATCTGTTAAGAAAGCTACAACTGATTTAGATTGTATTGCTATCTTTGGACCTAATGATGTGTGTTTTCAGGATATTAAAACCAACAGAATGCTTGGAAAAGGGACTACTAAGGATGATCTCTATGTTCTTGAAGACACTAAGTTTTTATCTTCTAATAATGTTGTAGCTTCTGCTAATAATGCAATTTGGCATGCTAGATTAGGTCATCCTCATGCTCGTGCATTGAGTCTTTTATTACCTAAAGTTAGTTTTAAAAATGATGAATGTGAGGCTTGTATCTTAGGAAAACATTGTAGGACTGTGTTTTCCCAAGTCATATACTATCTATGAAAAATGTTTTGATTTAGTGCATTCAGATGTTTGGTCATCACCATGTGAATCTAGAGATCAAAACAAATATTTTGTCACTTTTATAGATGAAAAATCTAAGTATACTTGGGTAACTCTCCTTCCATCCAAGGATAGAGTCTTTGAGGCATTTAAAAATTTTCAAAATCATATCACTAACCATTTTAATGCCAAGATTAAGATCTTTAGATCAGATAATGGAGGCGAATACACAAGCAATGTTTTCAGAGAACATCTCACTTCACATGGAATCATTCATCAAACTAGCTGCCCCTACACGCCTCAACAGAATGGTGTAGCTGAGAGGAAAAACAGACATCTAATGGAGGTGGCGAGATCCATGATGTTTCAACATAATGTACCAAAGCGATTTTGGGGCGATGCTGTCCTTACAGCTTGCTACTTGATCAACCGAATTCCTACCAAAGTTCTCCATGACTCCTCACCCTATGAGGTACTCAACTCAACTAAACCCTCTTTTGATCACTTACGAGTGTTTGGTTGTGTGTGTTTTTTGCTTTATTCCAGGGGATCATAGAACAAAACTGGAAGCTAAAAGCATGAGGTGTATGTTCATTGGCTACTCTACTACCCAAAAGGGGTACAAATGCTACAACCATGATACACGCCGGGTCATAGTCTCTCGTGATGTCAAATTCTTAGAGTCAGAAAGCTTCTATGCCAAACAACCGTGGGAGGACCTACAAGGGCTATCTACCTCTACCTCTGATAGGGCAGCTAGCTTACGGCTCATCCTAGACCACCTTGGGGTAACAACACCTACTAGTGCTCCTGCTGTTGATCCTGAGGGGGGAAATGAGGAACAAGCAAACTTGGCGACCCAAGATAATGCTCATGATCAAGCAGAAGCAAACTTGGAAAGCCCCACACCAGTTCAGTCTCCGGGACACCCTAGCTCCTCACAGTCTCCGGGACACCCTAGCTCCTCTCCTCACGTTGTACCGCTAAGAAGGAGTCAACGCTTAGAGCGCCTACAACAACAAGCAGAACAAGCTCCGGCTCCAGCTCCTGCTCCAGCAGCCCTAAGGAGAAGCACTAGGGAAAGGCAGGATCCATCAAATTGGGTTAACACCAGAGTGTACTACAACGGCAATGCAGTAGCTCATCCTACTCAAGTAACTTGCTCTTTCGCTCAGTTTCCAAAGGAGCACCAAGCCTTCCTAGTAGCATTGGAGCAAGGTCAGGTACCTAGATCTTACGAAGAAGCAGTAGAGTATGAGGTATGGCGGAATGCGATCAGTGAGGAAAGGGGTGCTATGGAAAAGAATCACACTTGGGATGAGGCTACATTGCCTAAAAGGAAGAAAACCGTGAGCTCAAGATGGGTCTTCACTATCAAATACAAAAGCAACGGGGAAATAGAAAGGTATAAGGCTCGGCTAGTAGCAAGAGGATTCACTCAAACCTATGGAGAAGACTATGGAGACACCTTTGCACCAGTGGCGAAGCTCCACACAGTTAGAGTTGTCATCTCACTTGCCGTGAATCTGGAATGGGATCTTTGGCAAATGGATGTGAAGAATGAATTTCTACAAGGAGAGCTTGAGGAGGAAGTCTACATGACACCACCACCTGGTGTAGACAAAGAGGTTGCCCATGGCAAAGTACTAAGGCTGAGAAAGGCGATTTATGGTCTCAAGCAATCGCCAAGAGCTTGGTACCACCGGTTGAGTAGAGTTCTATTCGATAGGGGATTCAGCAGATCAGAAGCGGATCACACCTTATTCACTCTCACCAGCCAAGAAGGTATAGTAGTCATTCTCATCTATGTAGATGATATAATCATCTCTGGGAATGACAAGGTAAACATTCAAGCTACTAAAGACTATTTAAAAACTGTTTTTGATATTAAAGATCTAGGTGAACTAAAATACTTCTTAGGTATCGAAGTTTGTAGATCTAAAGAAGGCTTGTTTCTCTCACAAAGAAAATATATGCTTGATATGTTGAGTGAAACAGGAAACCTTGGAGATAAAGTAGCTAAAACCCCTCTTGAAGATAGCTACAAAGTGGACCGAAAGGGGGAGCTAGAGGATGAACCCTTTGAAGATGTCACACAATATCGCAGGATGGTTGGTAAGCTAATCTATCTTACAATAACCAGACCTGACTTGTGCTTTGCTGTGAATCAGGTTAGCCAATACATGAAAGCTCCAAAGATGTATCATTGGAGCATGGTCAAGCGCATTCTCAGCTATGTTCAAGGAACGATTGGTCATGGCATTTGGATGGGGTGCAATGGAAGCTCAGAGCTAGTAGGATACTGTGATGCAGATTGGGCAGGAGACCGTGTAGACAGAAGATCCACTACTGGCTATTGCACATTCATTGGAGGGAATCTAGTCACTTGAAAGAGCAAGAAGCAAAATGTGGTAGCATGCTCTAGTGCCGAAGCGGAATACCGAGCTATGAGAAGGCTAACTACCGAGCTAATGTGGCTAAGAAACCTCCTCAAAGACCTCGGGCGAGAGACAAGCACACCGATCACAATGCATTGTGATAATCAGGCGGCTATGCATATAGCATCAAACTCGGTCTTCCATGAAAGGACCAAGCATATAGAGGTGGATTGTCATAAAGTCAGGGAGCAAGTGCAACTTGGAGTCATTCTCCCATGCTACACCAAGAGTTCAGATCAGCTAGCTGACATCTTCACCAAGGCAGTCAACCAGAAGACAAGCGAGTTCATCTACTCTAGGATGGGACTCGTTGATATCTCAGCTTGAGCTCACCTAGCCGTGGAGATCACACTCTTTTTCCCTCAATGTAGTTTTGTCCCACGAGGTTTTCTACATTGAGGTTTTTCCCTCAATCCTTCATGGCTCCAAGCTCTAACCATTCACCATGGTTAAGGCTTGAGGGGGAGTATCAAAGCAGAAGGATGAATGGTGTCCGTACACATACTTGGCATTCAAGGAAATAGACGAGAGTGGGATGCAAGGTATGATATCAACCTAAGTGGAGTGCAAGGCAAGGGAATGGTTGGCATTGTTATCTACACCAACGGTCACATTAGTTTCTAGACTAAAGAAGATAAGGTCACATGTTACACTTAAGGATATGAACGTTGGAGGCTTCCCTTGACCAGTCACTATCACCGTGAGGACCACATCCACTTGTTTATTCCTTGTGTCTCTTTCATATGTAGCCGTTACTCACCATTGTATAAGTCTATATATAGACTCTTTCTATCATTGTAATGAGTCAACTTAAGGAATAATAATCCTCCTTAACCCTCTTTCTCTTGTTCGTCATGCTCTTCATTCATTTCTCTCCTTTATTGTAAACTTCCGCAAACAATTCCAACAAGGAGAAGCCTCAATTACTTGTATCTCATTCCCTAGAAGATATCCCAAATGAAGAGATTAAACTGGTCTACTTGCCGAAAAAGGGGAAAACGGATATATGATGAATCATACATTGAAAATGGAGTAAATAGGCTTAAAATAGTCATCTGGGACTCATAATAGTACAAGGAGAAACCTATATTACTTGTATCTCATTCCCTAGAAGATATCCATAATGAAGATCCGAAACTGGTCTACTTGCCGAAAACTGGGAAAACGAACTTCTGATGAATCATACAAAAAAATAGAGTAAACAGGCTTGAAATAGTCATCTGGGAGTCATAATAGTACAAGTAGAAGCCTCTATTCCTTGGATCTAATTCTGTAGAAGAGATCCCAAATCAAGATCCGAAACTGGTCTACTAGCCGAAAATAGAGATAACAAACTTCTGATGAATCATACAAAGAAAATGGAGTAAATAGGCATGAAATAGTCATCTGTGACTCATAATAGTTCAAGGAGATGCCTATATTACTTGTATCTCATTCTGTAGAAGAGATCCCAAATGAAGATCCGAAACTGATCTACTAGCCGAAAATAGGGAAAACGGGCTTCTGATGAATCATACAAATTAAATGGAGTAAATAGGCTTGAAATTGTCATCTGGGAATTATAATAGTACAAGGAGAAGCCTTTATTACTTGTAACTCATTCTGTAGAAGAGATCCCAAATCAAGATCTGAAACTGGTCTATTAGCCGAAAATGGGGAAAACGGACTTTTGATGAATCATACAAATAAAATGGTGTAAATAGGCTTGAAATTGTCATCTGGAACACATAATAGTACAAGGAGAAACCTCTATTACTTGTATCTCATTCCGTAGAAGAGATCCCAAATCAACATCCGAAACTGGTCTACTAGCCAAAAATGGAGAAAACGGACTTCTTATGAATCATACAAAGAAAATGTAGTAAATAGGCTTGAAATAGTGTATCTTGGACTCATAATAGTACAAAGAGAAGCCTCTATTACTTGTATCTCATTCGCTAGAAAGTATCCCAACTGAAGATCTGAAACTGGTCTACTTGCTGAAAATGGGGAAAACGGACTTCTGATAAATCATACAAAGAAAATGGAGTAAATAGGCTTGAAATAGTCATCTGAGACTCATAATAGTACAAGGCGAAGTCTCTATTACTTGTATCTCATTCCTTAGAAGATATCCATATTGAAGATCCGAAACAGGTCTACTTGCTGAAAATGGGGTAAACGAACTTCTGATGAATCATACAAAGAAAATGGAGTAAACAGGCTTGAAATAGTCATCTGGGACTCATAATAGTACAAGGAGAAGCCTCTATTCCTTGGATCTCATTCTGTAGAACAGATCCCAAATCAAGATCCGAAACTGGTCTACTAGCCGAAAATAGGGATAACAGACTTCTTGATATGATAGGGGATAGCACGGTAGCTGCAGAACCAGAGGAGGAACCGGAGATAGTAGGGAGGATCACTCGTTCCAGAGCTAAGGAGCTGGCTAAGGAAGTTCATGCACTTATGGCAGAAGGATTATACAACCTACCAGCTATTCAAGTTTTTAACATCTTCAACCAGAAGACTCCACCCGGTAAAGATAACTAAGTAACTTAGGTGAGGAGTCTGTACTCTTTTTCCCATGATGAGTTTTGTCCCATTGGGTTTTCTCAACATGGTTTTTAATGAGGCAGATGAATCACTACGTCAAGTTACTTAGGAGTCATTACCAATGGGTAATAAATGTATGAGCTACTTTGGCCTTATACTTAGTATTTTCAGGCGCACCAATTAGGATTCTTTGGAATGGGACGCCTTGTTGTTTTATTCTTTACTTTGGACGCTTTGTTGTTTTCTTTCTTAGACGCCATGCTGTTTGGTTTTAGGGTAGTATAAGACTTGTTTTACGCCTTCCTTTGTAAATCAGCAAAGAATTAAGTGTAATCAAACAGCCATTGCTGCATTTCTTCTCTCACCCTTTGATCTCTTGAATGTGTTCTTGTGGATCCGAGTTTCTATTCACCAAGTGTTCTTGAAACTCTACTATCTGTTACTTCCATTTAACCCCTTAAATCGTTCCATTAAACCCCTTAATACCATTCTAATCTCACTCCACACTACCATTTTCCCTTTCACACGATCATCATCACCATTTCGCAATCATCATTTGATCTTCATCAGCCTATCTTCAGAGTAGTTCCAGGGGAGATCGTGTCATGTGGTATCAGAGCCAACTCTGAACCAAAGGCTGAGAAATCCTAAAACCTCTCTTTTCCTTTCTTTTGTTAAATCGATTGTCCTAAGAGTCTTAGGATTACCTTTTCGTTTCTTTCATAAAAGTTAGTGTTTGTTTTTGATTTCCTAATAGCAATAGGTTTTGTGTTCTTTTCCCTGATAGTTTTAGGAGTTGTTTTCCTTCCCTTTAAACAACAAGTTTTTAAGAGATTAGAAATCACAAACCTTGTTATCTTGAGAACTTTTTACTTTGATTGTTGTTTTGATTGTCTCAGGTACCATGGAGCTTTCAGCAGAAGCCATGAAAGCTCTGAATCAAGCCATGGCGCAACAAATGAAAGAAGCTAATCAGTCAGTTGCTACTCAGCTGATGCAACTGATAGAGCAACTCAACGCCAAGTTTGAGACTCGGTTCAAGGATTTACTGAAAGAGAACAGTGTTGCAGAAAGTGATTCATCAGAACCGCCCAGCCCTAGTGAAGCAATCCGCCTTGCCAAAGGAAAAGCACACATGGGAGCTTCTTCTAAACAACCCAGAGCTAACACTATAAGAACACCTGTTGGAAGGAGAGAAACCAGTGCAAACCGGCGAAGGAATGCTGAGGGTACAGGGAGGGAGAGACGCAGAGCTGATAGAACATCTCCACACCTCCGAGCTGAGAACATTGGTGGGCGCAGAGTCTATGTGGAGACAGAACCCGGAACTTCTGAGGGAGAAGAGAGATCAGACAACAGCTTTAATACTGTGAGGAGGGGCAGGAACAGAGGAAGCAACCGAGATTATGACCCATTGAAACAACAGCTGAATCACCTTAAGATTCAGTTTCCTTCCTTCCACGGCAATAATGATCCAGAAGTTTACTTAGATTGGGAAAGAAAGATGGAATCAAACTTCTTGGTTCAAGGCACCTATGAGCTCAACAAGGTGAAGATAGCTGTTTCAGAGTTCAATGGCTATGCACTCTTGTGGTGGGAGCAGTTGGGAGTCACTAGAGAGAGGCACCACGAACTTCCTATTACCACTTGGGATCAACTGACCACACAGATGAGGAGGAAGTTTGTTCCTGCACACTATCAGAGAGAGATTCTCAACAAACTTAGGCGCCTCATACAAGGAACAAAGTCTGTTCGAGATTACTACCAAGAGCTGGAAACCTTGATGATTAGAGCCGATTTGAGAGAAGGAGAAGACATGGTGATGTCTAGGTTCTTGGGAGGACTTAACAGAGAGATTCAAGACAAGGTTGAGCTACAGAACTATGAGGATGTGCAAGAAATGGTGCATAAGGCAGAACTGATTGAAGCACAGATCAAGAGGAGAATTAGCAGACCAACCTTCACCTCCAACATACCAAAACCGAAAGAGTTCAACAAGCCAATCTCTACCCAGAACACAAAACCGGCTACAACAACAATCAAGGGGGAGGTTAAAACCGAGTTTAAACCAAGAGGAACTTCTACTAGCAATGTCAGATGCTTCAAGTGTCAAGGTATGGGGCATTACTCCAGAGATTGTCCTAATAAAAAGATGTTTTTGCTGCAAGAGGGAGGAGAGATCGTACCTCAAGACAGTTCAGAGAGTGAATCAGATGTTGGTACAGAAGGAGAAGAGGAACGGAGAGATGCTAGTGGCATGCAGGACTTTGAGTGTTCAGGTGCATCCAGATGTTCTCTTTCACACTAGATGTGTAGTTCAAGACAAGGTTTGCACCTTGATTATAGATGGGGGAAGTTGCACCAATGCCGCCAGTGAAGAGATGGTAAAGAAGCTTAATCTCAAAACCACTTCACATCCTAGACCTTCCAAGCTGCAGTGGTTGGACAACAAAGGAGCCATCACCGTTTCTCAGCAAGTGCTTGTCAAGCTAGCCATTGGGAAGTATGAAGATGAACTCCTTTGTGATGTGGTTCCTATGAGATCTAGCCATATGTTATTGGGGAGACCATGGCAGTATGACAGGAGAGTTCTTCATGATGGCTACACCAATAAGCAGACTTTTGAATTTAAGGGGCGCAAGGTCACTCTTCTACCACTTTCCCCCAGCGAAATCTACCAAGATCAACTTCACATGAACCGCAAAGAAAAAGAGAAAGTCTCCAACAGTTTATACATCAACCACAGTGAGTTCAACAAGCTCTTTGATCCTGAGATGACCACTTTCATGTTTGTCTACAAAGAAACACTGGCTAGTACTAAACCGTTAGAGAAACTTCCCTATGAGGTGATAGAGATCATTGAGGAGTACAAGGATGTCTTTCCAGAAGAGATACCCCCAGGCTTACCCCCAACTCGCGGAATTGAGCATCAGATTGATCTAGTGCCAGGATCAGTGCTACCAAATAAGCCGGCTTACAGAACCAACCCTGTAGAGACTAAAGAGCTTCAGAAACAAGTAGAAGAGCTGATGAGTAAAGGATATATCAGAGAGAGTCTCAGTCCATGTGCAGTACCAGTTCTGTTGGTTCCTAAGAAAGATGGAACATGGAGGATGTGTGTAGACTGCAGAGCAATCAACAATATCACAGTGAAGTACAGACATCCTATTCCAAGATTAGATGAAATGTTAGATGAGTTATGTGGGTCAACAGTGTTCTCCAAAATCGATTTGAAGAGTGGTTATCATCAGATCAGAATGAAGGAGGGAGATGAGTGGAAGACTGCTTTCAAGACCAAGCAAGGGTTGTATGAGTGGTTAGTCATGCCGTTTGGTCTCACCAATGCTCCCAGTACCTTCATGCGTCTAATGAACCATGCCTTAAGACCATTCATTGGAGTTTTTGTAGTGGTCTACTTCGATGACATTCTCATCTACAGCAAAGGTTTGGAGGAACATCTAGGGCACATCCGCCAAGTTTTGGATGTTCTTCGTTCTCAATCCCTTTTTGCTAACTTCTCTAAGTGTTCATTCTGTACTACTGAGGTTGTCTTTCTAGGCTTTGTTGTTAGTGCAGAAGGGGTGAGGGTTGATGAAGAGAAGATCAAAGCAATCAAAGAATGGCCTACGCCTAAGAGTGTTGGGGAAGTGAGAAGCTTTCATGGATTAGCAGGATTCTACAGAAGATTTGTTCCAAGCTTTAGCACCCTTGCTGCACCATTAACTGAAGTCATCAAGAAGGAAGTTGGTTTCAGATGGGAGGAGGCACAAGAACAGGCTTTCACAGCCCTTAAAGAGAAGCTTATCAATGCCCCTCTTTTAGATCTTCCTGATTTCCTTAAAACTTTTGAAATTGAATGTGATGCATCAGGAGTTGGAATCGGTGCTGTATTGATGCAGGATAAGAAACCGGTGGCATACTTCAGTGAGAAGCTAGGAGGATCAACCGCCAACTATCCAACCTATGACAAGGAACTCTATGCATTGGTTCGAGCTCTTCAAACGTGGCAGCACTACTTGTGGCCCAAGGAATTCGTCATTCATACAGATCATGAGTCTCTAAAGCACCTTAAAGGACAGCAGAAGCTCAATAAAAGACACGCCAGATGGATGGAGTTCATAGAGACTTTTCCATACATCATTAAGTACAAGAAAGGTAAAGATAATGTAGTTGCAGATGCATTATCAAGGAGGTACACACTTGTCTCTACCTTAACTTCTAAGCTTAATGGATTCGAACATATAGTAGATCTTTATGAGACTGACAATGATTTTGCTGAGAGCTATGGCAAGTGCTATAAGTTGGTTAGAGAAGCTCATGGAGGAGGATTAGCTGGACACTTTGGAGTCGCTAAGACTCTACTTGGACTGCAAGATCACTTTTATTGGCCATACATGAAGACAGACGTTGAGAGGATTTGTTCTAGGTGTGCAGTTTGTAAGATGGCAAAGAGTAAGGTGCAACCTCACGGTTTGTATACCCCTCTTCCTATCCCTTCTCAGCCTTGGACTCATATTTCTATGGACTTTGTGCTTGGCTTACCTCGAACCAGAAATGGTAGAGATTCGATTTTTGTAGTTGTTGACAGGTTTAGCAAGATGGCACACTTCATTGCTAGTCATAAGACAGATGATGCTGTCTGCGTAGCTAACTTGTTTTTCAGGGAAGTAGTTCGTCTACATGGCATGCCTCAAGTGATAGTATCAGACAGGGATACCAAGTTTCTAGGGCACTTCTGGAGAACATTATGGGCTAAACTAGGAACCAAGCTTCAATTCTCTACTACATGTCACCCTCAAACTGATGGACAAACCGAGGTGGTAAACAGAACATTGTCAACACTTCTTAGAACGCTGGTAAAGAGTAACATCAAGTCATGGGAGGAGTGTCTACCACACGTGGAGTTTGCTTACAATCACGCTAAGCATTCTGCAACCCTCTTTTCTCCTTTTGAAATTTTCTATGGCTTTAACCCACAATCACCTCTAGACTTGATCCCTTTGCCTCTAAGTGTGAAATGTAGTTTAGATGGAAAAGAAAAGGCAGAACAGGTGAGGAAGATACACCCCAAGGCTAAGGAGAATATAGAGAAGAAGACTAAGCAGTATGAGAAGCATGCAAACAAGGGGCAAAAGGAGTTAATCTTTGAGGAAGGAGACTTGGTGTGGATTCATTTGAGGAAAGACCGATTTCCAGAAGAGAGGAAGAGCAAGCTTATGCCAAGGATGGATGGACCATTCGAAGTCATCAAGAGGATCAACAACAATGCCTACCAGATTGATCTTCAAGGTAAGTATAATATATCTCCATCATTCAATGTCTCTGATTTGCTTCCTTATGTTGCAGATACAGATTTGAGGACAAATCCCTTTCAAGAGGGAGAGGATGATATGATAGGGGATAGCACGGTAGCTGCAGAACCAGAGGAGGAACCGGAGATAGTAGGGAGGATCACTCGTTCCAGAGCTAAGGAGCTGGCTAAGGAAGTTCATGCACTTATGGCAGAAGGATTATGCAACCTACCAGCTATTCAAGTTTTTAACATCTTCAACCAGAAGACTCCACCCGGTAATGATAACTAAGTAACTTAGGTGAGGAGTCTGTACTCTTTTTCCCATGATGAGTTTTGTCCCATTGGGTTTTCTCAACATGGTTTTTAATGAGGCAGATGAATCACTACGTCAAGTTACTTAGGAGTCATTACCAATGGGTAATAAATGTATGAGCTACTTTGGCCTTATACTTAGTATTTTCAGGCGCACCAATTAGAATTCTTTGGAATGGGACGCCTTGTTGTTTTATTCTTTACTTTGGACGCTTTGTTGTTTTCTTTCTTAGACGCCATGCTGTTTGGTTTTAGGGTAGTATAAGACTTGTTTTACGCCTTCCTTTGTAAATCAGCGAAGAATTAAGTGTAATCAAACAGCCATTGCTGCATTTCTTCTCTCACCCTTTGATCTCTTGAATGTGTTCTTGTGGATCCGAGTTTCTATTCACCAAGTGTTCTTGAAACTCTACTATCTGTTACTTCCATTTAACCCCTTAAATCGTTCCATTAAACCCCTTAATACCATTCTAATCTCACTCCACACTACCATTTTCCCTTTGACACGATCATCATCACCATTTCGCAATCATCATTTGATCTTCATCAGCCTATCTTCAGAGTAGTTCCAGGGGAGATCGTGTCACTTCTGATGAATCATTCAAAAAAAATTGAGTAAATAGGCTTGAAATAGTCATCTATGATTCATAATAGTTCAAGGAGAAGCCTCTATTACTTGTATCTCATTCTGTAGAAGATATCCCAAATGAAGATCTGAAACTGGTCTACTAGCCGAAAATAGGGAAAACGGGCTTCTGATGAATCATACAAATAAAATGGAGTAACTTGGCTTGAAATAGTAATCTGGGACTCATAAAAGTACAAGGAGAAGCCTCTATTACTTTTAACTCATTCTGTAGAAGAGATCCCAAATCAAGATCCGAAACTGGTCTACTAACCGAAAATAGGGAAAACGGACTTCTTATGAATCATACAAAGAAAATGGAATAAATAGGCTTTAAATAGTCATCTGGGACTCATTATAGTTCAAGTAGAAGCCTCTATTACTTGTAATTCATTATGTAGAAGAGATCCCAAATCAAGATCCAAAACTGGTCTACTAGCCGAAAATGGGGAAAACAGACTTCTGATGAATCATACAAATAGAAGTAAATAGGCTTGAAATAGTCATCTGGGACTAATAATAGTACAAGGAGAAGCCTCTATTACTTGTATCTCATTCCCTAGCAGATATCCCAAATGAAGATCCGAAACTGCTCTATTTGCCGAAAGTTGGG
Organism: Thlaspi arvense; assembly: GCA_911865555.2. Taxonomy (NCBI): domain Eukaryota; kingdom Viridiplantae; phylum Streptophyta; class Magnoliopsida; order Brassicales; family Brassicaceae; genus Thlaspi; species Thlaspi arvense. Next base: position 43,807,059 of record OU466857.2, read on the forward strand.
AAAATGGACTTCTGATAAATCATACAAAGAAAATGGAGTAAATCGGCTTCAAATAGTCATATCGGACTCATAATAGTACAAGTAGAAGCCTCTATTATTTGTATCTCATTCCCTAGAAGATATCCCAAATGAAGATCTGTAACCGGTCGACTTGCCGAAAATAGGGAAAAACGGATTTCTTATGAATCATACAAAGAAAATGGGGTAACTATGCTTGAAATAGTCATCTGGGACTCATAATAGTACAAGGAGAAGCCTGTATTACTCGTATCTCATTCTGTAGTTGAGATCCCAAATAAAGATCCGAAACTGGTCTACTAGCCGAAAATGGGGAAAACGGACTTTTGATGAATCATACAAACAAAATGGTGTAAATAGGCTTGAAAATGTCATCTGGGACACATAATAGTACAAGGAGAAGCCTCTATTACTTGTATTTCATTCCGTAGAAGAGATCCAAAATCAAGATCCGAAACTGGTCTACTAGCCAAAAATGGAGAAAACGGACTTCTTATGAATCATATAAAGAAAATGGAGAAAATCGGCTTGAAATAGTCATATGGGACTCATAATAGTACAATAAGAAGCCCCTATTACTTGTATCTCATTCCCTAGAGGAGATCCCAAATGAAGATCTAAAACTGGTCTACTTGCCGAAAATGGGGAAAACGGATTTCTGATGAATCATACAAAGAAAATGGAGTAAATAGGCTTGAAATAGTCATCTGGGACTCATAATAGTACAAGGAGAAGCCTCTATTACTTGTATCTCATTCTGTAGAAGATATCCCAAATGAAGATCCGAAACAGGTCTACTAGCCGAAAATAGTGAAAACGGGCTTCGGATGAATCATACAAATAAAATGGAGTAACTAGGCTTGAAATAGTCATCTGGGACTCATAAAAGTACAAGGAGAAGCCTCTATTACTTGTAACTCATTCTGTAGAAGAGATCCCAAATCAAGATCCGAAACTGGTCTACTAGCCGAAAATGGGGAAAACGGACTTTTGATGAATCATACAAATAAAATGGTGTAAATAGGCTTGAAATTGTCATATGGGACACATAAGAGTACAAGGAGAAGCCTCTATTACTTGTATCTTATTCCATAGAAGAGATCCCAAATCGAGAGCCGAAACTGGTCTACTAGCCAAAAATGGAGAAAATGGACTTCTTATGAATCATACAAAGAAAATGTAGTAAATAGGCTTGAAATAGTGTATCTGGGACTCATAATAGTACAAAGAGAAGCCTCTATTACTTGTATCTCATTCCCTAGAAAATATCCCAATTGAAGATCCGAAACTGGTCTACTTGCCGAAAATGGGGAAAACGGACTTCTGATAAATCATACAAAGAAAAAGGTGTAAATCGGCTTGAAATAGTCATCTGGGACTCATATTAGTACAAGGAGAACCCTCAATTACTTGTATCTCCTTCCCTAGAAGATATCCCAAATGAAGATCTGAAACTGGTCTACTTGCCGAAAATGGGGAAAACGGATATATGATGAATCATACATTGAAAATGGAGTAAATAGGCTTAAAATAGTCATCTGGGACTCATAATAGAACAAGGAGAAGTCTATATTACTTGTATCTCATTCCCTAGAAGATATCCATAATGAAGATCTGAAACTGGTCTACTTGCCGAAAATTGGGAAAACGAACTTCTGATGAATCATACAAAAAAAAATGGAGTAAACAGGCTTGAAATAGTCATCTGGGAGTCATAATAGTACAAGGAGAAGCCTCTATTCCTTGGATCTAATTCTGTAGAAGAGATCCCAAATCAAGATCCGAAACTGGTCTACTAGCTGAAAATAAGGATAACAGACTTCTGATGAATCATACAAAGAAAATGGAGTAAATATGCTTGAAATAGTCATCTGTGACTCATAATAGTTCAAGGAGATGCCTCTATTACTTGTATCTCATTCTGTAGAAGATATCCCAAATGAAGATCCGAAACTGATCTACTAGCCGAAAATAGGGAAAACGGGCTTCTGATGAATCATACAAATTAAATGGAGTAAATAGGCTTGAAATTGTCATCTGGGAATTATAATAGTACAAGGAGAAGCCTTTATTACTTGTAACTCATTCTGTAGAAGAGATCCCAAATCAAGATCTGAAACTGGTCTACTAACCGAAAATGGGGAAAACGGACTTTTGATGAATCATACAAATAAAATGGTGTAAATAGGCTTGAAATTATCATCTGGGACTCATAATAGTACAAGGAGAAGCCTCTATTACTTGTATCTCATTCCGTAGAAGAGATCCCAAATCAAGATCCGAAACTGGTCTACTAGCCAAAAATGGAGAAAACAGACTTCTTATGAATCATACAAAGAAAATGTAGTAAATAGGCTTGAAATAGTGTATCTTGGACACATAATAGTACAAAGAGAAGCCTCTATTACTTGTATCTCATTCGCTAGAAAGTATCCCAACTGAAGATCGGAAACTGGTCTACTTGCTGAAAATGGGGAAAACGGACTTCTGATAAATCATACAAAGAAAATGGAGTAAATAGGCTTGAAATAGTCATCTGAGACTCATAATAGTACATGGCGAAGCCTCTATTACTTGTATCTCATTCCTTAGAAGATATCCATATTGAAGACCCGAAACAGGTCTACTTGCCGAAAATGGGGAAAACGAACTTCTGATGAATCATACAAAGAAAATGGAGTAAACAGGCTTGAAATAGTCATCTGGGACTCATAATAGTACAAGGAGACGCCTCTATTCCTTGGATCTCATTCTGTTGAAAAATACTTTTGCTCTTAGAAATTTCTTATTAGTAGCTCTCTTATTATTATTTTTTTCTTTTCATTTTTTTCTTTATTTTGGCACTTAGGCTCTTTTTATTTCTTTTTTTTTTTTTTCTCTTTTTTTTTTTTTTACTTATTATGAGAGAGCTACTTTTTGAAATTAGAGCATACTTAGTTTTAAAAGCAAACCTTTCACTTAAAACCTCATTTCTTTCCTTAAAACACAAACTCTTTGAAACCGAAACAAATAGACAAGAAAGCAACCCCAATGATCCCCAAAACAAATCCTAAACCAACACCTAGCTTCAAAATGCAAAGCTAGCAATCAATATGAAAACCAAATCATGTCGCCTAAACTTAACACTTTATGCCAAGTTCAAACCGAAAGTAAGGCCTCACAAAGATGTCACACAAGAACATTTGGCTTCAAAGGAGGGTAAGGTTGAAGGAGGGAGTTCTACTTAGGCTCACAAAGAGTGGTAAAAAGGAAGAAGAGAGCCTACATATTTTAAAACCATGTGTTCATTTTCAAATGCATAAGAATGATAATTAGAGTTTCAAATTAAGGTTTTCACTTAGTAGGATGAGTTTCAAATCATGAGAGTTCAATTCAAGCCACGAAAATCCTAACTAGTGATCCAAGCATGGTTAGAACTTACTTTCAAAGCATAAGAGAACTACCAACTAGGGCATTGAAATGATTCATAAGTAAAAACACCTTTTTAAGAAATTCTAACCCCTTATGCAAAATGTAAACAACCTAGGTGATATGAGAAACTCTAGACTCAATCCTAACATGTTTTTAAAAAGATGAAATTTTTTTAAAAATTTCACCAATTTTTCATGACCTAAGACTCAAGGATGTCAAAAGGAAAATAAGATCAAAGAACACAAGATTAAATCACACAAGTACTCCCCCATACTTGCTTGACACCGTCCCGGTGGCAAACTCATCCGAAGGAGCATCAAAACACAATGCAAGAAACAAATATGAGCGGTTATATACAATGGAAGAAGGTTGTTTACCTCTGGTCTAGGCTCGGCTGGAACTTGAGGATGTTCCAGAGGAGCTAGAGATCGTTGCTTTGCCTTTGTCAGCTGGTTCTTGGAGAGAGTGGCATGCCGGCTGAATGTTGTCTCCTTGGGTCTCGCGGATCACAACTCCTCCGGTTGAGAGCCTTCTCTTCTCGGGTTGTTGCATCTCTTGGCTTGCAGCTGGCTTAGGCTGGCCTCCCTGAAGTGCTTTAACTTTCTTCCCAAGCTTCTTCAGCATCTTCCCTTGCCACTTGTTAATCTTCCTTTGCATCTCTACCACCGATGCTAGGAACTTCTCGGTTTTTGTCCTCGGCTCAAAGTCTAGTTTGGGAAGTGTGTAAGCCTCGGGCATCTCGTCTTCCGTGCCTGGAGACTCTGACCTTTGACGTGGGGCAATGGCTGAAGCAGGCGGTCCTCCTAAAGGGGCAAAGCATTCTTCCTCCGTGGGTAAGAACTCGATGTTCCCAACACCAAGCAGCTCGGTTTCATCTTTGTTGGGGAGGATGCACACTCTCTTCTTGTCTTCGTCATCTATGAAGAGGTAGGCATAGAACCCTTCTGCTGGCGTGCGTCCCAAGCTATCAGTATTCCTCATGTATGCTTCATCCATGAAAGCTCTGTTTGGGACGTGAGCAAAGTCATGGATGGGCACACCGTCTTGCACGAACAAAGGAGTAAGGAAACCGCCAATGTAGGAGGAGGTTGCCTTGCACCGTAAGGCATAAGCCTTGTACTTCACCAGGGAAGCCGCAAGCACACAGCCGTAGTTCACCTCATCGCCGAGTTCATCTTCTATGGGCTCTTCATTCGCATCCAGATAAGACACCAAGTGCTTCACACCTTGGAACAGGAAGCACAGCTCCGTCTTCGTGACAGTAGGAGCAACAGACCTTCCACTGAATGTATTGGCAATCAGCTTCAGAGTATACCTCAGCACTGGACTCCTAACTCGCTTGATCTTGGCGGTGTTGGCTTTGTAGTCTTCATTGCTGATCAGGTCCCAAAACTCGTCGGCTTTCTTGAAGGCTGGGAACTCGACCTTGTGTGCATCAGCGTTGAGACCGTAGGCTTGGCATAGCTCAGGGATGGATAGTGTATAGGCTTGACGTCCGACTTTGAAGTAGAGGCGGCCTTGAGAAGGGACGGGTGCACTAGGATTCTCATACCGGAACTCCAAGGTGGCTAGTAAGTCTATTGTCACTTCAAGAATGGTTGGGCAATCCATCCGTGACAAACACCTCAAGCCAATGTTCTTGAGGAGTTGATCGAAGTCCCCAAGAATCCCGAGCCTAGACAAAAGCTCTCGATCAGCAAACTTTGTGGGTTCAAACCGGAGCCTCTTCAGCCTCTTCTTATCCCTCTTCTCATCTTTACTCCACCGGACCCTCTCTTGAGCTACCACTTCTTGTCCTTCTCCTTCTTGTACTTGCTCCTCTCTTGTTCTCTTTGGTGCCATGGTTCCTGAAACAAATTCTAAAGATAATGATAAGCAAGCGGCGATTTGATGAGAATGAGAGAAGAGAAGGAGAGAATTTATAATAACTACCCTAGAATTTTGGAGAATAAATAAAAATCATAGCTACATAAAAGGAAATCAAATCTTTAGATACTGAAAAATCTGGAATTATTCCATTTACTTAGCTAGTTTTAAAAATTCAAAACCAAGATCTTGCGGATTTAAAGGAGATTTTCTTAAAATAAAATCATTAAATTTGAAAATACCTTTGCAAGAAGTTTAGAATATCTTTTGCTAGCTCTTAAAAACTCTCACTCTCTTTGTTTAAAAATCTCGAGCAAACAGGAATGAGAGGGTGAGAGGTAGGTTGAAATATTTAAAGGCTTTAGCAAAACCAAAACAATAGATGGTCAAAGTGGTTTCTGACAAAGTCTTGGTCAAGGCACATCTTTCATGGTCAAAGATGCTTGCCTTGACCAAGTTTTGAATTTAAAAAATGGAGGGAAATGAGTAAAGGAGGGAAAGAAAATTGTTACCTCGGCATGAGATCGAGTCCATTTGGTCGATCTAGGACTCGATCTCATGCCCAAGATGGCTTAGATCGAGAGGGTTACTCGATTTGAGACTCGATTCATAGTGAATCGAGTCCTGGATCGATTGGCTCTCTCGATCATTGAGATGTTGGCTCCTCGGCTAAGTCCTAATGATCGAGCTATGTCTTCGATTTAGGGGTCGATTTGGCATAGATCGAGTGATGGATCGAGTCGAGTGATCGATCAGTTTTCAACAGATTTTCCCGAGAGAAATTAGATCGGTCGATCCTTTTTCATCAAGGTCGATCTTGTCACTCGATCTCGTCTAGATCGACTGGCTCCTCTCGATTCACTGACTCGATCTAGCAAAGATCGAGCCAGGATCAGTCGATCTAGCACTCGATCTCTAGCCTTATCTTAACCCCTATTGCCTTTTTAAGACCTCAAAGTCAATGTTTAGACTCCTTATACCTGTTCCTACACACTTGCAACATAAAAACATAAAACTGAAAGAGAAATGAAAGCAGAAGTATGTACAAGATAAACATGGGAATGCCTCCCAAGTGCGCTTTCTTTAACATCTTTAGCTAGACCTTACTTGGTCTAAGCGGATGGTGGGTCTTGGAGAAGCACTGAGGTACTCTCCTTGTCAAAGCTGTCTGCCAAGTAGGGCTTGACTCTGTGTCCGTTGACGGTGAAGGCACTGCCACTTTTTCCCATCAGAGTAACAGCTCCATACGGCAAGACCTTTTGAATCACGAACGGTCCGCTCCACCTTGATTTCAGCTTGCCCGGGAAGAGCTTGAGCCTCGAGTTGTACAGCAACACCAGTCCTCCTTCCTTAAGCTCCTTGGCAACCAACTTCTTATCATGAGCCTCCTTAGTCCGCTCCTTGTATATCCGGGAGCTCTCGTAAGCATTCAACCTCAACTCGTCCAGTTCGTGTAGCTGAATAAGGCGCCTCTCCTGAGCCGTCTTGAGATCAAAGTTCAGCCTCTTCACAGCCCACAATGCACGGTGTTCCAGCTCAACCGGGAGGTGACAGCCCTTGCCTTAGAGTAAGGTGAAAGGAGTTGTACCAATCGGCGTCTTGAAAGCGGTACGGTAGGCCCAAAGAGCGTCATCCAGCTTCACTGACCAGTCTTTCCTTGTTGCTCCGACGGTCTTCTCTAGGATAGCCTTGATTTGCCTATTAGAGACCTCCACTTGACCGCTTGTTTGAGGATGATACTGTTGAAAGTGTTTGCGAAAGTTTACAATAAAAGAGAGAAGGGAATGAAGAACATGAAGAACAAGAGAGAATGATTTAAGGATGATTATTATTCCTTAAGTTAACCATTACAAACAACATCAAATGTCTATTTATAGACCATACACACCATCTCTAACGGCTAAGGATGATAACGACACAAACAATAAACAAAGAGGATGTGGTCCTCAAAGTGAAAGCGACCCTTCATAACTTTCACAAGCTTAACCAAAACATGTGACCCTATCTCCTTTGATTCCTTAAGCTTGTGACCGTTGCTCTAGATGACTAAGGTCAATAATATGACCGTTGCTTCCTTCCTTGAACATCACTCTTGCTTCCTTTGTGTGATCCTCTTCCTTAAGCCTCACGGGTGTGACTTGTATGGACACTTCTCTAACTTGATCATTTTGACACTCCCCCTCAAGCTTTAGCCATGGTGAATGCTAAAGCTTGGAACCATGACTAACCACCTCATTAAAAACCTCAATGTAGAAAACCACGTGGGACAAAACTCCATTGAGGGAAAAAGAGTGTGATCGCCATGGCTAGGATAGATCAAGCTGAGATGTCAACGAGTCCCATCTTAGAGTGAATGAACTCGCTTGTCCTCTGATTGACTGCCTTAGTGAAGATGTCAGCTAGCTGATCTGAACTCCTTGTATAGCACGGTAGAATGACTCCAAGTTGTACTTGCTCCCTGACTTTATGACAATCCACCTCTATATGCTTGGTCCTTTCATGGAAGACCGAGTTGGATGCAATGTGCATAGCCGCTTGATTATCACAATGCATTGTGATAGGTGTGCTTGTCTCACATCCGAGGTCTTTGAGGAGGTTTCTTAGCCACATCAGCTCGGTTGTTAGTCTCCTCATGGCCCGGTATTCAGCTTCAGCACTGGAGCATGCAACTACATTTTGCTTCTTGCTTTTCCAAGTGACTAGATTCCCACCAATGAATGTACAATAGCCAGTAGTTGATCTTCTATCTGATCGATCTCCTGCCCAATCTGCATCACAGTAGCCCACAATCTCTGAGCTTCCGTTGCAACTCATCCAAATGACATGTCCTATTGTGCCTCGGACATAACTGAGGATACGCTTGACCATGTTCCAGTGATGAACCTTTGGAGTCTTCATGTATTGACTCACCTGATTCACAGCAAAACACAAGTCAGGCCTAGTTATGGTAAGGTAAATTAACTTACCAACCATCCTGCGGTATTGTGTGAAATCATCAAATGGCTCATTACAAGGCTCCCCCTCTCGCTCCAACTTATAGTTATCTTCAAGAGGGGTTTTCGCTAGTCTATCTCCAAGATCTCCTGTTTCACTTAACATGTCAGTCATATACTTTCTTTGTGAGAGAAACACACCCTCTTTTGATCTACAAACTTCAATTCCTAAGAAGTATTTGAGTTCACCTAAATCCTTAATATCAAAGACATTCTGTAAATAGCTTTTAGTAGCAAGAATGTTTACCTTGTCATTCCCAGAGATGATTATATCATCTACATAAATGAGAATGACTACTATACCTTCCTGGCTGGTGAGTGTGAATAGAGTATGGTCAGCTTCTGATCGGCTAAATCCTCTATCAAACAGAACTCTGCTCAGCTTATGGTACCACGCTCTAGGCGATTGCTTCAAGCCATATATCGCCTTCCGTAGTCTCAGTACTCTACCAGGAGTGATGCCTTCTTCTAAGCCTGGTGGTGGTGTCATATAGACCTCTTCCTCAAGTTCTCCTTGTAGGAAAGCGTTCTTTACATCCATTTGCCAGAGATCCCACTCTAGATTAACCGCCAAGGAGATGATTACTCTAACCGTGTGGAGCTTAGCTACTGGTGCAAAAGTGTCTTTGTAGTCTTCCCCATATGTCTGAGTAAAGCCTCTAGCCACTAACCGAGCTTTGTACCTCTCTATTTCACCATTGCTCTTGTACTTGATAGTAAAGACCCATCTTGAGCTAACCGTTTTCTTCCCTTTAGGTAGGTCAGCTCATCCCAAGTATGATTTCTTTCCATGGCTCCTCTTTCTTCCCTGATTGCTTCACGCCATTCCTCATGCTCCACTGCTTCTTCATAGGTCTTAGGAATATGACCCTGCTCTATTGCTGCCAAGAATACTTGGTGTTCCTCCGGAAGTTATGCAAAGGAGCATGATGCTTGAGTGGGATGCGCCACGGCATTGCCATTGTAGTATACTCTTGTGTTCACCCAATTAGAGGGGTCCTGCCTTTCTCTTGTACTGCGCCTTAAGGTAGTGGGAGCAGGAGCTTGGTCTTGTTCTGCTTGTTGTAGGCTTTGCAAGCGTGGACTTCTTCTTAGAGGAGCTGGTGCTTGATGTGTCACTGACCGTGTGGGTGCTTGATCTTGCTCTGGAGGTTGATCATGTGCATTTTCGTGGGTATCTGAGGCTGTGTGCTCAGCTGGTGGATCATCATTGTTATCACCATTCTCCCCCTCATGATCAACCGTAGGGGCTCTAGTATTTGTAGTGACACCGAGGTGATCTAGGAGCAGCCGGAGGTTAGTGGCTCTATCTGATGTAGACTTGGAAATGTCTTGCAAGTCTTCCCATGACTGTTTGGCATAGAAGCTTTCTGATTCCAAGAACTTCACATCTCTAGACACTATAACCCGGCGTGTAGTAGGATTGTAGCATTTGTACCCTTTTTGAGTAGTGGAGTAGCCAACAAACATACATCTAGTGCTCTTGGCATCAAGCTTTGTTCTAAGATCTCCTGGAAGTAAGACAAAACACACACACCCAAACACTCGTAAGTGATCAAGAGAAGGTTTGGTTGAGTTGAGTACCTCATATGGTGATGAGTCATTGAGGACTTTTGTGGGTATGCGGTTGATCAGGTAACAAGCCGTGAGCACAGCATCTCCCCAAAAACGTTTTGGTACATTGCTTTGAAACATCATGGATCTGGCCACCTCCATAAAGTGTCTATTCTTCCTCTCAGCTACACCATTCTGTTGAGGGGTGTAGGGACAGCTCGTTTGGTGAATGATGCCGTGTGAGTTGAGATATTCTTTGAATATGTTACTGGTGTATTCTCCTCCATTATCTGATCTGAAAATCTTAATCTTGGCATTAAAGTGATTAGTTACATGAGTTTGAAAGTTTCTAAATGCCTCAAAGACTCTATCTTTTGATGGAAGGAGAGTTAGCCAAGTATACTTAGATTTTTCATCTATGAATGTAACAAAGTATTTATTTTGATCTCTAGACTCGCAGAGAGATGACCAAACATCAGAATGCACTAAATCAAAGCATTTATCATAAATAGTAGAAGACTTAGGAAAAACAGTTCTACAATGTTTTCCTAAGATACAAGCCTCACAATCATCATTTTTAAACACTACTTTAGGTAATAAAAGACTCAATGCACGAGCATGAGGATGTCCTAGTCTAGCATGCCAAATCGCATTATTAGCACAGGCTACAACATTATTAGAAGAAGCAAAGGTAGAATCTAAGAGCTTAGTGTCTTCAAGAACACAGAGATCATCTTTGGTAGTCCCTTTCCCAAGCAATTTGCTGATCTTAATATCCTGAAAACACACATCATTAGGTCCAAAAATAGCAATACAGTTTAAATCAGTTGTAGCTTTCTTTACTGATAATAAGTTGGAAGTGAAGGTAGGCATATAAAACGCTTTAGAAGACCTTTCAAAGAGTTTAAGTTCTCCTATTCCCTGAATTGGTACCTTTTCACCATTAGCAATCTCTACATTTCCTAATGTTGGCTTTATGTTACTAATTAGGCTTAAATCACTAATCATATGATGTGAAGCTCCTGAATCAACTATTAGAGGTTTATTCTTAAGAGTATCTGAAGATCTATAAGAATTACCCAAGTTGTTAACTACATGAAAAGAGGTACCAAGGGTGTTACCAGATTCTTTAAGTGCTTTAATCAAGGCGTCTAACTCTGTTTTCTTCACGAATTGGGATGAGTTAGCTATCCCTTCTTCACACATGTTCTTCTGAGAAGGCTCTCCCTTGTGACTCCCCTCTTCATTCGCAAAGTTAGCTCTTGTTTCCTTCCATTTGCTCGGTTTGAGATGTGGATGAAGGATCCAGCATTTTTCTTTGTTATGCCCTTTCTTCTTGCAATGATCGCAGAATTGGCTCTTCTTCTCATCAAACTTGTACGCCCCCTTATTCGCTGAGACTAGCTCTCCCTTTCCTCCAAATAAACCGAGAGATCCTTGCTCCTTTTGGATTTGAGAGCATACTTCCTCAAGGGTTGGTAACCGTTCTGCTCTAAGGAGATGCTTGATGAGGTCATTGTAAGTTGAGCTGAGGGTCATGAGTAGGCCAAAGACTTTGTCTTGCTCTCTTCAGTCGTTCAGGACTTGAGGGTCAACTGTGCTTGGCCTTAGCATCTCTAGTTCTGCCCATAGTGCTCTGAATCTTCCAAAATGCTTAGTAAACTCCATATCTTCTTGCCTTAGCTCATTGATAGCCTTCTTGACTTCAAATACATGGCTGAGATTGGATATGTTGCCGAACACTTGCTTCAGAGTCTCCCATAGCTCTTTGGCGGTTTCACAGTATGAGTAAGCCTCCAAGATTTCATTACTAAGGGAGCTTTGTAGGAGAGCAAGGACGGTCTGATCTTCCTTGTACCATTGGGTCTCTTCAGCTGGGACAATGGCGGCTCCGGCGGCTGGTGGTGCTGCTATAGGAGCATCGCTTGAAACATGTCTCCAAAGACCTCTTCCACACAAGGCGGTTCTTGTGGTTCTTGACCACAGCAAGTAGTTAACCCCTTTGAGGGTAACCGGTAAAGCCAATGGCTTGTTGTTCTCCAAGGCCATGTTTAGATACTATGGACCGTTGGGCAAAGCAAGGGACCGTTGGGTAAACGGTTTTGGATGATAGATTAGAGGTGATTAGAAGGTGAGCGAATGATAGTATGGTGGAATGAGAGTGTTTTTAGGCCGTTTAGAGAGTGTTTAGTGAGGATTTAAAGTAACAGAAGAGTGATTGAGAGTTATGGACCGTTGGGTAAAGATTAAGGTTTTTCTGGAATTTTGAAAGAGTGAAAACCGAGAGATGAAATCAAGAAAAGAGTGATGAGAATCAAATGGTTGTAGTCCAAAGATCTACAAACCGCTCTGATACCATGTTGAAAGTGTTTGCGGAAGTTTACAATAAAAGAGAGAAGGGAATGAAGAACATGAAGAACAAGAGAGAATGATTTAAGGATGATTATTATTCCTTAAGTTAACCATTACAAACAACATCAAATGTCTATTTATAGACCATACACACCATCTCTAACGGCTAAGGATGATAACGACACAAACAATAAACAAAGAGGATGTGGTCCTCAAAGTGAAAGCGACCCTTCATAACTTTCACAAGCTTAACCAAAACATGTGACCTTATCTCCTTTGATTCCTTAAGCTTGTGACCGTTGCTCTAGATGACTAAGGTCAATAATATGACCGTTGCTTCCTTCCTTGAACATCACTCTTGCTTCCTTTGTGTGATCCTCTTCCTTAAGCCTCACGGGTGTGACTTGTACGGACACTTCTCTAACTTGATCATTTTGACAGATACGGTGTAGCCACCTTGTGCTTAACCCCATACTTTCTCAAGAGGTTCTCAAAGACCTTGTTTATAAAGTGGCTTCCTCCATCACTTATAACAACCTTGGGTACCCCAAACCTCGGGAAGATGATACTCTTGAACAACTTGATCACCACCTTAGAGTCATTCGTAGGGGAAGCAACAGCCTCAACCCATTTGGAGACATAATCCACAGCTACTAAGATGTATTTGTTGCCGTATGAAGAGGGAAAAGGCCCCATGAAGTCAATCCCCCACACATCGAACACGTCAACCTCGAAGATAGGAACTTGAGGCATTTCGTTCCTCTTGGTTATATTCCCTGCTCGCTGACATGCCTCGCAGCTCTTCACAAACTCGTGTGCATCTTTAAAGATAGACGGCCACCAGAAACCGGCTTGCAACACCTTCGTGGCAGTCTTGAATGAGGCGAAGTGTCCTCCGTAGGAAGAGCCATGGCAATGATAGAGGATGTCCCTGGCTTCTTGCTTTGTAACACATCTCTGGTACAAGCTGTCTACTCCTCTTTTGTATAGGTAAGGCTCGTCCCAAAAGTAGTCACTAGCCTCCCTCATAAACCGCTTCTTGTGATAGCTGTTGAGATGTGTTGGCTCCTCACCACACGCTAGGTAGTTCACCACGTCAGCATACCACGGTAGATCCTCCTCTTTAAAACTCAACACTTCCTCAAACCTCCCTTCTAGCTTCCCACAAACAGCAGTAGTAATCGCCATAAGCTGCTCTTCTGGAAGGGAGTCATCTAAAGGGAGAGACTCGTTGATCCTTAGCCTTGAGAGGTGGTCAGCGACTCCATTTTCTATCCCTTTCTTGTCTTTAATCTCCATGTCAAACTCCTGGAGTAACAGAATCCATCTTAAGAGCCGAGGCTTAGTGTCTTTCTTCGAGTAGATGTATTGTAGGGCAGCGTGATCCGTGTATACAATAGCCTTGGAACCAACGAGATATGATCTGAACTTCTCAAAGGCGAAGACTACTGCAAGCAGCTCCTTCTCCATAGTGGTGTATCGTGATTGCGTGTCATCCAAGGTCCTTGAAGCGTAGTAGATCACATGTAGCTTCTTATCTTTCTTCTGACCAAGGACGGCTCCTACGGCGTAGTCACTAGCATCACACATGATCTCAAAGAGAAGAGACCAGTCTGGTGCTTGGACTATAGGGGCTTTTGTAAAGGCTTCCTTGATGGTCACGAAAGCCTTCAAACACTTCTCATCGAATACAAACTCAGCTTCCTTGCACAACAGCCGTGTAAGAGGGCGTGCAATCTTGGAGAAATCCTTGATGAAACGCCTATAAAACCCTGCGTGCCCCCAAGAAGCTTCTGATCCCTTTGACATTAACCGGCGGCTCAAGACCCATCATGACCTCCACCTTAGCCTGATCAACCTCAATACCCTTCTCTGAAATCTTGTGACCGAGCACTATCTCTTCCTTAACCATGAAGTGGCATTTTTCCCAGTTCAGCACCAGGTTTGTCTCTTCACAACGTTTAAGTACCCTGCAAAGATTCAACAAACACGCAGGAAAGGACGCACCATACACAGAGAAATCATCCATGAATACCTCTACCATCTCCTCTATAAGATCAGAGAAGATAGACATCATACACCGCTGAAAGGTAGCCGGTGCATTACATAATCCAAACGGCATCCTTCGATATGCAAAGGTACCGTAGGGACATGTAAAAGTCGTCTTCTCCTGATCGTTTAGGTGAATAGGAATCTGAAAGAAACCACTATACCCATCGAGAAAACAGTAGTAAGGGTGATTTGCAAGTCTCTCAAGCATTTGATCAATAAAAGGCAAGGGGAAATGGTCTTTTCTAGTCGCAAGGTTAAGCTTTCTATAGTCAATACACATTCTATGACCAGTAATGGTCCTAGTAGGGATAAGTTCATCCTTTTCATTCCTTATGACCGTGATCCCTCCCTTCTTAGGCACCACGTGTACAGGGGAAACCCACGTACTGTCACTTATGGGATAGATCACGTCAGCCTCTAAAATCTTAAGGATTTCCTTCTTAACAACCTCTTTCAAGTTAGGATTCAAACGCCTTTGATGTTCTACAGAAGTGGCGTTCTCATTATCCAAGTGAATCCTATGAGTGCATAGCATTGGTGAAAGGCCCTTGATGTCACTTAAAGAGTACCCAATGGCCTTCCTATACTTTCTCAGCTCAGTCAAGAGCGAGTGCAACTCATCATCACTGAGGTTTTCGTTCACAATCACGGGATAGGTGTCATTAGGCCCTAAGAAAGCATACCTTAGCCCTTTTAGGAGCTCCTTTAGGTCCACCTTTGGGGCTAACAGCTCACTCCAGTCATCCTCGTGGCTGTTGTTGTTGCTTTCCTCCTTGGAACTCTCCCTTGAACTCGAGGCATGGCCCTTCAGACTGCTTTCCTCCATCGCTATCCCTTCTGAGATCGAGTCCTCCCGTCGATTCTCCTCTCGATGTCATCAAGATCGAGCCATTTCACTCGATTCACTTACTCGATTTGATATGGATCGAGTAACGGATCAAGACGCTGAGTCGATCTCTTGATTGGACTCCAAAATGATCGGGAGGTCTCTCTCGATCGTCGACTCGATTGTTTTTCCTGATCGAGCATCCTTCTCGATCTGTCCGTCGATTGTTGCGCTCTCTATTGACTTGTCGATCTGTCCCCTGGATCGAGTGATAGCATCGATCTCGGGGTCGATCTCTAGGCAGCAACCTTCTTCATTCTTGATAATCCTCCTCGAATCCAGCAGGTTCACGTACTCTTGGGTTCTCTGGTCCACATAGCCGAACTCCCCTGGCTCCTTAGTGAGTGCTAGCTTCAGATGGTCTTCTAGAGCTAGCTCTTCTAGCAACTCATCCGCTAAGGCATCCATCGTTTCGATATAGAAAGCTTATCCTTCAATGGTCGGCTTCTTTAGAACCTTGTTGATGTCAAAGTCTAGCCTGATCTCTTTCCCCAAATGCAAGGCAATCTTCCCGTTCTTCACATCTATTATAGCCCCAGCGGTTGCAAGGAACGGCCTCCCTAAGATGAGTGGGTCTTTAGGCTCCTCATCCATCTCCAACACTACAAAGTCTGTAGGTACGTTCACACCACTGATTCGTACCGGTAAGTCTTCAAGCAGCCCCACTAGTAGTCTCACGCTTCTATCAGCTAGCACCAATGAGATCCGACAGTCTTTAAACCGAGTGAAACCAAGCTTCTTAGCCAGGGAGTGAGGCATCAAGTTTATGCTAGCTCCGAGATCACACAAGCAACTCTTGAACTCTAGAGGACCCAAAGCACAGGGTATAGTGAAGCTTCCAAGGTCTCCCAGCTTCTTAGGGACTATCTCTTTGTGTATAACCGCACTACACTCTTCACTTAGTACAAGTACCTCTTTGCTTTCTTTGTTCTTCTTCACAAGGGTGTCCTTGAAAAACTTGGCCCACTTGGGCATCATAGCGAGACAGTCTACAAGAGGCAGCTTGATTTCCACGTCTTTTAGGTGCTTCTCAAACAAGATCCGGTGCTTCTCTATAAGCTGCTTTTTGAAACGACCGGGAAATGGTAACTTTGGTACGTAAGGTGGGGGCACGTAGTCATTCTTCTCCTTGGTGTTTAGCTCAGCTTTCTTCTCAGCTACCGCCTTATCTCCTCTCCTTGGCCCTTGGATCTAAACGTTGTCAAAGTTTATCTCATCATCATCAGCCAAAGGTTTACCCTCCCCCTCTTGAATTACAATGTCCTCGTTGTTCTTGGTAGAGACCGGAAGTTCGAGCTCTTTGCCGCTTTGCAACGTTATAGCATTGGCATACTCCTTGGGATTTTGCTCACACTTTCCCGGAAGACTGTTCTGACCACTCGTGCTTGCTTTGCCCTTCTCCAGCTGCTTGATCTTGTTGTTTAGGTTGGTGATTTGAGTGGAGAAGTCGGTTAGAGATGAATCTAGCCGAGTGTTCATTTCAGCGAACTTCTGGTTGGTTGAAGCTTGCCCTTGTATTAGCTGTTGAAACATTGCTTGAACCGGATCAACTTGTTGTTGCATCGGTTGTTGTTGCTGAGGTGCAAAGCCTGGAGGGTAGTTAGGAGTATAACCCTTATTGTGTTGTTGTTTCCCTTGAAAGTTGCCTTGCCCTTGACCTTGGAAACCACCACTCGGTTGAAAACCTTTGTTGTAAGGGATGAAAGGTTTAGCTTGTTGAGCAGGGTACACTTGATCTTTAGGGTTGGCTACATTGGTGCTTCGGTAAGAGAGGTTGTTGTTCTGGTAGCCTTGGTTGTAGCCTTGAGACTTGTAGTTGTTCTGTCCAGCTACCCAATTTGCTTCTTCTTGGCTTAGCTCCAACTCCTCTTGGTTCTCATCAGCTTCACCAACAAAGTGAACATGCTTCTGATTTGCTAACACCAGCTTGTCAATCTTTTCATGCAACGATTTGAGCTCCTTCTTGTGAGACTCTTAACTCTGATCCTCTCGGTGCTCGGTCATAATCCTCGGCATAGTTTCCATCACTCAACGCCAGGTTTTCTATCAGCTCCATACCCTCTTCTACCTCTTGACCGAGGAAGTTCCCTTTGCTAGCTGTATCAAGCAACAACCGGATCTTTGGTGAAGCTCCACGGTATATGGTACTGAGTAGAGTCTCCTCGCTGAACCCATGATGAGGACATTGGATCGTGTAATCTTTGAAACGCTCCATGGCCTCGTTGAATGTCTCGTTGTTCCTTTGAGTGAAACCGCTGATTTCGCTTCTCAACCGAGCTGTCCGGGTGCTTGAGAAGAACTTTGAGAGAAAGGCCTTCTTACACTCAGCCCATGATGTGATGGTGCCTTGTGGGAGGGTCTTCTCCCAATGTCTAGCTTTGTCTCTGAGTGAAAAGGGGAAGAGACGCAGCTTGAAAGCATCTTCGGATATGCCATTGATCTTGATCATCCCACATACTTGCTCGAAATTGTCCAAGTGCTCCAAGGGGTCTTCCATTGCTAAGTCATGGAACTTGTTGTTTTGCACCATGGAGATGAAACCTGGCTTGGTCTCGAAGTTATTGTTTTGCACCGGAGGAGGAGTGATCCCAAACCTATTGTGGTGGGTATTGGGAGCATCTCCGGGTCCTATGATCCTCGGTGGTCTAGCCGCGTGTTGGGGGTTTCCATTTCCCCGTCCTGCTGGAGGAGGTCCTTCTGGATGCTCGTGTTCAGCCATAGCTTCAAAGTCAACTAAACCGTGCTGAACAATCTCCTCAAAGGCTCTTGTTTGCTCTCTGACTCTCCTTTGCCGTGAGTGACCAAGTTGAAGAATGTTGTCTAAGGGTTGTAGAAGATTGTTGTCTCCCCTTGAACGAAGATTCATGTACCTGAAAACACACGTTTGAGAGTAGATGTATTAGTAACTTGAAAAAGGTAAAGACTTAGTCTTTGCTAAGACCCAAATCTCTATGTTCTCTAAACACTCCTAGAACGGCAACGGCGCCATTTGATAAACTTTTCTTATGCTCGTGTTATGCAGCAGAGAGGTTATCAAAACTCTAATGCATGCAATGTTGTAGTAAGGCAAGCAGGAGAGTGTCAATCCACTTCTAGGAGGCAGAGAATGCACAAAGAATGCATGGTCCTAAGCAAATCTAAGCAAAATGAGATAGTTTATGAGAAATTAACTAAAAACTAGATGCAACAACCTAAACAGAGTGAAACCTATTTTAAAAATACTAGAAACGAAGCAACTACCACGAGAAACAAACAGATTTAATAAAGGAAAGAGCTTCGAATTGTTAAAATTCGACTAGTGGATCGACCACAAGATCGACCACTCGATCGAGCAGTAACGATCGATCTCGTCTAAAACCGTAAGAACAACAAATCTAATGACCAGGATGCTATCAGATAACAAGCGAAAGATGAAATAAGACTTAAAGATTCTAAAAGAAAGGGCCTAGGGTTGAGATTCATGTAAAGGGTTTCAAAGGATCGATCTTGGGTTTGAAACTTTAGATCGACTCACTTGGTGAGGATCTCTAAGCCTTGAAAACAAAACAAAATTTATCCGTGGCTTTCGGTATAGATCACTCTTTCATCCTCTCCTCCAAACCCATGGCTTTTGGTGGAAAAAGAGGTCGAAAGGCAAGGAAGACAGATTTAAAGTAGATGGCTTAACTAGTCCCCCAAACTTCCATGCATTTTGGGAAGGGGTAACTAGTCTCTAAGGTGTGATCTTCCGAGGCCCCTGGATCCTGTCAAGGTAAGGAACCTCTCGGATCATGAAGCTCTTGGCGTGAGAGTCTTCAAGCATTAAGCTTTCAACACCTTATAAGAGATAACCTTAAAAACGTTTAGAAAACAAACCAAGATCGAACCCTTTCTACCCCTTAATCCTCTCAACCCCGAACCCAAAGGAAACTACTCGCTACACATAGAGTAAATCAAGCAAAGCAGAAGAAATACGAAGATGAACATGAAAGGAAACTAAATTAAAACGATAAAGATTCGAATACAAAAGCTTAAAAGAAAAACTGGTTCAACGATGGTGTTCTTCGTTAAACGAGAGAGAAAACATGAAAGAAAAGATAAGGATCTAAAAGTTCTTGAAAAAGCATCTCGCCACCTTGCCTAAAATGCCCAAACAAGCCAATGGTCCCCCCTTCGCTAACAACCAAAAACGGTTGAAAGGACAGAAATCGACCACTGGATCGAGTGGTTCTCTCGATCATATCTGGGCATCGTGTCTTCGGCTCGATCCGGGTCTCGATCTTCATCGGCGAATCGAGTGTTGCATCCGATCTCGGTATCGATCTTCGGGTGGATCGAGTGGTGTACCCGATCTGGCTCTCGCTCTGCATGGCGTCATTTACGTCTGTACCGATTGATCGATTGCTTCACTCGATCTCCATCTCGATCATTCTCCTTGGATCGCCTAGTTGGCTCGATCTTCTGGTCGATCAACTCCTGGATCGACCGGCCATGCTCGATCTGCTCCTCGATCACTGGTCCTTAGCATATTTCCGAGCTCCCACGAACTGCTACATCAGCCTCCACACGTCCACGAACCTCCACGACTCCAAAGCAGCCAGAAACAACCTGAATGTGTTGCAAAATGCAGAGAAAATGCATATGCTGATGCAAGAATGCTCTAGGACCCTAAGTGATGCAATCTACCCTAAAACATGATACAAATGCATGAAAAACTAACTAATGAGTATGCAAAATGTATGCAATATGCAATAACATCAATGATACACAATCTGAGTATTATAAGCAACATAACTAGAGAGTTTGTTGTCATAACCAAAGAAAGGTTCAGTAATCTAATGACTAACTAAGTAAAGAAGAGTTGCACTAGCATGAGACATGAATCCATATTTGAGTAACAACAACACTTAGAGTTTGTGTTCTCATT
This sequence comes from Thlaspi arvense, assembly GCA_911865555.2. Taxonomy (NCBI): domain Eukaryota; kingdom Viridiplantae; phylum Streptophyta; class Magnoliopsida; order Brassicales; family Brassicaceae; genus Thlaspi; species Thlaspi arvense. The sequence continues at coordinate 43,827,097 of OU466857.2, forward strand.
AAAGAAGGATTAACTCACTAACTTAGTGTCTAACTGAACAAAAGAAAGAGTTTAGGTGGTTTGAAATATAATTAGACAAGTAATGGTCTGCCATTAAGGCAGACCTAAACTGCATATAACTCACTCTCTACATTGCTTTAATTTAATTAAGCATAAGTAAAGGAGAGAGCTGTATACAAATTTAACAAGAACTTGTCTCTTTTATTATAAATTCTATGTGTTTTACAATGAGAGAGGGCGCCCTTATATAGATATTACACCTAAATTAAACTTGGGCACAAAGACCTATGACAGAGTTGAGTGGAAATTTCTTAAAATTACTATGTCTGCTCTTGGTTTTAATCAACAATGGATTGGCTGGGTTATGACCATGGTTCAATCAGTCACTTACTCTGTCCTTATTAATGGAAAACCAAAAGGTCATATTGTCCCTGAAAGAGGACAACGGCAGGGTGATCTTTTGTCTCCCTATTTATTTATTTTATGTGCAGATGTTCTTAGCCATATTCTTGATTGTAATGTCAAAAACAGCAAAATACAAGGAATTAAAATTGGCAACAATGTCCCAAGGATCACTCATCTATTCTTCGCTGATGATTCTTTATTCTTCTGTCAAGCAAATGAAAGAAATTGATCCTCCCTCCGAGAGGCCTTCACTCTTTACGAACAAAGCTCTGGTCAACGAATAAATCAAGAAAAATCTGTGATAACGTTTGGGTCATGTATTCTTGGATCAAAACAGCACAGTCTTAAAACCTGTTTGGGAATCACGAAACATGGGGGAGGTGGAAAATACTTAGGACTCCCGAAACAATTTGGCAGAAAAAAGAAAAAAATGTTTGCAAATATCACAGACAAAGTCCAACAAAGAACAAGCTCATGGAGCTCAAAACTTCTATCAGAAGCTGGGAAGGAAGTCCTCCTTAAATCTGTTGTTATCTTTATGCCTGTTTATTCTATGTCCTGTTTTAAGCTGCCGAAACAAGTTACTTCCAAGCTTACCAGCATTTGCTCCCAATTTTGGTGGGGAAATGACACCGGCGCCAAACATATCTCTTGGGTAGCTTGGCACCGACTACAATACTTAAAACATGAAGGTGGTTTAGGTTTCAAAGACTTTGAAAAATTTAATGATGCTCTTCTTGCTAAACAAGTCTGGTGTTTTGAAACTCATCCAAATTGTCTTTTCTCCCGACTATATAGAGCACAGTACTTTCCCGGTGATCACTTTTTAAAGGCCACAACCAAGAACTATCAATCCTATGGATGGTCATCCCTCTTTAATGGCATAAATGTCATTCAACAAGGTTCTCGACACATAGTTGGTAATGGTGAAACCATAAAAGTTTTTCATGACAATTGGCTTCCAACTCACCCTCCAAGGCCACCTCAACTTATCTCCCATAAATCTGACATGGTAGTCTCGGACCTTATACATACCCTAGGTACCCAAAAACAATGGAATGATACTATCCTCCATCAAATAGCATCCGACCAAGACGTGGCGTTGATAAAATCATTATATCTAAGTACACCTAATAACAAAGATCAGTTACATTGGAATTACACCCGGAATGGTCAGTACACGGTTAAATCAGGTTATTGGTTTTTACGACATAACCAACAGATGCTGCACGCCTCAATGCCGACACCTCCTCATGGGGATCCAGTCCTCAAACGCAAGATATGGAAACTCAACATATTGCCTAAGTTAAAACACTTCCTCTAGCAAATACTATCTAAAGCATTGGGAACTGCAACGCGTTTACAAACCCGCAGGATAGCTATTGATGATGTTTGTACACGATGCAACTCACACTCTGAATCCATCCATCATTTACTATTCACTTGCCCGGTCTCCACTTCAATATGGAGACTAGCTCAAACACCTTTTAACTTTCTAAACTCTCCACATCTCATGATACCGAATCTATCATATGTTTACTTCTTGAGAACCAAGATAATAACCTTCTCTCAGATATAGATAAACTTTTACCCTTTTGGACCCTATGGCATATTTGGAAATCACGGAACTCACTAATTTTCCAGAAGAAGAGAATCAACCCAACTTCTACGATTCGGAAAGCACGCAATGCTGTCATTGAATGGCTACAAGCTACTTCCTCCCCCATCACAACTTCCCACCCAACTCTAATTCAACGAAGCTGGAAACGACCTCTCAATGGTGCTACTAAATGCAACTATGACGCGGCCTTTCACCTGATTACTCAACTGAGCTCTGCAGGCTGGATAGTACAAAATTCCCAAGGTGATTGCACCTTTTGGGGGTCTGCTCAATTGGGCAAATGTTCATCAGCTTTAGAGGCCGAAGGGAAAGCTTTATTAATGGCATTGAAACATTGTTGGCCTTTACGATATACAGATATAACCTTTGAAGGCGACTGTCAAACACTTTTTAAACTACTACAACGTCAAGATCAAGACATCTCTATTTCCAACATTTTAGTCGATATTAGGTTTTGGTTTCCAAAGTTTCATAACTATAAGTTATCTTTCGCCAATGATCAGAAGGAATTCACTTCTCCACTCAAACGCAAACATAGAGGCGATGACAGAGAACTGATGGATCCAACTTACAAGGCCTCACTCGAATTCTTTGAAGGACATGCTTCATCCAAACGAAGTGCAATGGCCTCTCCTCCGACGACTAACTGCAGCATTCTCAATCCGATAAAAGTAGAAATTTTGGATGACTCCCAAGATGCTCCTTCCAGTGCCAACCGAACAACCACAACAATCGCCGGGGGTCTTGTACCCTCTCGTCTCTGAAGAACATCCTACGTTTCATCTCCTGGAACTGTCAAGGCACCGAATCACCATTAACAAAAGACAGGCTTAAGGAGATGTGCCGAAAAGTTCAACCGGATCTTCTATTCTTAATAGAAACTATGAATAATTGTAATGTAGTTCGTGATTTGTGTTCTCTCTTAGGTTTTCATTCCTGGTTTACAATTCCTCCGATCGGTCGTAGTGGGGGATTGGCTCTGTTCTGGAACAAAGACTTAACTATTACTAGTTTGTATCAATCGATCCGTATGATCGATGTATCTGTTGAATTTAATGATATGACTTTCTATTTGTCTTGTGTTTACGGTCACCCAAACCAATCACTACGGCATGATCTGTGGGAACGTATACAACGAATTAATCACACTCGAACTGGACCTTGGTTGTTAATGGGAGATTTCAATTAACTCTTATCAAACAAAGAAAAACAAGGTGGACCTCGTCGTGATGAAAGAACATTCCAAAATTTTCGTAACATGTATCACTCATGTGATTTTAGCGACTTGCGATCAAAAGGCAACAAATTCTCATGGCGAGGAAACAGGGGACCTCATAAAATACGTTGTTGTCTAGATCGTGTTATAGCAAATACTGAATGGTTGTCCCAATTTCCAGCATCGCAGGCAGAATTTCAGGGGTTTTGTGCTTCTGACCACCGTCCTGTCATTACTTCTATCGCCATTGTTGATGATTCTTCCCATAAACCTTTTCGCTTCGACAAAAGACTTCTTGAAAACCCGAAATTCAAATTCTATGTGCTTCATGGCTGGCATGATCGTTTACGTCCACATAATCCATCTCTTACTCATCGTCTTCAGAATGTTCAACGATTGATAACTTTCTCACGTTCTGAGCTACAAACAAACTCTGCAAAACAAATTGACCAATTAAAAAGGCAGCTAGACTACGCTTTAACATCAACGTCTTTTCCACAACATCACGTCCCTCAAATTAAACATGAGTTAGCAACAGCATATCACCACGAGGAAACGTATTGGCACCTAAAAAGCAGGAACTCTTGGCTCCTTAATGGTGATCAAAACACAAATTTCTACTATGCCATCGCGAAACCAAGATACTCAAGGAATCGGATACACTGGATTAAAGACGCCAATGGACATATCTACTTCGGTGATAATGATATTGGTATACATGCAGAACAATACTTTAAGGAGATGTATAGTAGTGACAACAATACTGTATCCTCCTCTATTTTTGAAAACTTCCAACCTATTGTTACTTCCGACATCAACCTCGCCATAACCCGAGAGGTTTCTCCTCAGGAAGTTTTTGATGTTGTGTGTGCAATTGGTGCTGATAAAGCTCCTGGACCGGATGGCTTTACAGCAAGATTTTATCATCAGTGTTGGGATATTGTTGGACAAGATGTCACAACACAGGTACTATCTTTCTTTAACTCATCCACTCTGGAAGATGGGATTAATCATACTAATATCTGTCTGATTCCTAAAACAAAAAACCCGATGACCTTTTCCCAATATAGACCAATTGGCCTCTGCAATGTTTCTTACAAAATTATTTCAAAAATCCTAGTTTCTCGCCTCAAACCTATTCTTGACCAAATTGTTTCCGAATCTCAAGCGGCTTTTATTCTGGGGAGAATGATTTCAGATAATGTTTTAGTAGCCAATGAATTTATGCACTCTTTAAAAAGCAGGAAGCGCGTCTCTAAAACTTATATGGTAATCAAAACTGATATAACTAAGGCCTATGACAGAATTGAGTGGAAATTCCTTAAAACTACTATGTCTGCTCTTGGTTTTAATCAACAATGGATTGGCTGGGTTATGACCATGGTTCAATCAGTCACTTACTCTGTCCTTATTAATGGAAAACCAAAAGGTCATATTGTCCCTAAAAGAGGACAACGGCAGGGTGATCTTTTGTCTCCCTATTTGTTTATTTTATGTGCAGATGTTCTTAGCCATATTCTTGATTGTAATGTCAAAAACAGCAAAATACAAGGAATTAAAATTGGCAACAATGTCCCAAGGATCACTCATCTATTCTTCGCTGATGATTCTTTATTCTTCTGTCAAGCAAATGAAAGAAATTGATCCTCCCTCCGAGAGGCATTCACTCTTTACGAACAAAGCTCTGGTCAACGAATAAATCAAGAAAAATCTATGATAACGTTTGGGTCACGTATTCCTGGATCAAAACAGCACAGGCTTAAACCCTGTTTGGGAATCACGAAACATGGGGGAGGTGGAAAATACTTAGGACTCCCGAAACAATTTGGCAGAAAAAAAAACAAATGTTTGTAAATATCACAGACAAAGTCCAACAAAGAACAAGCTCATGGAGCTCAAAAATTCTATCAGAAGCTGGGAAGGAAGTCCTCCTTAAATCTGTTGCTATCTCTATGCCTGTTTATTCTATGTCCTGTTTTAAGCTGCCGAAACAAGTTACTTCCAAGCTTACCAGCATTTGCTCCCAATTTTGGTGGGGAAATGACACCGGCGCAAAACGTATCCCTTGGGTAGCTTGGCACCGACTACAATACTTAAAATATGAAGGTGGTTTAGGTTTCAAAGACTTTGAAAAATTTAATGATGCTCTTCTTGCTAAACAATTCTGGCGTTTTGAAACTCATCCAAATTGTCTTTTCTCCCAACTATATAAAGCACGGTACTTTCCCGGTGATCACTTTTTAAAGGCCACAACCAAGAACTATCAATCATATGGATGGTCATCCCTATTTAATGGCATAAATGTCATTCAACAAGGTTCTCGACACATAGGTTGTAATGGTGAAACCATAAAAGTTTTTCATGACAATTGGCTTCCAACTCACCCTCCAAGGCCACCTCAACTTATCTCCCATAAATCTGACATGGTAGTCTCGGACCTTATACATACCCTAGGTACCTAAAACAATGGAATGATACTATCCTCCATCAAATAGCATCCGACCAAGACGTGGCGTTGATAAAATCATTATATCTAAGTACACATAATAACAAAGATCAGTTACATTGGAATTACACCTGGAATGGTCAGTACACGGTTAAATCAGGTTATTGGTTTTTACGACATAACCAACAGATGCTGCACGCCTCAATGCCGACACCTCCTCATGGGGATCGAGTCCTCAAACGCAAGATATGGAAACTCAACATAATGCCTAAGTTAAAACACTTCCTCTAGCAAATACTATCTAAAGCATTGGGAACTGCAACACGTTTACAAACCCGCGGGATAGCTATTGATGATGTTTGTACACGATGCAACTCACACTCTGAATCCATCCATCATTTACTATTCACTTGCCCGGTCTCCACTTCAATATGGAAACTAGCTCAAACACCTTTTAACTTTCTAAACTCTCCATCTCATGATACCGAATCTATCATATGTTTACTTTTTGAGAACCAAGATAATAACCTTCTCTCAAATATAGATAAACTTTTACCCTTTTGGATCCTACGGCATATTTGGAAATCACGGAACTCACTAATTTTCCAGAAGAAGAGAATCAACCCAACTTCTACGATTCTGAAAGCACGCAATGCTGTCACTTAATGGCTACAAGCTACTTCCTCCCCCATCACAACTTCCCACCCAACTCTAATTCAACGAAGCTGGAAACGACCTCTCAATGGTGCTACTAAATGCAACTATGACGCGGCCTTTCACCCGATTACTCAACTGAGCTCTGCAGGCTGGATAGTACGAAATTCACAAGGTGTTTACACCTTTTGGGGGTCTGCTCAATTGGGCAAATGTTCATCAGCTTTAGAGGCCGAAGGGAAAGCTTTACTAATGGCATTGAAACATTGTTGGCCTTTACGATATACAGATATAACCTTTGAAGGCGACTGTCAAACACTTTTTAAACTACTACAATGTCAAGATCAAGACCTCTCTATTTCCAACATTTTAGTCGATATTAGGTTTTGGTTTGCAAAGTTTCATAACTATAAGTTATCTTTTGCCAATAGGACTTGTAATAATGCGGCTCATCAATTATAGAAGTTGGCTATCCAACAAACCTGTGGAAATGTTGGTTCTACTATTCCACCAGCTTCGCTACTCCATACTTTTTACTCTGATTCAATCAGTTCATTATAAATATCATATGATTTCGACAAAAAAATAAAAAAACAAAAATCGGTTAGAAATAGTCATCTGGGACTCATAATAGTACAAGTAGAAGCATCTATTACTTGTATCTCATTCCCTTGAAGATATCCCAAATGAAGATCTGTAACTAGTCTACTTGCCAAAAATTAGGAAAAACGGACTTCTGATGAATTATACAAGGAAAATGGGGTAACTATGCTTGAAATAGTCATCTGGGACTCAGATTTGTACAAGGAGAAGCCTCTATTACTTGTATCTCATTCTGGAGAAGAGATCCCAAATCATGATCTGAAACTAGTCTACTGGCTGAAAATGGGGGAAAACGGACTTCTGATGAATCATACAAAGAAAATGGAGTAAATAGGCTTGAAATAGTCATCTGGGACTCATAATAGTACAAGGAGAAGCCTCTATTACTTATATCTTATTCCCTAGAAGATCTCCCAATTGAAGATCCGAAACTGGTCTACTTGCCGAAAATGGGGAAAACGAACTTCTGATGAATCATACAAAGAAAATGGAGTAACTAGGCTTGAATTAGTCATCAGGGACTCATAAAAGTACAAGGACAAGCCTCTATTACTTGTATCTTATTCCGTAGAAGAGATCCCAAATCAAGATCCGAAACTTGTCTACTAGCCAAAAATGGAGAAAATGGACTTTTGATGAATCATACAAAGAAAATGTAGTAAATAGGCTTGAAATAGTCATCTGGGACTCATAATAGTACAAGTAGAAGCCTCTATTACTTGTATCTCATTCCCTAGAAGATATCCCAAATGAAGATTTGTAACTGGTCTACTTGCCGAAAATTGGGAAAAAAAACGGACTTCAGATGAATCATACAAAGAAAATGGGGTAACTATGCTTGAAATAGTCATCTGGGACTCATATATGTACAAGGAGAAGCCTTTATTACTTGTTTCTCATTCTGTAGAAGAGATCCCAAATCTTGATCCGAAACTGGTCTACTGGCTGAAAATGGGGAAAAAACGGACTTCTGATGAATCATACAAAGAAAATGGAGTAAATAGGCTTGAAATAGTCATCTGGGATTCATAATAGTACAAGGAGAAGCCTCTATTACTTAAATCTCATTCCCTAGAATATCTCCCAATTGAAGATCTTAAACTGGTCTACTTGCCGAAAATTAGGAAAACGGACTTCTGATAAATCATACAAAGAAAAAGGAGTAAATCGGCTTGAAATAGTCATCTGGGACTCATAATAGTACAAGGAGAAGCCTCTATTACTTGTATCTCATTCCCTAGAAGATATCCAAATTGAAGAACTGAAACTGGTCTACTTGCTGAAAATGGGGAAAACAAACTTCTGATGAATCATACAAAGAAAATGGAGTAACTAGGCTTGAAATAGTCATCTGAGACTCATAATAATACAAAGAGAAGCCTCTATTACTTGTATCTCATTCTGTAGATGAGATCCCAAATCAAGATCCGAAACTGGTCTACTAGCCGAAAATAGGGAAAACACACTTTTGATGAATCGTACAAAGAAAATGGTGTAAATAGGCTTGAAATAGTCATCTGGGACTCATAATAGTACAAGGAGAAGCCTCTATTACTTGTATCTCATTCCCTCGAAGATATCCCAAATGAAGATCCGAAACTGGTCTACCTGCCAGAAATTGGGAAAACGGACTTCTGATAAATCATATAAAGAAAATGGAGTAAATCGGCTTGAAATAGTCATCTGGGACTCATAATAGTACAAGTAGAAGCCTCTATTCCTTGTATCTCATTCTCTAGAAGATATCCCAATTGAAGATCCGAAACTGGTCTACTTACCGAAAATTGGGAAAACGAACTTCTGATAAATCATTCAAAGATAATGGAGTAAATCGGCTTGAATTAGCTATCTGGGACTCATAATAGTACAAGTAGAAGCCTCTATTACTTGTATCTCATTCCCTAGAAGATATCCCAAATGAAGATCTGTAACTGGTCTACTAGCCGAAAATTGGGAAAAACGGACTTCTGATGAACATACAAAGAAAATGGGGTAACTATGCTTGAAATAGTAATCTGGGACTCATATTAGGAGAAGCCTCTATTACTTGTATCTTATTCCGTAGAAGAGATCCCAAATCAAGATCCAAAACTGGTCTACTAGCCAAAAATGGAGAAAACGGACTTCTGATGAATCATACAAATAAAATGTAGTATATAGGCTTGAAATAGTCATTTGGGACTCATAATAGTACAAGGAGAAGCCTCTATTACTTGTATCTCATTCTCTAGAAGATATACCAAATGAAGATCTGAAACTGGTCTACTTGCCAAAAATGGGGAAAACGGACTTCTGATGAATCATACAAAGAAAATGGAGTAAACAGGCTTGAAATAGTCATCTGGGACTCATAATAGTACAAGGAGAAGCCTCAATTACTTGTATCTCATTCCCTAGAAGATATCCCAATTGAAGATCCGAAACTGGTCTACTTGCCGAAAATGGAGAAAACAAACTTCTGATGAATCATACAAAGAAAATGGAGTAAATAGGTTTTAAATAGTCATCTGGCACTCATAATAGTACAAGGAGAAGCCTCTATTCCTAGGATCTCATTCTCTAGAAGAGATCCCAAATCAAGATCCGAAACTGGTATACTATCCAAAAATAGGGATAATAGACTTCTGATGAATCATACAAAGAAAATGGAGTAAATAGGCTTGAAATATTCATCTGGGACTCATAATAGTACAAGTAGAAGCCTCTATTACTTGTATCTCATTCCCTAAATGATATCCCAAATGAAGATCAGAAACTGGTCTACTTGCCGAAAATGGGGAAAACGGACTTCTGATGAATCATACAAAGAAAATGGATTAAATAGGTTTGAAATAGTCATCTGGGACTCATAATAGTACAAGAAAAAGGCTCTATTACTTGGATCTCATTCCGTAGAAGAGATCCCAATGAGGATCTGAAATTGGTCTACTTGCCGAGAATGGTGAAAACAGACTTCTCATGAATCATACAAAGAAAATTGAGTATATAGGCTTAAAATAGTCATCTGGGACTCATAATAGGACAAGAATAAGCCTCTATTACTTGTATCTTATTCCGTAGTAGATATCCCATATAAAAATCTGAAACTGGTCTACTAGCCGAAAATAAGGAAAACGGGCTTCTGATGAATCATACAAATGAAATAGAGTAACTAGGCTTGAAATAGTCATCTGAGACTCATAATAGTACAAGGAGAAGCCTCTATTACTTGGATATCATTCTGCAGAAGAGATCCCAAATGAAGATCCAAAACTGGTCAACTGGCCGAAAATGGGGGAAAACAGACTTTTGATGAATCATAAAAAGAAAATGGAGTAAATAGGTTTGAAATAGTCATCTGTGATTCATAATAGTACAAGGAGAAGCCTTTATTACTTGTATCTCATTCCGTAGAAGAGCTCCCAAATCAAGATCCGAAACTGGTCTACTAGCCAAAAATAGAGAAAACGGACTTCTGATGAACCAAACAAAGAAAATGGAGTAAATAGGCTTGAAATAGTCATCTGGGACTCATAATAGTACAAGGAGAAGCCTCTATCACTTGTATATCATTCCCTAGAAGATATACCAAATGAAGATCTGAAACTGGTTTACTTGCCGAAAATGGGGAAAACGGACTTTTGATGAATCATACAGAGAAAATGTAGTAAATAGGCTTGAAATCGTCATCAATGACTCATAATAGTACAAGGAGAAACCTCTATTACTTGTATCTCATTTCCTAAAAGATATCCCAATTGAAGATCCGAAACTGGTCTACTTGCCGAAAATGGGGAAAACAAACTTCTGATGAATCATACAAAGAAAATGGAGTAAATAGGCTTCAAATATTCATCTGGCACTCATAATAGTACTAGGAGAAGCCGCTACTCCTTGGATCTCATTCTGTAGAAGAGATCCCAAATCAAGATCCGAAACTGGTCTACTAGCCGAAAATAAGGATTACAGACTTCTGATAAATCATACAAATAAAATGGAGTAACTAGGCTTGAAATAGTCATCTGGGACTCATAATAGTACAAGGAGAAGCCTCTAGTATTTGTATATTATTCCCTCGAAGATATCCTAAATGAAGATCTGAAACTGGTCAACTTGCCGAAAATAGGGAAAACGGACATCTGATGAATCATACAAATAAATTGGAGTAAATAGGCTTGAAATAGTCATCTGGGACTCATAATAGTACAAGGAGAAGCTATTATTCCCCCATTTATCTCATTCCGTAGAAGAGATCCCATATCAAGATTTAAAATTAGTCTACTAGCCGAAAATAGGGAAAACGGGCTTCTGATGAATCATACAAAAAAATGGAGTAAATAGGCTTGAAATAGTCATCTGGGACTAATAATAGTACAAGGAGAAGCCTCTATTACTTGTATCTCATTCCCTAGAAGATATCCAATTAAAGATCCGAGACTGGTCTACTTGCCAAAAATGGGAAAAAAAAAACGACTTCTGATGAATCATACAAAGAAAATGTAGTAACTAGGCTTGAAATAATCATTTGGGACTAATAATAGTACAAGGAGAAGCCTCTATTACTTGTATCTCATTCCCTAGAAGATATCCCAAATGAAGATCAGAAACTGGTCTACTTGCCGAAAATGGGGAAAACAGACTTCTACTGAATCATACAAACAAAATGGAGTAAATAGGCTTGAAATAGTCATCTGGGACTCATAATAGTACAATGAGAAGCCTCTATTACTTGTATCTCAATCCCTAGAAGATATCCCAAATGAAGATCCAAAACTGGTCAACTTGCCGAAAATAGGGAAAACGGACTTCTCATAAATCATACAAAGAAAATGGAGTAAATAGGCTTGAAATATTCATCTAGGACTCATAATAGTATAATTAGAAGCCTCTATTACTTGTATCTCATTCCCTAAATGATATCCCAAATGAAGATCAGAAACTGGTCTACTTGCCGAAAATGGGGAAAACGGACTTCTGATGAATCATACAAAGAAAATGGAGTAACTAAGTTTGAAATAGTCATCTGGGACTCATAATAGTACAAGAAAAAGTCTCTATTACTTGGATCTCATTCCGTAGAAGAGATCCCAAATGAGGATCTGAAATTGGTCTACTTGCCGAAAATGGTGAAAACAGACTTCTGATGAATCATACAAAGAAAATTGAGTAAATAGGCTTAAAATAGTCATCTGGGACTCATAATAGGACAAGAATAAGCCTCTATTACTTGTATCTTATTCCGTAGAAGATATCCCATATAAAAATCTGAAACTGGTCTACTAGCCGAAAATAGGGAAAACGGGCTTCTGATGAATCATACAAATGAAATGGAGTAACTAGGCTTGAAATAGTCATCAGAGACTCATAATAGTACAAGGAGAAGCCTCTATTACTTGGATCTCATTCTGCAGAAGAGATCCTAAATGAAGATCCAAAACTGGTCAACATGCCGAAAATAGGGAAAAACAGACTTTTGATGAATCATACAAAGAAATTGGAGTAAATAGGCTTGAAATAGTCATCCGTGATTCATAATAGTACAAGGAGAAGCCTCTATTACTTGTATCTCATTCCATAGAAGAGCTCCCAAATCAAGATCCGAAACTGGTCTACTAGCCAAAAATAGAGAAAAACGGACTTCTGATGAACCAAACAAAGAAAATGGAGTAAATAGGCTTGAAATAGTCATATGGGACTCATAATAGTACAAGGAGAAGACTCTTTTACTTGTATATCATTCCCTAGAAGATATACCAAATGAAGATCTTAAACTGGTTTACTTGCCGAAAATGGGGAAAACGGACTTCTGATGAATCATACAGAGAAAATGTAGTAAATAGGCTTGAAATAGTCATCAGTGACTCATAATAGTACAAGGAGAAACCTCTATTACTTGTATCTCATTTCCTAAAACATATCCCAATTGAAGATCCGAAACTGGTCTACTTGCCAAAAATGGGGAAAACAAACTTCTGATGAATCATACAAAGAAAATGGAGTAAATAGGCTTCAAATATTCATCTGGCACTCATAATAGTACAAGGAGAAGCCTCTACTCCTTGGATCTCATTCTGTAGAAGAGATCCCAAATCAAGATCCGAAACTGGTCTACTAGCCAAAAATAAGGATTACAGACTTCTGATAAATCATACAAATAAAATGGAGTAACTAGGCTTGAAATAGTCATCTGGGACTCATAATAGTACAAGGAGAAGCCTCTATTATTTGAATATCATTCCCTCGAAGATATCCTAAATGAAGATCCGAAACTGGTCTACTTGCCGAAAATGGGGAAAACAAACTTCTGATGAATCATACAAAGAAAATGGAGTAAATAGGCTTCAAATAGTCATCTGGCACTCATAATAGTACAAGGAGAAGCCTCTACTCCTTGGATCTCATTCTGTAGAAGAGATCCCAAATCAAGATCCCAAACTGGTCTACTAGCCGAAAATAAGGATTACAGACTTCTGATAAATCATACAAAGAAAATGGAGTTAATAAGCTTGAAATAGTCATCTGGGACTCATAATAGTTCATGGAGAAGCCTCTATTACTTGTATCTCATTCCGTAGAAGAGATCCCATATCAAGATTTGAAATTAGTCTACTAGCCGAAAATAGGGAAAACGGGCTTCTGATGAATCATACAAAAAAAATGGAGTAAATAGGCTTGAAATAGTCATCTGGGACTAATAATAGTACAAGGAGAAGCCTCTATTACTTGTATCTCATTCCCTAGAAGATATCTAATTAAAGATCCGAGACTGGTTTACTTGCCAAAAATGGGATAAACGGACTTCTGATGAATCATACAAAGAAAATGTAGTAAATAGGCTTGAAATAATCATCTGGGACTTATAACAGTACAAGGAGAAGCCTCAAGTACTTGTATCTCATTCCCTAAATGATATCCCAAATGAAGATCTGAAACTGGTCTACTTGCCGAAAATGGGGAAAACGGACATCTGATGAATCATACAAAGAAAATGAAGTTAATAGGTTTGAAATAGTCATCTGGGACTCATAATAGTACAAGGAGAAGCCTCTATTACTTGGATCTCATTCCGTAGAAGAGATCCCAAATGAAGATCTGAAACATGTCTACTTGCCAATAAAAGACACGCCAGATGGATGGAGTTCATAGAGACTTTTCCATACATCATTAAGTACAAGAAAGGTAAAGATAATGTAGTTGCAGATGCATTATCAAGGAGGTACACACTTGTCTCTACCTTAACTTCTAAGCTTAATGGATTCGAACATATAGTAGATCTTTATGAGACTGACAATGATTTTGCTGAGAGCTATGGCAAGTGCTATAAGTTGGTTAGAGAAGCTCATGGAGGAGGATTAGCTGGACACTTTGGAGTCGCTAAGACTCTACTTGGACTGCAAGATCACTTTTATTGGCCATACATGAAGACAGACGTTGAGAGGATTTGTTCTAGGTGTGCAGTTTGTAAGATGGCAAAGAGTAAGGTGCAACCTCACGGTTTGTATACCCCTCTTCCTATCCCTTCTCAGCCTTGGACTCATATTTCTATGGACTTTGTGCTTGGCTTACCTCGAACCAGAAATGGTAGAGATTCGATTTTTGTAGTTGTTGACAGGTTTAGCAAGATGGCACACTTCATTGCTAGTCATAAGACAGATGATGCTGTCTGCGTAGCTAACTTGTTTTTCAGGGAAGTAGTTCGTCTACATGGCATGCCTCAAGTGATAGTATCAGACAGGGATACCAAGTTTCTAGGGCACTTCTGGAGAACATTATGGGCTAAACTAGGAACCAAGCTTCAATTCTCTACTACATGTCACCCTCAAACTGATGGACAAACCGAGGTGGTAAACAGAACATTGTCAACACTTCTTAGAACGCTGGTAAAGAGTAACATCAAGTCATGGGAGGAGTGTCTACCACACGTGGAGTTTGCTTACAATCACGCTAAGCATTCTGCAACCCTCTTTTCTCCTTTTGAAATTTTCTATGGCTTTAACCCACAATCACCTCTAGACTTGATCCCTTTGCCTCTAAGTGTGAAATGTAGTTTAGATGGAAAAGAAAAGGCAGAACAGGTGAGGAAGATACACCCCAAGGCTAAGGAGAATATAGAGAAGAAGACTAAGCAGTATGAGAAGCATGCAAACAAGGGGCAAAAGGAGTTAATCTTTGAGGAAGGAGACTTGGTGTGGATTCATTTGAGGAAAGACCGATTTCCAGAAGAGAGGAAGAGCAAGCTTATGCCAAGGATGGATGGACCATTCGAAGTCATCAAGAGGATCAACAACAATGCCTACCAGATTGATCTTCAAGGTAAGTATAATATATCTCCATCATTCAATGTCTCTGATTTGCTTCCTTATGTTGCAGATACAGATTTGAGGACAAATCCCTTTCAAGAGGGAGAGGATGATATGATAGGGGATAGCACGGTAGCTGCAGAACCAGAGGAGGAACCGGAGATAGTAGGGAGGATCACTCGTTCCAGAGCTAAGGAGCTGGCTAAGGAAGTTCATGCACTTATGGCAGAAGGATTATGCAACCTACCAGCTATTCAAGTTTTTAACATCTTCAACCAGAAGACTCCACCCGGTAATGATAACTAAGTAACTTAGGTGAGGAGTCTGTACTCTTTTTCCCATGATGAGTTTTGTCCCATTGGGTTTTCTCAACATGGTTTTTAATGAGGCAGATGAATCACTACGTCAAGTTACTTAGGAGTCATTACCAATGGGTAATAAATGTATGAGCTACTTTGGCCTTATACTTAGTATTTTCAGGCGCACCAATTAGAATTCTTTGGAATGGGACGCCTTGTTGTTTTATTCTTTACTTTGGACGCTTTGTTGTTTTCTTTCTTAGACGCCATGCTGTTTGGTTTTAGGGTAGTATAAGACTTGTTTTACGCCTTCCTTTGTAAATCAGCGAAGAATTAAGTGTAATCAAACAGCCATTGCTGCCTTTCTTCTCTCACCCTTTGATCTCTTGAATGTGTTCTTGTGGATCCGAGTTTCTATTCACCAAGTGTTCTTGAAACTCTACTATCTGTTACTTCCATTTAACCCCTTAAATCGTTCCATTAAACCCCTTAATACCATTCTAATCTCACTCCACACTACCATTTTCCCTTTGACACGATCATCATCACCATTTCGCAATCATCATTTGATCTTCATCAGCCTATCTTCAGAGTAGTTCCAGGGGAGATCGTGTCACTTCTGATGAATCATTCAAAAAAAAATTGAGTAAATAGGCTTGAAATAGTCATCTATGATTCATAATAGTTCAAGGAGAAGCCTCTATTACTTGTATCTCATTCTGTAGAAGATATCCCAAATGAAGATCTGAAACTGGTCTACTAGCCGAAAATAGGGAAAACGGGCTTCTGATGAATCATACAAATAAAATGGAGTAACTTGGCTTGAAATAGTAATCTGGGACTCATAAAAGTACAAGGAGAAGCCTCTATTACTTTTAACTCATTCTGTAGAAGAGATCCCAAATCAAGATCCGAAACTGGTCTACTAACCGAAAATAGGGAAAACGGACTTCTTATGAATCATACAAAGAAAATGGAATAAATAGGCTTTAAATAGTCATCTGGGACTCATTATAGTTCAAGTAGAAGCCTCTATTACTTGTAATTCATTATGTAGAAGAGATCCCAAATCAAGATCCAAAACTGGTCTACTAGCCGAAAATGGGGAAAACAGACTTCTGATGAATCATACAAATACAAGTAAATAGGCTTGAAATAGTCATCTGGGACTAATAATAGTACAAGGAGAAGCCTCTATTACTTGTATCTCATTCCCTAGCAGATATCCCAAATGAAGATCCGAAACTGCTCTATTTGCCGAAAGTTGGGAAAATGGACTTCTGATAAATCATACAAAGAAAATGGAGTAAATCGGCTTCAAATAGTCATATCGGACTCATAATAGTACAAGTAGAAGCCTCTATTATTTGTATCTCATTCCCTAGAAGATATCCCAAATGAAGATCTGTAACTGGTCGACTTGCCGAAAATAGGGAAAAACGGATTTCTTATGAATCATACAAAGAAAATGGGGTAACTATGCTTGAAATAGTCATCTGGGACTCATAATAGTACAAGGAGAAGCCTGTATTACTCGTATCTCATTCTGTAGTTGAGATCCCAAATAAAGATCCGAAACTGGTCTACTAGCCGAAAATGGGGAAAACGGACTTTTGATGAATCATACAAACAAAATGGTGTAAATAGGCTTGAAAATGTCATCTGGGACACATAATAGTACAAGGAGAAGCCTCTATTACTTGTATCTCATTCCGTAGAAGAGATCCAAAATCAAGATCCGAAACTGGTCTACTAGCCAAAAATGGAGAAAACGGACTTCTTATGAATCATATAAAGAAAATGGAGAAAATCGGCTTGAAATAGTCATATGGGACTCATAATAGTACAATAAGAAGCCCCTATTAATTGTATCTCATTCCCTAGAGGAGATCCCAAATGAAGATCTAAAACTGGTCTACTTGCCGAAAATGGGGAAAACGGATTTCTGATGAATCATACAAAGAAAATGGAGTAAATAGGCTTGAAATAGTCATCTGGGACTCATAATAGTACAAGGAGAAGCCTCTATTACTTGTATCTCATTCTGTAGAAGATATCCCAAATGAAGATCCGAAACAGGTCTACTAGCCGAAAATAGTGAAAACGGGCTTCGGATGAATCATACAAATAAAATGGAGTAACTAGGCTTGAAATAGTCATCTGGGACTCATAAAAGTACAAGGAGAAGCCTCTATTACTTGTAACTCATTCTGTAGAAGAGATCCCAAATCAAGATCCGAAACTGGTCTACTAGCCGAAAATGGGGAAAACGGACTTTTGATGAATCATACAAATAAAATGGTGTAAATAGGCTTGAAATTGTCATATGGGACACATAAGAGTACAAGGAGAAGCCTCTATTACTTGTATCTTATTCCATAGAAGAGATCCCAAATCGAGAGCCGAAACTGGTCTACTAGCCAAAAATGGAGAAAATGGACTTCTTATGAATCATACAAAGAAAATGTAGTAAATAGGCTTGAAATAGTGTATCTGGGACTCATAATAGTACAAAGAGAAGCCTCTATTACTTGTATCTCATTCCCTAGAAAATATCCCAATTGAAGATCCGAAACTGGTCTACTTGCCGAAAATGGGGAAAACGGACTTCTGATAAATCATACAAAGAAAAAGGTGTAAATCGGCTTGAAATAGTCATCTGGGACTCATATTAGTACAAGGAGAACCCTCAATTACTTGTATCTCCTTCCCTAGAAGATATCCCAAATGAAGATCTGAAACTGGTCTACTTGCCGAAAATGGGGAAAACGGATATATGATGAATCATACATTGAAAATGGAGTAAATAGGCTTAAAATAGTCATCTGGGACTCATAATAGAACAAGGAGAAGTCTATATTACTTGTATCTCATTCCCTAGAAGATATCCATAATGAAGATCTGAAACTGGTCTACTTGCCGAAAATTGGGAAAACGAACTTCTGATGAATCATACAAAAAAAAATGGAGTAAAACAGGCTTGAAATAGTCATCTGGGAGTCATAATAGTACAAGGAGAAGCCTCTATTCCTTGGATCTAATTCTGTAGAAGAGATCCCAAATCAAGATCCGAAACTGGTCTACTAGCTGAAAATAAGGATAACAGACTTCTGATGAATCATACAAAGAAAATGGAGTAAATATGCTTGAAATAGTCATCTGTGACTCATAATAGTTCAAGGAGATGCCTCTATTACTTGTATCTCATTCTGTAGAAGATATCCCAAATGAAGATCCGAAACTGATCTACTAGCCGAAAATAGGGAAAACGGGCTTCTGATGAATCATACAAATTAAATGGAGTAAATAGGCTTGAAATTGTCATCTGGGAATTATAATAGTACAAGGAGAAGCCTTTATTACTTGTAACTCATTCTGTAGAAGAGATCCCAAATCAAGATCTGAAACTGGTCTACTAACCGAAAATGGGGGGAAAACGGACTTTTGATGAATCATACAAATAAAATGGTGTAAATAGGCTTGAAATTATCATCTGGGACTCATAATAGTACAAGGAGAAGCCTCTATTACTTGTATCTCATTCCGTAGAAGAGATCCCAAATCAAGATCCGAAACTGGTCTACTAGCCAAAAATGGAGAAAACAGACTTCTTATGAATCATACAAAGAAAATGTAGTAAATAGGCTTGAAATAGTGTATCTTGGACACATAATAGTACAAAGAGAAGCCTCTATTACTTGTATCTCATTCGCTAGAAAGTATCCCAACTGAAGATCGGAAACTGGTCTACTTGCTGAAAATGGGGAAAACGGACTTCTGATAAATCATACAAAGAAAATGGAGTAAATAGGCTTGAAATAGTCATCTGAGACTCATAATAGTACATGGCGAAGCCTCTATTACTTGTATCTCATTCCTTAGAAGATATCCATATTGAAGACCCGAAACAGGTCTACTTGCCGAAAATGGGGAAAACGAACTTCTGATGAATCATACAAAGAAAATGGAGTAAACAGGCTTGAAATAGTCATCTGGGACTCATAATAGTACAAGGAGACGCCTCTATTCCTTGGATCTCATTCTGTTGAAAAATACTTTTGCTCTTAGAAATTTCTTATTAGTAGCTCTCTTATTATTATTTTTTTCTTTTCATTTTTTTCTTTATTTGGCACTTAGGCTCTTTTTATTTCTTTTTTTTTTTTTTTTTTTTTTTTTTTTTACTTATTATGAGAGAGCTACTTTTTGAAATTAGAGCATACTTAGTTTTAAAAGCAAACCTTTCACTTAAAACCTCATTTCTTTCCTTAAAACACAAACTCTTTGAAACCGAAACAAATAGACAAGAAAGCAACCCCAATGATCCCCAAAACAAATCCTAAACCAACACCTAGCTTCAAAATGCAAAGCTAGCAATCAATATGAAAACCAAATCATGTCGCCTAAACTTAACACTTTATGCCAAGTTCAAACCGAAAGTAAGGCCTCACAAAGATGTCACACAAGAACATTTGGCTTCAAAGGAGGGTAAGGTTGAAGGAGGGAGTTCTACTTAGGCTCACAAAGAGTGGTAAAAAGGAAGAAGAGAGCCTACATATTTTAAAAACCATGTGTTCATTTTCAAATGCATAAGAATGATAATTAGAGTTTCAAATTAAGGTTTTCACTTAGTAGGATGAGTTTCAAATCATGAGAGTTCAATTCAAGCCACGAAAATCCTAACTAGTGATCCAAGCATGGTTAGAACTTACTTTCAAAGCATAAGAGAACTACCAACTAGGGCATTGAAATGATTCATAAGTAAAAACACCTTTTTAAGAAATTCTAACCCCTTATGCAAAATGTAAACAACCTAGGTGATATGAGAAACTCTAGACTCAATCCTAACATGTTTTTAAAAAGATGAAAATTTTTTAAAAATTTCACCAATTTTTCATGACCTAAGACTCAAGGATGTCAAAAGGAAAATAAGATCAAAGAACACAAGATTAAATCACACAAGTACTCCCCCATACTTGCTTGACACCGTCCCGGTGGCAAACTCATCCGAAGGAGCATCAAAAACACAATGCAAGAAACAAATATGAGCGGTTATATACAATGGAAGAAGGTTGTTTACCTCTGGTCTAGGCTCGGCTGGAACTTGAGGATGTTCCAGAGGAGCTAGAGATCGTTGCTTTGCCTTTGTCAGCTGGTTCTTGGAGAGAGTGGCATGCCGGCTGAATGTTGTCTCCTTGGGTCTCGCGGATCACAACTCCTCCGGTTGAGAGCCTTCTCTTCTCGGGTTGTTGCATCTCTTGGCTTGCAGCTGGCTTAGGCTGGCCTCCCTGAAGTGCTTTAACTTTCTTCCCAAGCTTCTTCAGCATCTTCCCTTGCCACTTGTTAATCTTCCTTTGCATCTCTACCACCGATGCTAGGAACTTCTCGGTTTTTGTCCTCGGCTCAAAGTCTAGTTTGGGAAGTGTGTAAGCCTCGGGCATCTCGTCTTCCGTGCCTGGAGACTCTGACCTTTGACGTGGGGCAATGGCTGAAGCAGGCGGTCCTCCTAAAGGGGCAAAGCATTCTTCCTCCGTGGGTAAGAACTCGATGTTCCCAACACCAAGCAGCTCGGTTTCATCTTTGTTGGGGAGGATGCACACTCTCTTCTTGTCTTCGTCATCTATGAAGAGGTAGGCATAGAACCCTTCTGCTGGCGTGCGTCCCAAGCTATCAGTATTCCTCATGTATGCTTCATCCATGAAAGCTCTGTTTGGGACGTGAGCAAAGTCATGGATGGGCACACCGTCTTGCACGAACAAAGGAGTAAGGAAACCGCCAATGTAGGAGGAGGTTGCCTTGCACCGTAAGGCATAAGCCTTGTACTTCACCAGGGAAGCCGCAAGCACACAGCCGTAGTTCACCTCATCGCCGAGTTCATCTTCTATGGGCTCTTCATTCGCATCCAGATAAGACACCAAGTGCTTCACACCTTGGAACAGGAAGCACAGCTCCGTCTTCGTGACAGTAGGAGCAACAGACCTTCCACTGAATGTATTGGCAATCAGCTTCAGAGTATACCTCAGCACTGGACTCCTAACTCGCTTGATCTTGGCGGTGTTGGCTTTGTAGTCTTCATTGCTGATCAGGTCCCAAAACTCGTCGGCTTTCTTGAAGGCTGGGAACTCGACCTTGTGTGCATCAGCGTTGAGACCGTAGGCTTGGCATAGCTCAGGGATGGATAGTGTATAGGCTTGACGTCCGACTTTGAAGTAGAGGCGGCCTTGAGAAGGGACGGGTGCACTAGGATTCTCATACCGGAACTC
The DNA here is from genome assembly GCA_911865555.2 of Thlaspi arvense. NCBI lineage: Eukaryota > Viridiplantae > Streptophyta > Magnoliopsida > Brassicales > Brassicaceae > Thlaspi > Thlaspi arvense. The sequence goes on from OU466857.2 coordinate 43,848,880, forward strand.
CAAGGTGGCTAGGAAGTCTATTGTCACTTCAAGAATGGTTGGGCAATCCATCCGTGACAAACACCTCAAGCCAATGTTCTTGAGGAGTTGATCGAAGTCCCCAAGAATCCCGAGCCTAGACAAAAGCTCTCGATCAGCAAACTTTGTGGGTTCAAACCGGAGCCTCTTCAGCCTCTTCTTATCCCTCTTCTCATCTTTACTCCACCGGACCCTCTCTTGAGCTACCACTTCTTGTCCTTCTCCTTCTTGTACTTGCTCCTCTCTTGTTCTCTTTGGTGCCATGGTTCCTGAAACAAATTCTAAAGATAATGATAAGCAAGCGGCGATTTGATGAGAATGAGAGAAGAGAAGGAGAGAATTTATAATAACTACCCTAGAATTTTGGAGAATAAATAAAAATCATAGCTACATAAAAGGAAATCAAATCTTTAGATACTGAAAAATCTGGAATTATTCCATTTACTTAGCTAGTTTTAAAAATTCAAAACCAAGATCTTGCGGATTTAAAGGAGATTTTCTTAAAATAAAATCATTAAATTTGAAAATACCTTGCAAGAAGTTTAGAATATCTTTTGCTAGCTCTTAAAAACTCTCACTCTCTTTGTTTAAAAATCTCGAGCAAACAGGAATGAGAGGGTGAGAGGTAGGTTGAAATATTTAAAGGCTTTAGCAAAACCAAAAACAATAGATGGTCAAAGTGGTTTCTGACAAAGTCTTGGTCAAGGCACATCTTTCATGGTCAAAGATGCTTGCCTTGACCAAGTTTTGAATTAAAAAATGGAGGGAAATGAGTAAAGGAGGGAAAGAAAAATTGTTACCTCGGCATGAGATCGAGTCCATTTGGCTCGATCTAGGACTCGATCTCATGCCCAAGATGGCTTAGATCGAGAGGGTTACTCGATTTGAGACTCGATTCATAGTGAATCGAGTCCTGGATCGATTGGCTCTCTCGATCATTGAGATGTTGGCTCCTCGGCTAAGTCCTAATGATCGAGCTATGTCTTCGATTTAGGGGTCGATTTGGCATAGATCGAGTGATGGATCGAGTCGAGTGATCGATCAGTTTTCAACAGATTTTCCCGAGAGAAATTAGATCGGTCGATCCTTTTTCATCAAGGTCGATCTTGTCACTCGATCTCGTCTAGATCGACTGGCTCCTCTCGATTCACTGACTCGATCTAGCAAAGATCGAGCCAGGATCAGTCGATCTAGCACTCGATCTCTAGCCTTATCTTAACCCCTATTGCCTTTTTAAGACCTCAAAGTCAATGTTTAGACTCCTTATACCTGTTCCTACACACTTGCAACATAAAAACATAAAACTGAAAGAGAAATGAAAGCAGAAGTATGTACAAGATAAACATGGGAATGCCTCCCAAGTGCGCTTTCTTTAACATCTTTAGCTAGACCTTACTTGGTCTAAGCGGATGGTGGGTCTTGGAGAAGCACTGAGGTACTCTCCTTGTCAAAGCTGTCTGCCAAGTAGGGCTTGACTCTGTGTCCGTTGACGGTGAAGGCACTGCCACTTTTTCCCATCAGAGTAACAGCTCCATACGGCAAGACCTTTTGAATCACGAACGGTCCGCTCCCACCTTGATTTCAGCTTGCCCGGGAAGAGCTTGAGCCTCGAGTTGTACAGCAACACCAGTCCTCCTTCCTTAAGCTCCTTGGCAACCAACTTCTTATCATGAGCCTCCTTAGTCCGCTCCTTGTATATCCGGGAGCTCTCGTAAGCATTCAACCTCAACTCGTCCAGTTCGTGTAGCTGAATAAGGCGCCTCTCCTGAGCCGTCTTGAGATCAAAGTTCAGCCTCTTCACAGCCCACAATGCACGGTGTTCCAGCTCAACCGGGAGGTGACAGCCCTTGCCTAGAGTAAGGTGAAAGGAGTTGTACCAATCGGCGTCTTGAAAGCGGTACGGTAGGCCCAAAGAGCGTCATCCAGCTTCACTGACCAGTCTTTCCTTGTTGCTCCGACGGTCTTCTCTAGGATAGCCTTGATTTGCCTATTAGAGACCTCCACTTGACCGCTTGTTTGAGGATGATACTGTTGAAAGTGTTTGCGAAAGTTTACAATAAAAGAGAGAAGGGAATGAAGAACATGAAGAACAAGAGAGAATGATTTAAGGATGATTATTATTCCTTAAGTTAACCATTACAAACAACATCAAATGTCTATTTATAGACCATACACACCATCTCTAACGGCTAAGGATGATAACGACACAAACAATAAACAAAGAGGATGTGGTCCTCAAAGTGAAAGCGACCCTTCATAACTTTCACAAGCTTAACCAAAACATGTGACCCTATCTCCTTTGATTCCTTAAGCTTGTGACCGTTGCTCTAGATGACTAAGGTCAATAATATGACCGTTGCTTCCTTCCTTTGAACATCACTCTTGCTTCCTTTGTGTGATCCTCTTCCTTAAGCCTCACGGGTGTGACTTGTATGGACACTTCTCTAACTTGATCATTTTGACACTCCCCCTCAAGCTTTAGCCATGGTGAATGCTAAAGCTTGGAACCATGACTAACCACCTCATTAAAAACCTCAATGTAGAAACCACGTGGGACAAAACTCCATTGAGGAAAAAGAGTGTGAATCGCCATGGCTAGGATAGATCAAGCTGAGATGTCAACGAGTCCCATCTTAGAGTGAATGAACTCGCTTTGTCCTCTGATTGACTGCCTAGTGAAGATGTCAGCTAGCTGATCTGAACTGCCTGTATAGCACGTAGAATGACTCCAAGTGTGTACTTGACTCCCTGACTTTATGACAATCCACCTCCTATATGCTTGGTCCTTTCATGGAAGACTCGAGTTGGATGCAATGTGCATAGCCGCTTGATTATCACAATGCATTGTGATAGGTGTGCTTGTCTCACATCCGAGGTCTTTGAGGCAGAGTTCTTAGCCACATCAGCTCGTGGTGTTAGTCTCCCTCATGGCCCGGTATTCAGCTTCCAGCACTGCGAGCATGCAACTACATTTTGTTCTGCTTTTCCAAGTGACTAGATCCCACCAATGAATGTACAATAGCCAGTAGTTGATCTTCTATCTGATCGATCTCCTGCCCAATCTGCAATCACAGTAGCCCACAATCATCTGAGCTTCCGTTGCAACTCATCCAAATGACATGTCCTATTGATGCCTCGGACATAAACTGAGGATACGCTTGACCATGTTCCAGTGATGAACTTTGGAGTCTTTTCATGTATTGACTCACCTGATTCACAGCAAAGACACAAGTCAGGCCTAGTAGTATGGTAAGGTAAATTAACTTACCAACCATCCTGCGGTATTGTGTGAAATCATCAAAATGGCTCATTACAAGGCTCCCCCTCTCGCTCCAAACTTATAGTATCTTCAAGAGGGGTTTTCGCTAGTCTATCTCCAAGATCTCCTGTTTCACTTAACATGTCAGTCATTATACTTTCTTTGTGAGAGAAAACACACCCTCTTTTGATCTACAAACTTTCAATTTTTTTCTTTCTTTTTTTTTTGTCCTTTTTTTTTTTATTAGAAGTATTTTTTTTTTCAGACAAACTTCATCCATAAGAAGTATCACTTAATCTTAATCAAAGACATTCTGTTAAATAGCTCTTTAGTAAGCAAGAATGTTTACCTTGTCATTCCCCAGAGATGATTATATCGATTCTTACATAAATGAAGAATGACTACTATACCTTTCTAGGCTGGTGAGTGTGAATAGAGTATTGGTCAGGCTTCTGATCGGCTAAATCCTCTATCAAACAGAAAAAAAACTCTGCTCAGCCAAGAGTATGGTACCACGCTCTAGGCGATTGCTTCAAGCCATATATCGCCCTTCCGTAGTCTCAGTACTCTACCAGGAGTGATGCCTTCTTCTAAGCCTGGTGGGTGGTGTCATATAGACCTCTTCCTCAAGTTCTCCTTGTAGGAAAGCGTTCCTTTACATCCATTTTGCCAGAGATCCCACTCTCAGATTAACACGCCACAGGGCTATGATTACTCTAACCGTTGTGGAGCTTAGCTACTGGTGCAAAAGTAGTTCTTTGTAGTCTTCCCCATATGTCTGAGTAAAGTCCTCTACGCCACTAACCGAGCTTTTGTACCTCTCTATTTCACCATTGCTCTTGTACGTTGATAGTACAAGACCCATCTTGAGCTCAACCGTGAAATTTGGCATTACCCTTTAGGTAGGTCAGGCTCACTCTCCAAGTATGATTTTTCTTCCATGGCTCCTCTTTCTTCCCTGAGTTTGCTTTCACGCCATTACCCTCATGCTCCCCACTGCTTTCTTCATAGGTCTTAGGAATATGACCATGCTCTAGTGCTGCCAAGAATACTTGGTGTTCCTCCGGAAGTTATGCAAACGGAAGCATGATGCCTTGAGTGGGATGCGCCACTCGGCATTGCTCATTGGTAGTATACCTCTTGTGTTCACTCCAATTAGAGGGGTCCTGCCTTTCTCTGTACTACTGCGCCTTTAAGGTATGTGGTGAGCAGGAGCTTGTCTCTAATGTTCGTGCTTGTTGTAGGCTTTGCCAAGCGTGGACTTTCTGTCTTAGCAGGAGCTGGTGCTTGATGGTGTTCACTGGACGCGTTGTGTGTGCTTGATCTTGCTCTGGAGGTTGATCATAAGTGCATTTTTCGTGGGTATCTGAGGGCTCGTTGTAGCTCAGGCCTGGTGGATCATCATTGTTATCACCATTCTCCCCCTCATGATCAACCGTAGGGGCTCTAGTATATTGTAGTGACACCGAGGTGATCTAGGGAGCAGCCGGAGGTTAGTGGCTCTTATCTGATGTAGGACCTTGGATAATGTCTTGCAAAGTCCTTCCCATGAAGGTGACACTGTTTAGTGGTCATAGAAGCTTTCTGATTCCAAGAACTTCACATCTCTAGACACTATTAGCCGGCGTGTAGTAGGATTGTTAGTCATTTGGTACCCTTTTTGAGTAGTGGGAGTAGCCAACAACACATACATCTAGTGCTCTTGGCATCAAGCTTTGTTCTAATATCTCCTGGAAGGAAGCACCAAACACACACACCACAAAACACTCGTAAGTGATCAAGAGAAGGTTTTTGGTTTAGTTGAGTACCTCATATGGTGATTGAGTCATTGAGGACTTTTGTGGGTATGCGGTTGATCAGGGGGTAACAAGCCAGTGAGCACAGCATCTCCCCAAAAACCGTTTTGGTACATTGCTTTGAAACATCATGGATACTGGCCACCTCCATAAAGTGTCTATTCTTCCTCTCAGCTACACCCATTCTGTTGAGGGGTGTTAGGGACCAGCTCGTTTGGTGAATGATGCCGTGTGAGTTGAGATATTCTTTTGAATATGTTACTGGTGTATTCTCCTCCATTATTCTGATCTTGACAAATCTTAAATCTTGGCATTAAAGTGATTAGTTACATGAGTTTGAAAGTTTCTAAATGCCTCAAAGACTCTATCTTTGATGGAAGGAGAGTTAGCCAAGTATACTTAGATTTTTTCAATCTATGAATGTAACAAAGTAGATTTATTTTGATCTCTAGACTCGCAGAGAGATGACCCAAAACATCAGAATGCACTAAATCAAAGCCTTTATCATTAAATAGTAGGAAGACTTAGGAAAAACAGTTCTACACTGTTTTTCCTAAGATACAAGCCTCGACAATCATCATTTTTAACCACTACTTTAGGTCAATAAAAGACTCAAATGCACGAGCATGAGGATGTCTGTAGTATAGCATGCCAAATCGCCCTTATTTAGCACAGGCTACAACATTATTAGAAGAAATCAAAGGTAGAATCTAAGAGCGTAGTGTCTTCAAGAACACAGAGATCCATCTTTGGTAGTCCCTTTCCCAAGCAATTTGATGATCTTAATATCCGAAAACACACATCATTAGGTCCAAAAATAGCACTACAGTTTAAATCAGGTTGGTAGCTTTCCTTATACTGATAATAAGTTGGAAGTGAAGGTAGGCATATAAAACGCTTTAGAAGACCTTTCAAAGAGCGTTAAGTTCTCCTTATTTCCCTGAAACTTAAGCGACTCACCTTTCACGCATTATCAATCTCTACATTTCCTAATGTTTTGGCTTTATGTTACTAATTAGGCTTTAAATCACTAATCATATGATGTGAAGCTCCTGAATACAACTATTAGAGGTTTATTCTTAAGAGTATCGAAGGATCTATAAGAATTACCACAAGTTGTTAAACTACATGAAAAGAGGTACCAAGGGTGTTACCAGATTCTTTAAGTGCTTTAATCAAGGCTTCTAACTCTGTTTTCTTCACGAAATTGGGATGAGTTAGCTATCCCTTCTTCACACATTGTTCTTCTGAGAAGGCTCTTTCCCTTGTGACTGCCCCTCTTCATTCGCAAAGTTAACTCTTGTTTCCTCGAAGAATCCATTTGCTCGGTTTGAGATGTGGATGAAGGATCCAGCATTTTTCTTTGTTATGCCCTTTCTTCTTGCAATGATCGCAGAATTGGCTCTTTCTTCTCAATCAAACTTGTACGCCCCCCTTATTCGCCTGAGGACTAGCTCTCCACTTTCCTCCAAATAAACCGAGAGATCCTTGGCTCCTTTTGGATTTGAGAGCATACTTTTCCTCAAGGTTTTTGTAACCGTTCTGCTCTAAGGAGATGCTTGATGAGGTCATTGTAAGTTTGAGCTGAGGGTCTGAGAGTAGGCCAAAGACTTTGTCTTGCTCTCTTCAGTCGTTCAGAGACTTGAGGGTCAACCTGTGTCTTGGCCTTAGCATCTCTAGTTCTGCCCATAGTGCTCTGAATCTTCCAAAAATGCTTAGTAAAACTCCATTATCTTCTTGCCTAGGCTCATTGATAGCCTTCTTGACTTCAAAATACATGGCTGAGATTGGATATGTTTGCCGACACTTGCTTCAGAGTCTCCCATAGACTCTTTGGCGGTTTCACAGTATGAGTAAGCCTCCAAGATTTTCATTACTAAGGGAGCTTTGTAGGAGAGCAAGGACGGTCCCTGATCTTCCTTGTACCATTGGGTCCTCTTCAGCTGGGACAATGGCGGCTCCGGCGGCTGGTGGTGCTGCTATAGGAGCATCGCTTTGAAACATGTCTCCAAAGACCTCTTCCACACAAGGCGTTTCTTGTGGTTCTTGACCACAGCAAGTAGTTAACCCCTTTGAGGGTAACCGGTAAGAGCCAATGGCTTGTTGTTTCTCCAAGGCCATGTTTAGATACTATGGACCGGTTGGGCAAAGCAAGGGACCGTTGGGTAATACGGTTTTTGGATGATAGATTAGAGGTGAATTAGAAGGTGAGCGAATGATAGTATGGTGGAATGAGAGTGTTTTTAGGCCGTTTAGAGAGGGTTGTATTTAGATGAGGATTTAAAGTAACAGAAGAGTGATTGAGAGTTATGGACCGTTGGGTAATAGATTAAAGGTTTTTCTGGAATTTTGAAAGAGTTGAAAACAGAGGATGAGATGAAAATCAAGAAAAGAGTGATGAGAATCAAATGGTTGTAGTCCAAAGATCCCTACAAACCGCTCTGATACCATGTTTGAAGAGTGTTTGCGGAAGTTTACAATAAAAGTAGAGAAGGGATGAAAGAACATTTTGAGAACAAGAGAGGAATGATTTAAGGATGAATAGTATTCCTTAAGTTAACCATTACAAACAACATCAAATGTCTATTTATAGACCATACACCACCATCTCTAACGGCTAAGGATGATAACGACACAAACAATAAAAACAAAGAGGATGTGGTCCTCTCACGCAAAGTGAAAGCGGACCCTTCATAACTTTCACAAGCATTAACCAAAACATTGGACCTTATTCTCCTTTGATTCCTTAAGCTTTGTGACCGTTGCTCCTAGATGGGCACTAAGGTCAATTAATTATGACCGTTGCTTCCTTCCTTGAACATCACTCTTGCTTCCTTTGTGTGATCCTCTTCCTTAAGCCTCACGGGTGTGATCTTGTACGGACACTTCTCGAACTTGATCATTTTGACAGATACGGTGTAGCCACCTTGTGCTTAAACCCCATACTTTCTCAAGAGGTTCTCAAAGACCTTGTTTATAAAGTGGCTTCCTCCATCACTTATAACAACCTTGGGTACCCAAACCTCGGGAAGAATGATACTCTTGAACAACTTGATCACCACCTTAGGAGTCATTCGTAGGGGAAGCAACAGTCCTCACTCCCATTTGGTAAGAACAGATATCCTACAGCTACTAAGATGTATTTGTTGTGCCGTTATGAAAGATGGAGAAAAGGCCCCATTGAAGTCAATCCCCCCACACATCGACACCGTCAACCTCGAAGATTAGGAACTTGAGTGCATTTTCGTTCCTCTTGGTTATATTCCCTAGCTTCGCTGTACATGCCTCGCCAGCTCTTCACAACTCGTGTGGCATCTTTAAAGATAGACGGCCACCAGAAACCGGCTTGCAACACCTTCGATGGCAGTCCTTTAATGAGGCGAAAGTGCTCCTCCGTTAGGAAGAGGCCGATGGCAATGATAGAGGAATTGTCCCTGCTTCGTTGCTTTGTAACTACATTCTCTGCGTACAAAGCTGTACTACGACCTCTTTTGTATAGGTTAAGGACTCGTCCCAAAAGTAAGTCCCACTTAGCCTTCCCTCATAAACCGCTTTCTTGTGATAGCTAGTTGAGATGTGTTGGCTTCCTCACCACACCTCTAGGTAGTTCACCACGTCAGCATACCAGGTAGATCTCCTCTTTAAAACTCAAACACTTCCTCAAATCCCCCTCCCTCTAGCTTCCACAAACAGCAGTAGTTAATCGCCATAAGCTGCTTCTTCTGGAAGGGAGGCATCTAAGGGAGAGGATCGTTGATCCTTAGCCTTGAGAGGTGGTCAGCGATTCCATTTTCTATCCCTTTTATTGTCTTAATCTCCATGTCAAACTCTGGAGGAACCGATCCATCTTAAGAGCCGAGGCTAGTTGTCTTTCTTCGAGTAGATGTATTGTAGGCTAGCGTGATCCGGTATACAATAGCCTTGGAACCAACGAGATATGATTGAACTTCTCAAAGGCGAAGACTACTGCAAAGCAAGCTCCTTCTCCATAGTGGTGTATCGTGATTGACGTTTCATCCAGGTATCCTTGCAGCGTAAGTAGACTCGATATGTAGCTTCTTATGATTCTTCTGACCAAGGACTGGCTCATACGCGTAGTCCGTAGCATCACACATGATCTCAAAAGAGAAGAGACCAGTCTGGTGCTTGTACTATAGGGGCTTTTGTGTAAAAAAAAAAAAAAAAAAAAAAACGGCTTCCTTGATGGTCACGAAAGCCTTCAAACACTTCTCATCGAATACAAACTGCAGCTTCCTGCACAGACAGTAAGTGTAAGAGGGCAGTTGCAAATTTGGAGAAATCCTGATGAAAAGCCTATAAAACCCTGCGTGCCCCCAAGAAAGAAGCTTCTGATCCCTTTGACATTAACCGGGCTGGCTTTCAGAAAGAACCCATCATGCACCTCCACCTTAGCCCGGATCAACCTCAGATACCCTTCTTCTAGAAATTCTTGTGACCGAGCACTATCTCTTCCTGAACCATGACAGTGGCATGTTTCCCCAGTTTCAGCGCAAGGTGTGTCTCTTCACAACGTTTAAGTACTCCTGCAAGGATTCAACAAACAAGCAGGAAAGGACGCACCATACATAGAGAAATCATCATGAATACCTTTACCATCTCTCATAAGATCAGAGAAGATAGACATCATACACCTGCTGACAGGTAAGCCGGGTGCATTAAATAATTTCCAAACGGCATCCTTCGATATGCAAAGGTACGTAGGGACATGTAAAAGTCGTCTTCTTCCTGATCGTTTAGGTGATAGGAATCTGAAAGAAACCACTTATACCCATCGAGAAAACAGTAGTAAGGGTGATTTGCAAGTCTCTCTAAGCATTTGATCAAGAAAAAGGCAAGGGGAAATGGTCTTTTCCGTCGCAAGGTTAAGCTTTCTCAGTCAATACACATTCTATGACCAGTAATTGGTCCTAGTAGGGATAAGTTCATCCTTTCATTCCTTATGACCGTGATCCCCCCTTCTTAGGCACCACGTGTTACAGGGGAAACCCACGTACTGTCACTTATGGGATAGATCACGTCAGCCTCTAAAATCTCTTAAGGATTCCTTCTTAACAACCTCTTTTCAAGTTAGGATTCAAAACGCCTTTGATGTTCTACAGAAGTGGCGTTTCTCATTATCCAAGTGAATCCTATGAGTGCATAGCATTGGTGAAAGGCCCTTGATGTCACTTAAAGAGTACCAAATGCCCTTCCTATTACTTTCTCAGCTCAGTCAAGAGCGAGTGCAACTCATCATCACTGAGGTTTTCGTTCACAATCACGGGATAGGTGTCATTAGGCCCTAAGAAAGCATACCTTAGCCCTTTTAGGAGCTCCTTTAGGTCCACCTTTGGGGCTAACAGCTCACTCCAGTCATCCTCGTGGCTGTTGTTGTTGCTTTCCTCCTTGGAACTCTCCCTTGAACTCGAGGCATGGCCCTTCAGACTGCTTTCCTCCATCGCTATCCCTTCTGAGATCGAGTCCTCCCGTCGATTCTCCTCTCGATGTCATCAAGATCGAGCCATTTCACTCGATTCACTTACTCGATTTGATAGGATCGAGTAACGGATCAAGACGCTGAGTCGATCTCTTGATTGGACTCCAAAATGATCGGGAGGTCTCTCTCGATCGTCGACTCGATTGTTTTTCCTGATCGAGCATCCTTCTCGATACTGTCCGTTCGATTGTTGCGCTCTCTATTGACTTGTCGATCTGTCCCCTGGATCGAGTGATAGCATCGATCTCGGGTCGATCTCTAGGCAGCAACCCTTCTTCATTCTTGATAATCTCCTCCTCGAATCCAGCAGGTTCACGTACTCTTGGGTTCTCTGGTCCCACATAGCCGGAACTCCCCTGGCTCCTTAGTGAGTGCTAGCTTCAGATGGTCTTCTAGAGCTAGCTCTTCTAGCAACTCATCCGCTAAGGCATCCATCGTTTCGATATAGAAAGCTTATCCTTCAATGGTCGGCTTCTTTAGAAACCTTGTGATGTCAAAGTCTAGCCTGATCTCTTTCCCCCAATGCAAAGGCAAATCTTCCCGTTGTCTTCACATCTATTTATAGCCCCAGCGGTTGCAAGGAACGGCCCCTCCCTAAGATGAGTGGGTCTTTAGGCTCCTCATCCATCTCCAACACTACAAAGTCTGTAGGTACGTTCACACCACTGATTCGTACCGGTAAGTCTTCAAGCAGCCCCACTAGTAGTCTCACGCTTCTATCAGCTAGCACCAATGAGATCCGACAGTCTTTAAACCGAGTGAAACCAAAGCTTCTTAGCCAGGGAGTGAGGGCATCAAGTTTATGCTAGCTCCGAGATCACACAAGCAACTCTTGAACTCTAGAGGACCCAAAAGCACAGGGGTATAGTGAAGCTTCCAAGGTCTCCCCAGCTTCTTAGGGGACTATCTCTTTGTGTATAACCGCACTACACTCTTCACTAGTACAAGTACCTCTTTGCTTTCTTTTGTTCTTCTTCACAAGGGTGTCCTTGAAAAAAACTTGGCCCACTTGGGCATCATAGCGAGACAGTCTACAAGAGGCAGCTTGATTTCCACGTCTTTTAGGTTGCTTTCTCAAACAAGATCCGGTGCTTCTCTATAAGCTGCTTTTGAAACGACCGGAGGAAATGGTAACTTTGGTACGTAAGGTGGGGGCACGTAGTCATTCTTTCTCCTTGGTGTTTAGCTCAGCTTTCTTCTCAGCTACCGCCTTATCTCCTCTCCTTGGCCCTTGGATCTAAACGTTGTCAAAGTTTATCTCATCATCATCAGCCAAAGGTTTAACCTCCCCTCTTGATATTACAATGTCCCTGCGTTGTTCTGGTAGAGACCGGAAGTTCGAGCTCTTTGCCGCTTGCAACGTTATAGCATTGGCATACTCCTTGGGATTTTGCTCACACTTTCCCGGAAGACTGTTCCTGACCACTCGTGCTGCTTTGCCCTTCTCCAGCTGCTTGATCTTGTTGTTAGGTGGTGTGATTTGAGTGGAGAAATTCGGTTAGAGATGAATCTAGCCGAGTGTCATTTCAGCGAACTTCTGGTTGGTTGAAGCTTAGCCTTGTATTAGCTGTTGAAACATGCTTGAACCGGATCAACTTGTGTTGCCATCTGGTTGTTGTTGCTGAGGTGCAAAGCCTGGAGGGTAGTTAGGAGTATACCCTGTATTGTTGTTGTTGTTTCCCTTGAAGAGTTGCCTTGCCTTGACCTTGGAAACCACACTCGGTTGAAAAACCCTTGTGTAAGGGGATGAAAGGTTTAGCTTGTTGAGCAGGGTACACTTGATCTTTAGGGGTGGCCTACATTGGTGCTTTCGTAAGAGAGGTTGTTGTTTCGGGTAGCCTTGGTTGTTAGCCTTGAGACTTGTAGTTGTTCTGTCCAATCTACCCAATTTGCTTCTTCTGCGGCTTAGCTCCAACTCCCTCTTGGTTTCTCATCAGCTTCACCAACAAAAGTGAACATGCTTCTGATTTGCTAACACCAGCTTGTCAATCTTTTCATGCAACGATTTAGAGCTCCTTCTTGTGAGACTCTTAACTCTGATCCTCTCGGTGCTCGGTCATACTCTTCGGGCATAGTTTTTCCCATCACTCAACGCCAGGTTTTCTATCAGCTCCATACCCTCTTCTACCTCTTGACCGAGGAAGTTCCCTTTGCTAGCTGTATCAAGCAACAACCGGATCTTTTGTGAAGCTCCACGGTATATGGTACTGAGGTAGAGTCTCCTCGCTGAACCATGATGAGGACATTGGATCGTGTAATCTTTGAAACGCTCCATGGCCTCCATTGAATGTCTCGTTGTTCCTTTGAGTGAAAACCGCTGATTTCGCTTCTCAAACCGAGCTGTCCGGGTGCTTGAGAAGAACTTGAGAGAAAGGCTTTCTTACACTCAGCCATGATGTGATGGTGGCTTGTGGGTGAGGGTCTTCTCCCAATGGTCTAGCTTTGTCTCTGAGTGAAAATGGGGGAGAGACGCAGCTGAAAGCATCTTCGGATATGCCATGATCTTGATCATCCCACATTACCTTGCTCGAAATTGTCCAAGTGCTCCAAATGGGGTCTTCCATTGCTAAGTCATGGAAACTTGTTGTTTTTGCACCATGGAGATGAAAACCTGGCTTGGTCTCGAAGTTATTGTTTTGCACCGGAGGAGGAGTGATCCCAAACCTTATTGTGGTGGGTATATGGGTAGCATCTCCGGGTCCTATGATCTCGGTGGTCTAGCCGCGTGTTGGGGGTTTCCATTTCCCCGTCCTGCTGGAGGAGGTCCTTCTGGATGCTCGTGTTCAGCCATAGCTTTCAAAGTCAACTAAACCGTGCTGAACAATCTCCTCAAGGCTCTTGTTTGCTCTCTGACTCTCCCTTTGCCGTGAGTGACCAGGTTGAAGCAATGTGTCTAAGGGTTGTAGAAGATTGTTGTCTCCCCTTGAACGAAGATTCATGTACCTGAAAACACACGTTTGAGAGTAGATGTCTTAGTAAACTTGAAAAAGGTAAAGACTATATCTTTGCTACAAGACCCAAATCTCTATTGTTCTCTAACCACTCCTAGAACGGCAACGGCGCCATTTGATAAACTTTTCTTATGTAGTGTTATGCAGCAGAGAGGTTATCAAAACTCTAATGCATGCAATGTTGTAGTAAGGCAAGCAGGAGAGTGTCAATCCACTTCTAGGAGGCCAGAGAATGCACAAAGAAATGCATGGTCCTAAGCAATATCTAAGCAACAAATGAGATAGTTTATGAGAAATTAACTAAAAAAACTAGATGCAACAACCTAAATCAGAGTGAAACCTATTTTAAAAATACTAGAAACGAAGCAACTACCACGAGAAACAAACAGATTTAATAAAGGAAAGAGCTTCGAATTGTTAAAATTCGACTAGTGGATCGACCACAAGATCGACCACTCGAGTCGAGCAGTAACACGATCGATCTCGTCTAAAACCGTAAGAACAACAAATCTATTGACCAGGATGCTATCAGATAACAAGCGAAAGATGAAATAAGACTTAAAAAGGAAAAAAAATTTTCTTAAAAAAAAAAAGAAAGGGGCCTAGAGGTTTGAGATTCATGTAAAGGGTTTCAAAGGATCGATCTTGGGTTTGAAACTTTAGATCGATCACTTGGTGAGGATCTCTAAGCCTTGAAAACAAAAACAAAATTTATCCGTGGCTTTTCGGTATAGATCACTCTTTCATCCTTCCTCCAAACCCAGGGCTTTTGGTGGAAAAAACGAGGTCGAAAGGAGGCAAGGAAGACAGATTTAAAGTAGATGGCTTAACTAGTCCCCCAAACTTCCATGCATTTTGGGAAGGGGTAACTAGTCTCTAAGGTGTGATCTTCCGAGGCCCCTGGATCCTGTCAAGGTAAGGAACCTCTCGGATCATGAAGCTCTTGCGACGTGAGAGTCTTCAAGCATTAAGCTTTCAAACACCTTATAAGAGATAACCTTAAAAAAGTTTAGATTTAGAAAACAAACCAAGATCGAACCCTTTCTACCCTTTAATCCTCTCAACCCCGACCCCAAAGGAAACTACTCGCTACACATAGAGTAACATCAAGCAATAGCAGAAGAAATACGAAAGATGAACATGAAAGGAAACTAAATTAAAACGATAAAGATTCGAATACAAAGCTTAAAAGAAAAACTGTTTCAAACGATGGTGTTCTTCGTTAAAACGAGAGAGAGAAACATGAAAGAAAAGATAAGGATCTAAACAGTTCTTGAAAAAGCATCTCGCCACTTGCCTAAAATGCCCCAAACAAGCCAATGGTCCCCCCTTCGCTAACAACCAAAACGGTTGAAAGGACAGAAATCGACCAATGGATCGAGTGGTTCTCTCGATCATTATCTGGGCATCGTGTCTTCGGCTCTGATCCGGGTCTCGATCTTCCATCGGCGAATCGAGTGTTGCATCCGATCTCGGTATCGATCTTCGGGTGGTCGAGTGGTGTACCCGATCTGGCTCTCGCTCTGCATGGCGTCATTTACGTCTGTACCGATTGATCGATTGCTTCACTCGATCTCCATCTCGATCATTCTCCTTGGATCGCCTAGTTGGCTCGATCTTTCTGGTCGATCAACTCCTGGATCGACCGGCCATGCTCGATCTGCTCCTCGATCACTGGTCCTTAGCATATTTCCGAGCTCCCACGAACTGCTACATCAGCCTCCACACGTCACGAACCTCCACGACTCCAAAGCAGCCAGAAACAACCTGAATTGATGTTGCAAAATGCAGAGAAATGCATATGCTGATGCAAGAATGCTCTAGGACCCTAAGTGATGCAATTACCCTAAAAACATGATACAAATGCATGAAAAACTAACTAATGAGTATGCAAAATGTATGCAATTGCAAATAACATCAATGATACACAATCTGAGTATTATAAGCAACATAAACTAGAGAGTTTGTTGTCATAACCAAAGAAAGGTTTCAGTAAATCTAATGACTAACTAAGTAAAGATAGAGTTGCACTAGCATGAGACATGAATTCACATATTTGAGTAACAACAACACTTAGAGTTTGTGTTCTCATTAAAGAAGGATTAACTCACTAACTTAGTGTCTAACTGAACAAAAAGAAGAGTTTTAGGTGGTTTGAAATATAATTAGACAAGTAATGGTCTGCCATTAAGGCAGACCTAAACTGCATTATAAACTCACTCTCTACATTGCTTTAATTTAATTAAGCTAAGTAAGGATGAGAGCTGTATACAAAATTTAACAGAACTTTGTCTCTTTTATTATATTCTATTCTAGTGTTTATTGTTACAATGAGAGAGGGCGCCCTTATATAGATATTACACCTAAATTAAACTTGGGCACAAAGACCTATGACAGAGTTGAGTGGAAATTTCTTAAAATTACTATGTCTGCCTTGGTTTTAATCAACAATGGATTGGCTGGGTTATGACCATGTCAATCAGTCACTTACTCTGTCCTTATAATGGAAAACCAAAAGGTCATATTGTCCCTGAAAGAGGACAACGGCAGGGTGATCTTTTGTCTCCCTATTTATTATTTATGTGCAGATGTTCTTAGCCATATTCTTGATTGTAATGTCAAAAAACAGCAAAATACAAGGAATTAAAATTGGCAACAATGTCCCAAGGGATCACTCATCTATTCTTCGCTGATGATTCTTTATTCTTCTGTCAAGCAATGAAAGAAATTGATCCTCCCTCGAGAGGCCTTCCACTCTTTACGAACAATAGCTCTGGTCAACGAATAAATCAAGAAAAATCTGGTGATAACGTTCGGGTCATGTATTCTTGGATCAAAACAGCAACAGTCTTAAAACACCTGTTTGGGAAATCACGAAACATGGGGGAGTGGAAAAATACTTAGGACTCCCGACAACAATTTGGTCAGAAAAAAGAAAAAAATGTTTGCAAATATCACAGACAAAGTCCAACAAAGAACAAGCTCATGGAGCTCAAAACTTCTATCAGAAGCTGGGAAGGAAGTCCTCCTTAAATCGTTGTTATCTTTATGCCTGTTTATTCTATGTCCTGTTTTAAGCTGCCGAAACAAAGTTACTTCCAAGCTTACCAGCATTGCTCCCAATTTTGGTGGGGAAATGACACCGGCGCCAAACATAAATCTCTGGGTAGCTTGGCACCGACTACAATACGTAAAACATGAAGGTGGTTTAGGTTTCAAAGACTTTGAAAAATTTAATGATGCTCTTCTTGCTAAACAAGTCTGGTGTTTGAAACTCATCCAAATTGTCTTTTCTCCCGACTATATAGAGCACAGTACTTTCCCGGTGATCATCTTTTTTAAAGCCACAACCAAGAACTATCAATCCTATGGATGGTCATCCCTCTTTAATGGCATAAATGTCATTCAACAAGGTTTCTCGACACATAGTTGGTAATGGTGAAAACCATAAAAGTTTTTCATGACAATTGGCTTCCAACTCACCCTCCAAGGCCACCTCAACTTATCTCCCCCCACCCCCCAACCCCGCCCTCCTCCCCCACCCCCCCCCGCCGTAAATCTGACATGGTAGTCTCGGACCCTTATACATACCCTAGGTACCCAAAAACAATGGAATGATACTATCCTCCATCAAATAGCATCCGACCAAGACGTGGCGTTTGATAAAATCATTATATCTAAGTACAACCTAATAACAAAGATCAGTTACATTGGAATTACACCCGGAATGGTCAGTACACGGTTAAATCAGGTTATTGGTTTTTACGACATAACCAAACAGATGCTGCACGCCTCAATGCCGACACCTCCTCATGGGGATCCAGTCCTCAAACCGCAAGATATGGAAACTCAACATATTGCCTAAGTTAAAACACTTCCTCTAGCAAATACTATCTAAAGCATTGGGAACTGCAACGCGTTTACAAACCCGCAGGATAGCTATTGATGATGTTTGTACACGATGCAACTCACACTCTGAATCCATCCATCATTTACTATTCACTTGCCCGTCTCCACTTTCAATATGGAGACTAGCTCAAACACCTTTTAAACTTTCTAAACTCTCCACATCTCATGATACCGAATCTATCATATGTTTACTTCTTGAGACCAAGATAATAAACCTTCTCTCAGATATAGATAAACTTTTACCCTTTTGGACCCTATGGCATATTTGGAAATCACGGAACTCACTAATTTTCCCAGAAGAAGAGAATCAACCCAACTTCTACGATTCGGAAAGCACGCAATGCTGTCATTGAATGGCCTACAAGCTACTTCCTCCCCCATCACAACTTCCCACCCAACTCTAATTCAACGAAGCTGGAAACGACCTCTCAATGGTGCTACTAAATGCAACTATGACGCGGCCTTTCACCTGATACTCAACTGAGCTCTGCAGGCTGGATAGTACAAAATTCCCAAGGTGATTGCACCTTTTGGGGGTCTGCTCAATTGGGCAATGTTTCATCAGCTTTAGAGGCCGAAGGGAAAGCTTTATTAAATGGCATTGAAACATTGTTCGGCCTTTACGATATACAGATATAACCTTTGAAGGCGACTGTCAAACACTTTTTAAAACTACTACAACGTCAAGATCAAGACATCTCTATTTCCAACATTTAGTCGATATTAGGTTTGGCGTTTTCCAAAGTTTTTCATAACTATAAGTTATCTTTCGCCAATCGATCAGAAGAAATTCACTTCTCCACTCAAACGCAAACATAGAGGCGATGACAGAGAACTGATGGATCCAACTTACAAGGCCTCACTCGAATTCTTTGAAGGACATGCTTCATCCAAACGAAGTGGCAATGGCCTCTCCTCCGACGGACTAACTGCAGCATTCTCAATCCGATAAAAGTAGAAATTTTGGATGACTCCCAAGATGCTCCTTCCAGTGCCAAAACCGAACAACCCACAACAATCGCCGGGGGTCTTGTACCCTCTCGTCTCTGAAGAACATCCTACGTTTCATCTCCTGGAACTGTCAAGGCACCGAATCACCATTAACAAAAGACAGGCTTAAGGAGATGTGCCGAAAAGTTCAACCGGATCTTCTATTCTTAATAGAAACTTATGAAATAATGTAATGTAGTTCGTGATTTGTGTTCTCTCTTAGGTTTTCATTCCTGGTTTACAATTCTCTCCGATCGGTCGTAGTGGGGGATTGGCTCTGTTCTGGAACAAAGACTTAACTATTACTAGTTTGTATCAATCGATCCGTATGATCGATGTATCTGTTAAATTTAATGATATGACTTTCTATTTGTCTTGTGTTTACGGTCACCCAAAACCAATCACTACGGCATGATCTGTGGGAAGTATTACAACGAATTAATCACACTCGAACTGGACCTTGGTTGTTAATGGGAGATTTCAATTTAACTCTTATCAAACAAAGAAAAACAAGGTGGACCTCGTCGTGATGAAAGAACATTCCAAAATTTCGTAACATGTATCAACTCATGTGATTTTAGCGACTTGCGATCAAAAGGCAACAAATTCTCATGGCGAGGAAAAACAGGGGACCTCATAAAATACGTTGTTGTCTAGATCGTGTTATAGCAAATACTGAATGGTTGTCCCAATTTCCAGCATCGCAGGCAGAATTTCAGGGGTTTTGTGCTTCTGACCACCGTCCTGTCATTACTTCTATCGCCATTGTTGATGATTCTTCCCATAAACCTTTTCGCTTCGACAAAAGACTTCTTGAAAACCCGAAATTCAAAATTCTATGTGCTTCATGGCTGGCATGATCGTTTACGTCCACATAATCCATCTCTACTCATCGTCTTCAGAATGTTCAACGATTGATAACTTTCTCACGTTCTGAGCTACAAACAAAAACTCTGCAAAACAAATTGACCAATTAAAAAGGCAGCTAGACTACGCTTTAACATCAACGTCTTTTCCACAACATCACGTCCCTCAAATTAAACATGAGTTAGCAACAGCATATCACCACGAGGAAACGTATTGGCACCTAAAAAGCAGGAACTCTTGGCTCCTTAATGGTGATCAAAAACACAAATTTCTACTATGCCATCGCGAAACCAAGATACTCAAGGAATCGGATACACTGGATTAAAGACGCCAATGGACATATCTACTTCGGTGATAATGATATTGGTATACATGCAGAACAATACTTTAAGGAGATGTATAGTAGTGACAACAATACTGTATCCTCCTCTATTTTTTGAAAACTTCCAACCTATTGTTACTTCCGACATCAACCTCGCCATAACCCGAGAGGTTTCTCCTCAGGAAGTTTTTTTTGATGTTGTGTGTGCAATTGGTGCTGATAAAGCTCCTGGACCGGATGGCTTTACAGCAAGATTTTATCATCAGTGTTGGGATATTGTTGGACAAGATGTCACAACACAGGTACTATCTTTCTTTAACTCATCCACTCTGGAAGATGGGGATTAATCATACTAATATCTGTCTGATTCCTAAAACAAAAAACCCGATGACCTTTTCCCAAATATAGACCAATTGGCCTCTCTGCAATGTTTCTTACAAAATTATTTCAAAAATCCTAGTTTCTCGCCTCAAAACCTATTCTTGACCAAATTGTTTTCCGAATCTCAAGCGGCTTTTATTCTGGGGAGAATGATTTCAGATAATGTTTTAGTAGCCAATGAATTTATGCACTCTTTAAAAAGCAGGAAGCGCGTCTCTAAAACTTATATGGTAATCAAAACTGATATAACTAAGGCCTATGACAGAATTGAGTGGAAATTCCTTAAAACTACTATGTCTGCTCTTGGTTTTAATCAACAATGGATTGGCTGGGTTATGACCATGGTTCAATCAGTCACTTACTCTGTCCTTATTAATGGAAAACCAAAAGGTCATATTGTCCCTAAAAGAGGACAACGGCAGGGTGATCTTTTGTCTCCCTATTTGTTTATTTTATGTGCAGATGTTCTTAGCCATATTCTTGATTGTAATGTCAAAAAACAGCAAAATACAAGGAATTAAAATTGGCAACAATGTCCCAAGGGATCACTCATCTATTCTTCGCTGATGATTCTTTATTCTTCTGTCAAGCAAATGAAAGAAATTGATCCTCCCTCCGAGAGGCATTCACTCTTTACGAACAAAGCTCTGGTCAACGAATAAATCAAGAAAAATCTATGATAACGTTTGGGTCACGTATTCCTGGATCAAAACAGCACAGGCTTAAACCCTGTTTGGGAATCACGAAACATGGGGGAGGTGGAAAATACTTAGGACTCCCGAAACAATTTGGCAGAAAAAAAAAACAAATGTTTGTAAATATCACAGACAAAGTCCAACAAAGAACAAGCTCATGGAGCTCAAAAATTCTATCAGAAGCTGGGAAGGAAGTCCTCCTTAAATCTGTTGCTATCTCTATGCCTGTTTATTCTATGTCCTGTTTTAAGCTGCCGAAACAAGTTACTTCCAAGCTTACCAGCATTTGCTCCCAATTTTGGTGGGGAAATGACACCGGCGCAAAACGTATCCCTTGGGTAGCTTGGCACCGACTACAATACTTAAAATATGAAGGTGGTTTAGGTTTCAAAGACTTTGAAAAATTTAATGATGCTCTTCTTGCTAAACAATTCTGGCGTTTTGAAACTCATCCAAATTGTCTTTTCTCCCAACTATATAAAGCACGGTACTTTCCCGGTGATCACTTTTTTAAAGGCCACAACCAAGAACTATCAATCATATGGATGGTCATCCCTATTTAATGGCATAAATGTCATTCAACAAGGTTCTCGACACATAGGTTGTAATGGTGAAACCATAAAAGTTTTTCATGACAATTGGCTTCCAACTCACCCTCCAAGGCCACCTCAACTTATCTCCCATAAATCTGACATGGTAGTCTCGGACCTTATACATACCCTAGGTACCTAAAACAATGGAATGATACTATCCTCCATCAAATAGCATCCGACCAAGACGTGGCGTTGATAAAAATCATTATATCTAAGTACACATAATAACAAAGATCAGTTACATTGGAATTACACCTGGAATGGTCAGTACACGGTTAAATCAGGTTATTGGTTTTTTATGACATAACCAACAGATGCTGCACGCCTCAATGCCGACACCTCCTCATGGGGATCGAGTCCTCAAACGCAAGATATGGAAACTCAACATAATGCCTAAGTTAAAACACTTCCTCTAGCAAAATACTATCTAAAGCATTGGGAACTGCAACACGTTTACAAACCCGCGGGATAGCTATTGATGATGTTTGTACACGATGCAACTCACACTCTGAATCCATCCATCATTTACTATTCACTTGCCCGGTCTCCACTTCAATATGGAAACTAGCTCAAACACCTTTTAACTTTCTAAAACTCTCCATCTCATGATACCGAATCTATCATATGTTTACTTTTTGAGAACCAAGATAATAACCTTCTCTCAAATATAGATAAACTTTTACCCTTTTGGATCCTACGGCATATTTGGAAATCACGGAACTCACTAATTTTCCAGAAGAAGAGAATCAACCCAACTTCTACGATTCTGAAAGCACGCAATGCTGTCACTTAATGGCTACAAGCTACTTCCTCCCCCATCACAACTTCCCACCCAACTCTAATTCAACGAAGCTGGAAACGACCTCTCAATGGTGCTACTAAATGCAACTATGACGCGGCCTTTCACCCGATTACTCAACTGAGCTCTGCAGGCTGGATAGTACGAAATTCACAAGGTGTTTACACCTTTTGGGGGTCTGCTCAATTGGGCAAATGTTCATCAGCTTTAGAGGCCGAAGGGAAAGCTTTACTAATGGCATTGAAACATTGTTGGCCTTTACGATATACAGATATAACCTTTGAAGGCGACTGTCAAACACTTTTTAAACTACTACAATGTCAAGATCAAGACCTCTCTATTTCCAACATTTTAGTCGATATTAGGTTTTTGGTTTGCAAAGTTTCATAAACTATAAGTTATCTTTTGCCAATAGGACTTGTAATAATGCGGCTCATCAATTATAGAAGTTGGCTATCCAACAAACCTGTGGAAATGTTGGTTCTACTATTCCACCAGCTTCGCTACTCCATACTTTTTACTCTGATTCAATCAGTTCATTATAAATATCATATGATTTCGACAAAAAAATAAAAAAACAAAAATCGGTTAGAAATAGTCATCTGGGACTCATAATAGTACAAGTAGAAGCATCTATTACTTGTATCTCATTCCCTTGAAGATATCCCAAATGAAGATCTGTAACTAGTCTACTTGCCAAAAATTAGGAAAAACGGACTTCTGATGAATTATACAAGGAAAATGGGGTAACTATGCTTGAAATAGTCATCTGGGACTCAGATTTGTACAAGGAGAAGCCTCTATTACTTGTATCTCATTCTGGAGAAGAGATCCCAAATCATGATCTGAAACTAGTCTACTGGCTGAAAATGGGGGAAAACGGACTTCTGATGAATCATACAAAGAAAATGGAGTAAATAGGCTTGAAATAGTCATCTGGGACTCATAATAGTACAAGGAGAAGCCTCTATTACTTATATCTTATTCCCTAGAAGATCTCCCAATTGAAGATCCGAAACTGGTCTACTTGCCGAAAATGGGGAAAACGAACTTCTGATGAATCATACAAAGAAAATGGAGTAACTAGGCTTGAATTAGTCATCAGGGACTCATAAAAGTACAAGGACAAGCCTCTATTACTTGTATCTTATTCCGTAGAAGAGATCCCAAATCAAGATCCGAAACTTGTCTACTAGCCAAAAATGGAGAAAATGGACTTTTGATGAATCATACAAAGAAAATGTAGTAAATAGGCTTGAAATAGTCATCTGGGACTCATAATAGTACAAGTAGAAGCCTCTATTACTTGTATCTCATTCCCTAGAAGATATCCCAAATGAAGATTTGTAACTGGTCTACTTGCCGAAAATTGGGAAAAACGGACTTCAGATGAATCATACAAAGAAAATGGGGTAACTATGCTTGAAATAGTCATCTGGGACTCATATATGTACAAGGAGAAGCCTTTATTACTTGTTTCTCATTCTGTAGAAGAGATCCCAAATCTTGATCCGAAACTGGTCTACTGGCTGAAAATGGGGAAAAACGGACTTCTGATGAATCATACAAAGAAAATGGAGTAAATAGGCTTGAAATAGTCATCTGGGATTCATAATAGTACAAGGAGAAGCCTCTATTACTTAAATCTCATTCCCTAGAATATCTCCCAATTGAAGATCTTAAACTGGTCTACTTGCCGAAAATTAGGAAAACGGACTTCTGATAAATCATACAAAGAAAATGGAGTAAATCGGCTTGAAATAGTCATCTGGGACTCATAATAGTACAAGGAGAAGCCTCTATTACTTGTATCTCATTCCCTAGAAGATATCCAAATTGAAGAACTGAAACTGGTCTACTTGCTGAAAATGGGGAAAACAAACTTCTGATGAATCATACAAAGAAAATGGAGTAACTAGGCTTGAAATAGTCATCTGAGACTCATAATAATACAAAGAGAAGCCTCTATTACTTGTATCTCATTCTGTAGATGAGATCCCAAATCAAGATCCGAAACTGGTCTACTAGCCGAAAATAGGGAAAGCACACTTTTGATGAATCGTACAAAGAAAATGGTGTAAATAGGCTTGAAATAGTCATCTGGGACTCATAATAGTACAAGGAGAAGCCTCTATTACTTGTATCTCATTCCCTCGAAGATATCCCAAATGAAGATCCGAAACTGGTCTACCTGCCAGAAATTGGGAAAACGGACTTCTGATAAATCATATAAAGAAAATGGAGTAAATCGGCTTGAAATAGTCATCTGGGACTCATAATAGTACAAGTAGAAGCCTCTATTCCTTGTATCTCATTCTCTAGAAGATATCCCAATTGAAGATCCGAAACTGGTCTACTTACCGAAAATTGGGAAAACGAAACTTCTGATAAATCATTCAAAGATAATGGAGTAAATCGGCTTGAATTAGCTATCTGGGACTCATAATAGTACAAGTAGAAGCCTCTATTACTTGTATCTCATTCCCTAGAAGATATCCCAAATGAAGATCTGTAACTGGTCTACTAGCCGAAAATTGGGAAAAACGGACTTCTGATGAACATACAAAGAAAATGGGGTAACTATGCTTGAAATAGTAATCTGGGACTCATATTAGGAGAAGCCTCTATTACTTGTATCTTATTCCGTAGAAGAGATCCCAAATCAAGATCCAAAACTGGTCTACTAGCCAAAAATGGAGAAAACGGACTTCTGATGAATCATACAAATAAAATGTAGTATATAGGCTTGAAATAGTCATTTGGGACTCATAATAGTACAAGGAGAAGCCTCTATTACTTGTATCTCATTCTCTAGAAGATATACCAAATGAAGATCTGAAACTGGTCTACTTGCCAAAAATGGGGAAAACGGACTTCTGATGAATCATACAAAGAAAATGGAGTAAACAGGCTTGAAATAGTCATCTGGGACTCATAATAGTACAAGGAGAAGCCTCAATTACTTGTATCTCATTCCCTAGAAGATATCCCAATTGAAGATCCGAAACTGGTCTACTTGCCGAAAATGGAGAAAACAAACTTCTGATGAATCATACAAAGAAAATGGAGTAAATAGGTTTTAAATAGTCATCTGGCACTCATAATAGTACAAGGAGAAGCCTCTATTCCTAGGATCTCATTCTCTAGAAGAGATCCCAAATCAAGATCCGAAACTGGTATACTATCCAAAAATAGGGATAATAGACTTCTGATGAATCATACAAAGAAAATGGAGTAAATAGGCTTGAAATATTCATCTGGGACTCATAATAGTACAAGTAGAAGCCTCTATTACTTGTATCTCATTCCCTAAATGATATCCCAAATGAAGATCAGAAACTGGTCTACTTGCCGAAAATGGGGAAACGGACTTCTGATGAATCATACAAAGAAAATGG
This sequence comes from Thlaspi arvense, assembly GCA_911865555.2. NCBI lineage: Eukaryota > Viridiplantae > Streptophyta > Magnoliopsida > Brassicales > Brassicaceae > Thlaspi > Thlaspi arvense. Next base: position 43,874,355 of record OU466857.2, read on the forward strand.
ATTAAATAGGTTTGAAATAGTCATCTGGGACTCATAATAGTACAAGAAAAAGGCTCTATTACTTGGATCTCATTCCGTAGAAGAGATCCCAATGAGGATCTGAAATTGGTCTACTTGCCGAGAATGGTGAAAACAGACTTCTCATGAATCATACAAAGAAAATTGAGTATATAGGCTTAAAATAGTCATCTGGGACTCATAATAGGACAAGAATAAGCCTCTATTACTTGTATCTTATTCCGTAGTAGATATCCCATATAAAAATCTGAAACTGGTCTACTAGCCGAAAATAAGGAAAACGGGCTTCTGATGAATCATACAAATGAAATAGAGTAACTAGGCTTGAAATAGTCATCTGAGACTCATAATAGTACAAGGAGAAGCCTCTATTACTTGGATATCATTCTGCAGAAGAGATCCCAAATGAAGATCCAAAACTGGTCAACTGGCCGAAAATGGGGAAAACAGACTTTTGATGAATCATAAAAAGAAAATGGAGTAAATAGGTTTGAAATAGTCATCTGTGATTCATAATAGTACAAGGAGAAGCCTTTATTACTTGTATCTCATTCCGTAGAAGAGCTCCCAAATCAAGATCCGAAACTGGTCTACTAGCCAAAAATAGAGAAAACGGACTTCTGATGAACCAAACAAAGAAAATGGAGTAAATAGGCTTGAAATAGTCATCTGGGACTCATAATAGTACAAGGAGAAGCCTCTATCACTTGTATATCATTCCCTAGAAGATATACCAAATGAAGATCTGAAACTGGTTTACTTGCCGAAAATGGGGAAAACGGACTTTTGATGAATCATACAGAGAAAATGTAGTAAATAGGCTTGAAATCGTCATCAATGACTCATAATAGTACAAGGAGAAACCTCTATTACTTGTATCTCATTTCCTAAAAGATATCCCAATTGAAGATCCGAAACTGGTCTACTTGCCGAAAATGGGGAAAACAAACTTCTGATGAATCATACAAAGAAAATGGAGTAAATAGGCTTCAAATATTCATCTGGCACTCATAATAGTACTAGGAGAAGCCGCTACTCCTTGGATCTCATTCTGTAGAAGAGATCCCAAATCAAGATCCGAAACTGGTCTACTAGCCGAAAATAAGGATTACAGACTTCTGATAAATCATACAAATAAAATGGAGTAACTAGGCTTGAAATAGTCATCTGGGACTCATAATAGTACAAGGAGAAGCCTCTAGTATTTGTATATTATTCCCTCGAAGATATCCTAAATGAAGATCTGAAACTGGTCAACTTGCCGAAAATAGGGAAAACGGACATCTGATGAATCATACAAATAAATTGGAGTAAATAGGCTTGAAATAGTCATCTGGGACTCATAATAGTACAAGGAGAAGCTATTATTCCCCCATTTATCTCATTCCGTAGAAGAGATCCCATATCAAGATTTGAAATTAGTCTACTAGCCGAAAATAGGGAAAACGGGCTTCTGATGAATCATACAAAAAAATGGAGTAAATAGGCTTGAAATAGTCATCTGGGACTAATAATAGTACAAGGAGAAGCCTCTATTACTTGTATCTCATTCCCTAGAAGATATCCAATTAAAGATCCGAGACTGGTCTACTTGCCAAAAATGGGAAAAACGGACTTCTGATGAATCATACAAAGAAAATGTAGTAACTAGGCTTGAAATAATCATTTGGGACTAATAATAGTACAAGGAGAAGCCTCTATTACTTGTATCTCATTCCCTAGAAGATATCCCAAATGAAGATCAGAAACTGGTCTACTTGCCGAAAATGGGGAAAACAGACTTCTACTGAATCATACAAACAAAATGGAGTAAATAGGCTTGAAATAGTCATCTGGGACTCATAATAGTACAATGAGAAGCCTCTATTACTTGTATCTCAATCCCTAGAAGATATCCCAAATGAAGATCCAAAACTGGTCAACTTGCCGAAAATAGGGAAAACGGACTTCTCATAAATCATACAAAGAAAATGGAGTAAATAGGCTTGAAATATTCATCTAGGACTCATAATAGTATAATTAGAAGCCTCTATTACTTGTATCTCATTCCCTAAATGATATCCCAAATGAAGATCAGAAACTGGTCTACTTGCCGAAAATGGGGAAAACGGACTTCTGATGAATCATACAAAGAAAATGGAGTAACTAAGTTTGAAATAGTCATCTGGGACTCATAATAGTACAAGAAAAAGTCTCTATTACTTGGATCTCATTCCGTAGAAGAGATCCCAAATGAGGATCTGAAATTGGTCTACTTGCCGAAAATGGTGAAAACAGACTTCTGATGAATCATACAAAGAAAATTGAGTAAATAGGCTTAAAATAGTCATCTGGGACTCATAATAGGACAAGAATAAGCCTCTATTACTTGTATCTTATTCCGTAGAAGATATCCCATATAAAAATCTGAAACTGGTCTACTAGCCGAAAATAGGGAAAACGGGCTTCTGATGAATCATACAAATGAAATGGAGTAACTAGGCTTGAAATAGTCATCAGAGACTCATAATAGTACAAGGAGAAGCCTCTATTACTTGGATCTCATTCTGCAGAAGAGATCCCAAATGAAGATCCAAAACTGGTCAACATGCCGAAAATAGGGAAAACAGACTTTTGATGAATCATACAAAGAAATTGGAGTAAATAGGCTTGAAATAGTCATCCGTGATTCATAATAGTACAAGGAGAAGCCTCTATTACTTGTATCTCATTCCATAGAAGAGCTCCCAAATCAAGATCCGAAACTGGTCTACTAGCCAAAAATAGAGAAAACGGACTTCTGATGAACCAAACAAAGAAAATGGAGTAAATAGGCTTGAAATAGTCATATGGGACTCATAATAGTACAAGGAGAAGACTCTTTTACTTGTATATCATTCCCTAGAAGATATACCAAATGAAGATCTTAAACTGGTTTACTTGCCGAAAATGGGGAAAACGGACTTCTGATGAATCATACAGAGAAAATGTAGTAAATAGGCTTGAAATAGTCATCAGTGACTCATAATAGTACAAGGAGAAACCTCTATTACTTGTATCTCATTTCCTAAAACATATCCCAATTGAAGATCCGAAACTGGTCTACTTGCCAAAAATGGGGAAAACAAACTTCTGATGAATCATACAAAGAAAATGGAGTAAATAGGCTTCAAATATTCATCTGGCACTCATAATAGTACAAGGAGAAGCCTCTACTCCTTGGATCTCATTCTGTAGAAGAGATCCCAAATCAAGATCCGAAACTGGTCTACTAGCCAAAAATAAGGATTACAGACTTCTGATAAATCATACAAATAAAATGGAGTAACTAGGCTTGAAATAGTCATCTGGGACTCATAATAGTACAAGGAGAAGCCTCTATTATTTGAATATCATTCCCTCGAAGATATCCTAAATGAAGATCCGAAACTGGTCTACTTGCCGAAAATGGGGAAAACAAACTTCTGATGAATCATACAAAGAAAATGGAGTAAATAGGCTTCAAATAGTCATCTGGCACTCATAATAGTACAAGGAGAAGCCTCTACTCCTTGGATCTCATTCTGTAGAAGAGATCCCAAATCAAGATCCCAAACTGGTCTACTAGCCGAAAATAAGGATTACAGACTTCTGATAAATCATACAAAGAAAATGGAGTTAATAAGCTTGAAATAGTCATCTGGGACTCATAATAGTTCATGGAGAAGCCTCTATTACTTGTATCTCATTCCGTAGAAGAGATCCCATATCAAGATTTGAAATTAGTCTACTAGCCGAAAATAGGGAAAACGGGCTTCTGATGAATCATACAAAAAAAATGGAGTAAATAGGCTTGAAATAGTCATCTGGGACTAATAATAGTACAAGGAGAAGCCTCTATTACTTGTATCTCATTCCCTAGAAGATATCTAATTAAAGATCCGAGACTGGTTTACTTGCCAAAAATGGGATAAACGGACTTCTGATGAATCATACAAAGAAAATGTAGTAAATAGGCTTGAAATAATCATCTGGGACTTATAACAGTACAAGGAGAAGCCTCAAGTACTTGTATCTCATTCCCTAAATGATATCCCAAATGAAGATCTGAAACTGGTCTACTTGCCGAAAATGGGGAAAACGGACATCTGATGAATCATACAAAGAAAATGAAGTTAATAGGTTTGAAATAGTCATCTGGGACTCATAATAGTACAAGGAGAAGCCTCTATTACTTGGATCTCATTCCGTAGAAGAGATCCCAAATGAAGATCTGAAACATGTCTACTTGCCAAAAATGGGGAAAACAGACTTCTGATGAATCATACAAAGAAAATGGAGTAAATAGGCTTTAAATAGTCATTTGGGACTGATAATAGTCCAAGGAGAAGCCTCTATTATTTGTATCTCATTCCGTAGAAGGAATCCCAAATCAAAATCTGCAACTGGTCTACTAGCCGGAAATAGGAAAAACGGACTTCTGATGAATCATACAAATAAAATGGATTAACTAGGCTTGAAATAGTCATCTGAGACTCATAATAGTACATGGAGAAGCCTTTATTACTTGGATCTCATTCTGCAGAAGAGATCCCAAATGAAGATCCGAAACTGGTCAACTTGCCGAAAATGATGAAAACAGACTTCTGATGAATCATACAAATAAAATGGAGTAAATAGGCATGAAATAGTAATCTGGGACTCATAATAGTACAAGGAGAAGCCTCTATTACTTGTGTCTCATTCCGTAGAAGAGATCCCAAATCAAGATCCGAAACTGGTCTACTAGTCAAAAATGGAGAAAACGGACTAATGATTAATCATACAAAGAAAATGGAGTAAATAGGCTTGAAATAGTCATCTGGGACTCATAATAGTACAAGTAGAAGCCTCTATTACTTGTAACTCATTCCCTAGAAGATATCCTAAATGAAGATCTGAAATTGGTCTACTTGCCGAATATTAGGAAAACGGACTTCTGATGAATCATACAAAGAAAATGGAGTAACTATGCTTAAAATAGTCATTTGGGACTCATAATAGTACAAGGAGAAGCCTATATTACTTGTATCTCATTCTGTAGAAGAGATCCCAAATCAAGATCCGAAACTTGTCTACTAGCTGAAAATGGGAAAACGGACTTTTGATGAATCATAAAAAGAAAATGGAGTAATAGGCTTGAAATAGGCATCTGGGACTCATAATAGTACAAGGAGAAGCCTCTATTACTTGTATCTCATTCCGTAGAAGAGATCCCAAATCAAGATCCGAAACTGGTCTACTAGACAAAAATGGAGAAAACGGACTTCTGATGAATCATACAAAGAGTAAATAGGCTTGAAATAGTCATTTGGGACTCATAATAGTACAAGGAGAAGCCTCTATTACTTGTATCTCATTCCCTAGAAGATATACCAAATGAAGATCTGAAACTGGTCTACTTGACGAAAATGGGGAAAACGGACTTCTGATGAATCATACAAAGAAAATGGAGTAAACAGGCTTGAAATAGTCATCTGGGACTCATAATAGTACAAGGAGAAGCCTCAATTACTTGTATCTCATTCCCTAGAAGATATCCCAATTGAAGATCCGAAACTGGTCTACTTGCCGAAAATGGAGAAAACAAACTTCTGATGAATCATACAAAGAAAATGGATTAAATAGGTTTTAAATAACAATCTGGCACTCATAATAGTACAAGGAGAAGCCTCTATTCCTAGGATCTCATTCTCTAGAAGAGATCCCAAATCAAGATCTGAAACTGGTATTCTATATAAAAATAGGGATAATAGACTTCTGATGAATCATACAAAGAAAATGGAGTAAATAGGCTTGAAATATTCATCTGGGACTCATAATAGTACAAGTAGAAGCCTCTATTACTTGTATCTCATTCCCTAAATGATATCCCAAATGAAGATCAGAAACTGGTCTACTTGCCGAAAATGGGGAAAACGGACTTCTGATGAATCATACAAAGAAAATGGAGTAAATAGGTTTGAAATAGTCATCTGGGGCTCATAGTAGTACAAGAAAAAGGTCTGTTACTTGGATCTCATTCCGTAGAAGAGATCCTAATGAGGATCTGAAATTGGGCTATTTGCCGAAAATGGTGAAAACAGACTTCTGATGAATCATACAAAGAAGTATATAGGCTTAAAATAGTCATCTGGGACTTATAATAGGACAAGAATAAGCCTATATTACTTGTATCTTATTCCGTAGAAGATATCCCATATAAAAATCTGAAACTGGTCTACTAGCCGAAAATAGGGAAAACGGGCTTCTGATGAATCATACAAATGAAATGGAGTAACTAGGCTTGAAATAGTCATCTGAGACTCATAATAGTACAAGGAGAAGCCTCTATTACTTGGATCTCATTCTGCAGAAGAGATCCCAAATGAAGATCCAAAACTGGTCAACTTGCCGAAAATGGGGAAAACAGACTTTTGATGAATCATACAAAGAAAATGGAGTAAATAGGCTTGAAATAGTCATCTGTGATTCATAATAGTACAAGGAGAAGCCTCTATTACTTGTATCTCATTCCCTAGAAGATATCCAAATTGAAGAACTGAAACTGGTCTACTTGCTGAAAATGGGGAAAACAAACTTCTGATGAATCATACAAAGAAAATGGAGTAACTAGGCTTGAAATAGTCATCTGAGACTCATAATAATACAAAGAGAAGCCTCTATTACTTGTATCTCATTCTGTAGATGAGATCCCAAATCAAGATCCGAAACTGGTCTACTAGCCGAAAATAGGGAAAACACACTTTTGATGAATCGTACAAAGAAAATGGTGTAAATAGGCTTGAAATAGTCATCTGGGACTCATAATAGTACAAGGAGAAGCCTCTATTACTTGTATCTCATTCCCTAGAAGATATCCCAAATGAAGATCCGAAACTGGTCTACCTGCCAGAAATTGGGAAAACGGACTTCTGATAAATCATATAAAGAAAATGGAGTAAATCGGCTTGAAATAGTCATCTGGGACTCATAATAGTACAAGTAGAAGCCTCTATTCCTTGTATCTCATTCTCTAGAAGATATCCCAATTGAAGATCCGAAACTGGTCTACTTACCGAAAATTGGGAAAACGAACTTCTGATAAATCATTCAAAGATAATGGAGTAAATCGGCTTGAATTAGCTATCTGGGACTCATAATAGTACAAGTAGAAGCCTCTATTACTTGTATCTCATTCCCTAGAAGATATCCCAAATGAAGATCTGTAACTGGTCTACTAGCCGAAAATTGGGAAAAACGGACTTCTGATGAACATACAAAGAAAATGGGGTAACTATGCTTGAAATAGTAATCTGGGACTCATATTAGGAGAAGCCTCTATTACTTGTATCTTATTCCGTAGAAGAGATCCCAAATCAAGATCCAAAACTGGTCTACTAGCCAAAAATGGAGAAAACGGACTTCTGATGAATCATACAAATAAAATGTAGTATATAGGCTTGAAATAGTCATTTGGGACTCATAATAGTACAAGGAGAAGCCTCTATTACTTGTATCTCATTCTCTAGAAGATATACCAAATGAAGATCTGAAACTGGTCTACTTGCCAAAAATGGGGAAAACGGACTTCTGATGAATCATACAAAGAAAATGGAGTAAACAGGCTTGAAATAGTCATCTGGGACTCATAATAGTACAAGGAGAAGCCTCAATTACTTGTATCTCATTCCCTAGAAGATATCCCAATTGAAGATCCGAAACTGGTCTACTTGCCGAAAATGGAGAAAACAAACTTCTGATGAATCATACAAAGAAAATGGAGTAAATAGGTTTTAAATAGTCATCTGGCACTCATAATAGTACAAGGAGAAGCCTCTATTCCTAGGATCTCATTCTCTAGAAGAGATCCCAAATCAAGATCCGAAACTGGTATACTATCCAAAAATAGGGATAATAGACTTCTGATGAATCATACAAAGAAAATGGAGTAAATAGGCTTGAAATATTCATCTGGGACTCATAATAGTACAAGTAGAAGCCTCTATTACTTGTATCTCATTCCCTAAATGATATCCCAAATGAAGATCAGAAACTGGTCTACTTGCCGAAAATGGGGAAAACGGACTTCTGATGAATCATACAAAGAAAATGGATTAAATAGGTTTGAAATAGTCATCTGGGACTCATAATAGTACAAGAAAAAGGCTCTATTACTTGGATCTCATTCCGTAGAAGAGATCCCAATGAGGATCTGAAATTGGTCTACTTGCCGAGAATGGTGAAAACAGACTTCTCATGAATCATACAAAGAAAATTGAGTATATAGGCTTAAAATAGTCATCTGGGACTCATAATAGGACAAGAATAAGCCTCTATTACTTGTATCTTATTCCGTAGTAGATATCCCATATAAAAATCTGAAACTGGTCTACTAGCCGAAAATAAGGAAAACGGGCTTCTGATGAATCATACAAATGAAATAGAGTAACTAGGCTTGAAATAGTCATCTGAGACTCATAATAGTACAAGGAGAAGCCTCTATTACTTGGATATCATTCTGCAGAAGAGATCCCAAATGAAGATCCAAAACTGGTCAACTGGCCGAAAATGGGGAAAACAGACTTTTGATGAATCATAAAAAGAAAATGGAGTAAATAGGTTTGAAATAGTCATCTGTGATTCATAATAGTACAAGGAGAAGCCTTTATTACTTGTATCTCATTCCGTAGAAGAGCTCCCAAATCAAGATCCGAAACTGGTCTACTAGCCAAAAATAGAGAAAACGGACTTCTGATGAACCAAAAAAAGAAAATGGAGTAAATAGGCTTGAAATAGTCATCTGGGACTCATAATAGTACAAGGAGAAGCCTCTATCACTTGTATATCATTCCCTAGAAGATATACCAAATGAAGATCTGAAACTGGTTTACTTGCCGAAAATGGGGAAAACGGACTTTTGATGAATCATACAGAGAAAATGTAGTAAATAGGCTTGAAATCGTCATCAATGACTCATAATAGTACAAGGAGAAACCTCTATTACTTGTATCTCATTTCCTAAAAGATATCCCAATTGAAGATCCGAAACTGGTCTACTTGCCGAAAATGGGGAAAACAAACTTCTGATGAATCATACAAAGAAAATGGAGTAAATAGGCTTCAAATATTCATTTGGCACTCATAATAGTACTAGGAGAAGCCGCTACTCCTTGGATCTCATTCTGTAGAAGAGATCCCAAATCAAGATCCGAAACTGGTCTACTAGCCGAAAATAAGGATTACAGACTTCTGATAAATCATACAAATAAAATAGAGTAACTAGGCTTGAAATAGTCATCTGGGACTCATAATAGTACAAGGAGAAGCCTCTAGTATTTGTATATTATTCCCTCGAAGATATCCTAAATGAAGATCTGAAACTGGTCAACTTGCCGAAAATAGGGAAAACGGACATCTGATGAATCATACAAATAAATTGGAGTAAATAGGCTTGAAATAGTCATCTGGGACTCATAATAGTACAAGGAGAAGCTATTATTCCCCCATTTATCTCATTCCGTAGAAGAGATCCCATATCAAGATTTGAAATTAGTCTACTAGCCGAAAATAGGGAAAACGGGCTTCTGATGAATCATACAAAAAAAATGGAGTAAATAGGCTTGAAATAGTCATCTGGGACTAATAATAGTACAAGGAGAAGCCTCTATTACTTGTATCTCATTCCCTAGAAGATATCCAATTAAAGATCCGAGACTGGTCTACTTGCCAAAAATGGGAAAAACGGACTTCTGATGAATCATACAAAGAAAATGTAGTAACTAGGCTTGAAATAATCATTTGGGACTGATAATAGTACAAGGAGAAGCCTCTATTACTTGTATCTCATTCCCTAGAAGATATCCCAAATGAAGATCAGAAACTGGTCTACTTGCCGAAAATGGGGAAAACAGACTTCTACTGAATCATACAAACAAAATGGAGTAAATAGGCTTGAAATAGTCATCTGGGACTCATAATAGTACAATGAGAAGCCTCTATTACTTGTATCTCAATCCCTAGAAGATATCCCAAATGAAGATCCAAAACTGGTCAACTTGCCGAAAATAGGGAAAACGGACTTCTCATAAATCATACAAAGAAAATGGAGTAAATAGGCTTGAAATATTCATCTAGGACTCATAATAGTATAATTAGAAGCCTCTATTACTTGTATCTCATTCCCTAAATGATATCCCAAATGAAGATCAGAAACTGGTCTACTTGCCGAAAATGGGGAAAACGGACTTCTGATGAATCATACAAAGAAAATGGAGTAACTAAGTTTGAAATAGTCATCTGGGACTCATAGTAGTACAAGAAAAAGTCTCTATTACTTGGATCTCATTCCGTAGAAGAGATCCCAAATGAGGATCTGAAATTGGTCTACTTGCCGAAAATGGTGAAAACAGACTTCTGATGAATCATACAAAGAAAATTGAGTAAATGGGCTTAAAATAGTCATCTGGGACTCATAATAGGACAAGAATAAGCCTCTATTACTTGTATCTTATTCCGTAGAAGATATCCCATATAAAAATCTGAAACTGGTCTACTAGCCGAAAATAGGGAAAACGGGCTTCTGATGAATCATACAAATGAAATGGAGTAACTAGGCTTGAAATAGTCATCAGAGACTCATAATAGTACAAGGAGAAGCCTCTATTACTTGGATCTCATTCTGCAGAAGAGATCCCAAATGAAGATCCAAAACTGGTCAACATGCCGAAAATAGGGAAAACAGACTTTTGATGAATCATACAAAGAAATTGGAGTAAATAGGCTTGAAATAGTCATCTGTGATTCATAATAGTACAAGGAGAAGCCTCTATTACTTGTATCTCATTCCATAGAAGAGCTCCCAAATCAAGATCCGAAACTGGTCTACTAGCCAAAAATAGAGAAAACGGACTTCTGATGAACCAAACAAAGAAAATGGAGTAAATAGGCTTGAAATAGTCATATGGGACTCATAATAGTACAAGGAGAAGACTCTTTTACTTGTATATCATTCCCTAGAAGATATACCAAATGAAGATCTTAAACTGGTTTACTTGCCGAAAATGGGGAAAACGGACTTCTGATGAATCATACAGAGAAAATGTAGTAAATAGGCTTGAAATAGTCATCAGTGACTCATAATAGTACAAGGAGAAACCTCTATTACTTGTATCTCATTTCCTAAAACATATCCCAATTGAAGATCCGAAACTGGTCTACTTGCCAAAAATGGGGAAAACAAACTTCTGATGAATCATACAAAGAAAATGGAGTAAATAGGCTTCAAATATTCATCTGGCACTCATAATAGTACAAGGAGAAGCCTCTACTCCTTGGATCTCATTCTGTAGAAGAGATCCCAAATCAAGATCCGAAACTGGTCTACTAGCCAAAAATAAGGATTACAGACTTCTGATAAATCATACAAATAAAATGGAGTAACTAGGCTTGAAATAGTCATCTGGGACTCATAATAGTACAAGGAGAAGCCTCTATTATTTGAATATCATTCCCTCGAAGATATCCTAAATGAAGATCCGAAACTGGTCTACTTGCCGAAAATGGGGAAAACAAACTTCTGATGAATCATACAAAGAAAATGGAGTAAATAGGCTTCAAATAGTCATCTGGCACTCATAATAGTACAAGGAGAAGCCTCTACTCCTTGGATCTCATTCTGTAGAAGAGATCCCAAATCAAGATCCCAAACTGGTCTACTAGCCGAAAATAAGGATTACAGACTTCTGATAAATCATACAAAGAAAATGGAGTTAATAAGCTTGAAATAGTCATCTGGGACTCATAATAGTTCATGGAGAAGCCTCTATTACTTGTATCTCATTCCGTAGAAGAGATCCCATATCAAGATTTGAAATTAGTCTACTAGCCGAAAATAGGGAAAACGGGCTTCTGATGAATCATACAAAAAAAATGGAGTAAATAGGCTTGAAATAGTCATCTGGGACTAATAATAGTACAAGGAGAAGCCTCTATTACTTGTATCTCATTCCCTAGAAGATATCTAATTAAAGATCCGAGACTGGTTTACTTGCCAAAAATGGGATAAACGGACTTCTGATGAATCATACAAAGAAAATGTAGTAAATAGGCTTGAAATAATCATCTGGGACTTATAACAGTACAAGGAGAAGCCTCAAGTACTTGTATCTCATTCCCTAAATGATATCCCAAATGAAGATCTGAAACTGGTCTACTTGCCGAAAATGGGGAAAACGGACATCTGATGAATCATACAAAGAAAATGAAGTTAATAGGTTTGAAATAGTCATCTGGGACTCATAATAGTACAAGGAGAAGCCTCTATTACTTGGATCTCATTCCGTAGAAGAGATCCCAAATGAAGATCTGAAACATGTCTACTTGCCAAAAATGGGGAAAACAGACTTCTGATGAATCATACAAAGAAAATGGAGTAAATAGGCTTTAAATAGTCATTTGGGACTGATAATAGTCCAAGGAGAAGCCTCTATTATTTGTATCTCATTCCGTAGAAGGAATCCCAAATCGAAATCTGCAACTGGTCTACTAGCCGGAAATAGGAAAAAACGGACTTCTGATGAATCATACAAATAAAATGGATTAACTAGGCTTGAAATAGTCATCTGAGACTCATAATAGTACATGGAGAAGCCTTTATTACTTGGATCTCATTCTGCAGAAGAGATCCCAAATGAAGATCCGAAACTGGTCAACTTGCCGAAAATGATGAAAACAGACTTCTGATGAATCATACAAATAAAATGGAGTAAATAGGCATGAAATAGTAATCTGGGACTCATAATAGTACAAGGAGAAGCCTCTATTACTTGTGTCTCATTCCGTAGAAGAGATCCCAAATCAAGATCCGAAACTGGTCTACTAGTCAAAAATGGAGAAAACGGACTAATGATTAATCATACAAAGAAAATGGAGTAAATAGGCTTGAAATAGTCATCTGGGACTCATAATAGTACAAGTAGAAGCCTCTATTACTTGTAACTCATTCCCTAGAAGATATCCTAAATGAAGATCTGAAATTGGTCTACTTGCCGAATATTAGGAAAACGGACTTCTGATGAATCATACAAAGAAAATGGAGTAACTATGCTTAAAATAGTCATTTGGGACTCATAATAGTACAAGGAGAAGCCTATATTACTTGTATCTCATTCTGTAGAAGAGATCCCAAATCAAGATCCGAAACTTGTCTACTAGCTGAAAATGGGAAAACGGACTTTTGATGAATCATAAAAAGAAAATGGAGTAATAGGCTTGAAATAGGCATCTGGGACTCATAATAGTACAAGGAGAAGCCTCTATTACTTGTATCTCATTCCGTAGAAGAGATCCCAAATCAAGATCCGAAACTGGTCTACTAGACAAAAATGGAGAAAACGGACTTCTGATGAATCATACAAAGAGTAAATAGGCTTGAAATAGTCATTTGGGACTCATAATAGTACAAGGATAAGCCTCTATTACTTGTGTATCATTCCCTAGAAGATATACCAAATGAAGATCTGAAACTGGTCTACTTGACGAAAATGGGGAAAACGGACTTCTGATGAATCATACAGAGAAAATGTAGTAAATAGGCTTGAAATAGTCATCAGTGACTCATAATAGTACAAGGAGAAACCTCTATTACTTGTATCTCATTTCCTAAAAGATATCCCAATTGAAGATCCGAAACTGGTCTACTAGCCGAAAATGGGGAAAACAAACTTCTGATGAATCATACAAAGAAAATGGAGTAAATAGGCTTCAAATATTCATCTGGCACTCATAATAGTACAAGGAGAAACCTCTATTACTTGTATCTCATTCTGTAGAAGAGATCCCAAATCAAGATCCGAAACTGGTCTACTAGCCGAAAATAAGGATTACAGACTTCTGATGAATCATACAATAAAATGGAGTAACTAGGCTTGAAATAGTCATCTGGGACTCATAATAGTACAAGGAGAAGCCTCTATTATTTGAATATCATTCCCTCGAAGATATCCTAAATGAAGATACGAAACTGGTCTACTTGACGAAAATGGGGAAAACAAACTTCTGATGAATCATAGAAAGAAAATAGAGTAAATAGGCTTCAAATAGTCATCTGGCACTCATAATAGTACAAGGAGAAGCCTCTACTCCTTGGATCTCATTCTGTAGAAGAGATCTTAAATCAAGATCCCAAACTGGTCTACTAGCCGAAAATAAGGATTACAGACTTCTGATAAATCATACAAAGAAAATGGAGATAATAGGCTTGAAAAAGTCATCTGGGACTCATAATAGTTCATGGAGAAGCCTCTATTACTTGGATCTCATTCCGTAGAAGAGATCCCAAATGAAGATCTGAAACATGTCTACTTGCCAAAAATGGGGAAAACAGACTTCTGATGAATTATACAAAGAAAATGGAGTAAATAGGCTTTAAATAGTCATTTGGGACAGATAATAGTACAAGGAGAAGCCTCTATTACTTGTATCTCATTCCGTAGAAGGAATCCCAAATCAAAATCTGCAACTGGTCTACTAGCCGAAAATAGGGAAAACGGACTTCTGATGAATCATACAAATAAAATGGATTAACTAGGCTTGAAATAGTCATCTGAGACTCATAATAGTACAAGGAGAAGCCTTTATTACTTGGATCTCATTCTGCAGAAGAGATCCCAAATGAAGATCCGAAACTGGTCAAGTTGCCAAAAATGAGGAAAACAGACTTCTGATGAATCATACAAATAAAATGGAGTAAATAGGCTTGAAATAGTAATCTGGGACTCATAATAGTACAAGGAGAAGCCTCTATTACTTGTATCTCATTCCGTAGAAGAGATCCCAAATCAAGATCCGAAACTGGTCTACTAGCCAAAAATGGAGAAAACGGACTAATGATTAATCATACAAAGAAAATGGAGTAAATAGGCTTGAAATAGTCATCTGGGACTCATAATAGTACAAGTAGAAGCCTCTATTACTTGTATCTCATTCCCTAGAAGATATCCTAAATAAAGATCTGAAACTGGTCTCCTTGCCAAATATTAGGAAAACGGACTTCTGATGAATCATACAAAGAAAATGGAGTAACTATGCTTAAAATAGTCATCTGGGACTCATAATAGTAAAAGGAGAAGCCTATATTACTTGTATATCATTCTGTAGAAGAGATCCCAAATCAAGATCCGAAACTTGTCTACTAGCCGAAAATGGGGAAACGGACTTTTGATGAATCATAAAAAGAAAATGGAGTAAATAGGCTTGAAATAGGCATCTGGGACTCATAATAGTACAAGGAGAAGCCTCTATTACTTGTATCTCATTCCGTAGAAGAGATCCCAAATCAAGATCCGAAACTGGTCTACTAGACAAAAATGGAGAAAACGGACTTCTGATGAATCATACAAAGAGTAAATAGGCTTGAAATAGTCATTTGGGACTCATAATAGTACAAGGAGAAGCCTCTATTACTTGTATCTCATTCCCTAGAAGATATACCAAATGAAGATCTGAAACTGCTCTACTTGCCGAAAATGGGGAAAACGGACTTCTGATGAATCATACAAAGAAAATGGAGTAAACAGGCTTGAAATAGTCATCTGGGACTCATAATAGTACAAGGAGAAGCCTCAATTACTTGTATCTCATTCCCTAGAAGATATCCCAATTGAAGATCCGAAACTGGTCTACTTGCCGAAAATGGGGAAAACAAACTTCTGATGAATCATACAAAGAAAATGGAGTAAATAGGCTTCAAATATTCATCTGGCACTCATAATAGTACAAGGAGAAGCCTCTACTCCTTGGATCTCATTCTGTGGAAGAGATCCCAAATCAAGATCCGAAACTGGTCTACTAGCCGAAAATAAGGATTACAGACTTTTGATGAATCATACAAAGAAAATGTAGTAAATAGGCTTGAAATATTCATCTGGGACTCGTAATATTACAAGTAGAAGCCTCTATTACTTGTATCTCATTCCCTAAATGATATCCCAAATGAAGATCAGAAACTGGTCTACTTGCCGAAAATGGGGAAAACGCACTTCTGATGAATCATACAAAGAAAATGGAGTAAATAGGTTTGAAATAGTCATCTGGGACTCATTATAGTACAAGGAGAAGCCTTTATTACTTGGATCTCATTCTGCAGAAGAGATCCCAAATGAAGATCCGAAACTGGTCAACTTGCCGAAAATGAGGAAAACAGACTTCTGATGAATCATACAAATAAAATGGAGTAAATAGGCTTGGACTAGTAATCTGGGACTCATAATAGTACAAGGCGAAGCCTCTATTACTTGTATCTCATTCCGTAGAAGAGATCCCAAATCAAGATCCGAAACTGGTCTACTAGCCAAAAATGGAGAAAACGGACTAATGATTAATCATACAAAGAAAATGGAGTAAATAGGCTTGAAATATTCATCTGGGACTCATAATAGTACAAGTAGAAGCCTTTATTACTTGTATCTCATTCCCTAAATGATATCCCAAATGAAGATCAGAAACTGGTCTACTTGCCGAAAATGGGGAAAACGGACTTCGGATGAATCATACAAAGAAAATGGAGTAAATAGGTTTGAAATAGTCATCTGGGACTCATAATAGTACAAGAAAAAGGCTCTATTACTTGGATCTCATTCCGTAGAAGAGATCCCAAATGAGGATCTGAAATTGGTCTACTTGCCGAAAATGGTGAAAACAGACTTCTGATGAATCATACAAAGAAAATTGAGTAATGATGTAATACTCGGTTGAGAGTGTTACGGTGATCAGAGTAGGTGGCTTGGTGGAGACAACACACTGGCTTTGACGCTCTCTTGTGTTGGCAAAAGGGGTGAAATGATAGAACAAGGCGTGATGGTCACTCCTTGAGCCGAGATGGGATCTGTCAAGCTGGCTATGACGCTCTCTCTTGAGGGATCGAATGAATGGAGTAATGAAGTGGAATGATGGCACCACAGGGAGGATGGAGGGCTCCCTGATACAGCAACACTTGGTCTTGCACGAATCACACGAACAAGAACAAAGCAAGAACAAAGGCAAAGCGGCGGCTATTGCTTTTGGAAGAAAGTTCAGTCTTTATTGATAATGTAGGGTGAGAAAAAAATACAACGCTGCAGGGGAGCTTTATAAACAGCTCGTCAGCTAGCCCTAAGGCCGAAAATAAAAACAAAACGACATAACAAAAGAGTACAAAAGAGCAAAACGCACAAAGGCAAAAATACATGAAAAAGGAAAGTTCACTTAAACTAAAAGAAATAAAACTAAGCCGACTTTCTTGATGCCTTAAGGGCTCGAACTGGTGTTGCCTTGGTGTGTTGGAAGGCTTAAGAACCACTGAAGCAAGCCTCATTACCTGCACAAATCGTATAAACTGAAAATACCTGGTTTTGGCGCGCATGTTCCTTGGTTGGCAAGTAGTAGTGGTTTAGGTCCGGTCTTGGGCTGCATTGTCCGAGTTCCTTGAAGCCCTCATCTTCCTGATATCCTCTGAGGTCAAGTTGGGGTGGTTCCTCGAGAGTTCCTCCTGGTTCTTGGTTTAATGTGTCTTCTAGCTCCATTGATGCTTTCTCTGCTCTTAAGCTTGGTTTGGTCGTATCTTGGCGCTCCGGTACGGCATTGGTGAGATTCTTGTTGTTTTGAGCTCCATTTCCTGTCAAGTAAATGGTCATACCTTGGTTTGTGGCCGGTGGATCCTCCTTGAGGCTCATTTTGGCAAAGTCCTCGGTAATGTCTAGTTCGGGTGCAATGGAGAGTGGTTGGGGGCTAAGTATGTTCTCCACGTCCATGTTGCTCAAAAGAGTTTGTATTGCCTCGTTAAACCCCTCTCTTAACCTCCTGGTCTTAGAACGCGTCATGGGAGAGCCATGTACGGACGGTATGGTGTTTGAGTCCAGCTCCCTTCGTACCGGTATGGGCTGCTGGTCGTTGCTACCGTCATCCTCTCGACCCGGTACCGTCATATGGTCTATGTCCTCATCATCCCCTCCCCCTTGGCGAGGTTTTGTCCTCAAAACTGGATCATCTGCATCATAAGGGGATAAGTCAGTAACATTAAAGCTATGGGATATGTTAAGCTCACCTGGAAGATCTAAACGATATGCATTGTCATTGATCTTTTCTAGAACTTTGAATGGTCCATCTCCTCGCGGTGCAAGCTTAGAACTCCTCTTCTGGGGAAACCTTTCTTGTCTCATGTGTAGCCAGACCCATTCTCCTGTCTCAAACGTCATCTCTCTTCGCTTCTTGTCAGCATGTTTCTTGTAAGCTTCCGTCTTCTTCAAGATGTTCTCTCGGACCCTCTCATGTAGCTTCTTAATGAATTCACCTTTCCTGAGACCATCTAGATTAACTTGCTCAACTTGGGGAATTGGCGAAAGGTCAAGTGGGGTTAGTGGATTAAAACCATAAACAACCTCAAATGGGGACATTTTAGTAGCTGAGTGAACAGCTCGGTTGTAAGCAAATTCTATAAATGGTAAACAATCAACCCAAGTTTTTATATTCTTGCCAAGAGTAACTCTAAGTAGAGAGGAAAGAGTACGGTTTACCACTTCAGTTTGGCCATCCGTTTGGGGGTGGCAAGTGGTTGAGAACAGCAGTTTCGTACCATGCTTCCTCCATAAAGTCCTCCAAAAGTGGCTCAAGAATTTTGTATCACGGTCAGAGACAATGGTCCTTGGCAAACCATGTAAACGCACCACCTCCTTGAAAAACAAGTCAGCCGTTTGTGTAGCATCATTCGTCTTGTCACATGGTATGAAGTGAGCCATCTTTGAAACCCGGTCCACCACAACAAAGATTGAATCCTTGTGCTTAATCTTGGGTAAACCTAGGACA
This sequence comes from Thlaspi arvense, assembly GCA_911865555.2. Lineage (NCBI taxonomy): Eukaryota > Viridiplantae > Streptophyta > Magnoliopsida > Brassicales > Brassicaceae > Thlaspi > Thlaspi arvense. The sequence continues at coordinate 43,893,189 of OU466857.2, forward strand.
AAATCCATAGACACATCCACCCAAGGGGCGTTAGGGATAGGCAAAGGTAAATAAAGGCTGTGAGGGTGTAACCTGGATTTTGCTTTGTGGCAAGTGACACATCTAGAGCAATGTTTCTCAACATCTCTCTTCAAGTGTGGCCAGTAGAAATGATCAGTCACCATCGCCAAGGTTTTGTTAACTCCAAAGTGACCCATAAGACCTCCACCGTGTGCTTCTTTGAGTATCAAGTCCCTCATTGAACATTGTGGAATGCATAACCGCTTGTCTTTGAACAGGAACCCATCGTGTAGATAGAAAGAGGTGAAAGCTCCTGTGCCGTGCTCCTGGTAAGCTTCTCCTAGTTCCGGGTCCTCCTTGTACAACTCCTTTATATGCTCAAATCCAAGTACCTTAGCCTCCATGGTGGATATCAAAGCAAACCTCCTTGATAGTGCATCGGCTACTACATTCTCTTTGCCCTTCTTGTACTTGATCACATACGGAAACGTCTCTATAAACTCCAACCACTTAGCGTGTCTCCTTTTGAGTGATGTCTGCCCTCTCAAGTGCTTAAGTGTCTCGTGGTCAGTATGGATGATGAACTCCTTGGACAACAAGTAATGCTGCCATGTCTCCAAATAGTCATCAGTGACTCATAATAGTACAAGGAGAAACCTCTATTACTTGAAATAGTCATCAGTGACTCATAATAGTACAAGGAGAAACCTCTATTACTTGTATCTCATTTCCTAAAAGATATCCCAATTGAAGATCCGAAACTGGTCTACTTGCCGAAAATGGGGAAAACAAACTTCTGATGAATCATACAAAGAAAATAGAGTAAATAGGCTTCAAATATTCATCTGGCACTCATAATAGTAGAAGGAGAAGCCTCTACTCCTTGGATCTCATTCTGTAGAAGAGATCCCAAATCAAGATCCGAAACTGGTCTACTAGCCGAAAATAAGGATTACAGACTTCTGATAAATCATACAAATAAAATGGAGTAACTAGGCTTGAAATAGTCATCTGGGACTCATAATAGTACAAGGAGAAGCCTCTATTATTTGTATATCATTCCCTCGAAGATATCCTAAATGAAGATCCGAAACTGGTCAACTTGCCGAAAATGGGGAAAACGGACATCTGATGAATCATACAAATAAATTGGAGTAAATAGGCTTGAAATAGTCATCTGGGACTCATAATAGTACAAGGAGAAGCCTCTATTCCCCCATTTATCTCATTCCGTAGAAGAGATCCCATATCAAGATTTGAAATTAGTCTACTAGCCGAAAATAGGGAAAACGGGCTTCTGATGAATCTTACAAAAAAAATGGAGTAAATAGGCTTGAAATAGTCATCTGGGACTAATAATAGTACAAGGAGAAGCCTCTATTACTTGTATCTCATTCCCTAGAAGATATCCAATTAAAGATCCAGGACTGGTCTACTTGCCAAAAATGGGAAAAACGGACTTCTGATGAATCATACAAAGAAAATGTAGTAACTAGGCTTGAAATAATCATCTGGGACTAATAATAGTACAAGGAGAAGCCTCTATTACTTGTATCTCATTCCCTAGAAGATATCCCAAATGAATATCTGAAACTGGTCTACTTGCCGAAAATGGGGAAAACAGACTTCTACTGAATCATACAAACAAAATGGAGTAAATAGGCTTGAAATAGTCATCTGGGACTCATAATAGTACAATGAGAAGCCTCTATTACTTGTATCTCAATCCCTAGAAGATATCCCAAATGAAGATCCAAAACTGGTCAACTTGCCGAAAATAGGGAAAACGGACTTCTCATAAATCATACAAAGAAAATGGAGTAAATAGGCTTGAAATATTCATCTGGGACTCATAATAGTACAATTAGAAGCCTCTATTACTTGTATCTCATTCCCTAAATGATATCCCAAATGAAGATCTGAAACATGTCTACTTGCCAAAAATGGGGAAAACAGACTTCTGATGAATCATACAAAGAAAATGGAGTAAATAGGCTTGAAATAGTCATATGGGACTCATAATAGTACAAGGAGAAGCCTCTATTACTTGTTTCTCATTCCCTAGAAGATATCCAAATTGAAGAACCGAAACTGGTCTACTAGCCGAAAATGGGGAAAACGGACTTCTGATGAATCATACAAATAAAATGGATTAACTAGGCTTGAAATAGTCATCTGAGACTCATAATAGTACAAGGAGAAGCCTTTATTACTTGGATCTCATTCTGCAGAAGAGATCCCAAATTAAGATCCGAAACTGGTCAACTTGCCGAAAATGAGGAAAACAGACTTCTGATGAATCATACAAATAAAATGGAGTAAATAAGCTTGAAATAGTAATCTGGGACTCATAATAGTACAAGGAGAAGCCTCTATTACTTGTATCTCATTCCGTAGAAGAGATCCCAAATCAAGATCCGAAACTGGTCTACTAGCCAAAAATGGAGAAAACGGACTAATGATTAATCATACAAAGAAAATGGAGTAAATAGGCTTGAAATAGTCATCTGGGACTCATAATAGTACAAGTAGAAGCCTCTATTACTTGTATCTCATTCCCTAGAAGATATCCTAAATGAAGATCTGAAACTGGTCTACTTGCCGAATATTAGGAAAACGGACTTCTGATGAATCATACAAAGAAAATGGAGTAACTATGCTTAAAATAGTCATCTGGGACTCATAGTAGTACAAGGAGAAGCCTATATTACTTGTATCTCATTCTGTAGAAGAGATCCCAAATCAAGATCAGAAACTTGTCTACTAGCCGAAAATGGGGAAAACGGACTTTTGATGAATCATAAAAAGAAAATGGAGTAAATAGGCTTGAAATAGGCATCTGGGACTCATAATAGTAAAAGGATAAGCCTCTATTACTTGTATCTCATTCCGTAGAAGAGATCCCAAATCAAGATCCGAAACTGGTCTACTAGACAAAAATGGAGAAAACGGACTTCTGATGAATCATACAAAGAGTAAATAGGCTTGAAATAGTCATTTGGGACTCATAATAGTACAAGGAGAAGCCTCTATTACTTGTATCTCATTCCCTAGAAGATATACAAAATGAAGATCTGAAACTGGTTTACTTGCCGAAAATGGGGATAACGGACTTCTGATGAATCATACAGAGAAAATGTAGTAAATAGGCTTGAAATAGTCATCAGTGACTCATAATAGTACAAGGAGAAACCTCTATTACTTGTATCTCATTTCCTAAAAGATATCCCAATTGAAGATCCGAAACTGGTCTACTTGCCGAAAATGGGGAAAACAAACTTCTGATGAATCATACAAAGAAAATGGAGTAAATAGGCTTCAAATATTCATCTGGCACTCATAATAGTACAAGGAGAAGCCTCTACTCCTTGGATCTCATTCTGTAGAAGAGATCCCAAATCAAGATCCGAAACTGGTCTACTAGCCGAAAATAAGGATTACAGACTTCTGATAAATCATACAAATAAAATAGAGTAACTAGGCTTGAAATAGTCATCTGGGACTCATAATAGTACAAGGAGAAGCCTCTATTATTTGTATATCATTCCCTCGAAGATATCCTAAATGAAGATCCGAAACTGGTCTACTTGACGAAAATGGGGAAAACAAACTTCTGATGAATCATACAAAGAAAATGGAGTAAATAGGCTTCAAATAGTCATCTGGCACTCATAATAGTACAAGGAGAAGCCTCTACTCCTTGGATCTCATTCTGTAGAAGAGATCCCAAATCAAGATCCCAAACTGGTCTACTAGCCGAAAATAAGGATTACAGACTTCTGATAAATCATACAAAGAAAATGGAGTTAATAGGCTCGAAATAGTCATCTGGGACTCATAATAGTTCATGGAGAAGCCTCTATTACTTGTATCTCATTCCGTAGAAGAGATCCCATATCAAGATTTGAAATCAGTCTACTAGCCGAAAATAGGGAAAACGGGCTTCTGATGAATCATACAAAAAAATAGAGTAAATAGGCTTGTAATAGTCATCTGGGACTAATAATAGTACAAGGAGAAGCCTCTATTACTTGTATCTCATTCCCTAGAAGATATCCAATTAAAGATCCGAGACTGGTCTACTTGCCCAAAATGGGAAAAACGGACTTCTGATGAATCATACAAAGAAAATGTAGTAAATAGGCTTGAAATAATCATCTGGGACTTATAACAGTACAAGGAGAAGCCTCAATTACTTGTATCTCATTCCCTAAATGATATCCCAAATGAAGATCTGAAACTGGCCTACTTGCCGAAAATGGGGAAAACGGACATCTGATGAATCATACAAAGCAAATGAAGTAAATAGGTTTGAAATAGTCATCTGGGACTCATAATAGTACAAGGAGAAGCCTCTATTACTTGGATCTCATTCCGTAGAAGAGATCCCAAATGAAGATCTGAAACATGTCTACTTGCCAAAAATGGGGAAAACAGACTTCTGATGAATCATACAAAGAAAATGGAGTAAATAGGCTTTAAATAGTCATTTGGGACTGATAATAGTACAAGGAGAAGCCTCTATTACTTGTATCTCATTCCGTAGAAGGAATCCCAAATCAAAATCTGCAACTGGTCTACTAGCCGAAAATAGGGAAAACGGACTTCTGATGAATCATACAAATAAAATGGATTAACTAGGCTTGAAATAGTCATCTGAGACTCATAATAGTACAAGGAGAAGCCTTTATTACTTGGATCTCATTCTGCAGAAGAGATCCCAAATGAAGATCCGAAACTGGCCAACTTGCCGAAAATGAGGAAAACAGACTTCTGATGAATCATACAAATAAAATGGAGTAAATAGGCTTGAAATAGTAATCTGGGACTCATAATAGTACAAGGAGAAGCCTCTATTACTTGTATCTCATTCCGTAGAAGAGATCCCAAATCAAGATCCGAAACTGGTCTACTAGCCAAAAATGGAGAAAACGGACTAATGATTAATCATACAAAGAAAATGGAGTAAATAGGCTTGAAATAGTCATCTGGGACTCATAATAGTACAAGTAGAAGCCTCTATTACTTGTATCTCATTCCCTAGAAGATATCCAAAATGAAGATCTGAAACTGGTCTACATGCCGAATATTAGGAAAACGGACTTCTGATGAATCATACAAAGAAAATGGAGTAACTATGCTTAAAATAGTCATCTGGGACTCATAATAGTACAAGGAGAAGCCTATATTACTTGTATCTAATTCTGTAGAAGAGATCCCAAATCAAGATCCGGAAATTGTCTACTAGCCGAAAATGGGGAAAACGGACTTTTGATGAATCATAAAAAGAAAATGGAGTAAATAGGCTTGAAATAGGCATCTGGGACTCATAATAGTAAAAGGATAAGCCTCTATTACTTGTATCTCATTCCGTAGAAGAGATCCCAAATCAAGATCCGAAACTGGTCTACTAGACAAAAATGGAGAAAACGGACTTCTGATGAATCATACAAAGAGTAAATAGGCTTGAAATAGTCATTTGGGACTCATAATAGTACAAGGAGAAGCCTCTATTACTTGTATCTCATTCCCTAGAAGATATACCAAATGAAGATCTGAAACTGGTTAACTTGCCGAAAATGGGGATAACGGACTTCTGATGAATCATAAAAGAAAATGGAGTAACTATGCTTAAAATAGTCATCTGGGACTCATAATAGTACAAGGAGAAGCTTATATTACTTGTATCTCATTCTGTAGAAGAGATCCCAAATCAAGATCCGAAACTTGTCTACTAGCCGAAAATGGGGAAAACGGACTTTTGATGAATCATAAAAAGAAAATGGAGTAAATAGGCTTGAAATAGGCATCTGGGACTCATAATAGTACAAGGATAAGCCTCTATTACTTGTATCTCATTCCCTAGAAGATATACCAAATGAAGATCTGAAACTGGTTTACTTGCCGAAAATGGGGATAACGGACTTCTGATGAATCATACAGAGAAAATGTAGTAAATAGGCTTGAAATAGTCATCAGTGACTCATAATAGTACAAGGAGAAACCTCTATTACTTGTATCTCATTTCCTAAAAGATATCCCAATTGAAGATCCGAAACTGGTCTACTAGCCGAAAATAAGGATTATAGACTTCTGATAAATCATACAAATAAAATGGAGTAACTAGGCTTGAAATAGTCATCTGGGACTCATAATAGTACAAGGAGAAGCCTCTATTATTTGTATATCATTCCCTCGAAGATATCCTAAATGAAGATCCGAAACTGGTCTACTTGCCGAAAATGGGGAAAACAAACTTCTGATGAATCATACAAAGAAAATGGAGTAAATAGGCTTCAAATAGTCATCTGGCACTCATAATAGTACAAGGAGAAGCCTCTACTCCTTGGATCTCATTCTGTAGAAGAGATCCCAAATCAAGATCCCAAACTGGTCTACTAGCCGAAAATAAGGATTACAGACTTCTGATAAAGCATACAAAGAAAATGGAGTTAATAGGCTTGAAATAGTCATCTGGGACTCATAATAGTTCATGGAGAAGCCTCTATTACTTGTATCTCATTCCGTAGAAGAGATCCCATATCAAGATTTGAAATTAGTCTACTAGCCGAAAATAGGGAAAACGGGCTTCTGATGAATCATACAAAAAAATGGAGTAAATAGGCGTGTAATAGTCATCTGGGACTAATAATAGTACAAGGAGAAGCCTCTATTACTTGTATCTCATTCCCTAGAAGATATCCAATTAAAGATCCGAGACTGGTCTACTTGCCAAAAATGGGAAAAACGGACTTCTGATGAATCATACAAAGAAAATGTAGTAAATAGGCTTGAAATAATCATCTGGGACTTATAACAGTACAAGGAGAAGCCTCAATTACTTGTATCTCATTCCCTAAATGATATCCCAAATGAAGATCTGAAACTGGTCTACTTGCCGAAAATGGGGAAAACGGACATCTGATGAATCATACAAAGAAAATGAAGTAAATAGATTTGAAATAGTCATCTGGGACTCATAATAGTACAAGGAGAAGCCTCTATTACTTGGATCTCATTCCGTAGAAGAGATCCCAAATGAAGATCTGAAACATGTCTACTTGCCAAAAATGGGGAAAACAGACTTCTGATGAATCATACAAAGAAAATGGAGTAAATAGGCTTTAAATAGTCATTTGGAACTGATAATAGTACAAGGAGAAGCCTCTATTACTTGTATCTCATTCCGTAGAAGGAATCCCAAATCAAAATCTGCAACTGGTCTACTAGCCGAAAATAGGGAAAACGGACTTCTGATGAATCATACAAATAAAATGGATTAACTAGGCTTGAAATAGTCATCTGAGACTCATAATAGTACAAAGAGAAGCCTTTATTACTTGGATCTCATTCTGCAGAAGAGATCCCAAATGAAGATCCGAAACTGGTCAACTTGCAGAAAATGAGGAAAACAGACTTCTGATGAATCATACAAATAAAATGGAGTAAATAGGCTTGAAATAGTAATCTGGGACTCATAATAGTACAAGGAGAAGCCTCTATTACTTGTATCTCATTCCGTAGAAGAGATCCCAAATCAAGATCCGAAACTGGTCTACTAGCCAAAAATGGAGAAAACGGACTAATGATTAATCATACAAAGAAAATGGAGTAAATAGGCTTGAAATAGTCATCTGGGACTCATAATAGTACAAGTAGAAGCCTCTATTACTTGTATCTCATTCCCTAGAAGATATCCTAAATGAAGATCTGAAACTGGTCTACTTGCCGAATATTAGGAAAACGGACTTCTGATGAATCATACAAAGAAAATGGAGTAACTATGCTTAAAATAGTCATCTGGGACTCATAATAGTACAAGGAGAAGCCTATATTACTTGTATCTCATTCTGTAGAAGAGATCCCAAATCAAGATCCGAAACTTGTCTACTAGCCGAAAATGGGGAAAACGGACTTTTGATGAATCATAAAAAGAAAATGGAGTAAATAGGCTTGAAATAGGCATCTGGGACTCATACTAGTACAAGGATAAGCCTCTATTACTTGTATCTCATTCCGTAGAAGAGATCCCAAATCAAGATTTGAAACTGGTCTACTAGACAAAAATGGAGAAAACGGACTTCTGATGAATCATACAAAGAGTAAATAGGCTTGAAATAGTCATTTGGGACTCATAATAGTACAAGGAGAAGCCTCTATTACTTGTATCTCATTCCCTAGAAGATATACCAAATGAAGATCTGAAACTGGTTTACTTGCCGAAAATGGGGATAACGGACTTCTAATGAATCATACAGAGAAAATGTAGTAAATAGGCTTGAAATAGTCATCAGTGACTCATAATAGTACAAGGAGAAACCTCTATTACTTGTATCTCATTTCCTAAAAGATATCCCAATTAAAGATCCGAAACTGGTCTACTAGCCGAAAATAAGGATTACAGGCTTCTGATAAATCATACAAATAAAATGGAGTAACTAGGCTTGAAATAGTCATCTGGGACTCATAATAGTACAAGGAGAAGCCTCTATTATTTGTATATCATTCCCTCGAAGATATCCTAAATGAAGATCCGAAACTGGTCTACTTGCCAAAAATGGGAAAAACAAACTTCTGATGAATCATACAAAGAAAATGGAGTAAATAGGCTTCAAATAGTCATCTGGCACTCATAATAGTACAAGGAGAAGCCTCTACTCCTTGGATCTCATTCTGTAGAAGAGATCCCAAATCAAGATCCCAAACTGGTATACTAGCCGAAAATAAGGATTACAGACTTCTGATAAAGCATACAAAGAAAATGGAGTTAATAGGCTTGAAATAGTCATTTGGGACTCATAATAGTTCATGGAGAAGCCTCTATTACTTGTATCTCATTCCGTAGAAGAGATCCCATATCAAGATTTGAAATTAGTCTACTAGCCGAAAATAGGGAAAACGGGCTTCTGATGAATCATACAAAAAAATGGAGTAAATAGGCTCGTAATAGTCATCTGGGACTAATAATAGTACAAGGAGAAGTCTCTATTACTTGTATCTCATTCCCTAGAAGATATCCAATTAAAGATCCGAGACTGGTCTACTTGCCAAAAATGGGAAAAACGGACTTCTGATGAATCATACAAAGAAAATGTAGTAAATAGGCTTGAAATAATCATCTGGGACTTATAACAGTACAAGGAGAAGCCTCAATTACTTGAATCTCATTCCTTAAATGATATCCCAAATGAAGATCTGAAACTGGTCTACTTGCCGAAAATGGGGAAAACGGACATCTGATGAATCATACAGAGAAAATGAAGTAAATAGATTTGAAATAGTCATCTGGGACTCATAATAGTACAAGGAGAAGCCTCTATTACTTGGATCTCATTCCGTAGAAGAGATCCCAAATGAAGATCTGAAACATGTCTACTTGCCAAAAATGGGGAAAACAGACTTCTGATGAATCATACAAAGAAAATGGAGTAAATAGGCTTTAAATAGTCATTTGGAACTGATAATAGTACAAGGAGAAGCCTCTATTACTTGTATCTCATTCCGTAGAAGGAATCCCAAATCAAAATCTGCAACTGGTCTACTAGCCGAAAATAGAGAAAACGGACTTCTGATGAATCATACAAATAAAATGGATTAACTAGGCTTGAAATAGTCATCTGAGACTCATAATAGTACAAGGAGAAGCCTTTATTACTTGGATCTCATTCTGCAGAAGAGATCCCAAATGAAGATCCAAAACTGGTCAACTTGCCGAAAATAAGGAAAACAGACTTCTGATGAATCATACAAATAAAATGGAGTAAATAGGCTTGAAATAGTAATCTGGGACTCATAATAGTACAAGGAGAAGCCTCTATTACTTGTATCTCATTCCGTCGAAGAGATCCCAAATCAAGATCCGAAACTGGTCTACTAGCCAAAAATGGAGAAAACGGACTAATGATTAATCATACAAAGAAAATGGAGTAAATAGGCTTGAAATAGTCATCTGGGACTCATAATAGTACAAGTAGAAGCCTCTATTACTTGTATCTCATTCCCTAGAAGATATCCTAAATGAAGATCTGAAACTGGTCTACTTGCCGAATATTAGGAAAACGGACTTCTGATGAATCATACAAAGAAAATGGAGTAACTATGCTTAAAATAGTCATCTGGGACTCATAATAGTACAAGGAGAAGCCTATATTACTTGTATCTCATTCTGTAGAAGAGATCCCAAATCAAGATCCGAAACTTGTCTACTAGCCGAAAATGGGGAAAACGGACTTTTGATGAATCATAAAAAGAAAATGGAGTAAATAGGCTTGAAATAGGCATCTGGGACTCATAATAGTACAAGGATAAGCCTCTATTACTTGTATCTCATTCCGTAGAAGAGATCCCAAATCAAGATTTGAAACTGGTCTACTAGACAAAAATGGAGAAAACGGACTTCTGATGAATCATACAAAGAGTAAATAGGCTTGAAATAGTCATTTGGGACTCATAATAGTACAAGGAGAAGCCTCTATTACTTGTATCTCATTCCCTAGAAGATATACCAAATGAAGATCTGAAACTGGTTTACTTGCCGAAAATGGGGATAACGGACTTCTGATGAATCATACAGAGAAAATGTAGTAAATAGGCTTGAAATAGTCATCAGTGACTCATAATAGTACAAGGAGAAACCTCTATTACTTGTATCTCATTTCCTAAAAGATATCCCAATTGAAGATCCGAAACTGGTCTACTAGCCGAAAATAAGGATTACAGACTTCTGATAAATCATACAAATAAAATGGAGTAACTAGGCTTGAAATAGTCATCTGGGACTCATAATAGTACAAGTAGAAGCCTCTACTCCTTGGATCTCATTCTGTAGAAGAGATCCCAAATCAAGATCCGAAACTGGTCTACTAGCCAAAAATAAGGATTACAGACTTCTGATAAATCATACAAATAAAATGGAGTAACTAGGCTTGAAATAGTCATCTGGGACTCATAATAGTACAAGGAGAAGCCTCTATTATTTGTATATCATTCCCTCGAAGATATCCTAAATGAAGATCCGAAACTGGTCTACTTGCCGAAAATGGGGAAAACAAACTTCTGATGAATCATACAAAGAAAATGGAGTAAATAGGCTTCAAATAGTCATCTGGCACTTATAATAGTACAAGGAGAAGCCTCTACTCCTTGGATCTCATTCTGTAGAAGAGATCCCAAATCAAGATCCCAAACTGGTCTACTAGCCGAAAATAAGGATTACAGACTTCTGATAAATCATACAAAGAAAATGGAGTTAATAGGCTTGAAATAGTCATCTGGGACTCATAATAGTTCATGGAGAAGCCTCTATTACTTGTATCTCATTCCATAGAAGAGATCCCATATCAAGATTTGAAATTAGTCTACTAGCCGAAAATAGGGAAAACGGGCTTCTGATGAATCATACAAAAAAATAGAGTAAATAGGCTTGTAATAGTCATCTGGGACTAATAATAGTACAAGGAGAAGCCTCTATTATTTGTATCTCATTCCCTAGAAGATATCCAATTAAAGATCCGAGACTGGTCTACTTGCCAAAAATGGGAAAAACGGACTTCTGATAAATCATACAAAGAAAATGTAGTAAATAGGCTTGAAATAATCATCTGGGACTTATAACTGTACAAGGAGAAGCCTCAATTACTTGTATCTCATTCCCTAAATGATATCCCAAATGAAGATCTGAAACTGGTCTACTTGCCGAAAATGGGGAAAACGGACATCTGATGAATCATACAAAGAAAATGAAGTAAATAGGTTTGAAATAGTCATCTGGGACTCATAATAGTACAAGGAGAAGCCTTTATTACTTGGATCTCATTCCGTAGAAGAGATCCCAAATGAAGATCTGAAACATGTCTACTTGCCAAAAATGGGGAAAACAGACTTCTGATGAATCATACAAAGAAAATAGAGTAAATAGGCTTTAAATAGTCATTTGGGACTGATAATAGTACAAGGAGAAGCCTCTATTACTTGTATCTCATTCCGTAGAAGGAATCCCAAATCAAAATCTGCAACTGGTCTACTAGCCGAAAATAGGGAAAACGGACTTCTGATGAATCATACAAATAAAATGGATTAACTAGGCTTGAAATAGTCATCTGAGACTCATAATAGTACAAGGAGAAGCCTTTATTACTTGGATCTCATTCTGCAGAAGAGATCCCAAATGAAGATCCGAAACTGGTCAACTTGCCGAAAATGAGGAAAACAGACTTCTGATGAATCATACAAATAAAATGGAGTAAATAGGCTTGAAATAGTAATCTGGGACTCATAATAGTACAAGGAGAAGCCTCTATTACTTGTATCTCATTCCGTAGAAGAGATCCCAAATCAAGATCCGAAACTGGTCTACTAGCCAAAAATGGAGAAAACGGACTAATGATTAATCATACAAAGAAAATGGAGTAAATAGGCTTGAAATAGTCATCTGGGACTCATAATAGTACAAGTAGAAGCCTCTATTACTTGTATCTCATTCCCTAGAAGATATCCTAAATGAAGATCTGAAACTGGTCTACTTGCCGAATATTAGGAAAACGGACTTCTGATGAATCATACAAAGAAAATGGAGTAACTATTGATATGATAGGGGATAGCACGGTAGTTGCAGAACAAAAGGAGGAACCAGAGATAGTAGGGAGGATCACTCGTTCCAGAGCTAAGGAGCTGGCTAAGGAAGTTCATGCACTTATGGCAGAAGGATTATGCAACCTACCAGCTATTCAAGTTTTCAACATCTTCAACCAGAAGACTCCACCCGGTAATGATAACTAAGTAACTTAGGTGAGGAGTCTGTACTCTTTTTCCCATGATGAGTTTTGTCCCATTGGGTTTTCTCAACATGGTTTTTAATGAGGCAGATGAATCACTACGTCAAGTTACTTAGGAGTCATTGCCAATGGGTAATAAATGTATGAGCTACTTTGGTCTTATACTTAGTATTTTCAGGCGCACCAATTAGGATTCTAAGGAATGGGACGCCTTGTTGTTTTATTCTTTACTTTGGACGTTTTGTTGTTTTCTTTCTTAGACGCCATGCTGTTTGGTTTTTAGGGTAGTATATGACTTGTATTACGCCCCCATTTGTAAATCAGCGAAGAACTAAGTGTTAAACAAACAGCCATTGCTGCATTTCTTCTCTCATCCTTTGATCTCTTGAATGTGTTCTTGTTGATCCGAGTTTCTATTCACCAAGTGTCCTTGAAACTCTACTATCTTCTACTCCCATCTTATCACTTAAATCGTTCCATTAAACCCCTAATACCATTCCAATCTCACTCTACACTATCACTTCCCTTTCACACGATCAGCATCACCATTTCGCAATCATCATTTGATCTTCATCAGCCTATCTTCAGAGTAGTTCCAAGGGAGATCGTGTCATGTGGTATCAGAGCCAACTCTGAACGAAAGGCTGAGAAACCCTAAACCCCTCTTTTTCCTTTTCTTTGTTAAATCGATTGTCCTAAGAGTCTAAGGTTTGCCTTTTTGTTGTTTCATAAAACTTAGTGTTTAGTTTCGATTTCCTAATAGTAATAGGTTGTGTGTTCGTTTTCCCTAATAGTTTTAGGAGTTGTATCTCTTTCTTTAATCAATCTTAAAAACTAGTTATCTTGAGAACTTTTTACTTTGATTGTTGTTTTGATTGTCTCAGGTACCATGGAGCTTTCAGCAGAAGCCATGGAAGCTCTGAATCAAGCCATGGCGCAACAAATCAAAGAAGCTAATCAGTCAGTTGCTACTCAGCTGATGCAACAGATAGAGCAGCTCAACGACAAGTTTGAGACTCGGTTCAAGGATTTTCTGAAAGAGAACAGTGCTGCAGAAAGTGACTCATCAGAACCGCCCAGCCCAAGTGAAGCAATCCGCCTTGCCAAAGGAAAAGCACACATGGGAGCTTCTTCTAAACAACCCAAAGCTAACACTACAAGAACCCCGGTTGGAAGGAGAGAAACCAGTGTAAACCGGCGAAGGAATGCTGAGGGAACAGAGAGAGAGAGACACAGAGCTGCTAGAACATCTCCACACCTCCGAGCTGAGAACGTTGGTGGGCGTAGAGTTTATGTGGAGACAGAACCTGGATCTTCTGAAGGAGAAGAGAGATCAGACAATAGCTTTAATACTGTGAGGAGAGGCAGGAACAGAGGCAACAACCGAGATTATGACCCATTGAAACAACAGCTGAATCACCTTAAGCTTCAGTTTCCTTCTTTCCACGGTAATAATGATCCAGAAGTCTACTTAGATTGGGAAAGAAAGATGGAATCAAACTTCTTGGTTCAAGGTACCTATGAGCTCAACAAGGTGAAGATAGCTGTTTCAGAGTTCAATGGCTATGCACTCTTGTGGTGGGAGCAGTTGGGAGTCACTAGAGAGAGGCATCACGAACTTCCTATTACCACCTGGGGTCAACTAACCACGCAGATGAGGAGGAAGTTTGTTCCTGCACACTATCAGAGAGAGATTCTCAACAAGCTTAGGCGCCTCATACAAGGAACAAAGTCTGTTCGAGATTACTACCAAGAGCTGGAAACCTTGATGATTAGAGCCGATTTGAGAGAAGGAGAAGACATGGTGATGTCTAGGTTCTTGGGAGGACTTAACAGAGAGATTCAAGACAAGGTTGAGCTACAGAACTATGAGGATGTGCAAGAAATGGTGCATAAGGCAGAACTGATTGAAGCACAGATCAAGAGGAGAATTAGCAGACCAACCTTCACCTCTAACATACCAAAACCGAAAGAGTTCAACAAGTCAATCTCTACCCAGAACACAAAACCGGCTACAACAACAATCAAGGAGAAGATTAAAACCGAGTTTAAACCAAGAGGAACTTCTACTAGCAATGTCAGATGCTTCAAGTGTCAAGGTATGGGACATTACTCCAGAGATTGTCCTAATAAGAAGATGTTTTTGCTGCAAGAGGGAGGAGACATCGTACCTCAATACAGTTCAGAGAGTGAATCAGATGCTAGTACAGAAGGAGAAGAAGAAGCAGCAGCAGTTGGAGAGATGCTAGTAGCATGCAGGGCTTTGAGTGTTCAGGTGCATCCAGATGATAGAGGTCAGAGAGAGAATCTCTTTCACACCAGATGTGTAGTTCAGGACAAGGTCTGCACCTTGATTATAGATGGGGGAAGTTGCACCAATGCCGCCAGTGAAGAGATGGTAAAGAAGCTTAATCTTAAAACCACTTCACATCCTAGACCTTACAAGCTGCAGTGGTTGGACAACAAAGGAGCTATCACCGTTTCTCAACAAGTGCTTGTCAAGCTAGCCATTGGGAAGTATGAAGATGAACTCCTTTGTGATGTGGTTCCTATGAGGTCTAGTCATATGTTATTAGGGAGGCCATGGCAGTATGATAGGAGAGTTCTTCATGATGGCTACACCAACAAGCAGACTTTTGAATTTAAGGGGCGCAAGGTCACTCTTCTACCACTTTCCCCCAGCGAAATCTACCAAGATCAACTTCACATGAACCGCAAAGACAAAGAGAAAGTCTCCAACAGTTTATACATCAACCACAGTGAGTTCAACAAGCTCTTTGATCCTGAGATGACCACCTTCATGTTTGTTTACAAAGAAACACTGGCTAGTACTAAACCGTTAGAGAAACTTCCCTATGAGGTAATAGAGATCATTGAGGAGTACAAGGATGTCTTTCCAGAAGAGATACCCCCAGGCTTACCCCTAACTCGCGGAATTGAGCATTAGATTGATCTAGTGCCAGGATCAGTGCTACCAAATAAGCCGGCTTACAGAACCAACCCTGTAGAGACTAAAGAGCTTCAGAAACAAGTAGAAGAGCTGATGAGTAAAGGATATATCAGAGAGAGCCTCAGTCCCTGTGCAGTACCAGTTCTGTTGGTTCCTAAGAAAGATGGAACATGGAGGATGTGTGTAGACTGCAGAGCAATCAACAACATCACAGTGAAGTATAGACATCCTATCCCAAGATTAGATGACATGTTAGATGAGTTATGTGGGTCAACAGTGTTCTCCAAAATCGATTTAAAGAGTGGTTATCATCAGATCAGAATGAAAGAGGGAGATGAGTGGAAGACTGCTTTCAAGACCAAGCAAGGGTTGTATGAGTGGTTAGTCATGCCGTTTGGTCTCACCAATGCTCCCAGTACCTTCATGCGTCTAATGAACCATGCCTTAAGACCATTCATTGGAGTTTTTTTTGTTGTGGTCTACTTCGATGACATTCTCATCTACAGCAAAGGTTTGGAAGAACATCTAGGGCACATCCGCCAAGTTCTTGATGTTCTTCGTTCTCAATCCCTTTTTGCTAACTTCTCTAAGTGTTCATTCTGTACTACTGAGGTTGTCTTTCTAGGTTTTGTTGTTAGTGCAGAAGGAGTGAGGGTTGATGAAGAGAAGATCAAAGCAATCAAAGAATGGCCTACGCCTAAGAGTGTTGGGGAAGTGAGAAGCTTTCATGGATTAGCAGGATTCTACAGAAGATTTGTTCCAAGCTTTAGCACCCTTGCTGCACCATTAACTGAAGTCATCAAGAAGGAAGTTGGTTTTAGATGGGAGGAAGCACAAGAACAGGCTTTCACAGCCCTTAAAGAGAAGCTTATCAATGCCCCTCTTTTAGTTCTTCCTGATTTCCTTAAAACTTTTGAAATTGAGTGTGATGCTTCAGAAGTTGGAATCGGTGCTGTATTGATGCAGGATAGGAAACCAGTGGCATACTTCAGTGAGAAGCTAGGAGGATCAACCGCCAACTATCCAACCTATGACAAGGAACTCTATGCATTAGTTCGAGCTCTTCAAACGTGGCAGCACTACTTGTGGCCCAAGGAATTCGTCATTCATACAGATCATGAGTCTCTAAAGCACCTTAAAGGACAGCAGAAGCTCAATAAAAGACACGCCAGATGGATGGAGTTCATAGAGACTTTCCCATACATCATTAAGTACAAGAAAGGTAAAGATAATGTAGTTGCAGATGCCTTATCAAGGAGGTACACACTTGTCTCTACTTCAACTTCTAAGCTTAATGGATTCGAACATATAGTAGATCTGTATGAGACTGACATTGATTTTGCTGAGAGCTATGGCAAGTGCTATAAGTTTGCTTTTGAAAAATATCATAGACAGGATGGATATCTGTTTTATAACAATCGCTTGTGCATACCAAGAGGATCTATCAGAGAATTATTGGTCAGAGAAGCTCATGGAGGTGGATTAGCTGGACACTTTGGAGTCGCTAAGACTCTACTTGGACTGCAAGATCACTTTTATTGGCCATACATGAAGACAGACGTTGAGAGGATTTGTTCTAGGTGTGCAGTTTGTAAGATGGCAAAGAGTAAGGTGCAACCTCACGGTTTGTATACTCCTCTTCCTATACCTTCTCAACCTTGGACTCATATTTCTATGGACTTTGTGCTTGGCTTACCTCGAACCAGAAATGGTAGAGATTCGATTTTTGTAGTTGTTGACAGGTTCAGCAAGATGGCACACTTCATTGCTAGTCATAAGACAGATGATGCTGTCTGCGTAGCTAACTTGTTTTTCAGGGAAGTAGTTCGTCTACATGGCATGCCTCAAGTGAGAGTTTCAGACAGGGATACCAAGTTTCTAGGGCATTTCTGGAGAACATTATGGGCTAAACTAGGAACCAAGCTTCAATTCTCCACTACTTGTCACCCTCAAACTGATGGACAAACCGAGGTGGTGAACAGAACATTGTCAACACTTCTTAGAACGCTGGTCAAGAGTAACATCAAGTCATGGGAGGAGTGTCTACCACACGTGGAGTTTGCTTACAATTACGCTAAGCATTCTGCAACCCTCTTTTCTCCTTTTGAAATTGTCTATGGCTTTAATCCACAATCACCTCTAGACTTGATCCCTTTGCCTCTAAGTGTGAAATGTAGTTTAGATGGAAAAGAAAAGGCAGAACAGGTGAGGAAGATACACGCCAAGGCTAAGGAAAATATAGAGAAGAAGACTAAGCAGTATGAGAAGCATGCAAACAAGGGCCGAAAGGAGTTAATCTTTGAGGAAGGAGACTTGGTGTGGATTCATTTGAGGAAAGACCGATTTCCAGAAGAGAGGAAGAGCAAGCTTATGCCAAGGATGGATGGACCATTCGAAGTCATCAAGAGGATCAACAACAATGCCTACCAGATTGATCTTCAAGGTAAGTATAATATATCTCCATCATTCAATGTCTCTGACTTGCTTCCTTATGTTGCAGATACAGATTTGAGGACAAATCCCTTTCAAGAGGGAGAGGATGATATGATAGGGGATAGCACGGTAGTTGCAGAACCAAAGGAGGAACCAGAGATAGTAGGGAGGATCACTCGTTCCAGAGCTAAGGAGCTGGCTAAGGAAGTTCATGCACTTATGGCAGAAGGATTATGCAACCTACCAGCTATTCAAGTTTTCAACATCTTCAACCAGAAGACTCCACCCGGTAATGATAACTAAGTAACTTAGGTGAGGAGTCTGTACTCTTTTTCCCATGATGAGTTTTGTCCCATTGGGTTTTCTCAACATGGTTTTTAATGAGGCAGATGAATCACTACGTCAAGTTACTTAGGAGTCATTGCCAATGGGTAATAAATGTATGAGCTACTTTGGTCTTATACTTAGTATTTTCAGGCGCACCAATTAGGATTCTAAGGAATGGGACGCCTTGTTGTTTTATTCTTTACTTTGGACGTTTTGTTGTTTTCTTTCTTAGACGCCATGCTGTTTGGTTTTTAGGGTAGTATAAGACTTGTATTACGCCCCCATTTGTAAATCAGCGAAGAACTAAGTGTTAAACAAACAGCCATTGCTGCATTTCTTCTCTCATCCTTTGATCTCTTGAATGTGTTCTTGTTGATCCGAGTTTCTATTCACCAAGTGTCCTTGAAACTCTACTATCTTCTACTCCCATCTTATCACTTAAATCGTTCCATTAAACCCCTAATACCATTCCAATCACACTCTACACTATCACTTCCCTTTCACACGCTCAGCATCACCATTTCGCAATCATCATTTGATCTTCATCAGCCTATCTTCAGAGTAGTTCCAAGGGAGATCGTGTCAACTATGCTTAAAATAGTCATCTGGGACTCATAATAGTACAAGGAGAAGCCTATATTACTTGTATCTCATTCTGTAGAAGAGATCCCAAATCAAGATCCGAAACTTGTCTACTAGCCGAAAATGGGGAAAACGGACTTTTGATGAATCATAAAAAGAAAATGGAGTAAATAGGCTTGAAATAGGCATCTGGGACTCATAATAGTACAAGGATAAGCCTCTATTACTTGTATCTCATTCCGTAGAAGAGATCCCAAATCAAGATTTGAAACTGGTCTACTAGACAAAAATGGAGAAAACGGACTTCTGATGAATCATACAAAGAGTAAATAGGCTTGAAATAGTCATTTGGGACTCATAAAAGTACAAGGAGAAGCCTTTATTACTTGTATCTCATTCCCTAGAAGATATACCAAATGAAGATCTGAAACTGGTTTACTTGCCGAAAATGGGGATAACGGACTTCTGATGAATCATACAGAGAAAATGTAGTAAATAAGCTTGAAATAGTCATCAGTGACTCATAATAGTACAAGGAGAAACCTCTATTACCTGTATCTCATTTCCTAAAAGATATCCCAATTGAAGATCCGAAACTGGTCTACTTGCCGAAAATGGGGAAAAAAAACTTCTGATGAATCATACAAAGAAAATGGAGTAAATAGGCTTCAAATATTCATCTGGCACTCATAATAGTACAAGGAGAAGCCTCTACTCCTTGGATCTCATTCTGTAGAAGAGATCCCAAATCAAGATCCGAAACTGGTCTACTAGCCAAAAATAAGGATTACAGACTTCTGATAAATCATACAAATAAAATGGAGTAACTAGGCTTGAAATAGTCATCTGAGACTCATAATAGTACAAGGAGAAGCCTCTATTATTTGTATATCATTCCCTCGAAGATATCCTAAATGAAGATCCGAAACTGGTCTACTTGCCGAAAATGAGGAAAACAAACTTCTGATGAATCATACAAAGAAAATGGAGTAAATAGGCTTCAAATAGTCATCTGGCACTCATAATAGTACAAGGAGAAGCCTCTACTCCTTGGATCTCATTCTGTAGAAGAGATCCCAAATCAAGATCCCAAACTTGTCTACTAGCCGAAAATAAGGATTACAGACTTCTGATAAATCATACAAAGAAAATGGAGTTAATAGGCTTGAAATAGTCATCTGGGACTCATAATAGTTCATGTAGAAGCCTCTATTACTTGTATCTCATTCCGTAGAAGAGATCCCATATCAAGATTTGAAATTAGTCTACTAGCCGAAAATAGGGAAAACGGGCTTCTGATGAATCATACAAAAAAATAGAGTAAATAGGCTTGTAATAGTCATCTGGGACTAATAATAGTACAAGGAGAAGCCTCTATTAATTGTATCTTATTCCCTAGAAGATATCCAATTAAAGATCCGAGACTGGTCTACTTGCCAAAAATGGGAAAAACGGACTTCTGATGAATCATACAAAGAAAATATAGTAAATAGGCTTGAAATAATCATCTGGGACTTATAACAGTACAAGGAGAAGCCTCAATTACTTGTATCTCATTCCCTAAATGATATCCCAAATGAAGATCTGAAACTGGTCTACTTGCCAAAAAATGGGGAAAACGGACCTCTGATGAATCATACAAAGAAAATGAAGTAAATAGGTTTGAAATAGTCATCTGGGACTCATACTAGTACAAGGAGAAGCCTCTATTACTTGGATCTCATTCCGTAGAAGAGATTCCAAATGAAGATCTGAAACATGTCTACTTGCCAAAAATGGGGAAAACAGACTTCTGATGAATCATACAAAGAAAATGGAGTAAATAGGCTTTAAATAGTCATTTGGGACTGATAATAGTACAAGGAGAAGCCTCTATTACTTGTATCTCATTCCGTAGAAGGAATCCCAAATCAAAATCTGCAACTGGTCTACTAGCCGAAAATAGGGAAAACGGACTTCTGATGAATCATACAAATAAAATGGATTAACTAGGCTTGAAATAGTCATCTGAGACTCATAATAGTACAAGGAGAAGCTTTTATTACTTGGATCTCATTCTGCAGAAGAGATCCCAAATGAAGATCCGAAACTGGTCAACTTGCCGAAAATGAGGAAAACAGACTTCTGATGAATCATACAAATAAAATGGAGTAAATAGGCTTGAAATATTAATCTGGGACTCATAATAGTACAAGGAGAAGCCTCTATTACTTGTATCTCATTCCGTAGAAGAGATCCCAAATCAAGATCCGAAACTGGTCTACTAGCCAAAAATGGAGAAAACGGACTAATGATTAATCATACAAAGAAAATGGAGTAAATAGGCTTGAAATAGTCATCTGGGACTCATAATAGTACAAGTAGAAGCCTCTATTACTTGTATCTCATTCCCTAGAAGATATCCTAAATGAAGATCTGAAACTGGTCTACTTGCCGAATATTAGGAAAACGGACTTCTGATGAATCATACAAAGAAAATGGAGTAACTATGCTTAAAATAGTCATCTGGGACTCATAATAGTACAAGGAGAAGCCTATATTACTTGTATCTCATTCTGTAGAAGAGATCCCAAATCAAGATCCGAAACTTGTCTACTAGCCGAAAATGGGGAAAACGGACTTTTGATGAATCATAAAAAGAAAATGGAGTAAATAGGCTTGAAATAGGCATCTGGGACTCATAATAGTACAAGGATAAGCCTCTATTACTTGTATCTCATTCCGTAGAAGAGATCCCAAATCAAGATCCAAAACTGGTCTACTAGACAAAAATGGAGAAAACGGACTTCTGATGAATCATACAAAGAGTAAATAGGCTTGAAATAGTCATTTGGGACTCATAATAGTACAAGGAGAAGCCTCTATTACTTGTATCTCATTCCCTAGAAGATATACCAAATGAAGATCTGAAACTGGTTTACTTGCCGAAAATGGGGAAAACAGACTTCTGATGAATCATACAGAGAAAATGTAGTAAATAGGCTTGAATTAGTCATCAGTGACTCATAATAGTACAAGGAGAAACCTCTATTACTTGTATCTCATTTCCTAAAAGATATCCTAATTGAAGATCCGAAACTGGGCTACTTGCCGAAAATGGGGAAAACAAACTTCTGATGAATCATACAAAGAAAATGGAGTAAATAGGCTTCAAATATTCATCTGGCACTCATAATAGTACAAGAAGAAGCCTCTACACCTTGGATCTCATTCTGTAGAAGAGATCCCAAATCAAGATCCGAAACTGGTCTACTAGCCAAAAATAAGGATTACAGACTTCTGATAAATCATACAAATAAAATGGAGTAACTAGGCTTGAAATAGTCATCTGGGACTCATAATAGTACAAGGAGAAGCCTCTATTATTTGTATATCATTCCCTCGAAGATATCCTAAATGAAGATCCGAAACTGGTCTTCTTGCCGAAAGTGGGGAAAACAAACTTCTGATGAATCATACAAAGAAAATGGAGTAAATAGGCTTCAAATAGTCATCTGGCACTCATAATAGTACAAGGAGAAGCCTCTATTACTTGTATCTCATTCCGTAGAAGAGATCCCAAATCAAGATCCGAAACTGGTCTACTAGACAAAAATGGAGAAAACGGACTTCTGATGAATCATACAAAGAGTAACTAGGCTTGAAATAGTCACCTGGGACTCATAATAGTACAAGGAGAAGCCTCTATTATTTGTATATCATTCCCTCGAAGATATCCTAAATGAAGATCCGAAACTGGTCTACTTGACGAAAATGGGGAAAACAAACTTCTGATGAATCATACAAAGAAAATGGAGTAAATAGGCTTCAAATAGTCATCTGGCACTCATAATAGTACAAGGAGAAGCCTCTACTCCTTGGATCTCATTCTGTAGAAGAGATCCCAAATCAAGATCCCAAACTGATCAACTAGCCGAAAATAAGGATTACAGACTTCTGATAAATCATACAAAGAAAATGGAGTTAATAGGCTCGAAATAGTCATCTGGGACTCATAATAGTTCATGGAGAAGCCTCTATTACTTGTATCTCATTCCGTAGAAGAGATCCCATATCAAGATTTGAAATTAGTCTACTAGCCGAAAATAGGGAAAACGGGCTTCTGATGAATCATACAAAAAAATGGAGTAAATAGGCTTGTAATAGTCATCTGGGACTAATAATAGTACAAGGAGAAGCCTCTATTACTTGTATCTCATTCCCTAGAAGATATCCAATTAAAGATCCGAGACAGGTCTACTTGCCAAAAATGGGAAAAACGGACTTCTGATGAATCATACAAAGAAAATGTTGTAAATAGGCTTGAAATAATCATCTGGGACTTATAACAGTACAAGGAGAAGCCTCAATTACTTGTATCTCATTCCCTAAATGATATCCCAAATGAAGATCTAAAACTTGTCTACTTGCCGAAAATAGGGAAAACGGACATCTGATGAATCATACAAAGAAAATGAAGTAAATAGGTTTGAAATAGTCATCTGGGACTCATAATAGTACAAGGAGAAGCCTCTATTACTTGGATCTCATTCCGTAGAAGAGATCCCAAATGAAGATCTGAAACATGTCTACTTGCCAAAAATGGGGAAAACAGACTTCTGATGAATCATACAAAGAAAATGGAGTAAATAGGCTTCAAATAGTCATCTGGCACTCATAATAGTACAAGGAGAAGCCTCTACTCCTTGGATCTCATTCTGTAGAAGAGATCCCAAATCAAGATCCCAAACTGGTCAACTAGCCGAAAATAAGGATTACAGACTTCTGATAAATCATACAAAGAAAATGGAGTTAATAGGCTCGAAATAGTCATCTGGGACTCATAATAGTTCATGGAGAAGCCTCTATTACTTGTATCTCATTCCGTAGAAGAGATCCCATATCAAGATTTGAATTTAGTCTACTAGCCAAAAATAGGGAAAACGGGCTTCTGATGAATCATACAAAAAAATGGTTAAATAGGCTTGTAATAGTCATCTGGGACTAATAATAGTACAAGGAGAAGCCTCTATTACTTGTATCTCATTCCCTAGAAGATATCCAATTAAAGATCCGAGACTGGTCTACTTGCCAAAAATGGGAAAAACGGACTTCTGATGAATCATACAAAGAAAATGTAGTAAATAGGCTTGAAATAATCATCTGGGACTTATAACAGTACAAGGAGAAGCCTCAATTACTTGTATCTCATTCCCTAAATGATATCCCAAATGAAGATCTAAAACTGGTCTACTTGCCGAAAATGGGGAAAACGGACATCTGATGAATCATACAAAGAAAATGAAGTAAATAGGTTTGAAATAGTCATCTGAGACTCATAATAGTACAAGGAGAAGCCTCTATTACTTGGATCTCATTCCGTAGAAGAGATCCCAAATGAAGATCTGAAACATGTCTACTTGCCAAAAATGGGGAAAACAGACTTCTGATGAATCATACAAAGAAAATGGAGTAAATAGGCTTTAAATAGTCATTTGGGACTGATAATAGTACAAGGAGAACCCTCTATTACTTGTATCTCATTCCGTAGAAGGAATCCCAAATCAAAATCTGCAACTGGTCTACTAGCCGAAAATAGGGAAAACGGACTTCTGATGAATCATACAAATAAAATGGATTAACTAGGCTTGAAATAGTCATCTGAGACTCATAATAGTACAAGGAGAAGCCTTTATTACTTGGATCTCATTCTGCAGAAGAGATCCCAAATGAAGATCCGAAACTGGTCAACTTGCCGAAAATGAGGAAAACAGACTTCTGATGAATCATACAAATAAAATGGAGTAAATTGGCTTGAAATAGTAATCTGAGACTCATAATAGTACAAGGAGAAGCCTCTATTACTTGTATCTCATTCCATAGAAGAGATCCCAAATCAAGATCCAAAACTGGTCTACTAGACAAAAATGGAGAAAACGGACTTCTGATGAATCATACAAAGAGTAAATAGGCTTGAAATAGTCATTTGGGACTCATAATAGTACAAGGAGAAGCCTCTATTACTTGTATCTCATTCCCTAGAAGATATACCAAATCAAGATCTGAAACTGGTTTACTTGCCGAAAATGGGGAAAACAGACTTCTGATGAATCATACAGAGAAAATGTAGTAAATAGGCTTGAATTAGTCATCAGTGACTCATAATAGTACAAGGAGAAACCTCTATTACTTGTATCTCATTTCCTAAAAGATATCCTAATTGAAGATCCGAAACTGGGCTACTTGCCGAAAATGGGGAAAACAAACTTCTGATGAATCATACAAAGAAAATGGAGTAAACAGGCTTCAAATATTCATCTGGCACTCATAATAGTACAAGGAGAAGCCTCTACTCCTTGGATCTCATTCTGTAGAAGAGATCCCAAATCAAGATCCGAAACTGGTCTACTAGCCAAAAATAAGGATTACAGACTTCTGATAAATCATACAAATAAAATGGAGTAACTAGGCTTGAAATAATCATCTGGGACTCATAATAGTACAAGGAGAAGCCTCTATTATTTGTATATCATTCCCTCGAAGATATCCTAAATGAAGATCCGAAACTGGTCTTCTTGCCGAAAATGGGGAAAACAAACTTCTGATGAATCATACAAAGAAAATGGAGTAAATAGGCTTCAAATAATCATCTGGCACTCATAATAGTACAAGGAGAAGCCTCTATTACTTGTATCTCATTCCGTAGAAGAGATCCCAAATCAAGATCCAAAACTGGTCTACTAGACAAAAATGGAGAAAACGGACTTCTGATGAATCATACAAAGAGTAACTAGGCTTGAAATAGTCACCTGGGACTCATAATAGTACAAGGAGAAGCCTCTATTATTTGTATATCATTCCCTCGAAGATATCCTAAATGAAGATCCGAAACTGGTCTACTTGACGAAAATGGGGAAAACAAACTTCTGATGAATCATACAAAGAAAATGGAGTAAATAGGCTTCAAATAGTCATCTGGCACTCATAATAGTACAAGGAGAAGCCTCTACTTCTTGGATCTCATTCTGTAGAAGAGATCCCAAATCAAGATCCCAAACTGATCAACTAGCCGAAAATAAGGATTACAGACTTCTGATAAATCATACAAAGAAAATGGAGTTAATAGGCTCGAAATAGTCATCTGGGACTCATAATAGTTCATGGAGAAGCCTCTATTACTTGTATCTCATTCCGTAGAAGAGATCCCATATCAAGATTTGAAATTAGTCTACTAGCCGAAAATAGGGAAAACGGGCTTCTGATGAATCATACAAAAAAATGGAGTAAATAGGCTTGTAATAGTCATCTGGGACTAATAATAGTACAAGGAGAAGCCTCTATTACTTGTATCTCATTCCCTAGAAGATATCCAATTAAAGATCCGAGACTGGTCTACTTGCCAAAAATGGGAAAAACGGACTTCTGATGAATCATACAAAGAAAATGTTGTAAATAGGCGTGAAATAATCATCTGGGACTTATAACAGTACAAGGAGAAGCCTCAATTACTTGTATCTCATTCCCTAAATGATATCCCAAATGAAGATCTAAAACTTGTCTACTTGCCGAAAATAGGGAAAACGGACATCTGATGAATCATACAAAGAAAATGAAGTAAATAGGTTTGAAATAGTCATCTGGGACTCATAATAGTACAAGGAGAAGCCTCTATTACTTGGATCTCATTCCGTAGAAGAGATCCCAAATGAAGATCTGAAACATGTCTACTTGCCAAAAATGGGGAAAACAGACTTCTGATGAATCATACAAAGAAAATGGAGTAAATAGGCTTTAAATAGTCATTTGGGACTGATAATAGTACAAGGAGAAGCCTCTATTACTTGTATCTCATTCCGTAGAAGGAATCCCAAATCAAAATCTGCAACTGGTCTACTAGCCAAAAATAGGGAAAACGGACTTCTGATGGATCATACAAATAAAATGGATTAACTAGGCTTGAAATAGTCATCTGAGACTCATAATAGTACAAGGAGAAGCCTTTATTACTTGGATCTCATTCTGCAGAAGAGATCCCAAATCAAGATCCGAAACTGGTCAACTTGCCGAAAATAAGGAAAACAGACTTCTGATGAATCATACAAATAAAATGGAGTAAATAGGCTTGAAATAGTAATCTGGGACTCATAATAGTACAAGGAGAAGCCTCTATTACTTGTATCTCATTCCGTAGAAGAGATCCCAAATCAAGATCCGAAACTGGTCTATTAGCAAAAAATGGAGAAAACGGACTAATGATTAATCATACAAAGAAAATGGAGTAAATAGGCTTGAAATAGTCATCTGGGACTCATAATAGTACAAGTAGAAGCCTCTATTACATGTATCTCATTCCCTAGAAGATATCCTAAATGAAGATCTGAAACTGGTCTACTTGCCGAATATTAGGAAAATGGACTTCTGATGATTCATACAAAGAAAATGGAGTAACTATGCTTAAAATAGTCATCTGGGACTCATAATAGTACAAGGAGAAGCCTATATTACTTGTATCTCATTCTGTAGAAGAGATCCCAAATCAAGATCCGAAACTTGTCTACTAGCCGAAAATGGGGAAAACGGACTTTTGATGAATTATAAAAAGAAAATAGAGTAAATAGGCTTGAAATACGCATCTGGGACTCATAATAGTACAAGGATAAGCCTCTATTACTTGTATCTCATTCCGTAGAAGAGATCCCAAATCAATATCCGAAACTGGTCTACTAGACAAAAATGGAGAAAACGGACTTCTGATGAATCATACAAAGAGTAAATAGGCTTGAAATAGTCATTTGGGACTCATAATAGTACAAGGAGAAGCCTCTATTACTTGTATCTCATTCCCTAGAAGATATACCAAATGAAGATCTGAAACTGGTTTACTTGCCGAAAATAGGGATAACAGACTTCTGATGAATCATACAGAGAAAATGTAGTAAATAGGCTTGAAATAGTCATCAGTGACTCATAATAGTACAAGGAGAAACCTCTATTACTTGTATCTCATTTCCTAAAAGATATCCCAATTGAAGATCCGAAACTGGTCTACTTGCCGAAAATGGGGAAAACAAACTTCTGATGAATCATACAAAGAAAATGGAGTAAATAGGCTTCAAATATTCATCTGGCACTCATAATAGTACAAGGAGAAGCCTCTACTCCTTGGATCTCATTCTGTAGAAGAGATCCCAAATCAAGATCCGAAACTGGTCTACTAGCCAAAAATAAGGATTACAGACTTCTAATAAATCATACAAATAAAATGGAGTAACTAGGCTTGAAATAGTCATCTGGGACTCATAATAGTACAAGGAGAAGCCTCTATTATTTGTATATCATCCCCTCGAAGATATCCTAAATGAAGATCCGAAACTGGTCTACTTGCCGAAAATGGGGAAAACAAACTTCTGATGAATCATACAAAGAAAATAGAGTAAATAGGCTTCAAATAGTCATCTGGCACTCATAATAGTACAAGGAGAAGCCTCTACTCCTTGGATCTCATTCTGTAGAAGAGATCCCAAATCAAGATCCCAAACTGGTCTACTAGCCGAAAATAAGGATTACAGACTTCTGATAAATCATACAAAGAAAATGGAGTTAATAGGCTTGAAATAGTCATCTGGGACTCATAATAGTTCATGGAGAAGCCTCTATTACTTGTATCTCATTCTGTAGAAGAGATCCCATATCAAGATTTGAAATTAGTAAACTAGCCGAAAATAGGGAAAACGGGCTTCTGATGAATCATACAAAAAAATGGAGTAAATAGGCTTGTAATAGTCATTTGGGACTAATAATAGTACAAGGAGAAGCCTCTATTACTTGTATCTCATTCCCTAGAAGATATCCAATTAAAGATCCGAGACTGGTCTACTTGCCAAAAATGGGAAAAACGGACTTCTGATGAATCATACAAAGAAAATGTAGTAAATAGGCTTGAAATAATCATCTGGGACTTATAACAGTACAAGGAGAAGCCTCAATTACTTGTATCTCATTCCCTAAATGATATCCCAAATGAAGATCTGAAACTGGTCTACTTGCCGAAAATGGGGAAAACGGACATCTGATGAATCATACAAAGAAAATGAAGTAAATAGGTTTGAAATAGTCATCTGGGACTCATAATAGTACAAGGAGAAGCCTCTATTACTTGGATCTCATTCCGTAGTAGAGATCCCAAATGAAGATCTGAAACATGTCTACTTGCCAAAAATGGGGAAAAAAGACTTCTGATGAATCATACAAAGAAAATGGAGTAAATAGGCTTTAAATAGTTATTTGGGACTGATAATAGTACAAGGAGAAGCCTATATTACTTGTATCTCATTCCGTAGAAGGAATCCCAAATCAAAATCTGCAACTGGTCTACTAGCCAAAAATAGGGAAAACGGACTTCTGATGGATCATACAAATAAAATGGATTAACTAGGCTTGAAATAGTAATCTGAGACTCATAATAGTACAAGGAGAAGCCTTTATTACTTGGATCTCATTCTGCAGAAGAGATCCCAAATGAAGATCCGAAACTGGTTAACTTGCCGAAAATGAGGAAAACAGACTTCTGATGAATCGTACAAATAAAATGGAGTAAATAGGCTTGAAATAGTAATCTGGGACTCATAATAGTACAAGGAGAAGCCTCTATTACTTGTATCTCATTCCGTAGAAGAGATCCCAAATCAAGATCCGAAACTGGTATACTATCCGAAAATGGAGAAAACGGACTTCTGATGAATTATACAAATAAAAATGGAGTAAATAGGATGGAAATAGTCTTCTGGGACTCATAATAGTACAAGGAGAAGCTTCTATTACTTGTATCTTATTCCGTAGAAGATCCGAAACTGGTCTACAAGCCGAAAATGGGGAAAATGAACTTCTGATGAATTATACAAATAAAAATGCAGTAAATAGTCATCTGGGACTCGTAATAGTACAAGGGGAAGCCTCTATTACTTGTATCTCATTCTCTAGAAGATATCTCAAATAAAGATCCGAAACTGGTCTACTAGCCGAAAATGGGGAAAACAGACTTCTGATGAATCATACAAAGAAAATGGAGTAAATAGGCTTGAAATAGTCATCTCTTACTCAAAACAGTAAAAAGAGAAGCCTTTATTAGTTGTATCTCATTCCGTATAAGAGTTCCCAAATAAAGATCCGAAACTGGTCTACTAGCCGAAAATGGACTTCTGATGAATCATACAAATAAAAATGGAGTAAATAACCTGGAAATAGTCATCTGGGACTCATAATAGTACAAAGCGAAGCCTCTATTACTTGTATCTCATTCCTTAGAAGATATCCGAAATGAAGATCTGAAAGCAGGTCTACTAGACGAAAATGGGGAAAACAGACTTCTGATGAATCATACAAAGAAAATGGAGTAAATAGGCTTGAAATATTAATCTGGGACCTAAAATAGTAAAAAGAGAAGCCCCGATTACTTGTATCTCATTCCGTAGAAGAGTTCCCAAATGAAGATCCAAAACTGGTCTACTAGCTGAAAATGGTGAAAACGGACTTCTGATGAATCATACAAATAAAAATGGAGTAAATAGGCTGGAAATAGTCATTTGGGACTCATAATAGTACAAAGAGAAGCCTCTAGTACTTGTATCTCATTCCCTAGATGATATCCGAAATGAAGATCTGAAACTGGTCTACTAGCCGAAATTGGGGAACACGGACTTCTGATGAATTATACATATAAAATGGAGTAAATAGGCTGGAAATAGTTATTTGGGACTCTTAATAGTACAAGGGGAAGCCTCTGTTACTTGTATCTCATTCCCTAGAAGTTATCCCAAATGAAGATCCGAAACTGGTTTACAAGCCGAAAAAGGGGAAAACGGACTTCTGATGAATCATACAAAGAAAATGGAGTAAATAGGCTTGAAATAGTCATCTGAGACTCAAAATAGTAAAATGGGAAGCCTCTACTACTTGTATCTCATTCCGTAGAAGAGTTCACAAATAAAGATCCGAAACTGGTCTACTAGTCGAAAATGGGGAAAACGGACTTCTGATGAATCATACAAATAATAATGGAGTAAATAGGCTGGAACTAGTCATCTGGGACTCATAATAGTACAATGAGAAGCGTCTATTACTTGTATCTCATTCCCTAGAAGATATCTGAAATAAAGATCTGAAACTGGTCTACTAGCTGAAAATGGGGAACACGGACTTCTGATGAATCATACAAATAACAATGGAGTAAATAGACTGCAAATAGTCATCTGGGTCACTTAATAGTACAAGGGGAAGCCTCTATTACTTGTATCATATTCCCTAGAAGATATCTGAAATGAAGATCCGAAACTGGTCTACTGGCCGAAAATGTGGAAAACGGACTTCTGATGAATCATACAAATAAAAATGGAGTAAATAGGCTGGAAATTACCACCTGGGACTCATAATAGTACAAGGGAAAGCCTCTATTACTTGTATCTTATTCCCTAGAAGATAGCTGAAATGAAGATCCGAAACTGGTCTACGAGCCGAAAATATGGAAAATGGACTTCAGATGAATCATACAAATAAAAATGGAGTTATTAGGCTGGAAATAGTCATCTGCGACTCATAATAGTACAAGGAGAAGCCTCTATTACTTGTATCTCATTCTGTAGAAGTAATCCCAAATGAAGATCCGAAACTGGTCTACTAGCCGAAAATGGGGAACACAGACTTCTGATGAATCATACAAATAAAAATGGAGTAAATAGGCTGGAAATAGTCATCTGATACTCTTAATAGTGCAAGGGGAAGCCTCTATTACTTGTAACTCATTCCCTAGAAGATATCCGATATGAAGATCCGAAACTTGTCTACTAGCCAAAATTGGGGAAAACGGACTTCTGATTAATCATAAAAATAAAAATGGAGTAATTAGGCTGGAAATAGTCATGTGCGACTCATAATAGTACAAAAAGAAGCCTCAATTACTTGTATCCCATTCCCTAGAAGATATCTGAAACGAAGATCCGAAACTTGTCTATTAGCCAAAAATGGACTTCTGATGAATCATACAAATAAAAATGGAGTAAATAAGCTGGAAACAGTCATCTGGGACTCATAATAGTACAAAGAGAAGCCCCTATTACTTGTATCTCATTCCTTAGAAAATATCCGAAATGAAGATCTGAAAGCTGGTCTACTAGCCGAAAATGGGGAAAACGGACTTCTGATGAATCATACAAAGAAAATGGAGTAAATAGGCTTGAAATATTAATCTGGGACTCAAAATAGTAAAAAGAGAAGCCTCAATTACTTGTATCTCATTCCGTAGAAGAGTTCCCAAATGAAGATCCAAAACTGGTCTACTAGCTGAAAATGGTGAAAACGGACTTCTGATGAATCATACAAATAAAAATAGAGTAAATAGGCTGGAAATAGTCATTTGGGACTCATAATAGTACAAAGAGAAGCCTCTAGTACTTGTATCTCATTCCCTAGAAGATATCCGAAATGAAGATCTGATACTGGTCTATTAGCCGAAAATGGGGAACACGGACTTCTGATGAATTATACATATAAAAATGGAGTAAATAGGCTGGAAATAGTCATTTGGGACTCTTAATAGTACAAGGGGAAGCCTCTATTACTTGTATCTCTTTCCCTAGAAGATATCCCAAATGAAGATCCGAAACTGGTCTACTAGCCGAAAATGGGGAAAACGGACTTCTGATGAATCATACAAAGAAAATGGAGTAAAGAGGCTTGAAATAGTCATCTGAGACTCAAAATAGTAAAATGGGAAGCCTCTACTACTTGTATCTCATTCCGTAGAAGAGTTCTCAAATAAAGATCCGAAACTGGTCTACTAGCCGAAAATGGGGAAAACGGACTTCTGATGAATCATACAAATAACAATGGAGTAAATAGGCTGGAAATAGTCATCTGGGACTCATAATAGTACAATGAGAAGCCTCTATTACTTGTATCTTATTCCCTAGAAGATATCTGAAATGAAGATCCGAAACTGGTCTACTAGCCGAAAATGTGGAAAACGGACTTCTGATGAATCATACAAATAAAAATGGAGTAAATAGGCTGGAAATAACCACCTGGGACTCATAATAGTACAAGGTAAAGTCTCTATTACTTGTATCTTATTCCCTAGAAGATAGCTGAAATGAAGATCCGAAACTGGTCTATAAGCCGAAAATATGGAAAATGGACTTAAAATGAATCATACAAATAAAAATGGAGTTATTAGGCTGGAAATAGTCATCTGCGACTCATAATAGTACAAGGAGAAGCCTCTATTACTTGTATCTCATTCCGTAGAAGTGATCCCAAATGAAGATCCGAAACTGGTCTACTAGCCGAAAATGGGGAACACAGACTTCTGATGAATCATACAAATAAAAATGGAGTATATAGGCTGGATATAGTCATCTGATACTCTTAATAGTGCAAGGGATAGCCTCTATTACTTGTATCTCATTCCGTAGAAGAGTTCCCAAATGAAGATCCAAAACTGGTCTACTAGCTGAAAATGGTGAAAACGGACTTCTGATGAATCATACAAATAAAAATGGAGTAAATAGGCTGGAAATAGTCATTTGGGACTCATAATAGTACAAAGAGAAGCCTTTAGTACTTGTATCTCATTCCCTAGAAGATATCCGAAATGAAGATCTGAAACTGATCTACTAGCCGAAAATGGGGAACACGGACTTCTGATGAATTATACATATAAAAATGGAGTAAATAGGCTGGAAATAGTCATTTGGGACTCTTAATAGTACAAGGGGAAGCCTCTATTACTTGTATCTCTTTCCCTAGAAGATATCCCAAATGAAGATCCGAAACTGGTCTACTAGCCGAAAATGGGGAAAACGGACTTCTGATGAATCATACAAAGAAAATGGAGTAAAGAGGCTTGAAATAGTCATCTGAGACTCAAAATAGTAAAATGGGAAGCCTCTACTACTTGTATCTCATTCCGTAGAAGAGTTCTCAAATAAAGATCCGAAACTGGTCTACTAGCCGAAAATATTGAAAACGGACTTCTGATGAATCATACAAATAAAAATGGAGTAAATAGGCTGGAAATAACCACCTGGGACTCATAATAGTACAAGGTAAAGTCTCTATTACTTGTATCTTATTCCCTAGAAGATAGCTGAAATGAAGATCCGAAACTGGTCTACGAGCCGAAAATATGGAAAATGGACTTAAAATGAATCATACAAATAAAAATGGAGTTATTAGGCTGGAAATAGTCATCTGCGACTCATAATAGTACAAGGAGAAGCCTCTATTACTTGTATCTCATTCCGTAGAAGTGATCCCAAATGAAGATCCGAAACTGGTCTACTAGCCGAAAATGGGGAACACAGACTTCTGATGAATCATACAAATAAAAATGGAGTAAATAGGCTGGAAATAGTCATCTGATACTCTTAATAGTGCAAGGGTAAGCCTCTATTACTTGTAACTCATTCCCTAGAAGATATCCGATATGAAGATCCGAAACTTCTCTACTAGCCAAAATTGGGGAAAACGGACTTCTGATTAATCATAAAAATAAAAATGGAGTAATTAGGCTGGAAATAGTCATCTGCGACTCATAATAGTACAAAAAGAAGCCTCAATTACTTGTATCCCATTCCCTAGAAGATATCTGAAACGAAGATCCGAAACTTGTCTATTAGCCAAAAATAGACTTCTGATGAATCATACAAATAAAAATGGAGTAAATAAGCTGGAAACACTCATCTGGGACTCATAATAGTACAAAGAGAAGCCTCTATTACTTGTATCTCATTCCTTAGAAAATATCCGAAATGAAGATCTGAAAGCTGGTCTACTAGCCGAAAATGGGGAAAACGGACTTCTGATGAATCATACAAAGAAAATGGAGTAAATAGGCTTGAAATATTAATCTGGGACTCAAAATAGTAAAAAGAGAAGCCTCAATTACTTGTATCTCATTCCGTAGAAGAGTTCCCAAATGAAGATCCAAAACTGGTCTACTAGCTGAAAATGGTGAAAACGGACTTCTGATGAATCATACAAATAAAAATGGAGTAAATAGGCTGGAAACAGTCATTTGGGACTCATAATAGTACAAAGAGAAGCCTCTAGTACTTGTATCTCATTCCCTAGAAGATATCCGAAATGAAGATCTGAAACTGGTCTATTAGCCGAAAATGGGGAACACGGACTTCTGATGAATTATACATATAAAAATGGAGTAAATAGGCTGGAAATAGTCATTTGGGACTCTTAATAATTGCATTAAGAAATAGAGTATAAGATGAAGAAGTTCGAAATTCTTCTCTACAGAGTATGGATTTGTCTCCCCAAAAGCTCTCAATCTAATCTCTCTCTTAGTCTCAATGAAAAAAAGATGAAAGCCTATCAATGGCTCTGAAAACCTAAATACAAGTCGATACACGAACTGGGGCAAAAGTGCAAATAGTGGGAAACTTCTGGGCCAAGTTACAATTCTTCAAAAAGGTTTTTAGGACTCTTCTCGCGACCACGACCGGTGTCGATGGACAGACTGCTTCATAGTGCTCTCCGACTTGGTCTTTTCACCATCAGCTTCAACATAGCTCCAAAAGGCTCTAAAACCCACAGTTATGCTCCAAACGAACCTAGACCTGCAAAGACTCTATAGGACTCGAAAAATACACAAAAGACTCTATAAACAAGACTTATATCATGGTCAAAAACCAGCAAAAACCATGATATATCAATCACTGTTGTAAAAAAAGAAAATGATGAGCTAATACCAACTAGAACAATCACTGGTCATAGGATGTGCATAGATTACAGAAAACTTAATTCTCCTTCCAGGAAAGATGACTTTTTTTTGCCATTCATAGACCAAATGCTAGAAAGGTTAGCAAACCATAAGTATTACTGCTTTGTAGATGGTTATAGTGGATTCTTATAGATCCCTATCCATCCTAATGATCAAGAGAAAACTACTTTTACTTGCCCATATGGAACATTTACTTATAACAGAATGCCTTTTGGTTTATGCAATGCTCATGCTACCTTTCAAAGATGTATGACTTCTATCTTTTCTGACTTGCTTGAAGTAATGGTGGAGGTATTCATGGATGACTTTAGTGTCTATGGATCCTACTTTGGTGTCTGCTTGTCTAATATTTCTCAGGCTCTACAAAGATGTGAAGACACTAAGCTGGTTCTGAATTGGGAGAAGTGCCACTTCATGGTTCAAGAAGGCATTGTGTTGGGTCACAAGATTTCAGAGAAGGGGATAGAAGTGGACAAAGCAAAGATAGATGTTATGCTGCACTTGGAACCCCCAAACACAGTCAAAGGAATCAGAAGCTTCTTGGGGCATGTTGGCTTCTACAGAAGGTTCATCAAGGACTTCTCACATATTGCAAGACCCTTGACAAAATTGCTATGTAAGGAGACAGAGTTTGTGTTTGATAAGGAGTGCCTGCGGGCCTTTCTCACCCTCAAGCAAGCTCTGGTGTCAGCGCCAATTGTCCAAGCTCCAAACTGGGATTTTCCATTTGAAATCATGTGTGATGCTAGTGACTATGCTGTTGGAGCAGTCTTGGGGCAGAGAGTAGAAAAGAAAGTTCATGTTATCTACTATGCTAGCAGAACAATGTATGAGGCTCAATCAAAATATACAACCACTGAAAAGGAGCTCCTGGCAGTTGTCTTTGTATTTGAGAAGTTCAGAAGCTACTTAGTGGGTTCCAAGGTAATAGTCTACATTGATCATGCTGCATTAAGGCACATCTATGCCAAGAAAGACACCAAGCCAAGACTTCTTAGATGGATTCTTCTCTTGCAAGAGTTTGACATGGAGATTGTGGATAAGAAAGGCATTGAGAATGGAGTTGCTAATCACCTCTCAAGACTAAGGATATATGATTTTGTCCCAATCAATGATACTCTACCAGAGGAACATTGCATGCTTTAGGAGTGAAGGCAGCTGAAGTGCAGAGCTTTGAGGAGAGCAAACTGCCTTGGTATGCTGACTTTGTGAACTACTTGGTGATTGGGCATATACCACAAACCCTTAACTCACACTAGAAGAAGAAGTTCTTAAGAGATGTCTCCCATTACTTTTGGGATGAGCCATATCTATACAAAAGAGGGAATGATGGGTTGTTCAGAAGGTGTGTAGCTGAAGAAGAAATTCCAGGAATTCTGCATCATTGCCATGGCTCAGCCTATGGAGGACATTTTGCAATATTCAAGACAGCCTCCAAGGTCCTCCAAGCTGGTTTTTGGTGGCCCAGTCTGTTCAAAGACGCCCAAGCTCACATCTCCTCATGTGATGCATGCCAAAGAAAGGGAAACATCTCCAAGAGAGATGAGATGCCTCTGAACTCTATCCTTGAAGTGGATCTGTTTGATGTGTGGGGGATTGACTTTATGGGACCTTTCCCTTCCTCTTATGGGAACAAGTACATTCTGGTGGCTGTTGACTATGTGTCAAAGTGGGTTGAAGCCATTGCCAGTCAAACAAATGATGCTAGAGTTGTGCTGAAGCTCTTCAAGACAATTATCTTCCCAAGGTTTGGTACTTCGATGTGTGTGATCAGTGATGGTGGAAGCCATTTCATCAACAAGGTCTTTAAGAGTTTGCTCAAGAAGAATGGTGTCAAGCACAAGGTTGCCACTCCTTACCATCCTCAAACAAGTGGCCAAGTGGAGGTGTCTAACAGAGAGATCAAGGCCATCTTAGAGAAAACAGTTGGTGTTACAAGAAAGGACTGGTCTAATAAGCGAGATGATTCTTTCTGGGCTTATAGGACAGCCTTCAAGGCACCAATTGGCAGAACTCCTTTCTCACTCCTTTATGGGATGTCCTGTCATCTGTCTGTTGAGATGGAATATAAGGCTTTGTGTGCACCAAAGTTGCTGAATTTTGACATCAAGACAGCTCAAGAAAAGAGAATCATCAACTTGCATGAGCTAGAGGAAAACCGTCTTGAAGCTTTTGAGAGTTCTAGGATCTACAAGGAGAGGACAAAAGCTTTCCATGACAAGAGGATCAAACACAAGGACTTCAAGGCAGGGGATCAAGTACTGTTATAGAACTCAAGGTTGAGGTTATTTCCTGGAAATTTGAAGTCAAGATGGTCAGGTCCATTCAAGATCAAGGAAGTGTTGCCATATGGAGCTGTGACTTTGTTTAGCACGAATGGAGAAGACTTCAGAGTGAATGGGCACAGCTGAAGCCATACATGGCAAGTGAGTCTCTTGGAGATGAAGTAGACATCAGCCTTGAGGAGCCTCCACAAGAGTGATCAACCAAGGAAAGTCAAGCTAAGGACTTTAAACAAGCACACTTGGGAGGTATTCCCATGTTATCTTTGTACATATTATTGCATTTTATGCTTCCTTTTGTGTTCTTCTTTGAATAACAGGAGCAAGTGTGGTTTAAGGCAAGTTGTTATAAGTTTGGAAAGCAAGAACAGGTACATTTTGGCTGATATCGATCACAGTATCGGTCAAGACAAGACCGATACAGACCCTATCGGTCATGCTATTGGTCAGCTTGTGATCGATAGTGGTAGAGCCAGAATGTACCAGTCAACATATCGGTCAGTACTGATCGATAGGGAAAGTAGCTGCAAAATATGAGTACTATCGGTCTAGGTATCGATCAAGATACTGACCGATGGAAATACTTCGGTTGTATTTCAGTAACTCTATCGGTCTAAAGAGTGACCGATATAAAGCGACTGAATGAATTTTGGTCAGCGTATCGATCAGCTAGGGACCGATAGGATTCACCGGAAGGGCTATTGGTCACTGTATCGGTCGAATTGGCAGTGTATCGGTCAACCCTATCGGTCTGAAGAGACTGATACAACCTCCCAGTCTGACCAAACTCCCTCTAAGGAACACAACCCTTCTCCTTTGCTTCTGAATACTTCTGAGTACCTTCTATCACCCTCCTTCAAGCTTCTATTACACAAGGGACTGTGCAATTTAAGTGTGGGGGAGGGCATTGCATTTGACATTGTGTTTTGTTTTCTTATTTCCTCTTTTACATACTTGAGTCTCATGCATTCATGCATTCATCTATGTGCAGTGAAAATCGATGAAATTTAAAAAATATTTTGGAACCAAAAAAATCATTTAGTTGCATTTTCATAACTAAGATTGAGTCTAGATGCATTTCATATAGGTATGCATACATTTGCATAGGGAGTAGATGATAAACACTTGTCAAGTTGTTAATGTTTGAATTGTTTTCAATGCCTTGGTTATCTGTTGTTTGATTACATTGTAGTGAGTTTGAAGTTAAGGTTGCACCATATCTTGAATTCTTGCATTGATATTCTTGTCTTATGCTCAAGCTTGCTTTGATTTGATTCCAACTCTATCTTATTAGAACCATAATCCTGACTTTGAATTATCATGTTTGTGCATTGAGAGTGATTACATGGCTATACATACTTGGATTATCTTCTTCCCTTCTTGCCACTCTTGTTAATCCAAGTAGCTGACCCCCACACTTATGGGACAGTTAACCACACCCTTAGCCAATCCTTCTTTCTGAGCTTAAAAACTATCTCAAGAGTTGTGAGGCCTTTGTATATCATTTTCGAATTTTGTCTTGAAAAAAAGTGTTAGGAATAAGGCTGGCAATGATAAGCTCTCTTGTAGATATCAGCTTGCATCTTGAGCTTGATTTTACATTAGGAGTTTTGGGTTAAAAAGGGTAGAGTTAAGTGGTTTGAACTTCATTTTTATATGCTTTAAAAGAAGAGGAAAAAGTTTGAAATAGTAGTATGGAGAGCAGTTAGCATTGTGGTTGAGTAAAGGGAAGAAAAAGCTCAGAGTATTCAATGAAGGAAGGCGCCAGCAACAAAGCTCTGAAAGGGGTCAGTCAAAAGAAGAAAATTGATATCCCTTGTATTTACACCATTTATGGCTGCATTTAGTACATATTTTGATCTTCTTTTGCAAGTTTTCCCTTTGCTTTGTCCCATTCTCTTCTCCTTTTAGACTTAGGTTGCATTTAGAGTATAGTTTGCATTTTCTTTGCATTTTGGATGTTTTTAAGTGCTTTTGGAGCTTAAAAGAGCTTGGAGGAGTTTTGGGAATGATACAAGATGCTAGCTGGGCGAAAGGGAGCAAGAAGGATCACAGTAGAAGATTTCTGCAGAAGTTTTCGGTCAGAGCACGGAGAGTTTCGCTCAAGAGAGACCGATACGGAGCATATCGGTCACCAGTATCGGTCAAGTGTGATCAACACAAACACATCGGATTAATTTTGGTCATGTGTGTCGATCACTGAAGACCGATAGGGACCCATTTCGGTCACTGGAGATCGACACGACTGACCGATACTGACCCAGCCCGAACCTGTTTTTAATTACAACTATGCCATTACTCTAGGATTTTCTTTTCTAGGCTATAAATAACCTCTTTTTCCAGATTTTCGACAAGTCATGTCAAAATACTGTTCTTGAGCATTTCTTTTAAGTTTGTAAGACAATTTCTTTGCTTTGTTTAATATAATCAAGTATTTGCTTTAATCTTTCCTTAATCTTTCTTTTAATCATGATTAGCATCCTTCCCTTTTGTGATTTGGTGTTAAACATGATTATGAGTGAGTAGTTATCTTAGGGTTTCTAGATGTGGTAGATTAGGAGAATCTAAGGCTTGATTAAGGTTTGTTATGTTCTTCATTTTATGGGTTCCTCTCTATTAATCTGTTATTCATGCTAGATTAGTCTTGATCAAACTTGTCTAAGTTGTTAGCTTTCTCTTATGCCCACCAAGTGTTTGATGAAATGCTGATCATGTTTAATAGAGGATTTGCTGGCCTTGGCTCAAGAGATTGACTGTTTGAGGAGCATTTTGACTTGAATAGAGTTGTTTAATCATGCTTGCTTGATGTTTTAGCACTAATGAGAGTTAGTTCTTGTTATAATGTTTAGTAAAGGGTTATTTGCCAAGAGATTGGATCTAACTAGCTTAAGTGTGAACTCTATGTCTAGGAATCACCATTGCTTGCTTGCTTGCTTGATCAATGTAGTTTGAAACAGCCTTAGTTGATGCCTGAAATTCCCCAACGTCAATAACCACATCTAGAGACTTGTCTTTCTCTTATTTGAATTTCGGATTTGCCCTGTTTAGCTCTGTTTTACTCTGTTTTCCTTGTTTAGAATTGCTTAGTTTGCTTCTGCTTTCACTTTGTTTGCTGCTTGCTTCACTTAGGTTGCTAGAACTGTTGCTTAGGCAACAAAACCAATTCTCTGCTTGCTTGACTTTGAGATTTTATTCTCAACTCTTCTGTTTTCAACTCTTCCCAATGGATTGACATAAAACCCTTACTACAACTGACTAGTACAAGGGTGATTGAGCATAAGACACCAATTAGTCTTGTATCAAAAATTAGACCCAAGGCATCCACCAAAGGTGAAGAATGGCGCCAATTCAACAAAAAGGAGCAGGTCCCAACAAAAAGAAGCAGCCACATAAGCACAAATAAGTTTCCACAGCCATGAAGAAGGAGAAAGGGTAGAATTTAGGAGAAGGGTAGACTAAGGGAATCACTTTGGGGTTTTAGAAATTATTAGGTTCATCTTGGGTAAAAGGGTAAAAGGGAGCTTTGATTTGCATGCATAAGTGTGCTTTTACCTTTAGCATTTTGCCTAAGATAGAATCATTTTCATTGAGTCATCTTTTATGTTTATGAACCCTGTGCTTAAATGAGATCATTTTCATCTCATAACCTTGTCCCTTGACCAAATGTTATCTCTTGATTTGCACAAGCATGCTCCATTGGTTACTAATTAATGAATGTTAAAGAGTTAGTTGATTTGAATGCTTGTGTAGGCTAAGCTAGATTTCATTGTTTGCTATGATGGGTATGGCTAAAGGTTTTAAAGTAGAAAAATCTCTTTGCATCTTAGAACCTGTAACTTGAGCATTGATTCAATTTTTCTATTAACATCTTTAGTTTTGAGCTCCCACTTTCAAACCTCACTCTCCCATTTGTTCTTATTTGCTTGAGGACAAGCAAAAGGCAAGTGTGGAGGTGTTGATGTTTCATACATTTACATCATTTAGGCTTGTATTTAGTGCATGTTTTGGTTCTCTTTTGCATGTTTTCCTTATCCTTTGTCCCATTTTCTTCTCCTTTTATACTTAGGTTGCATTTAAGATGTAGTTTGCATTTTCTTTGCATAAAAGATGTTTTTAGGTAGTCATGGAGCTATGAGGAGCATGGAGGAGCTTTGGGAGTTGACCAGGAAGCTGGCTGAGCAGAATTGAGCAAGAGGAACCAAGGCAGACGATCTCTGCAGAACCTATCGATCAAACCTATCGGTCAGAAGAGTGACCGAGAGAAGTTCACCCTGTATATTTTGGTCACCATATCGGTCATTCTCTAGACCGATAGGGATCCTATCGATCACCCTATTGATCAAGGAGTGACCGATAGGATCCCAAACTGAAGACCACTTATTTACAATTTTG
Organism: Thlaspi arvense; assembly: GCA_911865555.2. Lineage (NCBI taxonomy): Eukaryota > Viridiplantae > Streptophyta > Magnoliopsida > Brassicales > Brassicaceae > Thlaspi > Thlaspi arvense. Next base: position 43,935,696 of record OU466857.2, read on the forward strand.
CCATTTTTGCTTGGACTTATTGAAATACGAAAAATCCATAATTTCTGGGAACAGTCTTTTATCCAGCAGTTCCTTCTTCTTTATTTTAGCTTTTTGATTTTGTAACTTGAATCTTTGCTTGATTTTAATTAAAATTTTCATTTATCTTCTTGTTTAATCTTCTTAATCATGATTAGCCATCTTTCTCTTTTTGAATTGATGGCTTTAATGGTGCTTAGTGAGTAGTCTTTTTAGGGATTTGAGATGGGTTAGGTTTAGGGAATTTGAGACTTAATCTATGATGTCTTAGTGTTAATCATTCTATTTTCTTTCTTGATTGCTGTGTTTAATGCTTAATTAGCCCTAGCTAAGTTGATTAAGATCTTAGGCTCATTTTATGCCCACCAAGTGTTTGATGAAATGCCTGAACTGCTTTGCAAGAGAATTGCTTATCCTAGCTCAAGAGATTGACTGTCTAGGGAGTGATTTGGAAATATAGGGTTGATAGAATTGTCTTAATGCTTGCTATTTATCATTTCACTAATGAGAATTAGTTCTTGATTTGGTAATTAGCAGAAAGATTAGTACCAAGAGATTGGATTAGTCATAATAATGAATCCTATGCATAAGGAATAGCATTGTGTGAGTTTGTAAGCATCATAGGTTGAGTCAAGAGTTCCATAACACCAATTATCTCATCTCAAGCCCCATATTTTCTCTGTTTTTAGCTTAGATTCTGATGTGCCCTGATTTACCTTTGTTTTAGTTGATTTGCTTGCTTTTCACTCTTTATTTGATGTTCTCTTTATTTCTGTTTGATTCTTTAGGTTGTTAGACTTCAAAATCATGTTTGTCTGCTTGAATTAAGAGCTCTATTGCATTCTTACTGTTTCATTCTCCCCTTTTGGATTGATAAAACCCTATGCTATACTACAATTGATTAGTATAAGCTTGGGTGATTGAGTCAAGTCCTAAACACTCTTGTATCACATCTCTACATGCCTTGAGAATCTATGAAGACTGCTCCTCTATGCTTGAGACAATGGAGCTCACAAAGCTGGTGGGAACTCCTTATTCAGCAAAAAAGGACCAAGTGCTTCAGTTCTTTGCAAGTTTTGAAGTGACATTCTATGAGCCAGGAGAGGAGACTCCTGAAGAAGATGGTGATGGCTTCATCACTTTCAGAGTTTCCAAGAAGAACTATAGGATGTCCTTCTCAGCGATGGAAGATGCCTTTGGGTTCTCCTATGGAATCGTTAGAGGTCAAAATCTGGGGATTAGCAAAGAAGAGATGAGCAGCCTTTGGGAGCATGTGGCTAAGGGCGCTTTCAAGCCAGGAAGAAGCAAGGCTTCTTTGATCAGAAATCCAGCCATCAGATATGTGCACAAGGCCTTGTGCAGTCAAGAAAGGAAAGCGGAGCTGATGAAGAAGGAGAATGGGAGCTGATTGATCAAGGACTTATGAGCATCCTTGACTGCACAAAGCAAGGTGTTGAGCTCAAGGGAGCAGATGAGACAATTGGAATGGTCACAACTGGGATGGTAAGCAAAAGCTAAGTCTGGGGGAGTTCATATGTCATGGTTTTTATAGTTTTTAACCATGGTATAAGTCCTTTTTATTGAGCATTTTTTGTCTTTTTAGAGACTTAGTAGAGTCTTTGCAGGTTATAGCATGTCTGGAGCATAATTGGAGATACTGAAGCTTTTTAGAGCATTGCACAATTGAACCTGATCATTACTGCATGTTTAGATTGTTAAGGTTTGGAAAGAGATTTGAAACTCTGTGATTTTGACATAGTTAACTTCTGCAATGAGAATTGATTAGTTATATATTTGTGATTCATGTTCAAGACAGTTCTTATTCATTCCTAATTTCATGCATTCTATATTCTAGGATTCAACCTGCGAATTGTCCTGACTTAGCGCTTTTAGTTTTTTGAGTCTTAGATCAAACAAATTTTGCTTGCTTTCTTTTATTTTGTTATCTTGCATTGCATACGCTATTGCTTAGCTTAATCTGAATCTTTAATCGATAGTGTAGTTTACATACTCCTTTGGGATTCGATACCCCATATACTACATCTGCTTTTCTGTGCACTTGCAATAGTTTTATTTGGGTAAAACATGAATCCTATCAAGTGTCTCATTTGCATTCATAGTAGACTTAGTGTGCATTAGGATTAGAAGTGCATGTATTGTTGCATATGGAGTGTATTTCAGGTGTTTTTGGAGATAAAGAAACTTATTGGACGATAGGGGATCATTTGCAGTCAAATAACCATGCAAGAATAATGATGCCAAGTTGTTTTGGAGCGATACTGAGGAGATGCAACGTGGACAACACCATATACCCTGATTAGTGTAACTGGATGCGAGAAATATATTGGTCGAGACGAAGGCCTTCCGCTACAATTCAACATTGATGCTCTACAGCAGATTTGTAGATGCTTGCACTAGCTTTCCAATGATCGCGGACACGTAACATTGGAATTAGCGGTTGAGGAGATATTGCAATTATACCAAGCCGTTGTACAACCAGGTGCGATTACACTGAGGTGGCGTACCGTGTAAGAAGATCGGTGCTAACTGATATCAGCATTTTGCCTAGCTAGTCAAATCCTAACATACTCATGTCATTGCAGCATGTAAGGTATCAATCCATCTTAGTTCATAAGACACTAAGAATGCAGCAAATCAGCTATGTCAAGCCAAATTCAAGAAAGCAGTTGTGATCAAACTAAACAGGACTACAGACTGAACTAAACAGCACAAAAGCAAAGCAGGAAATTCAAATATATTAAAGTAAGGATCTAAGGTGGGGGTTATTGATTAAGAGGGGGTTTGAACCTAACTAGTAATGCTTCAAAACCTATCAAACAATGCTATCTTCTAAGCATATGATTAATATTTATAACTAGCTCAATTCCTTGACACTAATCACTTTGCTAAGCACATATTCAAGACAAACTCCTTTACTCAAACACATGATCAGGAAACATTTAAAACAGAACTCCAATCCTATAAAGCCAAAATGCACCTTAGACATCTAATTCCTTAGGCTAGGAGAATAAATCCTCTAAGAGACTCATAGCAGCATTTCATCAAACACTAATCATCCATAAGAGAAAGCCAAGATACTAAACAAGCCTGGCCAAGAATAATCTAGTGTTAAGCACATCAAATAGAGAGTAGACAATCATATTAAGCATAAGACATCACTAATCTAATCCTAAACCCCTCTAATCTATCCCATCTAAAACCCTAAATAATACTACTCACTAGCCATAATCAAAACCACAGATTCCAAAGAGAAATAATGGTTAAGCATGATTAAAAAGGAGAATAAGCAAGAATAGATTAAAGGCAAATGCAGAAATTCACTAAATCAAACTAGTTCTTAGAAAGCAAAGCTGAAAAAGGAAAGATTTTAAGTGCAAGAACAGAAGAAAAAAATAAGATATAAGTTGCCCAACCATTTTAGGACTTTAATATTTATAGGGGAACTACAAAAGCCCTAATAAACCAGGATTAAACTGAAAATAAGCTGACTCGGATGGACCATATCGTCCATGTAAATCGATACACACATCAATATCAAGTCTTTTTCTGGGTTGTATCCACATGGCCTGGACGATATACTAATCGATATGCAAGGCTCGAAGAATGTATCGGCTTGACTCTCCTTGGTATGAAGTCGACACAATCGCCCTTTAGTTAAAGCTTATCGGGCAAAATCTTGATACAACACTTTAGTATTGTCTTGTCAAGGGGTATCGATATGGGATGTCGATACACTGCTCGGTATGAGTCCCCTTTTGGTGCATCGAGGTCCTCCTCGATGTGCTGCCTTTACACCACGCTCTTGCTGCATCGACTTGAAGTGTTCGATACTCACATCGATACGCTCCATATCGATCAGATCACATCGATATCATCATCGATATTGGGCCATCCGACCTTGTACTTCTTGCTCCATTCCCAGCTCACATCCATTGTGCCAGTTGGTCTCCAAACTCCTTCTAGTACCTGAATAAAACTCCAAATATATGCAAAATGCAATGCAACTCCTAAAACTTCTCTAACTCCTACATGTATGCAAAGCTGAAAAAGGAAAGATTTTTAGTGCAAGAACAGAAGAAAAAAATAAGATATAAGTTGCCCAACCATTTTAGGACTTTAATATTTATAGGGGAACTACAAAAGCCCTAATAAACCAGGATTAAACTGAAAATAAGCTGACTCGGATGGACCATATCGTCCATGTAAATCGATACACACATCAATATCAAGTCTTTTTCTGGGTTGTATCCACATGGCCTGGACGATATACTAATCGATATGCAAGGCTCGAAGAATGTATCGGCTTGACTCTCCTTGGTATGAAGTCGACACAATCGCCCTTTAGTTAAAGCTTATCGGGCAAAATCTTGATACAACACTTTAGTATTGTCTTGTCAAGGGGTATCGATATGGGATGTCGATACACTGCTCGGTATGAGTCCCCTTTTGGTGCATCGAGGTCCTCCTCGATGTGCTGCCTTTACACCACGCTCTTGCTGCATCGACTTGAAGTGTTCGATACTCACATCGATACGCTCCATATCGATCAGATCACATCGATATCATCATCGATATTGGGCCATCCGACCTTGTACTTCTTGCTCCATTCCCAGCTCACATCCATTGTGCCAGTTGGTCTCCAAACTCCTTCTAGTACCTGAATAAAACTCCAAATATATGCAAAATGCAATGCAACTCCTAAAACTTCTCTAACTCCTACATGTATGCAAATGGGATAAGAAGAAGCAAAATATGCATGTTTAAAGACTAAAACTAGTGATGAATGCAAGCTACAATGGTATAAATAATGGAGGTATCAACACCCCAACACTTGCCTTTTGCTTATCCTCAAGCAAACAAACTAATACAAGGAGGAACTGAGGTTTGAAGGTGGGCACTCAAATCAAAAAATGCTAAGGTAAAGAAGTGAAGTCAATGTCTAAGTGCCTAAGTGTAGGATGCAAAACACAATTAGTTATACTCTAAAGAACCTAGCCATGCCTATCCAGTTTCAAAATGATATCTAGCTCAGCTTAGTTAAATGCTCTAATCAATCAATCCCTTTAACATTCATTTAAACTTTGTAACCAAGTGAATCATGTTCAAGCAATTCAAGTGGAATCATTTGGCTAAGAGTTAAGCTCATGAGATAAAAATGATCTCATTAAAATGTGGGTTCAAATGCAAGGGTTTATCTCAAAAAGGAATGAACTTAGGAATAATGCTAAAGGTGAAGCACGACTTATGCATACAAGGATAGATTACTATCTACTGAATGCCAAACAATGTTCTAAACCCCAAAACTCTTACCCCAAATCAAACCCAATCCTAACTACCCTTTCTTCAGCACTATCAAACACTCCACACTTTGCCATTTTTCAGGGAAGCTTCTTTTTTCATCTCATCATGTTTTGGCCTTCTTTTTGCTCCTTTGTTGTGGGCGCCTTTTCTTTGGATTGGGGAGTCTCCTTTTCTTCATCCCTTTAATGTATTAGGCTTTGGTGCCTTCTTTGTTGTTGTTGCTGAGACTCCATCTTCTTAATGGTCGCCCTTTTTGAGCTTATTAGGTTCCACACATGCTGAGTTTTTGCTTGGTTCCTCTCTCGTTCTTTTCCCCCTTCACTTTCTTTTTTCTCTCACTCTCTCCTTTTAGATCTTTGTAACACCCAAATCCGCCTAGACCTATAACTACTATCCTAATCCTATGTCTAACTCAAAGTGAAGAGCTAGTTCTATATGGTAACCTATCCTTGTAGTGCCAACCTGATATAAGCATCAATGCTTACATCAAGAAGAAACACAATGGAGAGGAGCTAGAGCAAGGGAGACTCGTAGCTGTTTGCAAGGGAGCTAAGGACTTAACAACAAAGCACCATTGTTTATACACCTAGGAGGACGTTATGATCAAGTTAAACCATGGCTGTATCAGTTTAAAATGCCAGAAGACCGAGCTAAACAACCCATTTGCATATATAGACCTACATGTGCATTATTGAAGCCAAACGAAGAAACTTCGGATACATATGGAGCCAACATGTTATTCAACCGTCCTTTATCATATACTGACGATATCAATCTCTCTAAACAACTAAATCAAGTCATTAACCACATTAAACCAGCTCAAGACCAAGGAGATATGACCAAAGAAGCACTTACCAAAGATGGAACCTATTCTATTGGTTTAAGGAGAGAAGATGGAAACAAAGACCAACGACCACATCTCTCACTCAATCTCAACCCTCCATCATCCTTAGAAGATTCAGCTTACTTATCTCGTGCCAAAGAACGATCAATAATCCCCCATTCAGTGCCAAAGTCAAGAACCTTACCATTTAAGCCTAATGGCTAGATATCATCATCCCCTTCATTCAGCTTGATTCTTGCACTATTTTAATGTCTTACGACCGTTCTATTCACATTATTTTAAGAATTATATAAACTTAAAGTCATTGTACTTCAAGTTACCAATCATTTTATAAACCAAAGTATCATTTGTTTCAAAGAAAATCTTTGTATTTAAAATCTGTTCCTGCTTTTCTTATAAGTGTTTGTAGAATCAAGTAACTGAATATTTGTATAGAATCTCCCAGCTCTCGTGAGGGTTAGCCCTTTATCTAGAAAAAATCTAAACTCTTTGTATTTGGAGTTCAAATACAACTGGGTATTCAACCATTCAGCCTCTCATCCATCAAAAGCTTATAAGCACTTGATTTCAAAGGAACACTACTTGAAGCATTTCAAGTATTGTATCATTGGTATTAGAGCTCAAAGCTCCTATCCCATGTGTTTTCTAATTCCTATCTTAAGTTTTTGCAATTTTTTTCATTCAGTTTTGAATTTTGTTTCATATAAATAAATAAAAAATATCATAAAAACTGTTTTATTGTTTTCCACTGAATTATTTTGCTCGAAATTTATAAACTTCATAAAAACTCAAAAAAATATTTTGTCTTATGATTCTGCTTTATTAAACTCTTCAAAACAAAAAACTATATGTTCCTTAAATTAACAGATCTTTTGTTAATTTTTAAAACTATTTTCCTTCAACTGGTCTAAAACTGCTAATTGCTTGTTCTTGTGTTTTTGCTTTGATTTAAACATATCTTTGATTTGTTTTCCTCAATCTTTTGCAAGGTACAACAATGGAGAATGCACCAATAGATCCTATGTAAGCAATGATGGCTGCAATAGCCAACTTAACTGAAAGCATCACTGCTCTAAGGGCTGACACTAATGCTTTAACAGAAGAGACCAACACAAGGATGCAAAGGCTATAAAATCCTGACAGACCACCACCTCTTTTGCCAAGAAGAAATGTAAATGGCGTGCCCCCTGATGCAAACAGAGCAGGAGACTCTCCTGATGTGCCACCACCAGCGCCAGCACCAAACTTAGCACAAGCTGCTCGAGAGATCTTAAACAGAAGAAACAATGAAAGGAACATGCAATATAATGAAGATAGACATTTGCCACCAGAAGTGAAGCTTCTTGTACCAACCTTTGCTGGAAAGCTTGATCCTACAGACTACTTGGAATGGGATGCTAATAGAGAGCCAAAGAAGATTGTATTTGTCATTGCTAGTCTCACTAATCATGCCTTAGCTTGGTGGGACAGAGAAGTAGCTGAGAAGAGGAGGCTGAGATATCATCAAATAACCAGATGGGCTGACATGAAATTTGAGCTAAACAGAAGGTATATACCTCCCCATTATCATAGAGAGTTACTAAAAAGATTTAGAACTTTGTTTCAGGGTTCAAGGAGTGTGGAAGAATACCATGAGGAGTTTGATCTTTTAAGAAGTCACTTTGCCTTAGAAGAAACATAGGAGTCCCTAATGTCCCAATTTATGGATGGGTTACAAGAGAGAATTCAGAGAAAGGTGGAGATGCAGCCTTACCATTCATTGCCTGAACTCTTACATCTAGCTGTTCAAAGAGAGAAGCAAATAAAGAAGAAGGCATCTACTAGAAATCGCTCCAGTAACAACAATGCAGCTTGGAATCAACAACAAGCTCAACAAACTTTGCAGCAGCAGCAGTCAAACCCTCACCCTTTATAGACAAAGGAAAGGGTATAGCTATAGAGTCACGATTCAAACCTCACGGCCAAGAGCAAGGTAAGTCTAGCAATTCAACTAGAACTCATGACATTATCTGTTTTAAATGTCAAGGCAGGTGTCATGTATCTAGAGAATGTCCCAACAAAAGGACAATGATTCTTAGATAAAATAGTGGATATGATTCTCAAGATGAAGAGATGGCTGAAAGTTCAGAAGAAGAAATCACCAACTTTACTCATGAAGAAAGTCTTCTAGTGATTCAAAGTGCGTTAAATGCACAACCAATCTTTGAAAATCAGGAGCAAAGAGATAACCTCTTTCACACCAGATGCAGCATCAAAGACAAGGTATATCATTTGATCATTGATAGTGGCTCATGTGCTAACATTGCAAGTGTTTCTTTGGTAGAGAAACTTGGCCTTCAAACAACACAGCACCCTAGACCCTACAAGCTCAAGTGGTTAAATGACAAAGAAGAGTTAAAGCTGTGAAAGCAAGTCAATATACCACTAACCATTGGGAGATACAAGGATGAGATTTTGTGTGACATTGCACCTATGCAGGCTGGCCATATCTTACTTGGAAGGCCACGGCAATATGATAGAGAAGCCATGGGAGAACAAATGAGTATTCTTTCATACTTAACCAATGTAAGCATATTTTAGTTCCTTTAGCTCAAAAAGATACCAGAGTCTTACAAGAGAGAGCTAATCAGAATACTAGAAATAAGGCTAGTTATTTTGCTATTCAAGAGTTTTTAAACTTTGATCCACCAGATATAACGCACTTGCCTTTGCCAAGAGATTGTTTTGCAGGTTTTAGAGAAGAAAAGTTAAAAACTATGGAACTTAAGGAGATAAACGTTGACAACAGTGGTGAAAACATGGTGTTTACTAAGGAAAATCCACCATTAGCTGAGTTTCCAACATTGGAGCTTGCTGAAGGCAAAAACATTCCATTTGCTCAACTATTGGATCATTTACAAGCTAAACATCAAGTTATGCTCTTAAACTCTAAACATTTTTCAGAAACTAACTTAAGGTTATTTGATGCAGGTACTAATGTTTTGATGAATATTTGTGTAGAATCTCCCAGCTCTCATGAGGATTAGCCCTTGAGCTAGAAGAATCTAAACTCTTTGTATTTGAAGTTCAGATACAACTGGCTATTCAACCATTCAGCCTCTCATCCATCAAAAGCTTATAAGCACTTGATTTCAAAGGAACACTACTTGAAGCACTTCAAGTATTGTATCACAACCTAACACTTTATGCTTAGTTCATTCAAAAGCGGGGCCTAACACACAAAAATATTGTTTAGGTTTGACGGGAAGGTAAGGTTAAGGTGTGGTAACTGTCCCTTAATGACAAGGATCATCTATTTATACTAGCAAGAGAGGTAAATAGGAAGAGGATCGATGTCAAGATCGATTCAGATTATTATCAATTCAGATTAATGGTTCTAATAAATAGGGAATGATTTTCAAAGAGGCGATTTCAGCAAGAGACTAGAGGATCAAATTTAGCTTTCAAGAGCATGGTTCAGCCTTAGTTTCTAACTTCTTATGATGCATCAATCATTTAACCAATTAAAAAATATATTACAAGAACTTAAAAAATGCAATGGTATATACAATGGAGGAGTTTTTGGTACCTTAGAAGGTGGTGTGTGAGGTGTAGGAGGCTCCTGAAAGGTCCTCTATTAGGTCAATGTTGTGGCTCCTGATTGGCCGCTCCCTCCTTGTGTATCTCCTCCTCCTTGGTGCTTCTGGACAAGATGCTCTTGGTGGCACCAAAGCTCTCACTTCCTCATAACCAGCAAAAGAGCGCCTTCTACTAGGAGCTCTAGCCACTCCCTAGCTTTGAGCTTCTTGCTCTTGTTGATTAGCAGAAGTGGAGGCTCCACTAGTCTTCCTCTTTAGGTCTTTGATTTGAGCCTTCATGCTCTTCATGGCTTTCACCAACTTCTTGATTGTTTTTTCTTGCCATTTTTTCCATCTTTCCAAGAGGTTGATGTGTTCATGGACCTTCTTCAAGGGACCGACTTGGTGTGAAACATCATGGGGCTGGAAGTGGTACTCCTCACTGTTGTAGCTTGGAGCATCTGATTCTTCTTCTTCTTGAATTCCTTCTCCCATTCGCCCTCCTTAAAAAACCACAAGTGGATAGTCTCCTTGGGGAAGAAGAGTGTTGGCGCCTTGGTGAATGTAAGTGGATAGAGCGCCAGCTTGGTAGAGAAGGTGCTGGGGAATTTGAAAGGAAAAAATGTTGGGGTTGAAGAAGGATGTGAGGTGCACATCAGAGAGTAGAAGCTTGGCAGCTGACCCATCTTCTTGGATGAAGTTGTAGATGAATTTGTCACCCGCATTATTTCCAAGGAATCTTGCTTTCTTCAGATATGGCAAGTCTAAGTATGTGATCTTGACTGTTGCTGGTCCACTCTCAACTCCTGCAGCTTCCATCAATTGTGTAATAAGGCCAGCACAATACAGTTTTGGTGCCTTTTCATCATGGGTTGTTAACCAATGTTGGATGACTAAAAGTTGCTGCATGAAGATGGTGACCATTCCAGTTGTCCCATCTGATCCCTTGTGCTTAACCCTTGCCTTGTGCGGTCAATGATGCTCATAAGGCTATGATCAATGAGCTCCCACTCTCCTCCGTCAACAGCTCCACTTTCCTTCCTTGCAAAGAGAGTATGCGCCAATGCCTTGTGCACATATCTGATTTGAAAGCGCCCTTAGCCACATTCTCCCAAAGGTTGCTCATATCTTCTTTGCTAACACCCATATTTTGACCTCTACCGCTTCCATAGGAGAATCCAAAGGCATCTTCAACTGCTGAGAAGGACATCCTATAGTTCCTCTTGGAAACTCTGAAGGTGATGGAGCTATTACCATCTTCCTCCTGTCTCATAGAATATCACTTCAAAGCTTGCAAAGAATTGAAGCACTTGGTCCTTATTGGCTGAATAAGTGGTTCCCACCAGCTTTGTGAGCTCCATTGTCTCAAGCATAGAAGATCAGTCTTCATAGATTCCCAAGGCCTTTAGAGATGGCACATGGGGATACCTTGTTGGTCTCACATCAACCCTTTGCAGCTTGTCATAGAGCTGCCTTTTAGCTGGGGTGCTGTCTTTTTTCTTTTGCGGAACTTGCTCATAAGCGCCAGTATCAGCTCTCTTTTTTCCTTGAGATTTAGCGCTTGGACTCCCAACTTCTCTAGCTTTTCCCTTTACTCTCTCTTGCTTCTCAGCCTCTTTGTTTGCTCCACTCCTTGTTGTTCTTCCCATGGTACCTAAAACAAATTCTCAAAAAAGAAATCCGAACCAAGGAAGCAACAAAACACAATAATGTTGCTAAAAATGACAAAAGGAGGAGTTTATTTACTCAAATGTAAACCTCTATCAGTTGTGAAGCCAATAAATAAGCAAATGGAGAAGCAGGAATCCTAGCATGAATTCTAGCATGGTCAAGCTAAACAAATGGATTAAAATGTTCATGCAAAAGCAAAATATATGAATTTGACAAGCAAGTAACTATTAAACTAAGTGCTTTAATTAGTCAAACAAATATTCGCCATGCAAAAGAAATAAACTGAATAAGAAGGAAAGATCATTTGACAAGAATGCAACCTCGTAACAAGATTAAGTTCTTAAGTGCATAAAACAATTTTTAAACATTTAAAAAGCTAAGAGATAATACCTGAAGTGGTTTGACTCTCTTAAGCACTTAGAAAACTAAAGAATTTGAAATTTAATGGTTGAAAACTAGAGAAATGAAAGTGAGAAAGAGAGAAAGGTGGGTTAGTTTATATAGAGGATTAAGGTATCTTTTTGTGGGGAGCAAAGGGACAAGGACTGCCTAAGAGAGGTCCCACTTGTGCTTGGTGATGTTACTGCATATTACATACATTTTGCATACTCATTAGTTAGCTTTTCATGCATTTACATCACATTTTAGGTTAGATCACATCACTTAGAGTCCTAGAGCATTCTTGCACCAGCATACGCATGTTCCTTGCATTTTGCATCACATTTAGGTTGTTTCTGGCTGCTTTGGAGTCGTGGAGGTTCGTGGACATGCTGAAGCTGTTGTAGAGGTTCGTGGAAGCTTAGATATTTGCTAAGGACCAGAGATCGGGGAACAGATCGAGCATGGCAGGTCGATATAGGATGAGATCGACCAGAAGATCGAGAAGACCAGGCGATCCAAGGAAAATGATCGAGACGAAGATCGAGTGAAGCAGTCGATCAAACGGTACGTACGTAAATGACGCCATGCAGAGCGAGAGCCGGATCGAGTCCACCACTCGATCCAACCGAAGATCGATACCAAGATCGGATGCAACACTCAATCTGCCAAAGATGATCGAGACCCAGATCGAGTTGAAGACACGATGTTCGGAGATGATCAAGAGAGCCGCTCGATCCCGGACTCGATCTCTGTCCTTTCAACCGCTTTTGGCCACTAGCGAAGGGGGGACCATCAGCTTGTTTTCGACATTTTGGGAAGGCGGCGACGTCCTTTTCCCAGATAACTTTTCATCCTTATCTTTTTTATGCTTTTCTCTCTGGTTTGGGAGAAATACACCATTGTCGAACTTTGAGTTTTCAAGCTTTTGTAATCGAATCGTTTCAGCTTAACCGCTTTGCTTGATTTATCTTATGTGTAGTGAGTAGTTCATTTGGGTTCGGGGTTGAGAGGAATAAAGGGTCAAAAAGGTTTCGATCTTGGGGTTTTTCTAAGTGTTTAATAGCTATCTCTTCTAGGGTGTCGAGTTCTCAAAGCTTAAAGACTCTCACGCCAAGAGCTTTATGATCCGAGAGGTTCCTTACCATGACACGATTCAGGGACCTCTGAAGATCACACATTAGAGACTAGTTACCCCTTCCCAAAAGCCATGGAAGTTTGGGGGACTAGTTAAGCCACTTGTTTGAAATCTGTTTTCCATGCCCTTCGACCTCTCTTTCCACCAAAAGCCATGTGTTTGGAGGAGAGGATGAAGGAGTGATCTATACCGAAAGCCACAGATAGATCTTGCTTAGTTTTCAAGGCTTAGAGATTCTCACAAAGTGAGTCGATTTAAAGTTTTCAACCCATGTTCGGATCTTTGAAACCCCTGACCATGAATCTCAACCCTAGGCCCTCTCTTTTAGTATCTTTACATCTTATCTCGTCATTTGCTTGATCTCTGATAGCATCCTGGTCGTTAGTTTTATTGTTCTTGCATTTTTAGACGAGATCGATCGTTATTGCTCGATCTAGTGGTCGATCCCATAGTCGATCCACTAGTTGAATTTTTGTAATTCGTAGCTTTGTCCTTTAATTATTCTGTTTATTCCTCATGGTAGTTTGATCATTCCTGGTGATTTTAAAATAGATTTGCATTCCATTTAGTTACTGCATCTAGTTTTTAGGGACTTTATCAAAACCTATCTTGTTTCGCTTAGATTTGCCTAGTCCTTGCATTCTCTTTGTATTTTCTATCATCCTAGGTGTGGATTGACTCTCTCTTGCATACTGTGCTACAACCTGTCTTGCATTTGAGTTTGATAACCTCATTGCATACTCACCCTTGCAAAGAAATTGCTTATCAAATGGCGCCGTTGCCATCCTAGGATTGTTTAGAAAACATAGAGATTTGGGACTTAGCAAAGACTAAGTCTTTACCTTTTTTTTAGTTACTAATCATTCTACTCTCAAACGTGTGTTTTCAGGTACATGAATCTTCGTTCAAGGGGAGATAACAATCTACTTCAACCCTTCGACAACATTCATCAGCTTGGTCATGCACGGCAAAGAAGAGTACGAGAACAAGCCAGAGCCTTTGAGGAGATTGTTCAGCACAGTTTGGTTGACTTTGAAGCTATGGCTGAACACGAGCATCCAGAGGGACCTCCTCCAGCTCACGGGGCAGTAGGAAGGGGCAATGGAAACCCCCAACACGTGGCTAGACCCCCAAGGATCATAGGAGCCGGAGATGCTCCCAATACTCATCACAATAGGTTTGGGATCACTCCTCCTCCTGTACAAAACAACAACTTCGAAATTAAGCCAGGTTTCATCTCCATGGTGCAAAACAACAATTTCCATGGCTTAGCAATGGAAGATCCCTTGGAGCACCTTGACAACTTCGAGCAAGTATGTAGGATGATCGAGCAAGTATGTGGGTTGTTGCTTGACACGGCCAGTAAGGGGAACTTCCTTGGTCAAGAGGTAGAAGAAGGCATGGAGCTGATTGAGAACTTAGCACTAAGTGACGGCAACTATGCTGAAGATTATGACCGTGCACCACGAGGTTCTGAGCTAGAGTCTCACAAGAAAGAGTTGAAATCATTACACGAGAAGATTGACAAGTTGGTTTTGGCAAATCAGAAGCATGTTAACTTTGTTGGTGATGCGGATGAGAGCCAAGAGGAGCTTGAGTTGAGCCAAGAAGAAGCCAATTGGGTGGCGGGTCAAAACAACTACAAAACTCAAGGTTATTCACAAGGTTACAACCAGAACAACAATCTCTCATACCGCAGCACCAATGTAGCAAACCCTAAGGATCAAGTGTACCCTGCTCAGCAAGCAAAGCCTTTCCTACCATACAACAAAGGTTTTCAGCCAAGTGGTGGCTTCCAAGGGCAAGGGCAGAACTACTTCCACGGGCAACAGCAAGGAAACAAGGGTTATACGCCAATGTACCCTCCCGGCTTTGTACCTCAGCAACAACCGATGCAATAACAAGTTGATCCTGTCTAAGCTATGTTCCAACAACTGATTCAAGGGCAAGCCTCTACAAACCAGAAGTTTGCCGAAATGAACACTCGTCTAGACTCGTCTCTCACTGACTTCTCTACTCAGATCACCAAATTAAACAATAAGATCAAGCAGTTAGAGAAGGGGAAGGCGAGTACAAGTGGTCAAAATAGCCTATCGGGCAAGTGTGAGCAGAATCCTAAGGAATATGCCAACGCCATCACGTTAAGAAGCGGAAAGGAGCTTGTACCTACGCTTACTCCTAAGAACAATGAGGACGTTGTAATTCAAGAAGGGGGGGGGGGGGGGGG
The DNA here is from genome assembly GCA_911865555.2 of Thlaspi arvense. Classification (NCBI taxonomy): domain Eukaryota; kingdom Viridiplantae; phylum Streptophyta; class Magnoliopsida; order Brassicales; family Brassicaceae; genus Thlaspi; species Thlaspi arvense. The sequence goes on from OU466857.2 coordinate 43,950,851, forward strand.
GGGGGGGGGGGGGGTAAGCTTTCAGCTGATGATGAGATCAACTTTGACAATGTCTGGATTCAAGGGCCAACAAGAGGAGACAAAGCGGTTGTTGAGAAGAAAGCAGAGCAAACTTCTAAGGAGAAGGATGCTTATGTACCTCCACCGTATGTACCTAAGCTGCCTTTTCCTGGCCGTTTCAAGAAGCAACTCATAGAGAAGCATAGAGTCTTGTTTGAGAAGCATCTTAAGGCCGTAGAGATCAAGCTACCTCTCGTGGACTGCCTTGCAATGATGCCTAAATGTGCCAAATTCTTCCAAGACACTCTCGTGAAGAAGAATAAGGAAAGTAAGGAAGTGCTTGTACTAAGTGAGGAGTGTAGTGCTGTGATACACAAGGAAATAGTCCCTAAGAAGTTGGGAGACCCTGGAAGCTTCACTATACCCTGCGCTTTAGGTCCTTTGGAGTTCAAGAGTAGCCTTTGTGTTCTCAAAGCTAGCATAAATCTGATGCCTCATTCCGTGGCAAAGAAACTCGGCTTTACCTGTTTCAAGGACTGTAGAATCTCGTTGGTACTAGCTGACAGGAGTGTGAGGTTACCCGTGGGATTGCTTGAGGACTTGCCAGTGAAGATCAGTGGACTGAACGTGCCTACAGACTTCATTGTGTGGGAAATGGATGAAGAGCCAAAGGATCCACTTATTCTCGGTAGACCTTTCTTAGCTACAGCCAGAGCCATAATAGACGTCAAGAACAGGAAGATTGCCTTGCACTTGGGTAAAGATATAAGGCTAGACTTCGATATCAATGAGGTTTTGAAGAAGCCTACGATAGAAGGGCAAGCTTTCTACATTGATACGTTGGATGCTTTAGCGGATGAGTTGCTGGAAGAGCTGTCTCAGGAAGATCATTTGAAGCTGGCACTGACTAAGGAGCCAGGAGAGTTTGGTTATGTGGATCAGAGGACTCAGGAGTACGTCAACTTGCTTGATTCGAGGAAAGTTGTGCTTGAAGATGTAGGCGTTTGCCTAGAGATCGACTCCAAGATCGATGACATTACTCGATCCAGGGGTCAAATCGACAAGACAATCGAGAGCACAAATCGATCCGGTGCAGCAATCGACAGTCAGATCGAGCAAGGTGATCGATCCAGGAAAACAATCGAGTCCGAGATCGAGAAAGATCTTCCGATCAATTTAGGGTCTAATCTGGAGATCGACTCAGCGTCTCGATCCCTCACTCGATCCACATTAAATCGAGTGAGTGAATCGAGCGAAACTGCTCGATCTAGACGACAATGAGAGCAAGATCGACCTGACGACTCGATTTCAGAAGGGATAGCGGTTGGAGAAAGCAGCCTCAAAGGCCATGTCTCGGGTTCTAAGGAAGGTTCTAAGAAGGAGAACAACAGCAACAGCCACGACGATGATTGGAGCGAGCTGTTAGCCCCAAATGTGGACCTTAAGGAGCTCCCAAAACGGCTAAGGTATGCTTTCTTAGGGCTTAACGAAACCTATCCTGTGATTGTCAATGAAAACTTGAGTGATGATGAGTTGCAATCACTCTTAACTTAGTTGAGAAAGTATAGGAAGGCCATTGGGTACTCTCTAAGTGACATCAAGGGCCTTTCACCAATGCTTTGCACTCATAGGATTCACTTGGATAATGAGAACGCCTCTTCTATAGAACATCAGAGGCGTTTGAATCCAAATTTGAAAGAGGTTGTTAAGAAGGAGATTCTTAAGCTTTTAGAGGCTGACGTGATCTATCCCATAAGTGACAGCACGTGGGTTTCTCCCGTACACGTGGTGCCTAAGAAGGGAGGGATCACGGTCGTTAAGAATGACAAAGATGAGCTTATACCTACTAGGACAATTACTGGACACCGTATGTGTATTGACTATAGGAAGCATAATCTTGCTACTAGAAAGGATCATTTTCCCTTGCCTTTTATTGATCAAATGCTTGAAAGACTTGCTAATCACCCCTACTATTGCTTTCTTGATGGATATAGTGGATTTTTCCAAATACTAATCCATCCCAACGATCAGGAGAAGACGACCTTTACATGCCCTTATGGTACCTTCGCGTATTGAAGGTTGCCATTCGGGTTGTGTAATGCACCGACTACGTTTCAGCGGTGTATGATGTCGACCTTCTCCGATCTAATAGAAGAGATGGTAGAGCTGTTTACGGTGACTTCTCGGTCTATGGTGCGTCCTTTTCTGCGTGTTTGTTGAATCTTTGCAGGGTTTAAAGCGTTGTGAGGAAACCAACTTGGTGCTCAACTGGGAAAAATACCACTTCATGGTTAAGGAGGGGATCATGCTTGGACATATGATATCAGAGAAGGGTATTGAAGTCGACAAAGCAAAGATTGATGTGATGACAAGCCTTGAGCTGCCAGCTAATGTCAAAGGGGTGAGAAGCTTCTTGAGACACGCCGGGTTCTACATGCGCTTCATTAAAGACTTCTCTAAGATTGCACGCCCTCTCACTCGGCTGATGTGCAAGGAGGCTTCATTAGCCTTTGATGAGGAGTGTTTGCAAGCTTTCGTGACCATCAAGGAGACCCTAGTATCCGCGCCCATAGTGCAAGCACCAGACTGGACTCTACCTTTCGAGATTATGTGTGATGCTAGTGACTATGCCGTGGGGGCTGTTCTAGGCCAAAGGAAGGATAAGAAGCTGCACGTGATATACTATTCTTCAAGAACCTTGGATGACACGCAAACGAGGTACACCACTACTGAGAAGGAGTTATTGGCGGTGGTATTCGCCTTTGAGAAGTTCAGAGCTTACCTCGTGGGTTCCAAGACCATAGTCTACACGGATCACGCAGCTTTACGCTATATCTATTCCAAGAAGGACACTAAGCAGAGGCTTTTGAGATGGATCCTCTTACTTCAGCAGTTTGACATGGAGATCATAGACAAGAAAGGAATAGAGAAGGGCGTTGCTGACCATCTCTCTCGGTTAAGGATCAACGAATCTCTTCCTTTGGACGATTCTCTCCCCGAGGAACAACTCATGGCAATCACTACGGCTGTTTGTGGAAGCTTAGAGGGGCAGTTTGAGGAAGTTCTGAGCTTCAAGGAGGAAGATCTTTCCTGGTACGCGGATATTGTGAACTACTTGGCATGTGGTGAGGAGCCGTCGCATCTTGACAACTACCATAGGAAGAAGCTCATAAGAGACGTGAGCCATTATTATTGGGATGATCCCTACTTGTACAAGAGAGGCGTAGACAGTTTATACCGGAGGTGTGTTACAAAGGAAGAAGCCAAGGACATTCTCTTTCACTGCCATGGCTCTTCCTACGGAGGACACTTTGCTTCGTTCAAGACTGCTACGAAAGTGTTGCAAGCTGGTTTCTGGTGGCCATCTATCTTCAAGGATGCACACGAGTTTGTGAAGAGCTGTGAGGCGTGTCAACGAGCAGGGAATATCACTAAGAGGAACGAGATGCCTCAAGTTCCTATCATCGAGGTAGATGTCTTTGACGCGTGGGGCATAGACTTCATGGGGCCGTTCCCTTCATCATACGGCAACAAGTACATACTATTGGCTGTTGACTACGTCTCTAAGTGGGTTGAGACCATTGCTTCCCCAACAAACGACTCTAAGGTGGTGATCAAGCTCTTTAAGAGCATTATTTTCCCGAAGTTTAGAGTTCCCAAGGTGGTGATAAGCGACGGAGGGAGACATTTCATCAACAAGCTGTTTGAAAATCTGCTAAAGAAGTATGGTGTGAAGCATAAGGTAGCTACGCCTTACCATCCTCAAACGAGTGGCCAAGTGGAGGTCTCTAACCGTCAGATCAAGGCGATACTCGAGAGAACAGTTGCGACTACTCGGAAGGACTGGGCTTTGAAGTTAGATGACCCTTTGTGGGCGTATCAGACTGCCTTCAAGACACCTATTGGTACCACTCCCTTCACTCTTCTCTATGGTAAAAGCTGTCACCTTCCTGTTAATCTGGAGCATAGGGCGTTGTGGGCTGTGAAGCGGCTGACTTTTGATCTGAAGACGGCTCAGGAGAAGCGTTTGATGCAACTGCACGAGCTTGATGAGCTAAGGCTGGATGCCTATGAAAGCCCTCAGATCTACAAGGAGCGTACCAAGGCTGCTCATGACAAGAAGCTGGTACCTAAGGAGCTTAAGGAAGGGAGTTTGGTGCTGCTTTACAACTCGAGGCTCAAACTCTTTCCAGGAAAGCTGAAGTCACGGTGGAGCGGTCCGTATGAGATCAAGGAAGTACTACCTTACGGGGCTGTCATGTTGGTCGGCAAGAGTGGAGATGCATTCACAGTGAACGGGCACAGAGTTAAGCCGTACATGGCGAGTGCATTTGACAAGGAGAGCACCTCAATGCTTCTCCAAGACCCACCATCTGCCTAAACCAAGTAAAGTCTAGCTAAAGACGTTAAAGAAAGCGCATTTGGGAGGCATTCCCATGTCTATCCTGTACATATTTTTGCTTTATTTCTTTTTCCAGTTTTATGTTTTTGTCTTGTGGGTGTGTAGGAAAAAGTATGGGAGACGCAAGCCATGATCCAAGTTCCAAAAGGAGTAAGTAAGGGGCGTATATGAGCTAGAGATCGATTGCTAGATCGACTCATCCTGGCTCGATCTTTGCTAGATCGAGCTAGTGAATCGAGAGGAGGCAGTCGATCTTGACGAGATCGAGTAGACTGATCGAGTGACGAACTCGATCTAAAATGTCTCGGGAAATTCTTGGAGTTTAGATCGATCGATCCAAAAATGGATCGACCGATCTATTTTCTCTCGGGAAAAGTCCCTCATAGACAGATCGATTAGTCAACTCGATCCACCACTCGATCCAAGCTGAATCGACCCCTGAATCGATAGCATGACTCGATCACGAGGACTTATTCGCGATTTCAAAAACTCAAGGAACGAGAGAGCCAATCGATCCACGACTCGATTCCAATCGAATCGTGTCCCAAATCGAGTGACCCTCTCGATCCAAGCCATCATGGGCATGAGATCGAGTCCTAGATCGACCAAAGGGACTCGATCTCGTGCCGAGGTAACATTTCCTCTTCCCTCTCTCATTCTTTCCCTCCATATTTTAAATTTAATTCTTGGTCAAGGCAGGAATCTTTAACCCTGAAAACTGTGCCTTGACCGAGACTTTTGTCAGAATCCACTTCTTGCACCCATAGTTTTGTTTTTGTTAGCCTTTAAATGTTTTCAACAACTTCTCACTCTCTCATCTCTTCTATTATTGAACCTTTAAGCAAAGAGAGTGAAAGTTATTTGTTTCTAAAGGCTAGCAAGCTTCTTTAACAACCTTTGCAAAAGGTATTTTCGGATTTTTGAGAAAATCTTTTAGAAAATCTCCTTTTATTTCGTAATTGATTGTTTTAGATGTTAGGGCGGTTTCGAATTTTTAAATTTAGCTCAATAATAGGAAAAATTCTGGATTTTCTAGTATCTCTAAATTTGATTCTCTATTATTTTTCTATATTTTTTATAAATTCCCCAAAATTCTAGGGTATTAGCTATCGACTTTCTTCCTTGCTTCTCTCTTTCTCTCAAAATATCGCATATTTGCTCATAGCTTTGCTTGAGAACTTTGCTTCAGGAACAATGGCCCCCAGGAGAACGAGAGAAGAGACAGCACAAGAGGGAGAAGGTCAGGAAGTGGCTGTTCAAGAGAGGGTTTGATAAACACTTTTTGTTTGCAAGGGTGAGAATACAATGAGGTTATCAAACTCAAATGCAAGACAGGTTGTAGTACAGCATGCAAGAGAGAGTCCCCCAAACTTCCATGGCTTTTGGGAAGGGGTAACTAGTCTCTAGGGTGTGGTCTTCAGAGGTCCCTGAATCCTGTCAAGGTAAGGAACCTCTCGGATCATGAAGCTCTTGGCGTGAGAGTCTTCAAGCTTTGAGAACTCAACACCCTAGAAGAGATAGCCATTAAAACGCTTAGAAAACCCCAAGATCGAAACCCTTTAGACCCCTTAATCCTCTCAACCCCGAACTCAAATGAACTACTCACTACACATAAAGTAAATCAAGCAAAGCATGGAAAAGGACACGATGAACATGAAAAGAAAACTAGATTAAGCTGAAAATGATTCGATTACAAAGCTAAAAAATCGACTCCGGGATCGAGCGGTTCTCTCGATCATCTCCGAACATCGTGTCTTCAGCTCGATCTGGGTCTCGATCATCTTTGGCGGATCGAGTGTTGCATCCGATCTCGATATCGATCTTTGGTTGGATCGAGTGGTGTACTCGATCTGGCTCTCGCTCTGCATGGCGTCATTTACGCCCGTACCATTTGATCGACTGCTTCACTCGATCCTCGTCTCGATCATTCTCCTTGAATCGCCCGGTCTTCTCGATCTTCTGGTCGATCACATCCTAGATCGACCTACCATGCTCGATCTGTTCCTCGATCTCTGATCCTTAGTAAATATCCGAGCGTGCACGAGCCGCTGCAACAGCTGCAGCACGTCCACGAACCTCCACGACTCCAAAGCAGCCAGAAACAACCTGAATGTGATGCAAAATGCAAGGAAAATGCGTATGCTGGTGCGAGAATGCTCAAGGACTCTAAGTGATGCAATCTAACCTAAAACGTGATGTAAATGCATGAAAAGCTAACTAATGAGTATGCAAAATGTATGTAATATGCAGTAACATCAACTGTTAATCAAGAAGGTATTTACTATTAACTAACTAATAGTTGCATAGTAAATATATTTACTTGAGTTATAAGGTTAGTTTGTATTAAAAGAAGAGAGAAAGGAGGATAAAAGGTGCTAACGGTCATGTTGACCGTACGGTGGTGACTCATCCGTCTTGTAGCGGTTGTACCTCCAACCTTATCCTTTTGTTACCGTTATAAGCTGTAAAGGGGGCTGGGTCACACATGGTTTGTACAAGGCAGAATGAGGACGCAATAGAGGCTTTGTGCGTAATCCTTTCTGACCTAGAGTTTGTTCTATATAAACCAAGTGTATCCCCCCTCATGTAACACAACTTTTATCATCTAATACATTTTTCCTCTATTCCTAAACATGAGAGTCGAGACTTTATCTTATAAACTTCTATAATTTACATGGTATCAGAGAGGTTTTGTGATTCTTGAGTCTTAAATCTTGGTTTTCTTGTTCGATTCTTCTGTTTGAGAGAAGTTCTTGTGGGTTAATCCGTGGCAAAAGCTATTCTGGGTTGAAGCTGGTTCTTGTGGGTTAAGCTGAAGCATCAAACCGAGCAAAGAAGGTGAAGCAAGTCAGATCTGAAAATAAAAGGTTTGAGCTTTATCTTTCTCTGGTTGAAAGGTTTAGTCTAAGGAATCAGTTTAAGGCAAAGGGTGTGGATAGACTAGTGTTGTGGCTTGGCTTGTGGTTTGAGTGTGGAAAGTTCAAGGTTAAAGCTTTAGTCTTGGAAAGTGTTAGTTTTTTTGGTGTCTAGTCGGCGAAATACTTAAGCTTTGTTAATGGCGGCTCTTCAACAAGCTCCTATGCCTGTTACGGTGTATGATGGCAAGATGAATGATACCTTCAAGGATTTGAGATTTGCGGTAACTCTGAATGGGAACAACTTTCTGCTGTGGAAGCGAACAACTCTGAATGTGTTGGGAGGAAGGAAGCTCACAAAACACATTGAGTTCACCTATGAAGAGCTAAAGGCAACTGATAGAAGTCTGGATGAGGGTACTTGGAAGCAATATGATCTGAATGTGCTGACTGCTCTACACTGCTCACTAGAGGCGTCAATCCTAGAAGGCTATTCTTATTGTGAGACTGCTAAGGAGCTATGGGATACTCTTACAAGTGTCTTCGGCAATGAGTCTAACTTGACTCGGGTTTATGGTATCAAGAAAGCTCTCGGCAATCTGAGCCAAGAAGAGAGTGACTTCAACACCCATTTCGGAAGGTATAGATCGTTGGTTGCTGAGTTAGATATGTTGAGACCCTTTACCACCGATGCTAAGACACTCAAGGAAAGGAGAGAGCAAGATCGTGTGTTTGGGTTGCTACTGTCTCTGAATCAAGGCTATACTGATGTAATCCAACACATCTTGAGAGAAGACAAGATCCCTACCCTAGAGCAAGTTTGTGCTAAGATACAAAAGGAGTATGGCAATCAGGAGCTGTTTGGCAACAAGAATGCAAGTCTACCTACGGCTAACAAGGTGGGATTGGCGAAGCATGGAGACAAGAAGACATGGGTTTGCGAGCATTGTGAGAAAAAGGGTCATCTCAAAGACAAATGCAGGATCCTACACCCCCATTTGAAGCCAGACAAGTTCAAGAAAGACAAGATGAAGGCAAATGTTGCAGAAGCAAGTGAAGGCTCCGAGAATGGTGAAAGAGCTATAGTGCAGTACGGTCATCATGAGAAGGCGTTACAAGCTACACAAGATAAGAGCTCAGCTTCTACCTCTCAGGAGACCATTGTGATGAACAAAGCTGATCTAGAGAGCCTCCTTCAATCCATTGCATCTAAGTTACATCCAGGCGGTATATCTCTCTTATCTTCTAATTCTAGTGATTTAAACTCATTAGTATTAGACTCAGGAGCTTCTCACCATATGATTAGTAATCCTAAGTTGTTAGAGAACATTAAACCGGCTTTAGGGAATGTTAAGGTTGCAAATGGCCATAATGTGCCAATAGAAGGTATAGGTTATATTAACATGTTCAACAAGAAGCTAAGTGCCTTTTATATGCCTAAGTTCACTTCTAATCTCCTTTCTGTAAAGAAAACTACTAAGGACTTGAACTGTTTAGCTATTTTCAGTCCTAATGATGTTAAGTTGCAGGATATTGAGAGTGGAAAAGTGTTTGGGCAAGGAAGCACCAAGGATGACTTATATGTGTTCCAAAACATCTCTTTAAATTCTGTTTCTAAGAATAACGTTTCTTCTATCTTTGCAAACTCTGTTAAGACATCTGTTGTATTGTGGCATGAAAGACTTGGTCACCCTCATTCTCGAGCTTTAAGTTTATTAATGCCTGGTTTTTCTTATGATTGTGCAAATTGTGAAGCATGCATATTAGGCAAACATTGCAAAGCTGTTTTTCCTAAGTCTAGTGCGATTTATGAAAAATGTTTTGATCTTGTGCATTCTGATGTTTGGTCTTCACCTTGTGCATCTAGAGATAACCATAAGTATTTTGTCATATTTATAGATGAGAAATCTAAGTATACTTGGGTAACCTTGATGCCATCTAAGGATAGAGTTTATGATGCATTTATAAACTTTCAAAACTATGTGACTAACTACTTTGATGCAAAGATTAAGATTCTAAGAACAGATAATGGAGGTGAATATACAAGCAACAAGCTCAAAGAACACTTAGAGAAATGCGGAATTCTTCATCAAACCAGCTGCCCATATAACCCTCAACAAAATGGTGTTGCTGAGAGAAAGAATAGGCATCTAATGGAGGTGGCAAGAGCTATGTTGTTTCAAAAACACATGCCTAAGCGGTTTTGGGGAGATGCAGTGATGACAGCATGTTATCTCATCAACCGAACACCAACTCGTATCCTTGATGATAAATCTCCTTTCCAAATCCTAAATAACTCAAATCCTAGTATTGATCATTTAAGGGTATTTGGTAGTCTGTGTTTTGTGTTTGTTCCAGGTGACTTAAGGAACAAGCTGGAGCCTAAGAGTAATAAGTGTGTATTCATTGGATACTCAACAACTCAAAGAGGTTACAAGTGCTTTGATCCAGTCACCAACCGGTATTATGTGTCAAGGGATGTCAAGTTCATGGAAGACAAGGCATACTTTGGGGAAAAGAGTTGGGAGAGTGTGAAAGACCTACCTAACTCAACCGCTGATCGAGCTTCAAGTCTCCGACAAATTCTGGAACACTTAGGGAATGCAAGCTCTCCTCAGGCAGAGAAGGAAGCTTCACCATCTCCAAATGAGGATGTGAATGAAGTTAGAGAGGATGAGAACAATGCACCTCAGGATCTTTTGGATGATCACCAAGAAAATGATAGAGGAGAGAAGTCTAGTGAAGAAGTGGCAGAGACGGGACAGTCTAGTGAAGGAGAGATCATTGAATCTTCAAGCGATGACAATGCCTATCAAGCTCCACAAGCTACATCAGATCCAGTCTACACTCGGGAGAATCCAAGAAAGAGTACAAGAGAGAAGAAATCACCTTCAAACTGGAAGAATACGAGAGTTTACTACAACTGCCAAGCTGTTGCTCATCCAATTCAAGCTACCTGTTCGATTGACCTTCTTCCTGAAGAGCATAAAGCCTTTATCAGCAAGCTAGATGTAGAACTCATTCCACAAAGCTATGAGGAAGCCAAGGAAAGAAAGGAATGGACTAACGCTGTTGATGATGAGGTTCAAGCTATGGTGAGGAATCAAACTTGGGTTGAAGAAGAACTACCAAAAGGAAAGAAGAAGTGTGTTAGCTCAAAGTGGGTATTCACCATTAAGTACAAGAGTGATGGTGAAATCGAGAGATATAAGGCAAGGCTGGTTGCAAGAGGGTTTACACAAACTTATGGGGATGACTACAGGGAAACATTTGCTCCAGTAGCTAAGCAACACACAGTGAAAGTGGTTCTCTCTTTAGCAGTTAATTTGGATTGGGAGTTGTGGCAAATGGATGTCAAGAATGCTTTCCTTCAGGGGGAGTTAGAAGAAGAAGTCTACATGTCACCTCCTCAGGGTTTAGAAGACATAGTGGCTCCGGGAAAGGTCTTAAGGCTTCGGAAAGCAATCTATGGGCTTAAACAATCTCCAAGAGCTTGGTATCACAAGTTAAGCTCTACACTACTGGCTAATGGCTTCAAGAGGTCCCATTCTGATCATACTCTATTTACTAAGCAAGATAATCAAGGCATAGTAGTGGTGTTAGTCTACGTTGATGATTTGATTATCTCAGGGAGTAACAAAGAGGGTATTCAAGCCATTAAGTCCTCGTTACACTCAGCCTTTGATATTAAAGATTTGGGTGTTTTGAAGTATTTCTTAGGGATTGAAGTGTGTAGATCCAAGGAGGGACTATTTCTCTCACAAAGGAAATATGCACTTGATTTTCTAAAGCTTACAGGAAAACTTGGAGCTAAACCGGTGGACACACCACTAGAGCAAGGATACAAGGTCAATCGAAAGGGGGAGAAGGATGATACTCCATATCATTGCCCGAAACAGTACAGAAGACTCGTTGGTAAGCTCATATACTTAACATATACTCGGCCTGATCTTTCTTTTGCTGTGAATCAGGTGGCTCAACACATGCAAGTACCTACGGTATACCATTGGAGCCTGGTGGAAAGGATTCTGAGATATATCAAAGGAAGTCCTGGCAAAGGCATTTGGATGGGAAGAAACTCTAGCACGGAAATTGTTGGATACTGTGATGCAGATTACAATGGAGATCGCAACACAAGGCAGTCTACAACCGGCTTTTGCACCTTCATTGGTGGAAATCTTGTGACTTGGAAGACAAAGAAGCAGAAGGTGGTGTCTTGTTCGAGTGCTGAAGCAGAGTATAGGGCGATGAAGAAGCTCACAAATGAGTTAACATGGCTGAAAGCTCTACTTAAGGACTTCGGGATAGAGCAGAAGACGCCAATCACCTTCCATTGCGATAACCAAGCTGCCATCCATATAGCCACTAATCCCGTGTTCCACGAGAGGACCAAGCACATAGAGACTGATTGCCACAAGACAAGAGAGAAGATCGAAGACGGTACAATTCTCCCTTGCTTTACTAAAAGTTCGGACCAATTGGCCGACATCTTTACCAAGGCAGCAAGTAACCAAGTTTGCCAATTTATTCATGGTAAACTTGGTCTTGTAGACCTAACACATCCTTGAGAGAGACTCTCCAACTTGTAGGGATAATACTCTTTTTCCCTAAGCTTGGTTTTGTCCCACGTGGTTTTCCAAGCTTAGGTTTTTAATGAGGTTATTCTTGCAAGTGCCAAGTTTATACACACATCAGTATTGTAGTATAAACTTGAGGGGGAGTGTTAATCAAGAAGGTATTTACTATTAACTAACTAATAGTTGCATAGTAAATATATTTACTTGAGTTATAAGGTTAGTTTGTATTAAAAGAAGAGGGAAAGGAGGATAAAAGGTGCTAACGGTCATGTTGACCGTACGGTGGAGACTCATCCGTCTTGTAGCGGCTGTACCTCCAACCTTATCCTTTTGTTACCGTTATGAGCTGTAAAGGGGGCTGGGTCACACATGGTTTGTACAAGGCAGAATGAGGACGCAATAGAGGCTTTGTGCGTAACCCTTTCTGACCTAGAGTTTGTTCTATATAAACCAAGTGTATCCCCCCTCATGTAACACAACTTTTATCATCTAATACATTTTTCCTCTATTCCTAAACATGAGAGTCGAGACTTTATCTTATAAACTTCTATAATTTACATCAACTCCCCCAAACTTACTTCTTGCTTGCCCTCAAGCAACAGAAAATAAGTAAGGAAGAGAGGTTTTAAGAAAAACGAATGGGGGTTTAAACTTGTTGGAAAGGTGCCTTTCAAATGAATCAGTCTCAATGTCCTAGTTAACAGTTCTAAAATGCTATGCTCACACTTATATTCCAAAGAACTTAGCCATACTCATCACACAAAGAAATTCAGATCATGACTCTCCTATTCCTAACAATCAAAGAAACTCATCCTTTAACATTCATTAACATTCGAACCATGAATCAAACTTATGCACTTTAAAGCAAAACACATTTGGCTAAGGGTGTAGGTTATGAGCATTGAATGATCTCATTTGAAATGGGTTTTCAATTAAAACAAGGGTTTCTCTCAAAAATGGTTGAACTTATGCATAATGCTAAAGGTAAAGACAATTGATGCATACATGATCAGATTCTCATCTACCCATGTAAACTAACAATGATCCTAAACCCCTCTCATTTATCAACTTTATCCTCACTCACCATTTAGAATCTACCCTTTTTCTTCTCAAAACTTAGCAATCCCCAATTCGAAACAAAAACATTTTTAAACTCTTTAGGCTAGTGAAAAGGTTTTGAAAATAATTTTGCTCTTTAAATATTTCTTATTGGCAGCTCTCCTATTTATTTTTATTTGGCACTTAGGCTCTTTTTTTTATCTTTTCTTTTTCTTTTTAATTGGGAGAGCTACTTCCTGAAATTTATTAGAGCATATACATAGTTTTTAAACACAACCTTTCACTTAAAACCCATATCTTTCTTTCAATCAATCACCAAACTCTTTGAAACCGAGAACAAATAGAAATAAAAACAACCCCAAAGATCCCCCAAACTTATCCTAAGTCTATATCTAGCTTCAAAATGCAAAGCTAGCAATCATATGAGAACCAAATCATGTCGCCTAAACCTAACACTTTATGCTAAGTTCAAAACCGAAAAGAAGGCCTCACAATGACGTCACACAAGAAATATATTTGGCTTTAAAGAAGGGTAAGGGTCAAGGTGGGAGTTCTACTTAGGGTCACAAAGAGTGGTAAAAAGGAAGAAGAGAGCCTAAATATTTTAAAATCCATGTGTTCATTTTCAGATGCATAAGGATGATAATTAAAATTTCAAATTAAGGTTCTCACTTATTAGGACAAGTTTTAAATCATGGGAGTTCAATTCAAGTCACGAAAATCTTAGCAAGTGATCCAAGCATGGTAAGAACTTACTTTCAAAGCATAGACAAAGCATTAGAGAACTACTAACTAGGGCATTGAAACAATTCATAAGTAAAAACACCTTTTTAAGAAACTCTAACCCCTTATGCAAATGCAAACAACCTAGATGCTAAGAGAAATTCTAGACTCAATCCTAAAATGTTTTGACAAGATGAATGCAACTACATGAATCTTTGAAAAAAATTTAAAAATTTTACCAATTTTTCATGAACTAAAGACTCAAGGATGCTTAAGGAAAATAAGATCACAAAACACATGTGAAACCACACATGTACTTCCCCAAACTTGCTTGACACCGTCCCAGTGACAAACACATTCGAAGGAGCACCAAAACACAAAGCAAAAAGATGCAAATATGAGCGGTTATATACAATGGAAGTAGGTTGTTACCTCTGGTCTAGTCTCGGCTGGAACTTGAGGATGTTCTAGAGGAGCTAGAGATTGTTGCTTTGCCCTTTTCGGCTGGTTCTTGGAGAGAATGGCGCGCCGGCTGAATGGTGCTGCTTTGTGCCTCGCGGATGGCAACTCCACCGGTTGAGAGCCTTCTCTTCTTGGGTTGGTGAACCTCTTTACTTGCATCCTTCTTAGGCGAGCCTCCTTGAAGTGCCTTGACTTTCTTGCCAAGTTTCTTGAGCATTTTGCCTTGCCACTTATTGATTTTCCTTTGCATCTCCACAACAGATGCTAGGAACTTCTCTGTTTTGGTTCTCGGCTCAAAATCTAACTTGGGCAGTGTGTAGGCTTCAGGCATCTCATCTTCCGTGGCTGGAGACTCGGACCTTTGACGAGGAGCAATCGCCGGGGCGGGTGGTCCTCCTAGAGGAGCAAAGCACTCCTCTTCCGTGGGTAAGAACTCGATGTTCCCAACACCAAGCAGCTCGGTCTCATCTTTGTTTGGCAGGATGCACACTCTCTTCTTGTCTTGGTCGTCTATGAAGAGGTAGGCGTAAAACCCTTCTGCTGGCGTGCGTCCCAAGCTGTCGGTATTCCTCATGTAGGCCTCATCCATGAAAGCTCTGGCTGGTACATGTGCGAAGTCGTGTATAGGCACACCAGCTTGCAAGAATAGAGGAGTGAGGAAGCCGCCAATGTAAGAAGAAGTTGCCTTGCACCTCAAGGCATAAGCCTTGTATTTCACCAAGGAAGCAGCAAGCACACATCCGTAGTTCACCTCGTCCCCGAGCTCATCCTCCATAGGCTCGTCATTTGCATCAGGGTCACACACCAAGTGCTTCACGCCTTGGAACAGGAAGCAAAGCTCGGTCTTTGTGACCGTGGGAGCAACTGATCTTCCGCTAAACGTGTTGGCAACCAGCTTCAGAGTGTACCTCAGCACCGGGCTTCTCACTCTCTTGATCTTGGCGGTGTTGGCGTTGTAGTCCTCGTTGCTAATCAGGTCCCAAAAGTCGTCTGCTCGTTTGAAGGCGGGGAAGTCGACCTTGTTGGCATCCGCGTTGAGACCATACGCTTGACATAGCTCGGGGATGGAGAGGGTGTAGGCTTGATGTCCAACCTTGAAGTAGAGGCGACCTTGTGAAGGAACGGGTGTGCTAGGATTCTCATAACGGAACTCCAACGTGGCAAGGAAGTCTATTGTCACTTCTGGAATAGTTGGGAAATCCATCCGTGACAGACATCTTAGGCTAATGTTCTTGAGGAGTTAGTCGAAATCCCCAAGAATCCCTAGCTTGAACAGCAGCTCTCGATCAGCAAACTTGGTAGGCTCAAACCGAAGCCTTTCTAGCCTTTTCTTGTCCCTCTTCTCATCCTTAGTCCATCTGACCCTCTTTTGAACAGCCACCTCTTGTCCTTCTCCCTCTTGTGCTGTCTCTTCTCTTGTTCTCTTGGGGGCCATTGTACCTCGGCATGAGATCGAGTCCATTTGGTCGATCTAGGACTCGATCTCATGCCCATAATGGCTTAGATCGAGAGGGTTACTCGATTTGAAACTCGATTCATGATGAATCGAGTCTTGGATCGATTGACTCTCTCGATCATTGAGATGTTGGCTCCACGGCTAAGTCCTCATGATCGAGCTATGTCCTCGATTTAGGGGTCGATTTGGCATAGATTGAGTGATGGATCGAGACGAGTGATCGATCTGTTTTCAACCGATTTTCCCAAGAGAAATTAGATCGGTCGATCCATTTTGGATCGATCAATCCTTTTTCGTCAAGGTCGATCTTATCACTCTTTCTCGTCTAGATCGACTGGCTTCTCTCGATTCACTGACTCGATCTAGCAAAGATCGAGTCAGGATCAGTCGATCTAGCACTCGATCTCTAGCCTTATCTTAACCTCTATCGCCTCTTTTGGACTTCAAGATCGAGGTTTAGACTCCTCATACCTGTTCCTACACACTTGCAAAATAAAAACATAAAACTGAAAGAGAAAGAAAGCAGAAATATGTACAAGATAGACATGGAAATGCCTCCCATGTGCGCTTTCTTTAACGTCTTTAGCTAGACTTTACTTGGTTCAGGCGGATGGTGGGTCTTGGAGAAGCACCGAGGTACTCTCCTTGTCATAGCTGTCTGCCAAGTAAGGCTTGACTTTGTGTCCGTTGACGGTAAATGCACTGCCACTCTTTCCCATGAATGTAACAGATCCATAAGGCAACACTTCTTGGATAACAAACGGCCCGCTCCACCTTGACTTCAGCTTTCCCGGGAAGAGTTTGAATCTTGAGTTGTACAGCAACACTAAACCTCCTTCCTTAAGCTCCTTGGAAACCAACTTCTTGTCGTGAGCTTCCTTAGTCTGCTCCTTGTATATCCGAGAGCTCTCATAAGCATTCAGTCTTAACTCGTCCAGTTCATGTAGCTGAATAAGGCGCCTCTCCTGAGCAGTCTTGAGGTCAAAGTTCAGCCTCTTCACAGCCCACAACGCACGGTGTTTCAGCTAAACCGGGAGATGACAGCCCTTGCCATAGAGTAGAGTGAAAGGGGTTGTACCAATCGGTGTTTTGATGACGGTACAGTAGGCCCAAAGAGCGTCGTCCAGCTTCACTGCCCAGTCTTTCCTTGTTGCTCCGACAATCTTCTCCAGTATAGCCTTGATTTGCCGGTTGGAGACTTCCACTTGACCGCTTGTTTGAGGATGATACAGTGTAGCCACCTTATGCTTAACGCCATACTTTCTCAAGAGGTTCTCAAAAACCTTGTTTATGAAGTGGCTTCCTCCATCGCTTATAACCACCTTAGGTACCCCAAACCTAGGGAAGATGATACTCTTGAACAGCCTGATTACCACCTTAGAATCATTTGTAGGGGAAGCAATAGCCTCAACCCATTTAGAGACATAATCCACTGCTACTAAGATGTATTTTGTTGCCATATGAAGAAGGAAATGGCCCCATGAACTCTATGCCCCACGCGTCGAACACGTCAACCTCGAAGATGGGAACCTGAGGCATTTCGTTCCTCTTAGTGATATTCCCTGCTCGTTGACATGCCTCACAGCTCTTCACAAACTCGTGTGCATCTTTAAAGATGGACGGCCACCAGAAACCGGCTTGCAACACTTTCGTGGCAGTCTTGAATGAAGCGAAGTGTCCTCCGTAGGAAGAGCCATGGCAATGATAGAGGATGTCTCTAGCTTCTTCCTTTGTAACGCACCTCTGGTACAAACTGTCCACTCCTCTCTTGTATAAGTAGGGCTCGTCCCAAAAGTAGTCACTAGCCTCTCTCATGAACCGCTTCTTTTGATACCTGTTGAGATGTGTTGGCTCCTCACCACACGCTAAATAGTTCACTACATCAGCATACCACGGTAGATCCTCCTCTTTGAAACTCAACACCTCTTCAAACCGCCCCTCTAGCTTTCCACAAACAGCCGTGGTGATCGCCATGAGTTGCTCTTCTGGAAGAGAGTCATCTAAGGGGAGAGACTCGTTGATCCTTAGCCGTGAGAGATGGTCAGCGACCCCGTTTTCTATTCCCTTCTTGTCTTTAATCTCCATGTCAAACTCCTGGAGCAAGAGAATCCACCTCAAGAGCCGAGGCTTAGTGTCTTTCTTCGAATAGATGTATCGCAAAGCAGTGTGATCCGTGTAGACAATAGCTTTGGAACCAACAAGATATGATCTGAACTTCTCAAAGGCGAACACTACTGCAAGCAACTCCTTCTCTGTAGTGGTATACCTTGTTTGCGTGTCATCCAAGGTTCTTGAAGCATAGTAGATCACGTGTAGCTTCTTGTCTTTCTTCTGACCAAGAACAGCTCCTACGGCGTAGTCACTAGCATCACACATGATCTCAAAGGGCAGAGACCTGTCTGGTGCTTGAACTATGGGGGCTGACGTAAGGGCTTCCTTGATGGTCACAAAAGCTCGCAAACACTCCTCATCAAACACAAACTCAGCTTCTTTGCATAACAACCGTGTAAGAGGGCGTGCAATCTTGGAGAAATCTTTGATGAATCGCCTATAGAACCCGGCGTGTCCCAAGAAACTTCTGATTCCCTTAACGTTAACCGGCGGCTCAAGACCCATCATGACTTCCACTTTAGCCTGATCAACCTCAATGCCCTTCTCTGATATCTTATGACCAAGCACGATCCCTTCCTTGACCATAAAGTGGCATTTCTCCCAGTTTAGCACCAAGTTTGTCTCTTCACAACGCTCTAGTACCCTGCAAAGATTCAACAAACACGCAGAAAAGGACGCACTATAGACAGAGAAGTCATCCATGAACACCTCTACCATCTCCTCTATTAGATCGGAGAAGATCGACATCATACACCGCTGAAACGTAGCCGGTGCATTACACAATCCAAACGGCATCCTTCGATACGCGAAGGTACCGTAGGGACATGTGAAAGTCGTCTTCTCCTGATCATTTGGGTGAATTAGTATCTGAAAGAAACCGCTATACCCATCGAGGAAACAGTAGTAAGGGTGATTAGCAAGTCTCTCAAGCATTTGATCAATAAAAGGCAAAGGGAAATGATCTTTCCTAGTCGCAAGGTTAAGTTTCCTATAATCAATACACATCCTGTGACCAGTGATGGTTCTAGTAGGAATAAGCTCATCCTTTTCATTCCTTATGACTGTGATCCCTTCCTTCTTAGGCACCACGTGTACAGGAGAAACCCACATGCTGTCACTTATGGGATAGATCACGTCAGCCTCTAAAAGCTTAAGGATCTCTTTCTTAACGACCTCTTTCAAATTAGGATTCAAACGCCTTTGATGTTCTATAGAAGAGGTGTTCTCATTATCCAAGTTAATCCTGTGAGTGCAAAGCATTGGTGAAAGGCCCTTGATGTCACTTAAAGAGTACCCAATGGTCTTCCTATACTTTCTCAGCTCAGTCAGGAGCGAGTGCAATTCATCATCACTTAAATTTTCATTCACAATCACGGGATAGGTGTTTTTAGGCCCTAAGAAAGCATACCTTAGCCCTTTTGGGAGCTCCTTAAGGTCCACCTTTGGGGTTAACAGCTCGCTCCAGTCATCCTCGTGGCTGTGGTTGTTGCTTTCCTCCTTAGAATCCTCCTTAGAACTCGAGGCATGGCCCTTAAGACTGCTTTCCTCAGCCGTTATCCCTTCTGAAATCGAATCCTCCAGTCGATCTTCCTCTCGATGTCGTCTAGATTGAGCAATTTCGCTCGATTCACATACTCGATTTGATGTGGATCGAGTAAGGGATCGAGGCGCTGAGTCGATCTCCTGATTGGACCCCAAAATGATCGGGAGGTCTCTCTCGTCGACTCGACTGTTTTTCCGGATCGATCATTCCTCTCGATTTGTCTGTCGATCGCTGCACCGGATCGAGTTGTGTTCACGATTTCCTTGTCGATCTGACTCATGGATCGAGTGATAGCGTCAATCTCGGGGTCGATCTCTAGGCAGCAGCTTTCATCCTTGTTAACAATCTTCCTAGAATCCAGCAAGTTGACGTACTCCTGGGTCCTCTGGCACACATAGCCAAACTCCCCTGGCTCCTTAGTCAGTGCCAGCTTCAGATGGTCTTCCGGAGCCAGCTCTTCCAGCAACTCATCCGCTAAGGCATCCATCGTTTCAATGTAGAAAGCTTGCCCTTCTATGGTCGGCTTCTTCAGCACCTCATTGATATCGAAGTCCAGCCTTATATCCTTTCCCAAGTGCAAGGCAATCTTCCCGTTCTTGACGTCGATGATAGCCCCGGCGGTTGCAAGGAATGGTCTTCCTAGGATGAGTGGGTCCTTAGGCTCTTCATCCATCTCCAACACGACGAAGTCTGTAGATACGTTCAGACCACTGATTCGCACCGGTAGATCTTCAAGCAGCCCCACTGGTAGCCTCACACTTCTATCAGCCACTACCAACGAGACCCTACAGTCTTTGAAACAAGTAAAGCCAAGCTTCTTAGCCTCGGAGTGAGGCATCAGGTTTATGCTAGCTCCGAGATCACATAGGCAACTCTTGAACTCTAGAGGACCTAAAGCGCAGGGTATAGTGAAGCTTCCAGGGTCTCCCAACTTCTTAGGGACTATCTCCTTATGTATCACAGCACTACACTCTTCACTTAGAACAAGCACCTCCTTACTTTCCTTATTCTTCTTCACGAGAGTGTTTTTTTGAATAATTTGGCGCATTTAGGCATCTTTGCAAGGCAGTCAATGAGAGGCAGCTTGATCTCCACGTCCTTAAGATGCTTCTCAAAGAGGATTCTATGCTTCTCTATGAGTTGCTTCTTGAAACGGCCAGGAAAAGGCAGCTTAGGTACATACGGTGGAGGCACATAAGCATTCTTCTCCTTAGTAGTTTGCTCAGCTTTCTTCTCAGCAACTGCTTTGTCTCCTCTTCTTGGCCCTTGGATCCAGACGTTGTCAAAGTTAATCTCTTCATCAGCTGAAGGCTTACCCTCCCCCTCTTGAATTAAAACGTCCTCGTTGTTCTTAGTAGAGACCGGAGGTTCTAGCTCTTTGCCGCTTCTCAACGTGATGGCGTTGGCATACTCCTTAGGATTCTGCTCACACTTGCCCGGTAGACTATTCTGACCACTTGTACTCGCTTTTCCCTTCTCAAGCTGCTTGATCTTGTTGTTTAAGTTGGTTATCTGAGTGCAGAAGTCAGTGAGAGACGAGTCTAGACGAGTGTTCATATCGGCGAACTTCTGGTTTGTAGAGGCTTGCCCTTGTATCAGCTGTTGAAACATTGCCTAAACCGAATCAACTTGTTATTGTATCGGCTGTTGCTGCTGAGGTGCAAAGCCCGGAGGGTAGTTAGGCGTATAACCCTTGTTACTTTGATGTTGCCCTTGGAAGGTGTTTTGCCCTTGACCTTGGAAACCACCACTCGGCTGAAAACCTTTGTTGTAAGGGATGAAAGGTTTTGCTTGCTGAGCAGAGTACACTTGGTCCTTAGGGTTGGCAACGTTGGTGCTTCGGTAGGAGAGGTTGTTGTTCTGGTTGTAGCCTTGGTTGTAGCCTTGAGGTTTGTAATTGTTCTGTCCCGCCACTCAATTGGCTTCTTCCTGGCTCAACTCAAGCTCCTCTTGATACTCTTCAGCTTCACCAACAAAGTGAACATGCTTCTGATTGGCTAACACCAGCTTATCTATCTTCTCATGCAAGGATTTCAGCTCCTTTTTGTGAGACTCTAGCTCGGATCCTCTCGGTGCACGGTCATAGTCCTCAGCGTAGTTGCCATCACTTAATGCCAAGTTTTCTATCAGCTCCATACCCTCTTCTACCTCCTGACCAAGGAAGTTCCCTTTGCTAGCTGTGTCAAGCAACAACCTGATCTTTGGTGAAGCTCCACGGTATATGGTGCTGAGTAGGGTCTCCTCGCTGAAGCCGTGATGAGGACATTGGATCGTGTAGTCTTTGAAACGCTCCATTGCCTCGTTGAATGTCTCGTTGTTTCGTTGAGTGAAGCCGCTGATTTCGCTTCTCAACTGTGCTGTCCTGGTGCTAGAGAAGAACTTTGAAAGAAAGGCCTTCTTACACTCGGCCCATGAGGTGATGGTGCCTTGTGGGAGGGTCTTCTCCCAATGCCTAGCCTTGTCTCCGAGTGAAAAGGGAAAGAGACGCAGCTTGAAAGCATCTTCGGATATGCCATTGATCTTGATCATCCCACATACTTACTCGAAGTTGTCAAGGTTCTCCAAGGGATCTTCCATTGCTAAGCCGTGGAACTTGTTGTTTTGCACCATTGAGATGAAACCTGGCTTGATCTCGAAGTTGTTGTTTTGTACAGGAAGAGGAGTGATCCCAAACCTATTGTGATGAGTATTAGGAGCATCTCCGGCTCCTATGATCCTTGGGGGTCTAGCCGCGTGGTGGGGGTTTCCATTGCCCCTTCCCACTGCCCCGCGAGCTGGAGGAGGTCCCTCTGGATGTTCGTGTTCAGCCATAGCTTCAAAGTCAACCAAACCGTGCTGAACAATCTCCTCAAAGGCTCTGGCTTGTTCTCTTACTCTTCTTTGCTGTGAATGACCAAGCTGATGAATATTGTCTAAAGGTGGAAGTAGATTGTTATCTTCCCCGTGAACGAAGATTCATATACCTGAGAACACACGTTCGAGAGTAGAATGATTAGTAACTTAAACAAGGTAAAGAATTAGTCTTTGCTAAGTCCCAAATCTTTATGTTCTCTAAACAATCCTAGGATGGCAACGGCGCCATTTGATAAACACTTTTTGTTTGCAAGGGTGAGAATGCAATGAGGTTATCAAACTCAAATGCAAGACAGGTTGTAGTACAGCATGCAAGAGAGAGTCAATCCACACCTAGGATGATAGAAAATGCAAAGAGAATGCAAGGACTGTGCAAATCTAAGCGAAACAAGATGAGTTTTGAGAAAATCCCTAAAAACTAGATGCAGCAACTAAATGGAATGAAAACTATTTCAAAATTACCAGGAATGATCAAACTACCATGAGGAAGAAACAGAATAATTAAAGGACAAAGCTTCGAATTACTAAAATTCGACTAGTGGATCGACCATGAGATAGACCACTAGATCGAGCAATAACAATCGATCTCGTCTAAAAATGCAAGAACAGTAAAACTAACGACCAGGATGCTATCAAAGATCAAGCGAATGACGAGAGAAGATGTAAAGATGCTAAAAGAAAGGGCCTAGGGTTGAGATTCATGGTCAAGTGTTTCAAAGGTTCGACCTTGGGTTGAAAACTTTAGATCGACTCACTTTGTGAGGATCTCTAAGCCTTGAAAACTAAACAAGATCTATCTGTGGCTTTCGATATAGATCACTCCTTCATCCCCTCCTCCAAACCCATGGCTTTTGGTGGAAAGAGAGGTCGAAGGGCATGGAAAACAGATTTCAAATGAGTGGCTTAACTAGTCCCCCAAACTTCCATGGCTTTTGGGAAGGGGTAACTAGTCTCTAGGGTGTGGTCTTCAGAGGTCCCTGAATCCTGTCAAGGTAAGGAACCTCTCGGATCATGAAGCTCTTGGCGTGAGAGTCTTCAAGCTTTGAGAACTCAACACCCTAGAAGAGATAGCCATTAAAACGCTTAGAAAACCCCAAGATCGAAACCCTTTAGACCCCTTAATCCTCTCAACCCCGAACTCAAATGAACTACTCACTACACATAAAGTAAATCAAGCAAAGCATGGAAAAGGACACGATGAACATGAAAAGAAAACTAGATTAAGCTGAAAATGATTCGATTACAAAGCTAAAAAATCGACTCCGGGATCGAGCGGTTCTCTCGATCATCTCCGAACATCGTGTCTTCAGCTCGATCTGGGTCTCGATCATCTTTGGCGGATCGAGTGTTGCATCCGATCTCGGTATCGATCTTTGGTTGGATCGAGTGGTGTACTCGATCTGGCTCTCGCTCTGCATGGCGTCATTTACGCCCGTACCATTTGATCGACTGCTTCACTCGATCCTCGTCTCGATCATTCTCCTTGAATCGCCCGGTCTTCTCGATCTTCTGGTCGATCACATCCTAGATCGACCTACCATGCTCGATCTGTTCCTCGATCTCTGATCCTTAGTAAATATCCGAGCTTCCACGAGCCACTGCAACAGCTGCAGCATGTCCACGAACCTCCACGACTCCAAAGCAGCCAGAAACAACCTGAATGTGATGCAAAATGCAAGGAAAATGCGTATGCTGGTGCGAGAATGCTCAAGGACTCTAAGTGATGCAATCTAACCTAAAACGTGATGTAAATGCATGAAAAGCTAACTAATGAGTATGCAAAATGTATGTAATATGCAGTAACATCAACTCCTCCAAACTTACTTCTTGCTTGCCCTCAAGCAACAGAAAATAAGTAAGGAAGAGAGGTTTTAAGAAAAACGAATGGGGGTTTAAACTTGTTGGAAAGGTGCCTTTCAAATGAATCAGTCTCAATGTCCTAGTTAACAGTTCTAAAATGCTATGCTCACACTCATATTCCAAAGAACTTAGCCATACTCATCACACAAAGAAATTCAGATCATGACTCTCCTATTCCTAACAATCAAAGAAACTCATCCTTTAACATTCATTAACATTCGAACCATGAATCAAACTTATGCACTTTAAAGAAAAACACATTTGGCTAAGGGTGTAGGTTATGAGCATTGAATGATTTCATTTGAAATGGGTTTTCAATTAAAACAAGGGTTTCTCTCAAAAATTGTTGAACTTATGCATAATGCTAAAGGTAAAGACAATTGATGCATACATGATCAGATTCTCATCTACCCATGTAAACTAACAATGGTCCTAAACCCCTCTCATTTATCAACTTTATCCTCACTCACCATTTAGAATCTACCCTTTTTCTTCTCAAAACTTAGCAATCTCCAATTCGAAACAAAAACATTTTTAAACTCTTTAGGCTAGTGAAAAGGTTTTGAAAATAATTTTGCTCTTTAAATATTTCTTATTGGTAGCTCTCCTATTTATTTTTATTTGGCACTTAGGCTCTTTTTTTTATCTTTTCTTTTTCTTTTTAATTGGGAGAGCTACTTCCTGAAATTTATTAGAGCATATACATAGTTTTTAAACACAACCTTTCACTTAAAACCCATATCTTTCTTTCAATCAATCACCAAACTCTTTGAAACCGAGAACAAATAGAAATAAAAACAACCCCAAAGATCCCCCAAACTTATCTTAAGCCTATATCTAGCTTCAAAATGCAAAGCTAGCAATCATATGAGAACCAAATCATGTCGCCTAAACCTAACACTTTATGCTAAGTTCAAAACCGAAAAGAAGGCATCACAATGACGTCACACAAGAAATATATTTGGCTTTAAAGAAGGGTAAGGGTCAAGGTGGGAGTTCTACTTAGGGTCACAAAGAGTAGTAAAAAGGAAGAAGAGAGCCTAAATATTTTAAAATCCATGTGTTCATTTTCAGATGCATAAGGATGATAATTAAAATTTCAAATTAAGGTTCTCACTTATTAGGACAAGTTTTAAATCATGAGAGTTCAATTCAAGTCACGAAAATCTTAGCAAGTGATCCAAGCATGGTAAGAACTTACTTTCAAAGCATAGACAAAGCATTAGAGAACTACTAACTAGGGCATTGAAACAATTCATAAGTAAAAACACCTTTTTAAGAAACTCTAACCCCTTATGCAAATGCAAACAACCTAGATGCTAAGAGAAATTCTAGACTCAATCCTAAAATGTTTTGACAAGATGAATGCAACTACATGAATCTTTGAAAAAAATTTAAAAATTTTACCAATTTTTCATGAACTAAAGACTCAAGGATGCTAAAGGAAAATAAGATCACAAAACACATGTGAAACCACACATGTACTCCCCCAAACTTGCTTGACACCGTCCCGGTGGCAAACACATTCGAAGGAGCACCAAAACACAAAGCAAAAAGATGCAAATATGAGCGGTTATGTACAATGGAAGAAGGTTGTTACCTCTGGTCTAGTCTCGGCTGGAACTTGAGGATGTTCTAGAGGAGCGAGAGATTGTTGCTTTGCCTTTTTCGGCTGGTTCCTGGAGAGAATGGCGCGCCGGCTGAATGGTGCTGCTTTATGCCTCGCGGATGACAACTCCACCGGTTGAGAGCCTTCTCTTCTTGGGTTGGTGAACCTCTTTACTTGCATCCTTCTTAGGCGAGCCTCCTTGAAGTGCCTTGACTTTCTTGCCAAGTTTCTTGAGCATTTTGCCTTGCCACTTATTGATTTTCCTTTGCATCTCCACAACAGATGCTAGGAACTTCTCTGTTTTGGTTCTCGGCTCAAAATCTAACTTGGGAAGTGTGTAGGCTTCAGGCATCTCATCTTCCGTGGCTGGAGACTCGGACCTTTGACGAGGAGCAATCGCCGGGGCGGGTGGTCCTCCTAGAGGAGCAAAGCACTCCTCTTCCGTGGGTAAGAACTCGATGTTCCCAACACCAAGCAGCTCGGTCTCATCTTTGTTTGGCAGGATGCACACTCTCTTCTTGTCTTCGTCATCTATGAAGAGGTAGGCGTAAAACCCTTCTGCTGGCGTGCGTCCCAAGCTGTCGGTATTCCTCATGTAGGCCTCATCCATGAAAGCTCTGGCTGGTACACGTGCGAAGTCGTGTATAGGCACACCAGCTTGCAAGAATAGAGGAGTGAGGAAGCCGCCAATGTAAGAAGAAGTTGCCTTGCACCGCAAGGCATAAGCCTTGTATTTCACCAAGGAAGCAGCAAGCACACATCCGTAGTTCACCTCGTCCCCGAGCTCATCCTCCATAGGCTCGTCATTTGCATCAGGGTCACACACCAAGTTCTTCACGCCTTGGAACAGGAAGCAAAGCTCGGTCTTTAACGTCTTTAGCTAGACTTTACTTGGTTCACGCGGATGGTGGGTCTTGGAGAAGCACCGAGGTACTCTCCTTGTCATAGCTGTCTGCCAAGTAAGGCTTGACTTTGTGTCCGTTGACGGTAAATGCACTGCCACTCTTTCCCATGAATGTAACAGTTCCATAAGGCAACACTTCTTGGATAACAAACGGCCCGCTCCACCTTGACTTCAGCTTTCCCGGGAAGAGTTTGAATCTTGAGTTGTACAGCAACACTAAACCTCCTTCCTTAAGCTCCTTGGAAACCAACTTCTTGTCGTGAGCTTCCTTAGTCTGCTCCTTGTATATCTGAGAGCTCTCATAAGCGTTCAGTCTTAACTCGTCCAGTTCATGTAGCTGAATAAGGCGCCTCTCCTGAGCAGTCTTGAGGTCAAAGTTCAGCCTCTTCACAGCCCACAACGCACGGTGTTTCAGCTAAACCGGGAGATGACAGCCCTTGCCATAGAGTAGAGTGAAAGGGGTTGTACCAATCGGTGTTTTGAAGGCGGTACAGTAGGCCCAAAGAGCGTCGTCCAGCTTCACTGCCCAGTCTTTCCTTGTTGCTCCGACAATCTTCTCCAGTATAGCCTTGATTTGCCGGTTGGAGACTTCCACTTGACCGCTTGTTTGAGGATGATACAGTGTAGCCACCTTATGCTTAACGCCATACTTTCTCAAGAGGTTCTCAAAAACCTTGTTTATGAAGTGGCTTCCTCCATCGCTTATAACCACCTTAGGTACCCCAAACCTAGGGAAGATGATACTCTTGAACAGCCTGATTACCACCTTAGAATCATTTGTAGGGGAAGCAATAGCCTCAACCCATTTAGAGACATAATCCACTGCTACTAAGATGTATTTTGTTGCCATATGAAGAAGGAAATGGCCCCATGAACTCTATGCCCCACGCGTCGAACACGTCAACCTCGAAGATGGGAACCTGAGGCATTTCGTTCCTCTTAGTGATATTCCCTGCTCGTTGACATGCCTCACAGCTCTTCACAAACTCGTGTGCATCTTTAAAGATGGACGGCCACCAGAAACCGGCTTGCAACACTTTCGTGGCAGTCTTGAATGAAGCGAAGTGTCCTCCGTAGGAAGAGCCATGGCAATGATAGAGGATGTCTCTAGCTTCTTCCTTTGTAACGCACCTCCGGTACAAACTGTCCACTCCTCTCTTGTATAAGTAGGGCTCGTCCCAAAAGTAGTCACTAGCCTCTCTCATGAACCGCTTCTTTTGATACCTGTTGAGATGTGTTGGCTCCTCACCACACGCTAAATAGTTCACTACATCAGCATACCACGGTAGATCCTCCTCTTTGAAACTCAACACCTCTTCAAACCGCCCCTCTAGCTTTCCACAAACAGCCGTGGTGATCGCCATGAGTTGCTCTTCTGGAAGAGAGTCATCTAAGGGGAGAGACTCGTTGATCCTTAGCCGTGAGAGATGGTCAGCGACCCCGTTTTCTATTCCCTTCTTGTCTTTAATCTCCATGTCAAACTCCTGGAGCAAGAGAATCCACCTCAAGAGCCGAGGCTTAGTGTCTTTCTTCGAATAGATGTATCGCAAAGCAGTGAGATCCGTGTAGACAATAGCTTTGGAACCAACAAGATATGATCTGAACTTCTCAAAGGCGAACACTACTGCAAGCAACTCCTTCTCTGTAGTGGTATACCTTGTTTGCGTGTCATCCAAGGTTCTTGAAGCATAGTAGATCACGTGTAGCTTCTTGTCTTTCTTCTGACCAAGAACAGCTCCTACGGCGTAGTCACTAGCATCACACAATATCTCAAAGGGCAGAGACCAGTCTGGTGCTTGAACTATGGGGGCTGACGTAAGGGCTTCCTTGATGGTCACGAAAGCTCGCAAACACTCCTCATCAAACATAAACTCAGCTTCTTTGCATAACAACCGTGTAAGAGGGCGTGCAATCTTGGAGAAATCTTTGATGAATCGCCTATAGAACCCAGCGTTTCCCAAGAAACTTCTGACTCCCTTAACGTTAACCGGCGGCTCAAGACCCATCATGACTTCCACTTTAGCCTGATCAACCTCAATGCCCTTCTCTGATATCTTATGACCAAGCACGATCCCTTCCTTGACCATAAAGTGGCATTTCTCCCAGTTTAGCACCAAGTTTGTCTCTTCACAACGCTCTAGTACCCTGCAAAGATTCAACAAACACGCAGAAAAGGACGCACTATAGACAGAGAAGTCATCCATGAACACCTCTACCATCTCCTCTATTAGATCGGAGAAGATCGACATCATACACCGCTGAAACGTAGCCGGTGCATTACACAATCCAAACGGCATCCTTCGATACGCGAAGGTACCGTAGGGACATGTGAAAGTCGTCTTCTCCTGATCATTTGGGTGAATTGGTATCTGAAAGAAACCGCTATACCCATCGAGGAAACAGTAGTAAGGGTGATTAGCAAGTCTCTCAAGCATTTGATCAATAAAAGGCAAAGGGAAATGATCTTTCCTAGTCGCAAGGTTAAGTTTCCTATAATCAATACACATCCTGTGACCAGTGATGGTTCTAGTAGGAATAAGCTCATCCTTTTCATTCCTTATGACTGTGATCCCTTCCTTCTTAGGCACCACGTGTACAGGAGAAACCCACATGCTGTTACTTATGGGATAGATCACGTCAGCCTCTAAAAGCTTAAGGATCTCTTTCTTAACGACCTCTTTCAAATTAGGATTCAAACGCCTTTGATGTTCTATAGAAGAGGTGTTCTCATTATCCAAGTTAATCCTGTGAGTGCAAAGCATTGGTGAAAGGCCCTTGATGTCACTTAAAGAGTACCCAATGGTCTTCCTATACTTTCTCAGCTCAGTCAAGAGCGAGTGCAACTCATCATCACTTAAATTTTCATTCACAATCACGGGATAGGTGTTATTAGGCCCTAAGAAAGCATACCTTAGCCCTTTTGGGAGCTCCTTAAGGTCCACCTTTGGGGCTAACAGCTCGCTCCAGTCATCCTCGTGGCTGTGGTTGTTGCTTTCCTCCTTAGAATCCTCCTTAGAACTCGAGGCATGGCCCTTAAGACTGCTTTCCTCAGCCGTTATCCCTTCTGAAATCGAATCCTCCAGTCGATCTTGCTCTCGATGTCGTCTAGATTGAGCAATTTCGCTCGATTCACATACTCGATTTGATGTGGATCGAGTAAGGGATCGAGATGCTGAGTCGATCTCCTGATTGGACCCCAAAATGATCGGGAGGTCTCTCTCGCCGACTCGACTGTTTTTCCGGATCGATCATTCCTCTCGATTTGTCTGTCGATCGCTGCACCGGATCGAGTTGTGTTCACGATTTCCTTGTCGATCTGACTCATGGATCGAGTGATAGCGTCAATCTCGGGGTCGATCTCTAGGCAGCAGCTTTCATCCTTGTTAACAATCTTCCTAGAATCCAGCAAGTTGACGTACTCCTGGGTCCTCTGGTACACATAGCCAAACTCCCCTGGCTCCTTAGTCAGTGCCAGCTTCAGATGGTCTTCCAGAGCCAGCTCTTCCAGCAACTCATCCGCTAAGGCATCCATCGTTTCAATGTAGAAAGCTTGCCCTTCTATGGTCGGCTTCTTCAGCACCTCATTGATATCGAAGTCCAGCCTTATATCCTTTCCCAAGTGCAAGGCAATCTTCCCGTTCTTGACGTCGATGATAGCCCCGGCGGTTGCAAGGAATGGTCTTCCTAGGATGAGTGGGTCCTTAGGCTCTTCATCCATCTCCAACACGACGAAGTCTGTAGATACGTTCAGACCACTGATTCGCACCGGTAGATCTTCAAGCAGCCCCACTGGTAGCCTCACACTTCTATCAGCCACTACCAACGAGACCCTACAGTCTTTGAAACGAGTAAAGCCAAGCTTCTTAGCCTCGGAGTGAGGCATCAGGTTTATGCTAGCTCCGAGATCACATAGGCAACTCTTGAACTCTAGAGGACCTAAAGCGCAGGGTATAGTGAAGCTTCCAGGGTCTCCCAACTTCTTAGGGACTATCTCCTTATGTATCACAGCACTACACTCTTCACTTAGAACAAGCACCTCCTTACTTTCCTTATTCTTCTTCACGAGAGTGTTTTTGAATAATTTGGCGCATTTAGGCATCTTTGCAAGGCAGTCAATGAGAGGCAGCTTGATCTCCACGTCCTTAAGATGCTTCTCAAAGAGGATTCTATGCTTTTCTATGAGTTGCTTCTTGAAACGGCCAGGAAAAGGCAGCTTAGGTACATACGGTGGAGGCACATAAGCATTCTTCTCCTTAGTAGTTTGCTCAGCTTTCTTCTCAGCAACTGCTTTGTCTCCTCTTCTTGGCCCTTGGATCCAGACGTTGTCAAAGTTAATCTCTTCATCAGCTGAAGGCTTACCCTCCCCCTCTTGAATTACAACGTCCTCGTTGTTCTTAGTAGAGACCGGAGGTTCTAGCTCTTTGCCGCTTCTCAACGTGATGGCGTTGGCATACTCCTTAGGATTCTGCTCACACTTGCCCGGTAGACTATTCTGACCACTTGTACTCGCTTTTCCCTTCTCAAGCTGCTTGATCTTGTTGTTTAAGTTGGTTATCTGAGTGCAGAAGTCAGTGAGAGACGAGTCTAGACGAGTGTTCATCTCGGCGAACTTCTGGTTTGTAGAGGCTTGCCCTTGTATCAGCTGTTGAAACATTGCCTAAACCGAATCAACTTGTTATTGTATCGGCTGTTGCTGCTGAGGTGCAAAGCCTGGAGGGTAGTTAGGCGTATAACCCTTGTTACTTTGATGTTGCCCTTGGAAGGTGTTTTGCCCTTGACCTTGGAAACCACCACTTGGCTGAAAACCTTTGTTGTAAGGGATGAAAGGTTTTGCTTGCTGAGCAGGGTACACTTGGTCCTTAGGGTTGGCAACGTTGGTGCTTCGGTAGGAGAGGTTGTTGTTCTGGTTGTAGCCTTGGTTGTAGCCTTGAGGTTTGTAATTGTTCTGTCCCGCCACTCAATTGGCTTCTTCCTGGCTCAACTCAAGCTCCTCTTGATACTCTTCAGCTTCACCAACAAAGTGAACATGCTTCTGATTGGCTAACACCAGCTTATCTATCTTCTCATGCAAGGATTTCAGCTCCTTATTGTGAGACTCTAGCTCGGATCCTCTCGGTGCACGGTCATAGTCCTCAGCGTAGTTGCCATCACTTAATGCCAAGTTTTCTATCAGCTCCATACCCTCTTCTACCTCCTGACCAAGGAAGTTCCCTTTGCTAGCTGTGTCAAGCAACAACCTGATCTTTGGTGAAGCTCCACGGTATATGGTGCTGAGTAGGGTCTCCTCGCTGAAGCCGTGATGAGGACATTGGATCATGTAGTCTTTGAAACGCTCCATTGCCTCGTTGAATGTCTCGTTGTTTCGTTGAGTGAAGCCGCTGATTTCGCTTCTCAACCGTGCTGTCCTGGTGCTAGAGAAGAACTTTGAAAGAAAGGCCTTCTTACACTCGGCCCATGAGGTGATGGTGCCTTGTGGGAGGGTCTTCTCCCAATGCCTAGCCTTGTCTCCGAGTGAAAAGGGAAAGAGACGCAGCTTGAAAGCATCTTCGGATATGCCATTGATCTTGATCATCCCACATACTTGCTCGAAGTTGTCAAGGTTCTCCAAGGGATCTTCCATTGCTAAGCCGTGGAACTTGTTGTTTTGCACCATTGAGATGAAACCTGGCTTGATCTCGAAGTTGTTGTTTTGTACAGGAGGAGGAGTGATCCCAGACCTATTGTGATGAGTATTAGGAGCATCTCCGGCTCCTATGATCCTTGGGGGTCTAGCCGCGTGGTGGGGGTTTCCATTGCCCCTTCCCACTGCCCCGCGAGCTGGAGGAGGTCCCTCTGGATGTTCGTGTTCAGCCATAGCTTCAAAGTCAACCAAACCGTGCTGAACAATCTCCTCAAAGGCTCTGGCTTGTTCTCTTACTCTTCTTTTCTGTGAATGACCAAGCTGATGAATATTGTCTAAAGGTGGAAGTAGATTGTTATCTTCCCCGTGAACGAAGATTCATATACCTGAGAACACACGTTCGAGAGTAGAATGATTAGTAACTTAAACAAGGTAAAGAATTAGTCTTTGCTAAGTCTCAAATCTTTATGTTCTCTAAACAATCCTAGGATGGCAACGGCGCCATTTGATAAACACTTTTTGTTTGCAAGGGTGAGAATGCAATGAGGTTATCAAACTCAAATGCAAGACAGGTTGTAGTACAGCATGCAAGAGAGAGTCAATCCACACCTAGGATGATAGAAAATGCAAAGAGAATGCAAGGACTGTGCAAATCTAAGCGAAACAAGATGAGTTTTGAGAAAATCCCTAAAAACTAGATGCGGCAACTAAATGGAATGAAAACTATTTTAAAATTACCAGGAATGATCAAACTACCATGAGGAACAAACAGAATAATTAAAGGACAAAGCTTCGAATTACTAAAATTCGACTAGTGGATCGACCATGAGATAGACCACTAGATCGAGCAATAACAATCGATCTCGTCTAAAAATGCAAGAACAGTAAAACTAACGACCAGGATGCTATCAAAGATCAAGCGAATGACGAGAGAAGATGTAAAGATGCTAAAAGAAAGGGCCTAGGGTTGAGATTCATGGTCAAGTGTTTCAAAGGTTCGACCTTGGGTTGAAAACTTTAGATCGACTCACTTTGTGAGGATCTCTAAGCCTTGAAAACTAAACAAGATCTATCCGTGGCTTTCGGGATAGATCACTCCTTCATCTTCTCCTCCAAACCCATGGCTTTTGGTGGAAAGAGAGGTCGAAGGGAATGGAAAACAGATTTCAAATGAGTGGCTTAACTAGTCCCCCAAACTTCCATGGCTTTTGGGAAGGGGTAACTAGTCTCTAGGGTGTGATCTTCAGAGGTTCCTGAATCCTGTCAAGGTAAGGAACCTCTCGGAGCATGAAGCTCTTGGCGTGAGAACCTTCAAGCTTTGAGAACTCAACACCCTAGAAGAGATAGCCATTAAAACGCTTAGAAAACCCCAAGATCGAAACCCTTTAGACCCCTTAATTCTCTCAACCCCGAACCCAAATGAACTACTCACTACACATAAAGTAAATCAAGCAAAGCATGGAAAAGGAAACGATGAACATGAAAAGAAAACTAGATTAAGCTGAAAACGATTCGATTACAAAGCTATAAAAAACTCAAAGTTCGACAATGGTGTTCTTCTTGAAAAACCAGAGAGAAAAACATAAAAAAGATAAGGTTGAAAAATTGTTTGGGAAAAGGACGTCGCCGCCTTCCCAAAATGGCCAAAACAAGCTGATGGTCCCCCCCTCGCTAGCGGCCAAAAGTGGTTGAAAGGATAGAGATCGACTCCGGGATCGAGCGGTTCTCTCGATCTTCTCCGAACGTCGGGTCTTCAGCTCGATCTGGGTCTCGATCATCTTCGGCGGATCGAGCGTTGCATCCGATCTCGGTATCGATCTTCGGTTGGATCGAGTGGTGTACTCGATCTGGCTCTCGCTCTGCATGGCATCATTTACGTCCGTACCGTTTGATCGACCGCTTCACTCGATCCTCGTCTCGATCATTCTCCTTGAATCGCCCGGACTTCTCGATCTTCTGGTCGATTACATCCTAGATCGACCTGCCATGCTCGATCTGTTCCTCGATCTCTGATCCTTAGTAAATATCCGAGCTTCCACGAGCCGCTGCAACAGCTTCAGCACGTCCACGAACCTCCACGACTCCAAAGCAGCCAGAAACAACCTGAATGTGATGCAAAATGCAAGGAAAATGCGTATGCTGGTGCAAGAATGCTCTAGGACTCTAAGTGATGCAATCTAACTTAAAACGTGATGTAAATGCATGAAAAGCTAACTAATGAGTATGCAAAACGTATGTAATATGCAGTAACATCAGGGTTCGATGGAGTAAGGACGAGAAGAGGGATAGAAAACGGCTGGAAAGGCTTCGGTTCGAGCCTACTAAGTTTGCGGACTGGGAGCTGCTGTTCAAGCTAGGAATCTTTGGAGATTTAAACCAACTCCTCAAGAACATTGGCCTAAGATGTCTGTCATGAATGGATTGCCCAACCATTCCAGAAGTGACAATAGACTTCCTTGCCACGTTGGAGTTTCGTTACGAGAACCCTAGCGCCCCCATTCCTTCACAAGGCCGTCTCTCTTTCAAGGTTGGACGTCAAGCCTTCAGCCTCTCAATCCCCGAGCTGTGTCAAGCATATGGTCTCAATGCAGCCGCCACCAAGGTCGAGTTCCCCTCCTTCACGCGGGCAAACGATTTTTGGGACTTGATCAGCAACGAAGACTACAAGGCCAACACCGCCAAAATCAAGAGAGTGAGAAGCCCGGTGCTGAGGTACACCTTGAAGCTGATCGCCAACACATTCAGCGGAAGGTCAGTTGCTCCCACGGTCACGAAGACCGAGCTTTGCTTCTTGTTCCAAGGCATGAAGCATTTGTTGTGTGATCCGGCGGAGAATGAAGAGCCTATGGAGGATGAACTCGGCGATGAGGTGAACTATGGATGCGTACTTGCTGCCTCTTTGGTGAAGTACAAAGCTTATGCCTTGTGGTGCAAGGCAATTTCTTCTTTCATTGGCGGCTTCCTCACTCCTCTATTCATAAAAGCTGGCGTACCTATACACAATTTCACACCCGTCCCGGCTAGTGCTTTCATGGATGAGGTCTACATGAGGAATACCGACAGCTTGGGATGCACGCCAGCAGAAGGGTTCTACGCTTATCTTTTCATCGACGACGAAAACGAGAAGAGTATGCATCCTACCAAACAAGGACGAGACCGAGCTGCCTGGTGTTGGGAACAACGAGTTCTTGCCAACCGTAGAGGAGTGCTTTGCTCCTCTAGGAGGAACGCCTGCCCCAGCGATTGCTCCTCGTCAAAGGTCTGAGTCCCCAGCCACGGAAGATGAGATGCCCGAGGCTTATACCCTTCCCAAGATAGACTTTGATCCGAGAACCAAAACGGAGAAGTTCCTAGCATCTGTTGTGGAGATGCAAAGGAAAATCAACAAATGGCAAGGCAAAATGCTCAAGAAACTTGCCAAGAAGGTCAAATCGCTTCAAGGAGGCTCGCCTAAGCAAGCTGCAAGTCAGGAGGTTCAACAACCCGAGAAGAAGAGGCTTTCAACCGGTGGAGTTGTCATCCGTGAGACTCAAGGCAGCAACATTCAACCGGCGTGTCTCTCTCTTCAAGAGCCAGGCTCGAAAGGCAAAGCCGTAGCATCTAGCTCCTCTGGAACATCCTCAAGTTCCAGCCGAGACTTGACCCGAGGTAACAACCTTCTTCCATTGTACATACCGCTCATGTTTGCTTCTTTTTGCTTTATTTTTTGGTGCTCCTTCGAATTTGTTTGCCACCGGGACGGTGTCAAGCAAGTTTGGGGGAGTATGTGTGTGGTTTGACGTGTTTGTTCTGAACTTATTTTCCCTTTAGCATCCTTGAGTCTTCATTGCATGAAAAATTGGTAAAATTTTTAAAACTTTTTCAAAGATTCATGTAGTTGCATTCATCTTGTTAAGCATTTTAGGATTGAGTCTAGAATTTTTAAAGCATCTATGTTGTTCACATTTGCATAAGAAGTTAGAGTTTTTCTTAAAAAGGTGTTTTAAACTCATGAATTGTTTCAATGCCCTAGTTAGTAATTCTCTAATGCTTTGCTCATACTTTGAAAGTAAGTTCTTACAATGCTTGGATCACTTTCTATGATTTTCGTGACTTGAATTGAACTCTCATGATTTGAAACTTGTCCTAATAAGTGCAAACCTTAATCTGAAATTTCAATTATCATCCTTATGCATTTGAAAATGAACACATGGATTTTAAAATATTTTGGCTCTCTTCTTCCTTCTACCACTCTTTGTGAGCCTAAGAAGAACTCCCACCTTGACCCTTACCTTTCTTTGAAGCCATGTTTTCGTGTGTGACATCATTGTGAGGCCTTTTTCCGGTTTGAACTTAGCATAAAGTGTTAGGTTTAGGCGACATGATTAGGTTCTCATATGTTTGCTAGCTTTGCATTTTGAAGCTAGACTTAGGCTTAGAATAAGTTTGGGGGTTTAAGGGGTTGTTTTCATGTTTATATGCTCTCGGTTTCAAAAGAGTTTGGTGTTCTCGGTTTCAACAGAGAGCTACCAATAAGAAAGATGTAAAGAGCAAATTATTTTTAATCTTTTCACTAGCCTAAAGAGTTAAAAATGCTTTCTGTTTTGAATTGGGGAATGCTAAGCTTTTGCTTTGAGAAAATGGTAGATTCTATGTGGTGAGTGAGCTTAAAAGATGGTAAATGAGAGGGGTTTAGGATCATTGTTAGTTTACATGGGTAGATGAGAATCTGATCATGTAGGCATCAATTGCCTTCACCTTTAGCATTATGCATAAAGTTCTTGCCATTTTTTTAAAGAAACCCTTGTTTTAAATAAAAACCCTTTTCGAATGAGATCATTCTATGCTCATAGCCTGCACCCTTACCAAATGTGTCCTGCTTTAAAGTGCATAAGTTTGATTCATGGTTCGGTTTTTAATGAATGTTAAAGGATGAGTTTCTTTGATTGTTAGGAATAGGAGAGTCATGATCTGAATTTCTTTGTGTGATGAGTATTGCTAAGTTCTTTGGAGTATGAGTGTGCGTATTGCATTTTAGAACTAGTAACTAGGACATTGAGATCGATTCATTTGAAGGACACCTTTGCAAGAAGCTTAAAACCCCCGTTTGTTTTAAAACCTCTCTTCCTTTCTTATTTTATGTTACTTGAGGGCAAGCAAGAAGTAAGTTTGGGGAGTTGATGTCACTACATATTGCATGCATTTTGCATACAGATAAGTTGGCTTTTCCTGCATTTACATCACACTTTAGGCTAGATTGCATCACTTTAGATCCTAGAGCATTCTTGCACCAGCATACGCATGTTCCTTGCATTTTGCATCATATTCAGGTTGTTTCTTGCTACTTTGGAGTTGTGGAGGTTCGAGGACGTGCTGAGGCTGTTGTGGAGGTTCGTGGAACGTCAGATGTTTGCCAAGGACCAGAAAATCGGTAGGATCCGATTTCTTTCTCCTCGGCTATCTCTCGATCCGTTCACCCTTCTTCGAGCCAAACTCTGTCTACCCTCAGCAACCCCAAAAAAAAAGACTATTAGCTCGAGGTTATCCGATGGAAACTCGACACAAAGGGAAATATCCGATCGCTTACCGATTTATCTCGGCAATGGCCAGATCTGTACGGCAATTCTTCAATCTCTCTCAGCTATCCTTAGGATAAACTGACTTTTCTAGGATTTTCTCTCGACCAAACTCTCTCTTTGCTCTATTTTTTATCTCAAATAAATGCAACACCCCCGAGCCAAGTCTCAAAAACACCATATATACTCGCAAACCCTAAGTAACTCGGTCTAAACCGACGTTTCCCGGTTCCAGTAGGAGCTATCCCGATCCGATTAGATTTTTCTCGGCTATCCCCCGTACCAAACTCTACCATCTGTGTGATAACCGCGTATAAGCCGACCTAACATCCCTGGCCCACGGCCCAATCCTTTTTCTCTTGGATAAACCGCCCTTATCCGAGTTATATCCCTTCTGTCCAGCCACTTTTCATTTTTCACTAGGATATTCACACTTCCTCGGCTACTTTCAATTTTCCTCCTGGAGATTTCCTTTTCTCCCGGACACAGTCCACTGTCACTCGGACTAACCTCACTCTCACTCGGATTTATCCTATTTTCTCACAGACTCGACAATTTTCTCTCGGATATGGTCCATCCGTCTCGGCTATCCCAATCATCCATCCGACTATTTCCAAGTATTCCCCCGACCATAGTCTGAACCTCCCAGTTCCCAGCCAATATCCGCCCTTGGCTCGATCATTGCTCGGACAATGCCTTCTCCAGCTCGATCATTCCAAATTTTCTCGGATACGGATGCTACAACTCTCCCCCAACCGTTTTGGATTCATCCTCGAATCCGACTCATCCGTTTGCAACTTGTCAAACCATTTGGGATATGATGTCACTACATATTGCATGCATTTTGCATACATATAAGTTAGCTTTTCATGCATTTACATCACACTTTAGGCTAGATTGCATCACTTTAGATCCTATAGCATTCTTGCACCAGCATACGCATGTTCCTTGCATTTTGCATCACATTCAGGTTATTTCTGGCTACTTTGGAGTCGTGGAGGTTCGTGGGTGTGCTGAAGCTGTTGTGGTGGTTCGTGGAACGTCGGATGTTTGCTAAGGACCAGAGATCGGGGAGCAGATCGAGCATGCCAGGTCGATCTAGATGAGATCGACCAGAAGATCGAGAAGCCCAGGCGATCTAAGGGAAATGATCAAGACGAAGATCGAGTGGAGCAATCGATCAATTGGTACAGACGTAAATGACGCCATGCAGAGCGAGAGCCGGATTGAGTCCACCACTCGATCCGACCGAGGATCGATACCAAGATCGGATGCAACACTCGATCCGCCAAAGAAGATCGAGACCCAGATCGAGTAGAAGACACGATGTCCGAAAGTGATCGAGAGAGCCGCTCGATCCCGAAGTCGATCTCTGTCCTTTCAACTGTTTTTGGCCGCTAGCAAGGGGGGACCATCGAGCTGTTTTTACCATTTTAGGAAGGCGGCGATGATTTTTTTCCCAGACACACTTTTTCATTTTCTTATCATTTTATGCTTTTCTCTCTGGTTTTTGAGGCGATCCGCCATTGTTAGACTTTGAGCCTTGTTATTGAATATTTTTGAATCGTTTAAGTTTAATCCATCGTTCTTATGTTTATCGTTTCATTCTTCATGCTTTGCTTAGTTTATTTAATGTGTAGTGAGTAGTTTCATTTGGGTTTCGGGGTTGAGAGGATTCACGTGGTCGAAAAGGTTTTCAATGCTTGTTGTTTTCTTGTTCATAATGGCTTTCTTTTCTAAGATGTTGAGTTCTTAAGGCTTAAAGAGTCTCACGCCAAGATCTTTATGATCAGAGAGAGCTATTACCTTGACAGGATCTAGAGATCTCTGAAAATCACATCTTAGAGGCTAGTGACTAGTTCCCAAATGCCATGGTAGTTTAGAGGACTAGTTAATCCGTGTGGTTGAAATCTGTTTTCCTTGCCTCTCAATCTCTTTTTCCGCCAAACGCCATGGGTCTGGAGGAGAGAATGAGAGAGTGATCCATACCACACGCCATGGATGGATCTTGTTTTGTTTTCAAGGCTTAGAAAATATCATAAAGTGAGTAGATCTAGAGTTTTCAAACCAAGGTTGGACCTTTGAAACCCCTAACATGAATCTCAACCCTAGACCCTTCTTTCTTAGCATTCTTACATCTTCGTTAGTCATTCGCTTGATATTCGCCGCATCCTGGTCATTAGTTTCTTCATACTTGCATTTTTAGACGAGATCGATCCAAACTGCTCGATCTAGTGGTCGATCCTGTGGTTGATCCACTAGTCGATTTTTGTTAAATAATAGCCTTGCATTTTAATTTTTCTGTTTGTTCCTCATAGTATTTCAATCACTCTTGGTAATTTTAAAATAGTTTTGCATTCCATTCGGTCGTTGCATATAGTTTTTAAGATTTTCACAATATCGCCTGTTATTCGCTTAGCTTTACACTGCTCTTGCATTCTCTTTGATCTTCCTAGCTCCTAGAAATGGATTAACTCTCACTTGCATACTGTACTACAACCTAAGTGTTGCATTTGAGTTTGAAAGCCTCATTGCATCCTCACCCTTGCAAAAGAAAGTAGTTATCAAATGGCGCCGTTGCCATTCTAGGAGTGTTAGAAAGCATAGAGATTTGGAGCTTAGAAAAGACTAAGCTTTACTTTGTTTAATTTATTAATCTCTCTACTCTCAAATGTGTTTCTTCCAGGTACATGCATCTCCGTTCCAGGGGAGACAACCATCTACTTCAACCCTTGGACAACATCCATCAACTTGGTCATTCACGGCAAAGAAGAGTACAAGAACAAGCTAGAGCTTTTGAGGAGATTGTTCAGCACGGTTTGGTTGACTTTGAAGCTAAGGCTGAACACGAGCATCTAGAGGGACCTCCTCCAGCTCACGGGGCAGTGGGAAGGGGTAATGGAAACCCCCACCACGTGGCTAGACCCCCAAGGATCATAGGAGCCGGAGATGCTCCCAATACTCATCACAATAGGTTTGGGATCACTCCTCCTCCTGTATAAAACAACAACTTCGAGATTAAGCCAGGTTTCATCTCCATGGTGCAAAACAACAAGTTCCACGGTTTAGCAATGGAAGATCCCTTGGAGCACCTCGACAATTTCGAGCAAGTATGTGGGATGATCAAGATAAACGGCATATCCGAAGATGCTTTCAAGCTGCGTCTCTTTCCATTCTCTCTTGGAGACAAGGCTAGACATTGGGAGAAAACACTTCCTCAAGGCACCATCACTTCATGGGCCGAGTGTAAGAAGGCTTTCCTCTCAAAATTCTTCTCTAGCACCAGAACGACAAGGCTAAGAAGCGAGATCAGCGGCTTCACGCAAAGGAATAATGAGACTTTCAATGAAGCCATGGAACGATTCAAGGACTATACTATCCAATGTCCTCACCACGGCTTCAGCGAAGAGACTCTTCTAAGCACTATCTACCGCGGAGCTTCACCAAAGATCAGGTTGTTGCTTGACACGGCCAGTAATGGGAACTTCCTTGGTCAAGAGGTAGAAGAAGGCATGGAGCTGATTGAGAACTTAGCACTAAGTGACGGCAACTATGCTGAAGATTATGACCGTGCACCACGAGGTTCTGAGCTAGAGTCTCACAAGAAAGAGTTGAAATCATTACACGAGAAGATTGACAAGTTGGTTTTGGCAAATCAGAAGCATGTTCACTTTGTTGGTGAAGCGGATGAGAGCCAAGAGGAGCTTGAGTTGCGCCAAGAAGAAGCCAATTGGGTGGCGGGTCAACACAACTACAAACCTCAAGGCTATTCCCAAGGTTACAACTAGAACAACAATCTCTCATACCGCAGCACCAATGTAGCAAACCCTAAGGATCAAGTGTACCCTGCTCAGCAAGCAAAGCCTTTCGTACCCTACAACAAAGGTTTTCAGCCGAGTGGTGGCTTCCAAGGGCCAGGGCAGAATAACTTCCAAGGATAACAGCAAGGAAACAAGGGTTATACGCTAATGTACCCTCCGGGCTTTGTACCACAGCAGCAACAAGCGATGCAACAACAAGTTGATCCTGTCCAAGCTATGTTCCAACAATTGATTCAAGGGCAAGCCTCTACAAACCAGAAGTTTGCCGAGATGAACACTCGTCTAGACTCGTCTCTCACTGACTTCTCTACTCAGATCACCAACTTAAACAACAAGATCAAGCAGCTAGAAAAGGGGAAGGCGAGTACAAGTGGTCAGAATACCTTACCAGGCAAGTGTGAGCAGAATCCTAAGGAATACGCCAACGCCATCACGTTAAGAAGCGGCAGAGAGCTAGCACCTACGGTTACTCCTAAGAAAAACGAGGACGTTGTAATTCAAGAGGGGGAGGGTAAGCTTTCCGCTGATGATGAGATCAACTTCGACAATGTCTGGATTCAAGGGCCAAGAAGAGGAGACAAAGCGGTTGTTGAGAAGAAAGCGGAGCAAACTACAAAGGAGAAGGATGCTTACGTACCTCCACCATATGTACCTAAACTGCCTTTTCCTGGCCGTTTCAAGAAGCAACTCATAGAGAAGCATAGAGTCTTGTTTGAGAAGCATCTTAAGGCCGTAGAGATCAAGCTACCTCTCGTGGACTGCCTTGCAATGATGCCTAAATGCGCCAAATTCTTCAAAGACACTCTCGTGAAGAAGAATAAGGAAAGTAAGGAAGTGCTTGTTCTAAGTGAGGAGTGTAGTGCTGTGATACACAAGGAAATTGTCCCTAAGAAGTTGGGAGACCCTGGAAGCTTCACTATACCCTGCGCTTTAGGTCTTTTGGAGTTCAAGAGTTGCCTTTGTGATCTCGGAGCTAGCATAAATCTGATGCCTCATTCCGTGGCAAAGAAACTCGGCTTTACCCGTTTCAAGGACTGTAGAATCTCGTTGGTACTAGCTGACAGGAGTGTGAGGTTACCCGTAGGATTGCTTGAG
Source organism: Thlaspi arvense (assembly GCA_911865555.2). Taxonomy (NCBI): domain Eukaryota; kingdom Viridiplantae; phylum Streptophyta; class Magnoliopsida; order Brassicales; family Brassicaceae; genus Thlaspi; species Thlaspi arvense. The sequence goes on from OU466857.2 coordinate 43,993,357, forward strand.
GACTTGCCAGTGAAGATCAGTGGAGTGAACGTGCCTACAGACTTCGTTGTTTTGGAAATGGATGAAGAGCCAAAGGATCCACTCATTCTCGGTAGCTTCGTAGCTACCGTCGGCGCCATAATAGACGTCAAGAACGGGAAGATTGCCTTGCACTTGGGTAAAGATATAAGGCTAGACTTCGATATAAATGAGGTTTTGAAAAAGCCTACGATAGAAGGGAAAGCTTTCTACATTGATACATTGGATGCCTTAGCGGATGAATTGCTGGAAGAGCTGGCTAAGGAAGATCATTTGAAGCTGGCACTGACTAAGGAGCCATGAGAGTTTGGTTATGTGCATCAGAGGACTCAGGAGTACGTCAACTTGCTTGATTCGAGGAAAGTTGTGCTTGAAGATGTAGGCGTTTGCTTAGAGATCGACTCCAAGATCGATGACATTACTCGATCCAGGGGTCAAATCGACAAGACAATCGAGAGCACAACTCGATCCGGTGCAGAAATTGACAGTCAGATCGAGGAGGGTGATCGATCCAGGAAAACAATCGAGTCCGAGATCGAGAAAGGCCTTCCGATCAATTTGAGGTCCAATCCGGAGATCGACTCAGCGTCTCGATCTCTCACTCGATCCACATCAAATCGAGTGAGTGAACCGAGCGAAACTGCTCGATCTAGACGACATCGAGAGGAAGATCGACCAGACGACTCGATTTCAGAAGGGATAGCGGTTGGAGAAAGCAGCCTCAAGGGCCATATCTCAGGTTCTAAGGAAGGTTCTAAGAAGGAGAACAACAGCAACAGCCACGAGGATGATTGGAGCGAGCTGTTAGCCCCAAAGGTGGACCTTAAGGAGCTCCCAAAAGGGCTAAGGTATGCTTTCTTAGGGCTAAACGAAACCGATCCTGTGATTGTGAATGAAATCTTGAGTGATGATTAGTTGCAATCACTCTTAACTGAGTATAGGAAGGCCATTGGGTACTCTCTAAGTGACATCAAGGGCCTTTCACCAATGCTTTGCACTCATAGGATTCCCTTGGATAATGAGAACGCCTCTTCTATAGAACATCAGAGGCGTTTGAATCCAAATTTGAAAGAGGTTGTCAAGAAGGAGATTCTTAAGCTTTTAGAGGCTTACGTGATCTATCCCATAAGTGACAGCACGTGGGTTTCTCCCGTACACGTGGTGCCTAAGAAGGGAGGGATCACGGTCGTTAAGAATGACAAAGATGATCTTATACCTACTAGGACTATTACTGGACACCGTATGTGTATTGACTATAGGAAGCTTAATCTTGCTACTAGAATGGATCATTTTCCCTTGCCTTTTATTGATCAAATTCTTGAGAGACTTGCTAATCACCCCTACTATTGCTTTCTTGATGGATATAGTGGATTTTTCCAAATACCAATCAATCCCAACGATCAGGAGAAGACGACCTTTACATGCCCTTATGGTACTTTCGCGTATCGAAGGATGCCATTCAGGTTGTGTAACGCACGGGCTACGTTTCAGCGGTGTATGATGTCGATCTTCTCCGATCTTATAGAAGAGATGTTAGAGGTGTTTATGGATGACTTCTCGGTCTATGGTGCGTCCTTTTCTGCGTGTTTGTTGAATCTTTGCAGGGTTTTAAAGCGTTGTGAGGAGACAAACTTGGTGCTCAACTGGGAAAAATGCCACTTTATGGTTAAGGAGGGGATCGTGCTTGGACATAAGATATCAGAGAAGGGTATTGAAGTCGACAAGGCAAAGATTGATGTGATGACAAGCCTTGAGCCGCCAGTTAACGTAAAAGGGGTGAGAATCTTCTTGGGACATGCCGGCTTCTACAGGCGTTTCATTAAAGACTTCTCTAAGATTGCACGCCCTCTCACTCGGCTGTTGTGCAAGGAGGCTGAATTCGTCTTTGATGAGGAGTGTTTGCAAGCTTTCGTGACAATCAAGGAAGCCCTAGTATCCGCGCCTGTAGTGCAAGCACCAGATTGGACTCTCCCATTCGAGATTATGTGCGATGCTAGTGACTACGCCGTGGGAGCTGTTCTAGGCCAAAGAAAGGATAAGAAGTTGCACGTGATATACTATGCTTCAAGAACCTTGGATGACACGAAAACGAGGTACACCACTACTGAGAAGGAGCTATTGGCGGTTGTATTCGCCTTTGAGAAGTTCAGAGCTTACCTCGTGGGTTCCAAGACCATAGTTTACACGGATCACGCAGCTTTGCGCTACATCTATTCCAAGAAAGACACTAAGCCGAGGCTTTTGAGATGGATCCTCTTACTCATGGAGTTTGACATGGAGATTAAAGACAAGAAGGGAATAGAGAACGGGGTTGCTGGCCACCTCTCTCGGTTAAGGATCAACGAGTCTCTTCCTTTAGACGATTCTCTCCCCGAGGAACAACTCATGGCGATCACTACGGCTGTTTGTGGGAAGCTAGAAGGGCAGATTTAGGAGGTGTTGAGCTTCAAGGAGGAGGATCTTCCCTGGTATGCTGATGTTGTGAACTACTTAGCGTGTGGTGAGGAGCCAACACATCTCAACAGCTACCACAAGAAGAGGTTTATGAGAGAGGCGAGTGACTACTTTTGGGATGAGCCCTACTTGTACAAGAGAGGCGTAGACAGTTTATACCGGAGGTGTGTTACGAAAGAAGAAGCCAAGGACATTCTCTTTCACTGCCATGGCTCTTCCTATGGAGGATAGTTTGCTTCGTTCAAGACCGCTATGAAAGTGTTGCAAGCTGGCTTCTGGTGGCCGTCTATCTTCAAGGATGCACACGAGTTTGTGAAGAGCTGTGAGGCGTGTCAACGAGCAGGGAATATCACTAAGAGGAACGAGATGCCTCAAGTTCCTATCTTCGAGGTAGATGTCTTTGACGCGTGGGGCATAGACTTCATGGGGCCGTTCCCTTCATCATACGGCAACAAGTTCATACTCGTAGCTGTAGACTACGTCTCTAAGTGGGTTGAGGCCATTGCTTCCCCAACAAACGACTCTAAGGTGGTGATCAAGCTCTTTAAGAGCATTATTTTTCCGAGGTTTGGAGTTTCCAAGGTGGTGATAAGCGACGAAGGGAGCCATTTCATCAACAAGCTGTTTGAAAATCTGCTAAAGAAGTATGGTGTGAAGCATAAGGTAGCTACGCCTTACCATCCTCAAACGAGTGGCCAACTAGAGGTCTCTAACCGTCAGATCAAGGCGATACTCGAGAGAACAGTTGGGACTACTCGGAAGGACTGGGCTATGAAGTTAGATGACGTTTTGTGGGCATACCGGACTGCCTTCAAGACGCCTATTGGTACCACTTCCTTCACTCTTCTCTACGGTAAAGGCTGTCACCTTCCTGTTGAGCTGGAGCATATGGTGTTGTGGGCTGTGAAGCAGCTGAATTTTGATCTGAAGACGTCTCAGGAGAAGCGTTTGATCCAACTGCACGAGCTTGATGAGCTAAGGCTGGATGCCTACGAAAGCGCTCGGATCTACAAGGAACATACCAAGGCTGCTCATGACAAGAAGCTGGTACCTAAGGAGCTTAAGGAAGGGAGTTTGGTGCTGCTTTACAATTCGAGGCTCAAGCTCTTTCCAGGAAAGCTGAAATCACGGTGGCGCGGTCCGTATGAGATCAAGGAAGTACTACCTTACGGGGCTGTCACGTTGGTCGGCAAGAGTGGAAATGCATTCACAGTGAACGGGCACATAGTTAAGCCGTACATGGCGAGTGCATTTGACAAGGAGAGCACCTCAATGCTTCTCCAAGACCCACCATCTGCCTAAACCAAGTAAAGTGTAGCTAAAGACGTTAAAGAAAGCGCACTTGGGAGGCATTCCCATGTCTATCCTGTACATATTTTTACTTTATTTCTTTTTCCAGTTTTATGTTTTTTTTTGTCTTGTGAGTGTGTAGGAAAAAGTATGGGAGACGCAAGCCATGATCTGAGTTCCAAAAGGAGTAAGAAATAGGCGTATATGAGCTAGAGATCAAGTGCTAGATTGACTCATCCTGGCTCGATCTTTGCTAGATCGAGCTAGTGAATCGAGAGGAGGCAGTCGATCTAGGCGAGATCGAGTAGACTGATCGAGTGGCGAACTCGATCTAAAATGTCTCGGGAAATTCTTGGAGTTTAGATCGATCGATCCAAAAATAGATTGACCGATCTATTTTCTCTTGGGAAAGTCCCTCATAGACAGATCGATTAGTCAACTCGATCCACCACTCGATCCACCACTCGATCCACCACTCGATCCAAGCTGAATCGACCCCTAAATCGATAGCATGGCTCGATCACGAGGACTTAGTCGCGATTTCAAAAACTCAAGGAACGAGAGAGCCAACCGATCCACGACTTGATTCAAATCGAATCATGTCCTAAATCGAGTGACCCTCTCGATCCAAACCATTATGGGCATGAGATCGAGTCCTAGATCGACCAAAGGGACTCGATCTTGTGTCGAGGTAACATTTTCTTTCCCTCCTTTGTTCTTTTCCCTCCAGTTTTTAAATTCAAAACTTGGTCAAGGCAAGCATCTTTGACCATGAAAGATGTGCCTTGACCAAGACTCGTGTCAGAAACCACCTCCTTTTACCCATAGTTTCGTTTCTTGTTGGCCTTTAAATGTTTTCATCAGCTTCACACTCTCTCATTCTTGTTTTCTCGAAATTTTAAGCAGAGAGAGTGAGAGTTTTCTGTTTCTAAAGGCTAACAAACTTCTTAACAATCTTTGCAAAAGGTATTTTTGGATATTTGATAAAAATCTTTATGAAAATCCCCTTTTATTTCGCAATTGATTGTTTTAGATGCTAGGGCGGTTTTGAATTTTTAAATTTAGCTAAATAATAGGAAAAATTCTGGATTTTTTAGTATCTCTAGATTTGATTTTCTATTATTTTGCTATAATTTTTATAAATTCCCCAAAATTTTAGGGTATTAAGTATAAGTTTTTTCTTTGCCTCTCTTCTTCTCTCATCCTATCACCGTTTTGCTCATTACTTTGCTTGAGAAACCTGTTTCAGGCACGATGGCCCCCAAGTGAACGAGAGAGGAGACAGCACAAGAAGAAGAAGGTCAGGAAGTGATTGTTCAAGAGAGGGTCCGATGGAGTAAGGACGAGAAGAGGGATAAGAAGCGGCTGGAAAGGCTTCGGTTCGAGCCTACTAAGTTTGCGGACCGGGAGCTGCTGTTCAAGCTAGGGATCCTTGGAGATTTCGACCAACTCCTCAAGAACATTGGCTTAAGATGTCTGTCACGAATGGATTGCCCAACCATTCCAGAAGTGACAATAGACTTCCTTGCCACGTTGGAGTTTCGTTACGAGAACGCTAGCGCCCTCGTTCCTTCACAAGGCCGTCTCTCCTTCAAGGTTGGACGTCAAGCCTTCAGACTCTCAATCCCCGAGCTGTGTTAGGCATGTGGTCTCAACGCAGCCGCCACCAAGATCGAGCTCCCCTCCTTCACACGAGCAAACGATTTTTGGGACCTGATCAGCAACGAAGACTACAAGGCCAACACCGCCAAAATCAAGAGAGTGAGAAGCCCGGTGCTGAGGTACACCTTGAAGCTGATCACCAACACATTCAGCGGAAGGTCAGTTGCTCCCACGGTCACAAAGACCAAGATTTGCTTCTTGTTCCAAGGCGTGAAGCATTTGTTGTGTGATCCGGCGGAGAATGAAGAGCCTATGGAGGATGAACTCGGCGACGAGGTGAACTATCGATGCGTACTTGCTGCCTCTTTGGTGAAGTACAAGGCTTATGCCTTGCGGTGCAAGGCAAGCTCTTCTTTCATTGGCGGCTTCCTCACTCCTCTATTCATACAAGCTGCCGTACCTATACACGATTTCACACCCGTCCCGGCTAGAGCTTTCATGGATGAGGTCTACATGAGGAATACCGACAGCTTGGGACGCACGCCAGCAGAAGGGTTCTACGCTTATCTTTTCATCGACGACGAAAACGAGAAGAGAGTATGCATCCTACCAAACAAGGACGAGACCGAGCTGCTTGGTGTTGGGAACATCGAGTTCTTGCCAACAGTAGAGGAGTACTTTGCTCCTCTAGGAGGAACGCCTGCCCCAGCGATTGCTCCTCGTCAAAGGTCTGAGTCCCCAGCCACGGAAGATGAGATGCCCGAGGCTTACACCCTTCCCAAGATAGACTTTGAGCCGAGAACCAAAACGGAGAAGTTCCTAGCAACTGTTGTGGAGATGCAAAGGAAAATCAACAAATGGCAAGGCAAAATGCTCAAGAAACTTGCCAAGAAGGTCAAATCGCTTCAAGGAGGCTCGCCTAAGAAACCTGCAAGTGAAGAGGTTCAACAACCTGAGAAGAGGAAGCTTTCAACCGGTGGAGTTGTCATCCGTGAGACTCAAGGCAGCAACATTCAACCGGCACGTCTCTCTCTTCAAGAGCCAGGCTCCAAAGGCAAAGCCGTAGCATCTAGCTCCTCTGGAACATCCTCAAGTTCAAGCCGAGACTAGACCCGAGGTAACAACCTTCTTCCATTGTACATACCGCTAATGTTTGCTTCTTTTTGCTTTGTGTTTTGGTGCTCCTTTGAATTTGTTTTCCACCAGGACGGTGTCAAGCAAGTTTACGGGAGTATATGTGTGGTTTGACTTATCTAGTTTGTGCATTGAAAGCGAATGCATGGCTTACCCATATACATACTTGGATTATCTTCTTCCTTTCTTACCACTCTTGTTAATCCAAGTAGCTGATCCTCATCATAATAGGACAGTTAACCACGCCTTAAACCAAACCTTCTTTCAGACCTAAACACTTTTGCGTTAATAGTGAGGCCTTTCATTGCATCATTTTCAATCCTATCTTAGCAAAAGGTGTTAGAAATAGGGCTGGCAAGGAAAAGCTCCCTTGTAGACAATAGCTTGCATTTTGAGCTTGGTATTAGGTTAGGAGTTTTGGGAAAGGGTTGTTTAAGTGGTTTAAGTGTTTAATGTTTTCATCTGTTCAAAAGAAAGAGAAGTATGGGATTAGTAGCAAAGGGGGAACAAATCGTTTGTGGTTAAGTAAAATAGAAAAGAATGCTCTTAGTGGTTCATTAGAAAGGCGCCAGCAGCAACAAGGCTTAAAAGGTCATTCAAAAAGAAGAAAAATCAGACCAAGCCATGCACCAAAGGTGAAGAAAGTGACACCAAACATTCAACAATGAAGAGCAAGGTTCAAAAAGAAGAAGTCAACCACACGGCAAAGCAAAAAGGTGTTTCCGCCATTGTGAAGAATGAAGATGATCAAGCGCTTTGGGAAAGGGTAGATTTAGGGGTTAGCTCTGGGTTTTAGAAGTTTTTAGGATCATCTTGCGTAAAAAGGGTAGAAGGGAGCTTTAACTTGCATGCATAAGTGTGTCTTTACCTTTAGCATTTTGCCAAGGATAAGATTCTTTCATTGAGTGATCCCCTGAATTTTTAAACCCCTCTTTAAATGAGATCATTTTCATCTCATGACCTTATCCCTTTGACCAAATGCTTTCGCTTGATGTGCACAAACTTGATCCATTGGTTATCGCTTAATGAATGTTAAGGAGTTGGTTGATTTAAATGTTTGTGTAGGCTAAGCTAGAGTTCATTGTTTGCTTTGATGGGTATGGCTAAAGCTTTTGCATCTTAGAACTTATAACTTGGGCATTGAATCGGTTTTCCCATTGGCATCTTTCGTTTTGAGCTTCCACTTTCAAACCTCTCTTCCTTTCTTGAATTTTGTTTGCTTGAGGGCAAGCAAAAGGCAAGTTTGGGGGAGTTGATATTACCATATATTTTGCATATTTTGCTTGCATTTAGGATAGTTTTTCATGCGTTCATCTTGCATTATAGGCTAGTTTGTTCTATTTGTTGCATTTTAAATCCTAGGTCCCTTTGCATTCGTATTTTGCATGTTTCTTGCACTTTTGCATCATTATCAGGTTGTTTTGAGCACTCTGGAGTTGTGGAGGTTATGTGGACGTGAGGAGGATCAGCTAGAAGCTCGTGGACACTTGGAGAGCTCAATCTTGCATGCGAAGGACCCGTGATCGAGTGGCGGATCGAGCAAGGCAGGTCGATCTAGATGAGATCGACCAGGAGATCGAGTGACCCAAGTCGATTCAAGAGGAAAGATCGAGACCAAGATCGAGAGAGGAGATCGATCGGGAGTACGGACGTGAATGACGCCTTGCAGAACGAGAGCCAGATGACCATGACTCGATCATCCAAAGATCGAGTGGAAGATCGGACGAAGTACTCGATCCATCCAACCAGATCGACTTGCAGATCGAGCAGCTGAAGGCGATCCCTGAAGACGATCGAGTGCACTGATCGATCTCAAGATCGATCCCGGGTACTTTAACCGTTTTTGGAGCGTAGTGGCGGGAACCAGTCCAGCTGTTTAGCCATTTAGGGAAAGAGGCGGCTATCACTTTCATTATCAACATTTTGCTTTAGCTTTTTCTTTTCTTCGTTCTTATCTTAGGCGAGGAGCCATTGTTGAACATTTAAGCTTTTCTTTTAGTTTTTGAACTTGAATCCTTTAATATTAAGCAATTTTTCTTTAATCGCTCTTTAATCATGCTTAGTTCTTTGTTTATTGCATTTTATTCGGTTTCAAACATGAGTCGCGAGTAGTTCCTTTTGGGTTTTGGGGTTGAGGCGATTCAAGGGTCAAAAGTGGTTTAAGCTTTGTGTTTTCCTTGTTCTTCATCTATTTCCTTCTAGGATCTTTGGGTTTTAAGGCTTAGAGAGCCTTTGAAAAGGTCTCTATGATTCCAAGGCTATATTACCCTGACCGGATTTAGATGTCCTAGAAAACCAGATCCTAGAGACTAATCTTTGCTCTCCCAAACGCCATGGTTGTAGAGGAGGTTAGTTAGGCCATAGATTGATATCTGTTTTTCTTGCTCTTTGATCTCTTTTTCCACCAAACGCCATGGGTTTGGAGAAGAGATTGAGAAAGTGAATAATACCAAACGGCATGGATGGTTCTTGTTTTGTTTTCAAGGCTTAGGAAAAGCTCATCAATGAGTAGATCTAAACGTTTTCAAACCAAAGCTTGACCCCTGAACACTCTTGAATATGACCCTCGACCCTAAACCCTCTTTAATCATTTTAAAACCTCTGTTCATCATTCGCATGTCATAAAGTTGCATTCTTGATCATTAGAAGTCATCGCTTTAAGTTGTTAGATCGATCAGTTTTACTCGATTCTGTGCTCGATCTAGTGGTCGATTCAGTGCTCGATTTTTAGCTTTTAGTAGATTTGCATTTTTAATCTTCTGCTTTTTCCTAGTGGTAGTTACCCTCTTCCAGAGATTTTAAAATTGTTTTGCATCTCATTTTGTCATTGCATTTAGTTTTAGTAGATTTTACCTACCATTTTCCCGATTTGCTTAGCTTTGCTGAATACCCCTTACTGCTATACTACATCATTGTTATGGTTTCGGATCTGATACTTAAACTGACTTGCAAAAATCCTAGTATCAAGTAGTATGGGTGATTGGCTAATTTCTCTAGCATTTGATCAATGAAGGGAAGAGGGAAATGATCTTTCCTAGTGGCTGAGTTGAGTTTCCTATAATCAATACACATTCTATGTCCGATTATTTTCCTAGTAGGAATTAACTCATCTTTTTCAATTTTTATGACCGTGATACCCCCTTTCTTTGGTACCACATGGACCGGAGAGACCCATGTGCTATCACTGATAGGGTATATCACGTCAGCTTCTAAGAGTTTTAAGATTTTTTTCTTGACCACTTATTTTAAATTCGGGTTCAAACGCCTTTGATGCTCAATGGAAGATGTGTTTTCATTGTCTAAATGAATCCTATGAGTACAAAGCATTGGTGAAAGGCCCTTGATGTCACTGAGAGAATACCAAGTGGCCCTTCTATACTTCCTCAGCTCCTTAAGGAGTGATTCTAACTCATCATCACCTAGATTTTCATTCACAATGACCGGATAAGTATCATTTGGTCCCAAGAAAGCGTACCTTAGCCCATTTGGAAGCTGATTTAGGTCCACCTTTGGGGCTAGCAGCTCACTCTAGTCCTCCTTTTGGCTTGTGTTGAGGTTGTTGTCCTCATTCGCCCCTTTTGAACCCGAGTCATGAGCTCTTAAGCTGCCGCCCTTGACCGTTCCTACCGCAGAGATGGAGTCAATCAGTCGATCGCTCCCTCGTTCTAGGCTGGATCGATTGCACTCTCTCGATTCACTTGCTCGATTGTGGCATAAGACTCGGATGACCGGATCTTATGGAGTGGGAATGAACATGCTGGCCTTAGACTCTCTCACGTTGATTCATTGAATGATGAGTGTTGGGGGATCGATGGCACCACAGAGAGTCTGGAACGATCTCTGATAAAGCAAACACGTGTGACTTTGGTGAATCACACACGCAAAGGAACAAGCAAAGATTCAAGACTTTAACTTGAAGAAGAACTGCCGATTTTATTGATATGGGGTAAAAAGTTGTGAACTAGAATGTCGCAGTGAAGCTTTATTAATAGCTCTTCGACCTTGACCTTCTAGGGTCTAAAATAAAAGCAAAAATATAAGAAAATAAACTAAAGATTACATCGGCTTAAATGGGAAAAGTAACAAAAGAAACTAGTGTTTATTCCCTGCAAAAGAAAGGAAAATACGAATATATTGAATTAATTGACAAGTTTACCGTTGCCTCTTGATCCATGATGTAAGAATAGTAAGTTGTCTTGATTGCCAAACATCTAAGTGTTGCCGTTTTGGGTGGGGTTGATGATGAACAAGTTTGGGCCGGTCATGCATTTGAGGAGGGGCCATTCACCGGGGCTTGGGTCTCTCTGGAGCTCAAATGGGTCTTGAATGCCTTAAAAATCGCCTAAGTCTTGGCCCATTGAATCGTTGTCTTGGCCGGTCAGTCGTCCTGTAATGCCTTCATCCCGTGTGGTAATGTCATCGTCCCGCGCGGTATTGCACTCGTCCGCAGTATGGGGTTGGGTCGTCATGACGTCGTCCCGTCCCGTAATGTCATCATACCAGCTCGTCATGCCCTCGTCCGTCCTAGGAATGTCCTCGACCGTGGTAGGTGTGTTCATGATTCGTTCCACGGCTATGTTAAACTTGACTCTCAAGGCTTTCTCCTTTGAGCGTGTCATTGGCCCTTCTCTCACCTTGGGTACGTCCGGCTGGTCCTCAGCTGGTACGGTGCTTGCACCAGATTTGTTATGGATAGAGCAGGAGATCGATTCACGAGGTCATTCTCTGAAAAGTTCGAGTTGTCCCACTCGATCGTCTCGTCGATCTCTTTCCTGGATCGAGTATTCTGATCGATCTCCAGGTCGATCTCTAGGCAATCGCCTTAATCTTCTTTCACAACATTGCAAGAAACCATACTTCCCAAACTCCTTTGTCAAAGCCAGCTGTAGATGATTCTCTTGTGCCAATTCCTCAAGCAACTCATCAGCCAATTCATCCAAAGTTTCAATGTAGAATGCTTGTCCACCAATCGTTGGCTTCTTCAAGACTTCATTGATATCAAAGTTCAGCTTGATGTATTTGCCCAGGTGCAGAGAAATCTTGCCATTCTTCACATCTATGATGGCTCCAGCAGTTGCTAGGAAGGGTCTACCAAGGATTAGAGGATCTCTTGGTTCCTCATCCTTTTCTAGCACTACAAAATCTGTTGGCACATTCACATTGCTAATCCTCACGGGTAAGTCTTCAAGCATGCCTACAGGGAGCCTTATACTTCGGTCAGCCAGAACGAGTGAGATTCTACACTCCTTAAACTTGGTGAAGCCTAGCTTTTTGGCAATAAAGTGAGGCATAAGGTTTATGCTTGCTCCTAGATCACATAAGCAACTCTCAAACTTCAAAGGGCCTAGTGCACAAGGTATATTGAATGACCCCGTATCTCCTAGCTTCTTTGGAGAAATCTCCTTGTGGATGATTGCACTGCATTCTTGAATCTATACCAAGAACTCGTCACTCTCTTTCTCCTTCTTAGCAAGCGTATCCTTCAAAAACTTGGCATATTTTGGCATCATAGCCAAGCAATCAACCAACGGCAGTTTGATCTCAATGTTCCTTATGTGCTTCTCAAACAAGGCTTTATGCTTCTCAATCAACTGCTTCTTGAAACGCCCAGGGAAGGGGAGCTTCGGTTTGTAAGGTGGAGGCACGAAAGCTTCTTTCTCCTTGCTAACTTCCTCCACTTTTTTTCTCTAAAACCGTTTCCTTGCCTTTCTTTGGCCTTGCAATGTAAACATTGTCAAACGTGATATCTTGATCATTTGAGAGATTACTCTCCCCCTCTCGAACCACAATGTCCTCAGGTATAGACCGTGGTGGTAGCTCTTTCCCACTCCTTAAAGTAACCGCATTGGCATACTCCTTAGGGTTTGTCTCACACTTCCCGGGTAAGCTACCTTGACCGCTTGAACTGGCTTTTCCTTTCTCTAGCTGGCGAATCTTGTTGTTCAAGTTGGTGATTTGTGTAGATACCTCAGTAAGAGAAGAGTCCAGCCTATTGTTCATATCAACAAATTTATGATTTGTAGTTGCTTGTCCCTGAAGTAATTGTTAGAACATAGCTTGTACCGGATCTTGAGGTGGAGGTTGAACTTGTTGATGCTGAGGCACGAAACCAGGAGGGTAGCCTTTGTTCCCTTGCTGTTGCTGGCCTTGGAAGTTTCCTTGTCTTTGCCCTTGGTACCCACTGTTTTGTGTAAACCCACCTTTGTTGTAAGGAACAAAAGGTTTTCCATGTTGTGGAGGGTACACTTGATCCTTAGGGTTCTCCACATTGGTACTTCAGTAAGATAGGTTTTTGTTGCCTTGATACCTCTGAACATAGCTCTGTGGCTTAGTATAGTCTTGGCCTCTAACCCAATTCACTTCCTCTTGGCTATGCTCCAGCTCATCTAGAACATCCGTAGCCTCTCCCACAAAGTGTACATGCTTTTCATTTGCTAGTACCAACTTGTCAATCTTTTCATGAAGTGATTTCAGCTCCTTCTTGTGTGCCTCAAGGTCAGACCCTCTAGGTGCTCTATCATATTCTTCACTATAGTTGCCATCACTCAAAGCAAGATTCCCAATAAGCTCCATTCCTGCTTCTACATCTTGGCCAAGAAATTTCCGTTTACTCGCCGTGTCTAGGAGCATTCGAATCTTGGGAAGAGCTCCTCTATAGATGGTGCTCAAGAGTGTCTCCTCAGTGAAACCATGATAAGGACATGCAATGGTGTAGTCCTTGAACCGCTCCATTGCTTCACTAAAGGTTTCATTCTGCCTTTGTGTAAAACCGCTAATCTCACTCCTTAGGCGAGCTGTTCTTGTACTTGAGAAGAACTTAGACAGAAATGCCTTCTTGCAATCAGCCCATGAGGTTATAGTCCCCCGAGGTAAGGTCTTCTCCTAATGCCTTGCTTTATCCCCAAGTGAAAAAGGGAAAAGCCTAAGCTTGAAACTGTCATCCGAGATTCCATTGATCTTGATCATACCGCACACTTGCTCAATGTTATCTAAGTGCTCCAAAGGATCCTCCATTGCAAGTCCATGGAACTTGTTGTTCAGCACCATTGAGACAAAGCCTGGCTTGATCTCGAAGTTGTTGTTTTGCACTGGTGGTGGAGTGATGCCAAAACGGTTGTGATGAGTGTTTGGTGCATCACCCGTGCCAATGATCCTTGGTTGCCTTGGGGCGTGGTTGGGGTTTCCATTACCCCTACCAGCAGCAGCACGGTGAGGTGGAGCCTCAGCTTGGTCTTGCTCAGCCATGACCGCAAAATCAAAAATATCTGGTTGCAATATCTCTTCAAAGTCTTGTGCTTGTTCTCTTGCCCTTCTTGACCTTGCACTTCCAAGTTGATGAATGTTGTCTAGAGGTTGTAATAAGTTGTTGTCACCTTTAGACCTCAGACTCATCTACCTGAGAAGACAAGTAGGAAGGTAGATAGATTAGTAACCAAAATAAAAATAAAGACTTAGTCTCTACTAAGCCCCAAATCCTAATACTTTCAAACTTAACCCAAGTTGGCAACGGCGCCATTTGATAACTATGTTTTTAAGCACTGCTAGTTTGATCAATCCTAAAGCATAGCATAGTGGTAACTATAGTTCTAGAGGTGTCAATCCAAATCAGGTTGTCTTGAAAGATACTAAGAATGCAAGAGCTTTGTAAATCTAAGTGAAATCCGGATTATTTGAGGAGAAAATCTGTAAAAACTAAATGCAGCTACTAAATGACCACGAAAACTATTTTAAAATCCCTACTGATGGGTTAAACAACTACTAGATGACTTCTAAAAATTTAAAATTCAAGACTACTGGTCTTTAAAATTCGAACACTAAAGGCAGACAGAAAAAGCAAGTTCTAACAACCTAGGAAATGATTTTCAAGAAACTAAGACAAAAGATGCACACTTTAGAACTAGGAAATGATGACTTTTAGATTTCAAAGGCTAAAAGCAGATTCAAGGTTGAGGATCATGCTTAAGAAGGTTCAAGATTCAAGCTTTGGGTTTTATAAACATAAATCTACACATTTTAGTGCTATCTCTAGGCCTTGAGAAGTTAAACTAGATTTATACATGGCGTGTGGTATAAATCCTTTCCTTAACCTTTCCACCTAACCCATGGCGTGTGGTGGAAAGAAAGGGTGAAGAACATGAAGCACAAAACTCAAATAATGGCCTAACTAGCTCCCTAAGCATCCATGGCGTTTGGGAAAGGATGAGCTAGTCTCTTGGATTTGGATTTAAGGGATCTCATGAATCCTGCTAAGGTAAGGAAATCCCTGAGATCAAAGAGATCTTTCTCAAGAGTCTCTTGGCATTAAAACCCCCAAATCCAAGAAGAGATTAAGTTAAGAGCAAGAAAAGACCCGAGCTTAAACCCTTAAAACCCTCTTAATAACCTCAAGCTTAAACCCTTGGTGAACTACTCACTACACATGATTAAAACACACGAAAACATAAAGAAAAGAAGGATAAGCATGAATAAACTATTAAGCAAGAGAGATTAAAGGAAATACTTAAGATTAAAGCAAGATTAAAGCCTACAAAATATGAAAAGCCTGAAAACAAAGAACAATGGCGGCTATTCCTTAAAGAAAAGATAAAAGATGAGATAGCATAAAGAAGAGGGAGACAGATCAAATGGTTTTTATCACTCACAAATAGGGTAAACAAAAGTAGAAATGGTCACCTCACTAAACTCCAAAATGTGAGCTGTCTGGATAAGGTTCAGAGATCGATCTGAGTCGTCGATCTCTTACTCGATCTTTCTCGTAGAACGTCTTCTCTCGCTCGATCTTCAGGTCGATTCGGTAGGGTGGATCGAGTCCTTCCATCGATCTTCTGGTCGATCCTCGGATGATCAAGTCGTGACCTCGATTTGGCCCTCCTTCTTCCCGGGCTTAATTCCCGTGTCCGTACTCACGTTCGATAACCTTGGTCGATCTTGACCTCGATCTTCTTTCTTGAAACGACCCGAGTGTCTTGATCGACCTGCCTAGCTCAATCTGCGCCTCGATCCCGATTCCTTTGCTGCATGGCTGAGTTCCTCCACGTATCCATAGGCTCCCTTTCGATCCTTAGCATGTCCACGCATCCTCTGTAGCTCCAGTGTATCCAAAACAATCTGAATATGATGCAAGAATGCAAGAAATATGCAAAATACTAATGCAAAGTGTTCTAGGACCTAAAATGAGATAAATGGTGCAAACTAGCCTATTATGAGAGATGTATGCATGAAAACTACTCTAAATGTATGCTAAATATGCGAAATATATGAGTATTTCAGCAATACTTGCAAAGCCATTGACAAACCGCCTGTAGTAACCAGCTAGCCCCAGAAAACTCCTTATCTCTGTAGCGTTCTCTGGTCTAGGCCAATCCGCTATGGCCTGAATCTTCTCTGGGTCCACGGAACTCCCTTATCCGACACAATGTGACCCAAGAACCCTTTATGACGTTGCCAAAGACTACACTTACTGAGCTTGACATATAACTTATGTTCCTGCAACTTCTCCAGAACAGTCCTCAAATGACCTCTATGTTCTTCTTCACCCTTTGAGTATACTAAAATATTGTCTATGAAAATAATCACAAACTCATCTAGGTACTCTTTGAACACGCCATTCATCAGCTTCATGAATGCAGCTGGCGCATTCGTCAAACCAAATGGCATGACGACAAATTTGTAATGACCATACCTTGTCATAAAGGCAGTCTTACGCACGTCTGTCTCCTCTATGGGTATTTGATGGTACCCTGATGCCAAATCGATCTAAGAGAACTAAGTAGCTCCTCTGAGTTGGTCCAACAACTCATCTATCCGGGGAGGTGGATACTTGTTCTTCACGGTCACACGGTTCATTCTGCGGTAATCAATGCAAAGCCTAAAGCTTGCATCCTTCTTCTTCACGAACAACACTGGCGCACCCCATGGCGAACAGATTGGTCTTATGAATCCCTTGTCCAGTGATGTCACTACATATTGCATGCATTTTGCATACATATAAGTTAGCTTTTCATGCATTTACATCACACCTTAGGGCTATATTGCATTACTTTAGATCCTAGAGCATTCTTGCACCAGCATACGCATGTTCCTTGTATTTTTCATCATATTCATGTTGTTTCTGGCTACTTTGGAGTCGTGGAGGTTTGTGGACGTGCTGAAGCTGTTGTGGAGGTTCGTGGAACGTCATATGTTTGCAAACGACCAGAGATCGGGGAGCAGATAGAGCATGGCAGGTCGATCTAGATGAGATCGACCAGAAGATCCAAGGGAAATGATCGAGACGAAGATTGAGTGGAGCAATCGATCAAGTGGTACGGACGTAAATGACGCCATGCAGAGCGAGGGCCGGATCGATTCCACCACTTGATCCGACCAAAGATCGATACCATGATCGGATGCAACACTCGATCCGCCGAAGAAGATCGAGACCCAGATCGAGTAGAAGACACGATGTCCGAAAGTGATCGAGAGAGCCGCTCGATCCCGAAGTTGATCTCTGTCCTTTCAACCGTTTTTGGCCACTAGCGAGGGGGGACCATCGAGCTGTTTTTCCCATTTTGGGAAGGCGGCGATAACTTTTCCCACACACACTTTTCATTTCTTATCTTTTTATGCTTTTTTCTCTCTGGTTTTGGAGACGATCCGCCATTGTTAGACTTTGAGCTTTGTTATTGAATATTTTGAATCGTTTAAGTTTAATCCATCGTTCTTATGTTTATCGTTTCATTCTTCATGCTTTGCTTAGTTTATTTAATGTGTAGTGAGTAGTTTCATTTGGGTCTCGGGGTTGAGAGGATTTACGGGGTCGAAAAGGTTTTCAATTGGTGTTTTCTTGTTCTTAATGGCTTTCTTTTCTAAGATGTTGAGTTCTTAAGGCTTAAAGAGTCTCACGCCAAGATCTTTATGATCAGAGAGAGCTCTTACCTTGACAGGATCCAGAGATCTCTGAAAATCACATCTTAGAGCCTAGTTACTCTTTCCCAAACACCATGGTAGTTTAGAGAACTAGTTAAGCCGCGTGGTTGAAATCTGTTTTCCTTGCCTCTCAATCTCGTTTTCCGTAAACGCCATGGGTCTGGAGGAGAGAATGAGAGAGTGATCCATACCATACACCATGGATGGGTCTTGTTTTGTTTTCAAGGCTTAGAGAATCTCACAAAGTGAGTAGATCTAGAGTTTTCAAACCAAGCTTGGACCTTTGAAACCACTAACATGAATCTCGACCCTAGACCCTACTTTCTTAGCATTCTTACATCTTCGTTAATTATTCGCTTGATATTCGCCGCATCCTGGTCATTAGTTACTTCATACTTGCATTTTTAGACGAGATCGATCCAAACTGCTCGATCTAGTGGTCGATCCTGTGGTCGATCCACTAGTCGATTTTTATTAATTCATAGCCTTCCATTTTAATTATGCTGTTTGTTCCTTGTGGTAGATCAATCACTCTTGGTAATTTTAAAATAGTTTTGCATTTCATTTGGTCGTTGCACATAGTTTTTAGGATTTTCACAATATCGCCTGTCATTCGCTTAGCTTTACACTGCTCTTGCATTCTCTTTGATCTTCCTAGCTCCTAGAAATGGATTGACTCTCACTTGCATACTGTACTACAACCTAAGTGTTGCATTTGAGTTTGATAGCCTCATTGCATCCTCACCCTTGCAAAGAAAGTTGTTATCAAATGGCGTCGTTGCCATTCTAGGAGTGTTAGAAAGCATAGACATTTGGAGCTTAGTGAAGACTACGCTTTACTTTGTTTAAGTTACTAATCTCTCTACTCTCAAACGTGTTTCTTCCAGGTACATGCATCTTCGTTCCAGGGGAGAAAACCATCTACTACAACCCTTGGACAACATCCATCAACTTGGTCATTCAAGGCAAAGAAGAGTACGAGAACAAGCTAGAGCTTTTGAGGAGATTGTTCAGCACGGTTTGGTTGACTTTGAAGCTATGGCTGAACACGAGCATCCAGAGAGACCTCCTCCAGCTCACGGGGCAGTGGGAAGGGGCAACGGAAACCCCCAACACGCGGCTAGACCCCCAAGGATCATAGGAGCCGGAGATGCTCCCAATACTCATCACAATAGGTTTGGGATCACTCCTCCTCCTGTACAAAACAACAACTTCGAGATTAAGCCAGGTTTCATCTCCATGGTGCAAAACAACAAGTTCCACGGTTTAGCAATGGAAGATCCCTTGGAGCACCTCGACAATTTCGAGCAAGTATGTGGGATGATCAAGATAAACGGCATATCCGAAGATGCTTTCAAGCTGCGTCTCTTTCCATTCTCTCTTGGAGACAAGGCTAGACATTGGGAGAAAACACTTCCTAAAGGCACCATCACTTCATGGGCCGAGTGTAAGAAGGCTTTCCTCTCAAAATTCTTCTCTAGCACCAGAACGGCTAGGCTAAGAAGCGAGATCAGCGGCTTCACGCAAAGGAATAATGAGACTTTCAATGAAGCCATGGAACGATTGAAGGACTATACTATCCAATGTCCTCACCACGGCTTCAGCGAAGAGACTCTTCTAAGCACTATTTACCGTGGAGCTTCACCAAAGATAAGGTTGTTGCTTGACACGGCCAGTAAGGGGAACTTCCTTGGTCAAGAGGTAGAAGAAGGCATGGAGCTGATTGAGAACTTAGCACTAATTGACGGCAACTATGCTGATGATTATGACAGTGCACCACGAGGTTCTGAGCTAGAGTCTCACAAGAAAGAGTTTAAAACATTACACGAGAAGATTGACAAGTTGGTTTTGGCAAATCAGAAGCATGTTCACTTTGTTTGTGAAGCGGATGAGAGCCAAGAGGAGCTTGAGTTGAACCAAGAAGAAGCCAATTGGGTGGCAGGTCAAAACATCTACAAACCTCAAGGCTATTCACAAGGTTACAACCAGAACAACAATCTCTCATACTGCAGCACCTATGTACCAAACCCTAAGGATCAAGTGTACCCTGCTCAGCAAGCAAAGCCTTTCGTACCCTACAACAAAGGTTTTCAGCCGAGTGGTGGCTTCCAAGGGCAAGGGCAGAACAACTTTCAAGGACAACAGCAAGGAAACAAGGGTTATACGCCAATGTACCCTCCGGGCTTTGTACCTCAGCAGCAACAACCGATGCAACAACAAGTTGATCCTGTCCAAGCTATGTTCCAACAATTGATTCAAGGGCAAGCCTCTACAAACCAGAAGTTTGCCGAGATGAACACTCGTCTAGACTCGTCTCTCACTGACTTCTCTACTCAGATCACCAACTTAATGATAGAGAGATTTTTTCACAGTTCTAAATATCAATCCTAAAGCCTCTTAGTGTTTCTGTAGTACTTTAGGTGTCAATCCAGCCTAGGTGAGAAATATACTAGGAATACAAGAGCAAAGTAAAACTAAGTCAAATTCGGGTAAATGAGGGAGAAATTCAACAAAAACTAAATGCAGTACGAAATGAGCAAGAAAACAATTTTAAAATCCCCTCTTAAGGGTTAGCAACTACTAGAAGAAAACTAGGAATTTAAAGTGTAAGACTGCTGATTATGAAAATTCGAAAACTGAAAACAGGCAATTAAGGCTATTTCTAGCAACTTAAAGGAGCCAATTTTAAATCTAAAGGAGAAAGCTTTTGAAACTACTTGAATGATAAATAAAAGATTCAAGGATGAGGTTCATGCTTAGGGAAGCTCAAGGTTCGATCTTGGTTTGCAAAAAGAAAATCTACACATTTCAAAATGAGCTATCCTTAAGCCTAAGAAGCAATCTTCTCATGGCTTGTGGGTAAGATAAATTCCTCTCATCATTCATCCTCTCCAAACCCATGGCTTGTGGTGGAAAAGGGTGGTTGATGGAGCTGAAGCACGGATCTTAACATGGCTTAATTAGCCCTTACTTGCCACTTCCGTGGTCATTAAGGCATACTAGTCTCTTGGTTTGGACATAAGAGAACTCCTAAGTTCTTATGAGAAAAGGAAATTTCTTGGATCATAAAGCCTCTCTCAAGGTCTTTAAGCATTTAATACTCCAAACCAAGAAAGGATAAAGTTAAGAGCAAGAAAATACCAAGATCTAACCTTTAAAACCTTCCTAATCACCTCATCCTTAAATCCTAAAGAACTACTCTATTATCATTTTAAAATCCCTCTTAATCATAAGATAAGAGGAGTTAAACATGATTAAGATAACAAAAAAGAAAGATTAAAGCTTAAAGTGAAGTTCTTAAATTCAAAATCAAAGTTTTTACAAAAGATAAAGCTTAAAAATGGAAAAAGGTGTTTTAATGGTGATCCACAAAACCCAAAAATGGGGATGGAGGCTGTAAAATTTGTGGATCCCCTAAATTTTTAGGTCTAGAGTGTTCATAAAGGACCACACAACTGGTCCCCTCACTAAAAGACAAAGTCTGAGCTGTCCAAGGAAGGAAGCAGAAATCTGGACCGAAGATCGACACGCCTGGTCGATCTAGTGGTCGATCTGAGCTGAAACGAGTGGGATGGTCGATCTGGTGGTCGATCTCAGGCTGAAACGAGTGGTATGGTCGTTCTGGTGGTCGATCTTAGGCTGAAACGAGTGGTATGGTCGATCTGGTGGTCGATCTCAGGCTGAAACGACTTGGATGGTCGATCTGAGGCTCGATCTCAGCCTAATTCTTTTTGGCCAAACATTTTAGGTTTTTGGCCAATCCTAAGCTCTTCTTTTGACTCTTTGTCCATGCTCAGCATCCAACACAGCTCCATGTACACCATATTACCTAAAAACAATGCATATATGCAAGAAATATGCAAATGCTAATGCAAACATGTCTAAAACCTAAAATGGAGCAAAAGTTACAAATAATCTAAATATTAATGCAATTTGAATGAAAAATCTATCCTAAATGAGTGCTAAAATATGCTAAATTATGAGTTTATCAACTCCCCCAGACTTGCCTTTTTGCTTGTCTTCAAGCAAACAAAGACAAATCTGAGAGAGAGATTTAAAAATGGGGGTTCAAATTTCTTGAAAAAAATGTTTTTCAAATGAATCATCTCAATGTCCTTGTTTTTAATTCTAGGATGCAGTATACAAACTCTACTTCAAAGAACTTAGCCATATTCATCACATATTGAATTTCAGATCATGACTCTCATATTCCAAACAATCCAAGAATCCTAACCTTTAACATTCAATTAATGATCAAACCATGAATCACACTCATGCACTTAGAACAGAATACATTTGGCTAAGGACAAGGTTATGAGACAAAGATGATCTCATTCAAGTGGGTAATTCAAACAATGGGTTATCTAAAAAAGGATTGAACTTATGCATAATGCTAAAGGTAAAGACAATTGATGCATGTATGACTAGACTCTCATCTACCCATATACACTAACAATGATCCTAAACCCCTCTCATTTTCTTTCTTTTTCAAGCTCACTCACCCTCTAGAAACTACCCAAACAACAAGGCAAGAAGCCAAACATAACCCACAAAAACAGAAGACATCTTTACTCTTCTTAGGCTAGTGGTGGTCAAACACAAACTTAAAGCTCTTTCTTTAAATCTTGGTAGCGCTCTTCTCTTATTTTTTTTCTTTTAAAACTTTGGCCTTTGGCTCTTTTCTTTCTGATTTTCTTTTATTTTTTTTTTATTTTTTTTTTGAGAGCTACCTCCTTCTCTTTTAAAACTGAGCTTTTATTTAAAAACAGAACAACACCACCACTTAAAACCATGAGTCCTTTTTATTTTCAAACCCCAAACACCATTTCTTTTTAAACTGAAAACACATAAGCAAAATTCTTTTAACACCAGCGAATCCCTGCCCCAAAACAAACCTAAAACTAGCTTCAAAAGGCAAAGCTAGCATCAATATGAAAGTCTAATCATGTCGCCTAAACCTAACACTTTATGCCAAGTTCAATCCGAAAATAAGGCCTCACATCACACAAGAAATATTTGGCTTGAAAGGAAGGCAAGGTTCAGGGTGTGGAGTTCTATTCAGACTTACAAAGAGTGGTAGAAAGGGGTAAGAAAGCCTGAATATGTATATGTGATCCATGTATTTCATTTCAAATGCACAAGTGTGATAATTCAAATTCACATTAAGGTTCTCACTTAGTAGGAAAGGATTCAATTCATGTCTGTTCAACTTAAGCCACGAAAATCAAAACAAATGATCCAAATATGGTTAGAACTGAACTTCAAGTTTGCACAAGCATCAAAGAACTACTAACTAGGGCCTTGAACTAATTCATGAGCATAAAACACTTTTTTAAGAAAAATTGCCCCATATGCACGTGAATGCAAGCAACCTATATGATAATATCTAGACTCCATCCTAAAATATTTACCAATGCAAGTGCAAGCTACATGAATTTTTTCGAAAATTTTGAAAATTTTTCTGATTTTCTATGCAAATGTATATGCATGAAGACTCAAATATGCTTAAAGGGAAAATAAGAAAAAAAAACACAAAATTAAATCTCTCAACCTCTCCCCCAAACTTAAATTACACAGTCCCTTGTGTAATAAAAGTTCAAGAGAGACCAGCAACAAGAAATAAAATTCAAAAAGCCAAGAATTCATGATATATACAAGGTGTTGGAATGGTGTACCTTGGGCTGTGTTGTGGATCGATCTGTTGGTCGTTCTGGGCAGAAGATCGAGTGTATGTACTCGATGCAGCTCTCGATCCTGTCCTGAATCGACCTTGGCCGGTTGATCTAGCCATCGATCTACCGGACATGCTTCAGTTTTCTTGCCGTTTAGAGCTTCCAAGAACGTGCCTTTGAATCTCTATCATCCTTGGCCATGTTGAGGCTTGATCACCAGGCTCATACTCATCATAGAACCATCCCCCAAATGTGTGCATCCTTATCTCCTCAAAGGGTAGCTTCCATGGATCCTCAAGGCTCCCCTCCTCGGTCATGTTGAGGCTTGTATCACCAGGTTCATACTCATCATAGAACCATCCCCCAAATGTGTGCATCCTTATCTCCTCAAAGTGTAACTGCCGTGGATCCTCAATGCTTTCTTCATTGGTGAGGGTGAAACCGAGGTGCTTGGCAAAAGGTTGTTCCATTGGAGATTCTTTTTCTTTACTCTCCTTGGAGGCTGCTGCAATGGGACTCTCCTTTGTCTCTTTCCTGGGAATGAGTTGCATTTGTGTTTCTTTCTTGGTGGGGGGCTCTTGCTCAACAAATGAGCTCTCACTAGCATCCTCTAAACATTCAACAACCAAACTTTCTTCACAAGGATCTTCAACTCTTTGCTCAAGATTTTCATCAACAATGTACCTAAGAAGAGCTTCACGTTCTTCAGCTTCTTGTTGGAATTCATCATTGGTGAGAGCTTTATCCTCTTGTTCCTCATTCCCTTGTGTGATTTCGGTGTTGATAGACTCCACATGTGTTGCTGCAGCAACTCTTGAAAATGGAGCAGGAGAGCCTAGTTTGAAGTCAAGCATGCTAATGCTCTCATTAAGCTGTTCTTGCTGCTCCAAAAGCAACTTCATCATCTTGAGAGTTTCTTCCTCATTAGAGATATGGGAAGAATAGGCTGCTCCTTGCTCGTCCTCCATGTCCCAAGATTGGTATCCCTCACCATATTCATAGTGATTCTCGTGAGCAGAATGTTCATCCATAAGCCCTCTTTGATAAGTGGATGACCTTTCAAAACCATGGTTGCTTGTTGGGTCCCAAGCCATCATTCTCTCTTGATTTGCTAATAACGCCTCAAACATTGATGCTATATCCGAATCCATACTGTCTTCCTTGTGATTGTGCCTTGCAAAAAGAACAAATACTTGAAAGAGAGTTAGTAACCAAAATGAAAAATAAAAACTTAGTCTATACTAAGCTCAAATCCTAGTAATTTCAGCAAAACCTAAGTTGGCAACGGCGCCAATTGTTAGAGAGCTTTTTTCACAGTTCTAATTATCAATCCTAAAGCCTCTTATTGTTGCTGTAGTACTTTAGGTGTCAATCCAGCCTAGGTGAGAAAGATACTAGGAAAGAGCAAAGTAAAGCTAAGTCAAATTCGGGTAAATGAGGGAGAAATTCAACAAAAACTAAATGCAATACGAAATGAGCAAGAAAACAATTTTAAAATCCCCTCTTAAGGGTTAGCAACTACTAGAAGAAAACTAGGAATTTAAAGTGTAAGACTGCTGATTATGAAAATTCGAAAACTGAAAACAGGCAATTAAGGCTATTTCTAGCAACTTAAAGAAGCAAACTTTAAATCTAAAAGAGAAAGCTTTTGAAACTACTGGAATGATAAATAACAGATTCAAGGATGAGGTTCATGCTTAGGGAAGCCCAAGGTTCGATCTTGGTTTGCAAAAATTAAATCTACACATTTCCAAATGAGCTATCCTTAAGCCGAAGAAGCAATCTTCCCATGGCTTGTGGGTAAGATAAATTCCTCTCATCATTCATCCTCTCCAAACCCATGGCTTGTGGTGGAAAAGGGTGGTTGATGGAGCTGAAGCACGGATCTTAACATGGCTTAACTAGCCCTTACTTGCCACTTCTGTGGTCATTAAGGCATACTAGTCTCTTGGTTTGGACATAAGAGAACTCCTAAGTTCTTATGAGAAAAGGAAATCTCTTGGATCATAAAGCCTCTCTCAAGGTCTTTAAGCATTTGATACTCCAAACCAAGAAAGGATAAAGTTAAGAGCAAGAAAATATCAAGATCTAACCTTTAAAACCTTCCTAATCACCTCATCCTTAAATCCTAAAGAACTACTCTATTATCATTTTCAAATCCCTCTTAATCATAAGATAAGAGGAGTTAAACATGATTAAGATAACAAGAAAGAAAGATTAAAGCTTAAAGAGAAGTTCTTAAATTCAAAATCAAAGGTTTTACAAAAGATAAAGCTTGAAAATGGAAAAAGATGTTTTAATGGTGATCCACAAAACCCAAAAATGGGGATGGAGGCTGTAAAATTTGTGGATCCCCTAAATTTTTAGGTCTAGAGTGTTCATAAAGGACCACACAACTGGTCACTAAAAGACAAAGTCTGAGCTGTCCAAGGAAGGAAGCAGAAATCTGGACCGAAGATCGACCCGCCTAGTCGATCTAGTGGTCGATCTGAGCTGAAACGAGTGGGATGGTCGATCTGGTGGTCGATCTCACGCTGAAACGAGTGGTATGGTCGATCTGGTGGTCGATCTCAGGCTGAAACGAGTGGTATGGTCGATCTGGTGACCGATCTCAGGCTGAAACGACTTGGATGGTCGATCTGAGGCTCGATCTCAGCCTAATTCTTTTTGGCCGAACACTTTCTTGACTCCCAGCAACTCCTAAGCTCTTCTTTTGACTCTTTGTCCATGCTCAGCATCCAACACAGCTCCATGTACACCATATTACCTAAAAACAATGCATATATGCAAGAAATATGCAAATGCTAATGCAAACATGTCTAAAACCTAAAATGGAGCAAAAGTTACAAATAATCTAAATATGAATGCAATGTGAATGAAAAATCTATCCTAAGTGAGTGCTAAAATATGCTAAATTATGAGTTTATCACTTAAACAACAAGATCAAGCAGCTAGAGAAGGGGAAGGCGAGTACAAGTGGTCAGAATAGCCTACCGGGCAAGTGTGAACAGAATCCTAAGGAATATACCAACGCCATCACGTTAAGAAGCGGCAAAGAGCTAGCACCTACGGTTACTCCTAAGAACAACGAGGACGTTGTAATTCAAGAGGGGGAGGGTAAGTTTTCTGCTGATGATGAGATCAACTTTGACGATGTCTGGATTCAAGGGCCAAGAAGAGGAGACAAAGCGGTTGTTGAGAAAAAAACGGAGCAAACTACTAAGGAGAAGGATGCTTATGTACCTCCACCGTATGTACCTAAGCTGCCTTTTCCAGGCCGTTTCAAGAAGCAACTCATAGAGAAGCATAGAGTCTTGTTTGAGAAGCATCTTAAGGACGTAGAGATCAAGCTACCTCTCGTGGACTGCCTTGCAATGATGCATAAATGCGCCAAATTCTTCGAAGACACTCTCGTGAAGAAAAATAAGGAAAGCAAGAGGGTGCTTGTTCTAAGTGAAGAGTGTAGTGCTGTGATACATAAGGAGATAGTCCCTAAGAAGTTGGGAGACCCTGGAAGCTTCACTATACCCTGCGCTTTAGGTCCTCTGGAGTTCAAGAGTTGCCTTTGTGATCTCGGAGCTAGCATAAATCTGATGCCTCATTCTGTGGCAAAGAAACTCGGCTTTACCCGTTTCAAGGACTGTAGAATCTCGTTGGTACTAGCTGACCGGAGTGTGAGGTTACCCGTAGGATTGCTTGAGGACTTGCCAGTGAAGATCAGTGAAGTGAACGTGCCTACAGTCTTCGTTGTGTTGGAAATGGATGAAGAGCCAAAGGATCCACTCATTCTCGGTAGACCTTTCTTAGCTACCGCCGGTGCCGTAATAGACGTCAAGAACGGGAAGATTGCCTTGCACTTGGGTAAAGATATAAGGCTAGACTACGATATCAATGAGGTTTTGAAAAAGCCTACGATAGAAGGGCAAGCTTTCTACATTGATACATTGGATGCCTTAGCGGATGAGTTGCTGGAAGAACTGGCTCACGAAGATCATTTGAAGCTGGCACTGACTAAGGAGCCAGGAGAGTTTGGTTATGTGGATCAGAGGACTCAGGAGTATGTCAACTTGCTTGTTTCGAGGAAAGTTGTGCTTGAAGATGTAGGTGTTTGCCTAGAGATCGACTCCAAGATCGATGACATTACTCGATCCAGGAGTAAAATCGACAAGACAATCGAGAGCACAACTCGATCCGGTGCAGCAATCGACAGTCAGATCGAGCAATGTGATCGATCCAGGAAAACAATCGAGTCCGAGATCGAGAAAGGCCTTCCGATCAATTTGGGGTCTAATCTGGAAATCGACTCAGCGTCTCGATCCCTCACTCGATCCATATTAAATCGAGTGAATGAATCGAGCGAAACTGCTCGATCTAGACGACATCGAGAGCAAGATCGACCTGACAACTCGATTTCAGAAGGGATAGCGGTTGGATAAAGCAGCCTTAAAGGCCATATCTCGGGTCCTAAGGAAGGTTCTCAGAAGGAGAACAACAGCAACAGCCACGAGGACGATTGGAGCGAGCTGTTAGCCCCAAAGGTAGACCTTAAGGAGCTCCCAAAAGGGCTAAGGTATGCTTTCTTAGGGCTTAACGAAACCTATCCTGTGATTGTGAATGAAAAATTGAGTGATGATGAGTTGTAATCACTCTTAACTGAGTTTAGAAAGTATAGGAAGGCCATTGGGTACTCTCTAAGTGACATCAAGGGCCTTTCACCAATGCTTTGCACTCATAGGATTTACTTGGATAATGAGAACGCCTCTTCTATAGAACATCAGAGGCGTTTGAATCCAAATTTGAAAGAGGTTGTTAAGAAGGAGATTCTTAAGCTTTTAGAGGCTGACGTGATCTATCCCATAAGTGACAGCACGTGGGTTTCTCCCGTACACGTGGTGCCTAAGAAGGGAGGGATCACGGTCGTTAAGAATGACAAAGATGAGCTTATACCTACTAGGACTATTACTGGACACCGTGTGTGTATTCACTATAGGAAGCTTAATCTTGCTACTAGAAAGGATCATTTTCCCTTGCCTTTTATTGATCAAATGCTTGAAAGACTTGCTAATCACCGCTACTATTGCTTTCTTGATGGATATAGTGGATTTTTCCAAATACCAATCCATCCCAACGATCAGGAGAAGACGACCTTTACATGCCCTTATGGTACCTTCGCGTATCGAAGGATGCCATTCGGGTTGTGTAACGCACCGGCTATGTTTCAGCGGTGTATGATGTCGATCTTCTCCGATCTAATAGAAGAGATGGTAGAGGTGTTTATGGATGACTTCTCGGTCTATGGTGCGTCCTTTTCTGCGTGTTTGTTGAATCTTTGCAGGGTTTTAAAGCGTTGTGAGGAGACAAACTTGGTGCTCAACTGGGAAAAATGCCACTTCATGGTTAAGGAGGGGATCGTGCTTGGACATAAGATATCAGAGAAGGGTATTGAAGTCGACAAGGCAAAAATTGATGTGATGACAAGCCTTGAGCCGCCAGTTAACGTAAAAGGGGTGTGAAGCTTCTTGGGACACGCCGGCTTCTACAGGCGTTTCATTAAAGACTTCTCTAAGATTGCACGCCCTCTCACTCGGCTGTTGTGCAAGGAGGCTGAATTCATCTTTGATGAGGAGTGTTTGCAAGCTTTCGTGACAATCAAGGAATCCCTAGTATCCGCGCCTATAGTGCAAGCACCAGATTGGACTCTCCCATTCGAGATTATGTGCGATGCTAGTGACTACGCCGTGGGATCTGTTCTAGGCCAAAGGAAGGATAAGAAGCTGCACGTGATATACTATGCTTCAAGAACCTTGGATGACACGCAAATGAGGTACACCACTACTGAGAAGAAGCTATTAGCGGTTGTATTCGCCTTTGAGAAGTTCAGAGCTTACCTCGTGGGTTCCAAGACCATAGTTTACACGGATCACGCATCTTTGCGCTACATCTATTCCTAGAAGGACACTAAGCCGAGGCTTTTGAGATGGATCCTCTTACTCCAGGAGTTTGACATGGAGATCAAAGACAAGAAAGGAATAGAGAACGGCGTTGCTGACCACCTCTCTCGGTTATGGATCAACGAGTCTCTCCCTTTAGACGATTCTCTCCCCGAGGAACAACTCATGGCGATCACTACGGCTGTTTGTGGGAGTTTAGAGGGGCGGTTTGAGGAAGTTCTGAGCTTCAAGGAGGAAGATCTTCCCTGGTACGCGGATATTGTGAACTACTTGGCATGTGGTGAGGAGCCGTCGCATCTTGACAACTACCATAGGAAGAAGCTCATGAGAGACGTGAGCCACTACTATTGGGATGACCCCTACCTGTACAAAAGAGGCGTAGACAGTTTATACCGGAGGTGTGTTACAAAAGAAAAAGCCAAGGACATTCTCTTTCTCTGCCATGGCTCTTCCTACGGAGGACACTTTGCTTCGTTCAAGACTGCTACAAAAGTGTTGCAAGCTAGACGTTTCATCAAGGATTTCTCCAAGATTGCACGCCCTCTTACACTGTTACCGTGCAAAGAAGCTGAGTTTGTGTTCAATGATGAGTACATGCAAGCTTTCGTGACCATCAAGGAAGCCCTTACATCAGCTCCCATAGTTCAAGCACCGGACTGGACACTACCCTTCGAGATTATGTGTGATGCTAGTGACTACGCCATGGGAGCCGTCCTTGGTCAGAGGAAAGATAAGAAGCTACACGTGATCTACTATGCTTCAAGAACCTTGGATGACACGCAAACGAGGTACACTACTACAGAGAAGGAGTTGCTTGCAGTGGTGTTCGCCTTTGAGAAGTTTTCGTTCATATCTTGTGGGTTCCAAAGCTATTGTCTACACAGATCACGCGGCTTTACGCTACATCTATTCAAAGAAGGACACTAAGCCTAGGCTTTTGAGATGGATCCTCTTGCTTCAAGAATTCGACATGGAGATTAAAGACAAGAAGGGAATAGAAAACGGAGTCGCTGACCATCTCTCTCGGCTAAGGATCAACGAGTCTCTGCCCTTAGATGATTCTCTCCCCGAAGAGCAACTCATGGCGATCACTATGACTGTTTGTGGAAAGCTAGAAGGGCGGTTTGAGGAGGTGATGAGTTTCAAAGAGGAGGATCTCCCCTGGTACGCTGATGTTGTGAACTACTTAGCATGCGGTCAGGAGCCAACGCATCTTAACAGCTATCACAAGAAGAGATTTATGAGAGAGGCAAATGACTACTTTTGGGACGAACCCTACTTGTACAAGAGAGGGGTGGACAGTTTGTACCGGAGGTGTGTTACAAAGGAAGAAGCTAAAGACATTCTCTTTCACTGTCATGGCTCATCCTATGGAGGACACTTCGCTTTATTCAAGACCGCTACAAAAGTATTGCAAGCTGGTTTCTGGTGGCCGTCTATCTTCATGGATGCACACGAATTTGTGAAGAGCTGTGAGGCGTGTCAAAGAGCAGGGAATATCACTAAGAGGAAACAGATGCCTCAAGTTCCTATCTTCGAGGTTGACGTGTTTGACGCGTGGGGCATAGACTTCATGGGGCCATTTCCTTCTTCATACGGCAACAAGTTCATCTTAGTAGCGGTTGATTATGTCTCTAAATGGGTTGAGGCTGTTGCTTCTCCTACAAACGATTCTAAGGTGGTGATCAAGCTGTTTAAAAGCATCATTTTCCCGAGGTTTGGAGTACCAAAGGTGGTTATAAGCGATGGAGGGAGCCACTTCATAAACAAGGTCTTTGAGAGTCTTTTGAGGAAGTACGGCGTTAAGCATAAAGTGGCTACACCGTATCACCCTCAAACAAGCTGTCAAGTGGAAGTCTCGAACCGGCAGATCAAGGTTATACTTGAGAAGACGGTCAGAACAACAAGGAAAGACTGGGCAGTGAAGCTGGACGACGCTCTTTGGGCCTACCGTACCGCCTTCAAAACACCGATTGGTACGACCCCTTTCACTCTGCTCTATGGCAAAGGCTGCCACCTCCCCGTTGAGCTGGAACACCGTGCATTCTGGGCGGTAAAGAGGCTGAATTTTGACCTCAAGTCCGCTCAAGAGAGGCGCCTCATCCAGCTACATGAACTGGACGAACTAAGGCTGAACGCTTATGAGAGCTCTCGGATATACAAGGAGCAGACTAAGGAAGCTCACGACAGGAAGTTGGTTGCCAAGGAGCTTAAGGAAGGAGGTTTGGTGCTGCTGTACAATTCAAGACTCAAACTCTTCCCGGGAAAGTTGAAGTCAAGGTGGAGCGGACCGTTTGTGATCCAAAAAGTGCTGCCTTATGGAGCTGTCACGTTGATGGGCAAGAGTGGCAGTGCATTCACCGTGAACAGACACAGGGTCAAGCCTTACTTAGCGGACAACTATGACAAGGAGAGTACCTCGGCTTCTCCAAGACCCACCATCTGCCTAAACCAAGTAAAGTCTATCTAAAGACGTTAAAGAAAGCGTACTTGGGAGGCATTCCCATGTCTATCCTGTATATATCTCTGCTTTATTTCTCTTTCAGTTTTACGTTTTTATTTTGTGAAGTGTGTAGGAACAGGTATGAGGAGCCTAAACCACGATCTTGAAGTCCAAAAGAGGCGATAGGGGTTAAGGAAAGGTTAGAGATCGAGTGTTAGATCGACTAATCCTAACTCGATCTTTGCTAGATCGAGTTAGTGAATCGAGAGGAGCTAGTCGATCTAGACAAGATCGATCCAGATGAAAATGGATCGATCGATCCCATCTAGATCGACCGATCTAAAATCTCTCGGGGAAATCCTTCAAAGATAGATCGATCACTCGACTCGATCCATCACTCGATCTAAGCCAAATCGATCCCCAAATCGAGGACGTAGCTTGATCATGAGGACTCAGCCTTGGTGCCAAAATCTCAACGATCGAGAGAGCCAATCGATCCAAGACTCGATTCACCAGGAATCGAGTTACAAATCGAGTAACCCCCTCGATCTAAGCCATTATGGGCATGAGATCGAGTCCCAGATCGACCAAACGGACTCGATCTCATGCCGAGGTAACATTTTCTTTTCCCTCCTTTACTTTTTCCCTCCAGTTTTTGAATTCAAAACTTGGTCAAGGCAAACATCTTTGACCAAGACTTTTGTCATAAAACCACTTCCTTTACCCATAGTTTTGTTTCTTATTAGCCTTTAAATGTTTTCGACAACTTCACACTCTCTCATTCTTGTTTTCTCGAACTTTTAAGCAAAGAGAGTAAGAGTTATTTTTTTCTAAAGGCTAACAAGCTTCTTTAATAATCTTTGCAAAAGATATTTTCGGATCTTTAATAAAAATCTTTAGGAAAATCTCTTTTTATTTCGCGATTGATTGTTTTAGATGCTAGGACGGTTTTGAATTTTTAAATTTAGCTAAATAATAGGAAAAATTCTGGATTTTCTAGTATCTCTAGATTTGATTCTCTATTATTTTGCTATAATTTTTATAAATTCCCCAAAATTCTAGGGTATTAGGTATAAGTTTTCTTCTTTGCCTTTCTTCTTCTCTCATCCGATCGCCGTTTTGCTCATTACCTTGCTTGAGAATCTAGTTTCAGGCACGATGGCTCCCAAGAGAACCAGAGAGGAGACGGCACAAGAAGGAGAAGGTCAGGAAGTGGATGTTCAAGAGAGGGTTCGGTGGAGTAAGGACGAGAAGAGGGACAAGAAACGGCTGGAAAGGCTTCGGTTCGAGCCTACTAAGGTTGCGGACAGAGAGCTGCTGTTTAAGATGGGACTTTTGGGAGATTTTGATCAGCTTCTCCTGAGGATGGGGCTCAGATGTTTGTCACGAATGGACTGCCCAACCTTCCCTGAAGTGACAATCAATTTCTTTGCCACCTTGGAGTTCCGGTACGAGAATCCTAGCGTCCCAATCCCCTCTCAAGGCCGGCTCTCATTCAAGATCAAGCGCCAAGCCTTCAGCCTCTCGATCCCCGAGCTTTGCCAAGCCTACGGCCTAGCTGCTGATGCCACGAAGGTTGACTTCCCCACCTTCACTCAAGCAAACGAGCTGTGGGATATCATCGCCGATGATGACTACAAGGCAAACACTGCTAAGAACAAGAGAGTGAGGAACCCGGTGCTTCGTTACACGTTGAAGCTGCTTGCTAACACCTTCAGCGGACGTTCAGTAGCCCCCACTGTGACCAGAACGGAACTTTGCTTCTTGTTCCAAGGCATCAAGAATCTTGTGTGTGACCCGGTTGAGAATGATGAACCGTTAGAAGACCAGTTGGGAGACCACATCAATTACGGATGCATCTTGGCGGCTTCTTTGGTGAGATACAAGGAGTATGCCTTGAGATGGAAGGCAAGCTCTTCAATCATTGGCGGCTTCCTCACTCCCCTATTCGTGCAAGCCGGTGTACCGCTTCAAGACTACAATCCTGTTCCGGAAAGAGCTTTCATGGACGAGACTTACCTAAGGAACACGCACAGCTTGGGACGCACACCAGCCGAGGGTTTCTATGCTTACTTGTTCACTAACGCAGAGAATGAGAAGAAGATCTGTATCTTGCCAAACGGCGAGGCTAAGCTGCTAGGATTGGGGAACATCGAGTTTCTCCCAAGCAATGAAGAGTGCTATGCTCCTCTAGGAGCCACGGCAGCCATTCAGCAAGCTGCTCACCCAAGATCAGAGTCCCCTGCCACTGATGATGAGATGCCCGAAGCATTTGTCCTTCCCAGGCTTGACTTTGAGCCGCGGACTAAAACGGAGAAGTTCCTTGCTTTTGTTGTGGAAATGCAAAGGCAAATCAAGAAGTGGCAGAGCAAGGTGCTCAAGAAGCTTGCAAGGAAGGTCAAATCACTTCAAGAAGGCTCACCTAAGATAGCGGCAAGTGAGGAGGTTCAACAGCCCGAGAAGAGGAGGCTTTCTTGATGGCTATAGTGGTTTCTTTCAAATTCTCATTCATCCTAATGACCAAGAGGAGACAACTTTCACATGGCATTATGGTACCTTCGCTTATCGAAGTATGCCTTTGGGGTTATGTAATGCACCAGCAACCTTTCAAAGGTGCATGATGTCTGTCTTCTCTGATCTCATAGAGGAAATGGTGGAAGTCTTTATGGATGATTTTTCTGTGTATGATGCTTCCTTTGGTGGTTGTTTGTCTAATCTTTGCAGGGTTCTCAAGAGATGTGAGGAGAAAAACTTGGTGCTGAATTGGGACAAGTGTCACTTCATGGTGAAGGAAGGCATTGTACTTGGGCACAAGATTTCAGAGCAAGGGATTGAGGTTGATAAAGCAAAGATAGAGGTCATGAAGAGCTTAGAGCCGCCGGTTAATGTGAAGGTGATAAGGAGTTTTCTTGGGTCACGCAGGCTTCTACACGAGGTTTTTCAAGGATTTCTCCAAGATAGCACACCCCCTTACAAGGCTACTTTGCAAAGAAGCCGAGTTCGTGTTTGATGATGAGTGTCTTCATGCCTTTAAGACCATCAAAGAAGCTCTAGTCACCGCACCTATAGTTCAAGCTCCTGATTGGGACCTGCCGTTTGAGATAATGTGCGACGCGAGTGACTATGCCGTGGGTGCTGTTTTGGGTCAGAAGAAGGATAAGAGGCTGCACGTGAACTACTATGCAAGTCGTACCTTGGATGACACGCAAGTGAAGTATGCTACCACCGAGAAAGAGTTCTTAGCCGTTGTCTTTGCTTTTGAGAAGTTCAGGTCCTACTTAGTGGGTTCTAAGGTCATCGTTTACACTGATCACGCCGCCTTGAGGTACATACACTCCAAGAAAGACACCAAGCCGAGGCTCTTGAGATGGATCCTTCTTTTACAAGAGTTTGATATAGAGATCAAGGATAAGAAGGGGATTGAGAATGGTGTAGTGGATCATCTCTCAAGGATGAGAGTAAATGAAGTCTTACCTTTGGATGACTCACTCCCTGAAGAGCAGCTTATGATGGTCAACACACTGGAATGTGCAAGGCTAGATTAGAAGTTTGAAGGTGTCTTGAGCTTGCAGGAAGAAGATTTAGCTTGGTATGCGGACATTGTCAACTACTTAGCTGAGAAGAGCCTACTCCCTTGGATCATTACCATAAGAAGAAGTTCATGAGGGACATCTCTCACTACTTTTGGGATAACCCTTATCTCTACATGAGGGAAGTAGACAGCTTGTACCGAAGGTGTGTAACAAAAGAGAAGGCAAAGGACATCCTTCTCCATTGCCACGGTTTATCTTATGGAGGGCACTTTGCTTCTTTCTAGACGGCTACAAAGGTTCTACAAGCCGGATTTTGGTGGCCAACACTCTTCAAGGATGCTTATGAGTTTGTTAAGTCGTGTGAAGCATGTCAAAGAGCTGGGAACATCACAAAGAGGAATGAGATGCCGCAGGTACCAATCTTTGAGGTGGATGTGTTTGATGCTTTGGGGATTGATTTCATGGGTCCATTCCCATCTTCTTACGGCAACAAATATATCCTGGCTGTTGTAGACTATGTGTCTAAGTGGGTTGAGGCTATAGCTTCCCCAACTAATGATGCAAAGGTTGTGATCAAGGTCTTCAAAACTATCATCTTTCCAAGATTTGGGGTTCCAAAGGTAGTGATCAGCAATGGGGGCAGCCACTTCATCAACAAGGTCTTTGAAAGTCTTTTGAAGAAGTATGGGGTTAAGCACAAGGTAGCTACGCCCTATCACCCTCAAACCAGCGGTCAAGTGGAGGTGTCTAATAGGCAAATCAAGGCTATTCTAGAGACGACCGCAGAGGTAACTAGAAAGGATTGGGCAAGAAAGCTTGATGAAGCTTTATGGGCGTATAGAACCGCCTTCAAGACTTCTATAGGTACCACTCCCTTCACTCTCCTCTACGGCAAGGCATGTCACCTCCCTGTGGAGCTGGAGCATAGAGCACTTTGGGCCGTGAAGCAAATGAACTTCAGTCTCAAGATGGCACAGGAGAGAAGGTTGATTCAACTCCACGAGCTTGATGAGTTAAGGCTAGAGGCTTATGAGAGTGCCAAAATCTACAAGGAAAGGACCAAGGCGGTCCATGACAAGAAGCTGGTTCTAAAGGAGCTAAAGGAAGGCAGTCTGGTCCTACTCTACAACTCGAAGCTGAAGTTGTTCCTAGGGAAGCTCAAGTCTAAATGGAACGGACCTTTTGAGATCAAGGAAGTTCTACCGTATGGGGCGGTTACATTGGTTGGCAAGAATGGAGAGAGCTTCACGGTGAATGGGCATAGAGTCAAGCCATACATGGCGAGTGAATGCAGCAAGGAGAACACTACGTTACTTCTCCAAGACCCACCTCTAGCCTAAACCAAGTAAAGTCAAGCTAGTGACGTAAAACAAGCGCACTTGGGAGGCATTCCCATGTCTATCTTTGTACATATTTCTGCTTTATTTTTGTTTCAATTTTATGCTTTTTAGTTTTAGTGTGTAGGTGAAAGGATAAGGGAACCGGAGATCATGATCTTGGAGTCAAAAGGAGCAAGGAAAGGAGAAGTAGAGGCAAGAGATCGAGTGATAGATCGACCTGCCCTGGCTCGATCT
This sequence comes from Thlaspi arvense, assembly GCA_911865555.2. Classification (NCBI taxonomy): domain Eukaryota; kingdom Viridiplantae; phylum Streptophyta; class Magnoliopsida; order Brassicales; family Brassicaceae; genus Thlaspi; species Thlaspi arvense. The sequence goes on from OU466857.2 coordinate 44,029,936, forward strand.
CTACTAAATCGAGCTAGCGAATCGAGTGAAGCCACTCGATCAAGATGAGATCGAGTAGACAATCGAGTGAGTCAGTCGATCATGAGAGGATGACCCACCCATACGTTTATCTCGAAATGCAAACGGGGTGTGGATCTACTGGTCTCACTCGATCCTCAAATTAGATCGATCAGTTCACTCGATCAGTCACTCGTCCCTGCCCAAATGACCTCGAAATCGATCAAGGGACTCGATCTTCTGAGCATGGCCAATACCACGTGAAATCTTGGAACGAGGGGGACAACTCGATCTAGGACTCGATTCTAATCAAATCGAGCCCCCAATCGATCAACCCTCTCGATCCTAGGCAACATGGGCATGAGATCGAGGTCAAGATCGACCTAATTGACTCGATCTCATGCTGAGGTAAGTTCAAATTTTTCCCTTCTTTCTCTTTTCTCTCCTATTTTAAATTTGAATATTGGTCAAGACAAGCATCTTTGACCATGAAAGATGTACCTTGACCAACTTTGTCAGAAAACCACTTGCATACACCCATAGTTTTCTTGGTCTTTATAATCACATGTATCCACACTCTCTCTCATTTGTGTTCGAAACTGTTTTCTAAAGTAAAGATAGAGTGTGAGTTTGGTTTTAAGGCTAAGAGCATCTTGCATTCTTCCATTTCAAAGGTATTTTCGGGTTTATTGCATTGCTTGTTTAAATTTTTAGAAAATTTCCTTTTATTGGCTTAGGATGAATTTTAGTTGCTAAGGGATTATGATAGTTTTTTTTAGTATCTAGATATTAGGGAAATTGCTTGATTTGATCTTATCTAAAGATATTTTCCACTACTATTTAGTAATAATTTTTATAAAATCCCTAAAATTCTAGGATTTATGCTAAGAGATTTTATCTCTTGCCTTGTCTCTTTCTCTTAAACCGCCGCCTATACTCTTCTTCTCTTTGAGAAATTGTGTTTTTAGGTACCAATGACACCAAAGAGAAGCAGAGATGTGGCAACACAAGGAGAAGAAACTCAAGAAGTGGTTCAGGAGAGGGTTAGATGGACTAAAGAGGAGAAGAAGGCGAAGAAGAGGCTAGAGAGGCTCCGGTTTGAACCCACTAAGTTTGCAAGCCGAGACCTCTTGAAGAAGATGGGATTGCTAGCGGATTTTGATGTGCTTCTCAAGGACATGGGGCTTGCGTGCCTTTCAAGAATAGACTGCCCTACATATCCTGAAGTCACGCTTGACTTCCTCTCAACCTTGGAGTTCTCTTATGAAGATCCAAGCCTTCCAGCTCCCCCCGAAGGTCACCTCACGTTCAAGATCAGGAAGCAGGCTTATCACCTCTCCATCACTGAGCTGTGTCAAGCCTACGGTCTTAATGTTGCGGCCAAGCAAATGGAGTTCCCTCAGTTTGCATCCGCCAATGATCTATGGGACCTGATTTGCAATGACGACTACAAGAGCAATACAGCCAAGATCATGAGGGTTTGCAACCCTTTGCCGAGATACGCCCTCAAGCTCTTAGCTAACACCTTCAGTGGGAGATCCGTGGCTCTAACGGTTACCAAGAATGAGTTGTGTTTCCTCTTCCAAGGGATTAAGAAGGTCCTTTGTGATGCCAAGGAGAATGATGAGCCGATGGTGGATGAACTTGGCGACGACGTCAACTATGGTTGTATCTTGGCCTCTTCTGGTCAAGTACAAGGTGTGGGCATTGAGGTGTCAAGCGAGCTCAGCACTCATTGGAGGCTTCCTCACACCGCTCTTCACACAAACCGGAGTTCCTCTTCAGGAGTTTGAGCCTTGCGTGGAGAGAGCCTACGTGGACGAGACCTACATACGCAACACGGACTCCTTAGGTCCGACGCCAGCTTCAGGGTTCTATGCCTACTTGTTCACCAACACTGAAAATGAGAAGAAGGTTTGCATCCTACCAAATCCTGAAGAGACTCACCTAGAAAGCGTCGGTACCATAGAGTTTCTGCCAAGCAATGAGGAATGCTTCGCAGCCCTTGGACCAGCAGCAGCTCCCCCTTAAACCCCTCGTGCACCTTCAGAGTCGCCACCTTCAGATGCCGTGATGCCAGCGAGCTGCGATCTTCCAAAGCTTGATTATGAACCAAGGACAAAAGCCGAGAAGTTTCTTGCATCGGTTGTGAAAGTTCAGCGCAAGATCAACAAATGGCAGAGCAAGATGATTAAGAGGCTTGCTAAGAAGATCAAAGATCGACAAGGGAGCTCACCTGATGCGTCTTCAAGTGAGGAGGTCGAACAACCGGAGAAAAGAAGGAAATCCACCGGTGGTATAGAGATCCGTGAACCTCAAGGAAGCAACCAAGCTGCACGCCTCTCTCTACACGAAGGAGCAAGCAAGGAGAAGGGCAAGACGATCACGCACGACACTACTAGAAAGAGAAGGAGGTCTGGAGCATCCTCAAGCTCCAGTCGTGCCTAGCTCCGAGGTACCAACACACAACCTTGTAAATAACATGCATTTTTCATTTTTGCATTGTGTTTTTGACTCTTCTTGAATTTGTTTGCCACCAAGATGGTGTCATTCAAGTTTGGGGGAGAGTGTGTGTTATTTGACATGTTTATTTTGGATCTTATTTTATGTTATCATACTTGAGTCATCATACATCATCTAAGGCATAGAAAAATATAAAAAAATCATAAAATGTTTTAAAATTTTCAAAAAACTTCTTGTAGCTTGCATTTGTATTGTTAAACATTTTGGGATTGAGTGTAGAATTTTAAGCATTTAGGTTGTTTGCAGTTGCATAAGGGGCAAAAGTTTTTCTTGAAAAGTGTTTTAAGCTCATGAATTGTTTCAAGGCCTTAGTTAGTAGTTCTTTGATGCATTGTTCAAACTTTGAAAGTAAGCTCTAACCATATTTGGATCATTTGTTTTGATTTTCTGATATTACTATATATTTTGCATATTTTGCATGCATTTAGGATAGTTTTTCATGCATTCATCTTGCATTATAGGCTAGTTTGCACCATTTTAGGTCCTAGAGCACTTTTGCATTAGCATTCGCATGTTTCTTGCATTATGCATCATATTCAGGTTGTTTTTGGACACTTTGGAGCTGTGGAGGATTCATGGACATGCTAAGGCTCAAGAGGAAGCTTGTGGACACTTGGAGAACTCAACCATTCAGCAAAGGACCTGAGATCGAGTTGCAGATCGGGCAAGGCAGGTCGATCTAGACGAGATCGACCAGAAGATCAAGTGACCCCCAGTCGATTCAAGAGGGAGATCGAGCATGCGATCGAGTGAGGAGGTCGATCGAGAGTACGGACGTGGGATATGCCATGCAGATCAAGGGCCAGATCGAGTTCCCGACACGATCATCAAAGGATCGACTCAAAGATCGAGCGAATTCATCCGATCTAAGAGAAGATCGAGCCGGAGATCGAGTGACCCGAGTCGATTGATATCTCTTGTATTTACACCATTTAGGGCTGCGTTTAGTACATATTTTGGTCCTCTTTTGCATGTTTTTCCTTTGCTTTTGTCCCATTTTCTTCTCCTTTTAGACTTAGGTTGCATTTAGAGTATAGTTTGCATTTTCTTTGCATTTTGGATGTTTTTAGGTGCTTTTGGAGCTAGAAGGAGCTTGGAGGAGTTTTGGGAATGATACAAGATGCTAGCTGGGCAAAAGGGAGCAAGAAGGATCACATCAGATGATCTCTGCAGGAGTTTTCGGTCAGAGCACAGAGAGTATCGGTTAAGGGTGACCGATACGGAGCATATCGATCACCAGTATCGGTCAAGTGTGATCGACACAAACACACCGGATGGATTTCGGTCATATGTGTCGACCACTCCAGACCGATAGGGATCCATTTCGGTCACTGAAGACTGACACAACTGACCGATACTGACCCTGCTCGAACCTGTTTTTAATTACGCTTATACCATTACTCTAGGGTTTTCTTCTCTAGGCTATAAATTGCCTCTTTTCCCAGATTTTGAGAAGGTCTTGTCAATTTACTGTTCTTGAGCACTTTCTTTAAGTTTATAAGACAATTTCTTTGCTTTGTTTAATATAATCAAGTATTTGCTTTAATCTTTCTTTAATCTTTCTTTTAATCATGATTAGCATCCTTTCCCTTTGTGATTTGGTGTTAAACAAGATTATGAGTGAGTAGTAATCTTAGGATTTCTAGATGTGGTAGATTAGAGGGATTTAAGGCTTGATTAAGGCTTGTTAAGTGCTTCAGTTTAGGGGTTCCTCTCTATTAATCTGTTATTCATGCTAGATTAGTCTTGATCAAACTTGTCTAAGTTGTTAGCTTTCTTTTATGCCCACCAAGTGTTTGATGGAATGCTGATCATGTTTAATAGAGGATTTGCTGGCCTTGGCTCAAGAGATTGACTGTTTCAGGAGCATTTTGACTTAAATAGAGTTGTTTAATCATGCTTGCTTGATGTTTTAGCACTAATGAGAGTTAGTTCTTGTTAGAATGTTTAGCAAAGGGTTATTTGCCAAGAGATTGGATCTAACTAGCTTAATTGTGAACTCTATGTCTAGGAATCACCATTGCTTGCTTACTTGCTTGATCAATGTAGTTTGAAACAGCCTTACTTAATGTCTGAAATTCCCCAAAGTCAATAACCACATCTAGGAGCTTGCCTTTCTCTTAATTGAATCTCGGATTTGCTCTGTTTTACTCTGTTTTTCTTGCTTAGAACTGCTTAGTTTACTTTTGCTTTCACTTTGCTTGCTGCTTGTTTCACTTAGGTTGCTAGAACTGTTGCTTAGGCAACAAAACCAATTCTCTGCTTGCTTAACTTAGAGATTTTGCTCTCAACTCTTCTGTTTTCAACTCTTCCCAATTGGATTGACATAAAACCCATACTACAACTGACTAGTGCAAGGGTAATTGAACCAAGGGTCACAAACCTTGTGTCATCGATCCCAGACTAACCTTATCCGTCCAGCTGGTTTTAGCAGCCATTTTTGGCCATTTTTGGCCATTTTTGGCAAACCGCAGCCATCGCTTTCGTTATCCTTCATTCTGTCTTTTACTTTTTCGTTCTTCTCGTGCTTAGGCGATTTTCGACATTGTAGACTTTAAGCTTTTCTTGCATTTTGAACCTTTGAATCTTGAAATCATTAAGTCTTTTGCTTTAATCCATCGTTTAATCATGATTAGCTGTTCATCCTTTGCATTATGTTCGGTTTTATTTATGAATCGCTAGTAGTTTCCTTAGGGTAAGGGGTTGAGGCGATTCAAAAAGGGTCAAAAGGGTTTAAAGCTTTGTGTTTTCTTGTTCTTCATACCGTCTCTTCTAGCATCTTGGGGTCATAAGGCTTAGAGAGCCTTAGAAAAGGTCTCTATGATTCCAGGGCTGTCTTACCTTGACAGGATTCAGATATCCTAGAAAATCAGATCCTAGAGACTAATCTTCCCTTTCTCACACGCCATGGTTGTAAAGGGGATTAGTTAGGTCACTATATTGAAATCTGTTTTCCTTGCTCTTCGATCTCTTTTTCCACCAAACGCCATGGGTTTGGAGAAGAGATTACAGAAGTGAACTATACCACACGCCATGGATGGTTCTTGTTTTGTTTTCAAGGCTTAGAGAAACCTCATAAGTGAGTAGATCTAAATGTTTTCAGACCAAAGCATAAACCTTTGAGACCCTTGAATATGACCCTCGACCCTAAACCCTCCTTTTTAGCATTTTAAACCTCTGTTCATCATTCGCTTGTCATTAAGCTTGCATCCTGTTCGTTTGAAGTCATTCGCTTAAGGTTGTTTGTTGCTCGATCCAATGCTCGATCCTGTGGTCGATTCACTGGTCGATTTTTAGTTCTAAGTAGCTTTGCATTTTTAATCTTCTGCTTGTTCCTAGTGGTAGTTAACCCTCTTCCAGATATTTTAAAATTGTTTGGCATTGCATTAGATAGTTGCATTTAGTTTTCCCTGATTTTACCAATCATTCATCCATTTTGCTTAGATTTACTTCATCCTTGCATTCTTAGTGACTCTTCCTGCATCATAGGTGTGGATTGATTCCCCTTACTACTGTACTACATCATAACATGTGGTTTGGGTTTTGATAACCTCCTTGCTTGCTTGCATAATAATCCTGTTATCATTTTCGTGGCTTAAGTTGAACATTCATGAATTGAATCCTTTCCTATCAAGTGGAACCTTAATTTGAATCATTGAATTATCATGCTTATGCATTTGAAAAAGGATACATGGATCACATATACATATTAGGCTTCCTTTTCCCTTTCACCACTCTCTTGTAAGCCTGAATAGAACTTCCCACCTTGACCCTTACCTTCCTTTCAAGCCAATTTTCTTGCGTGACATCATTGTGAGGCCTTATTTTTGGTTTGAACTTGGCATAAAGTGTTAGGTTTAGGCGACATGATTAGGCTCTCATATGATTGCTAGCTTTGCATTTTGAAGCTAGTTTTAGGCTAAGTTTGGGGGCGGGGAGTCAATGGTGTTGATTGCCTTTGTTTACTTGTTTTCGGTTTGAAAAGATTTTGGTGTTGGGAATTTGAATTAAAAGGGATTGTTGGTTTTAAGTGGTGGTCTTGTACTGTTTTTAAAATAAAAGCTCAGTTTCAAAAGAAAAGAAGGTAGCTCTCAAAAGAAGAAAAAAAAAAAGAAAAAAAATCAGAAATAAGAGCCAAAAGGCCAAATGCTTAAAAGAAAAAAATATAAGAGAAGAGAGCTACCAAAAGTAAAAGAATAGAGCTTAAAAGTTTGTGTTTGATCACCACTAGCCGTAAGAAGAAAAAAGATGTTTTCTGCTTTTGTGGGTTAAGCTTGGCGGCTTGCCTTGTTGTTATGGGTAGTCTCTAGGGGGGTGAGTGAGCTTTAAAGAGAGAAAAAAAATGAGAGAGGGCTTTAGGATCATTGTTAGTGTATATGGGTAGATAAGAGTCTAGTCATGTATGCATCAATTGCCTTTACCTTGAGCATTATGCAAAAATTCATTCCTTTTTGAGATAACCCATTGCTTGATATACCCACATAAATGAGATCATTTTTATCTCATAACCTTTGTCCCTAAGCCAAATGTATTCTGTTTTAAAATGCAAGCATCAATGCTTATATCAAGAAGAAACACAAAGGAGAGGAGCTAGAACCTGTTTTGCTTGAAGATAAGGAGCAAAGGAGACATGTAGCTGTTTTCAAAGGAGCTAAGGACTTAACAACAAAACACTGTCGTTTTATGCATCAAGGAGGACGTTCTGATCAAGCTAAACCATGGCTGGGCCAGTTTAATTCACAAAAAGACCAAGCCAAACCACCAGAACCACCAAATCACATGAATGGACCAACATTCACATTTTCAAGACCATTTATGGAAACCAGGAGCTGCAAGACATATTATTCAACCAACCCCACGTCCCATGAAGCTACTGTGAAGATTAAACCACATTTGGTTCAATTTAAGTCATCACTTACCCAAGAAGATCCAACCAAGTGCATAAATGGACCTACATGCAAGTATATGGAGCCATTCAAAGAAACAAGGAGCATAGTTTATACCAACATCTCATTCACGCCTCCCTTGAGTTTTACAGAGTTTACCAAGATTCCTAAACCACCTGACCAAGCAAATAACCGAATAAAATCAGCCCAACCCAAAGGAGAAACTACCATGAAGACAGTTACCTTAAAAGGATTCATTATCTTTGTTTCTTTGGAAACCAAGACCAGTTCTTTCTTATACTTGAAGATCTCGACCCTACATTCAAGTCAACACATCCTGGATGTCCATACAAGTCAGAAGAGTCAAAGATCACAACATTTCGTCCCCCAGATCAAGCCATCTCACAAATCAAGCAAATTCCCTCCATTAAGCCAAATGGCTAGTCTTTCATCACACCATACTTTCAGCCTTTGTTTTAATATCTTATGACCGTTTTATTAACATTATTTTGAGCATTATATAAGCTCCTATCTTTGTACTTTCATAGTTACCAAATTATTAATCAAGAAAATTATGTTTTGTTTCAAAGAAGTGTCTCTTTGTTTACAATATTGTTCCTGCTTTTTATTAAGTTCTTTTTGAGTGATTCAAAGAGCTTGTGAGAAGTGTAGAATTTATTAACTCTTGTGAGGATTAGCCCTTGAGTTAGTAGAGTCTAACCTTTGGAGTTTGTGGTCATCAAGCTTCAACCTGACTTTCAATCATTCAAGTCTTCATTTCATCCCCTTAAGCTAGAAGCAAAGATTCAAAGAAGCTTTACTTGAACCACATTTCAAGTATTGTATCATTGGTATCAGAGCTAAAAGCTCCTATCCCAGGTGTATTCATATCCTATCTCGAATTTTTGTTATTTATTACATTCAGTTTTAAGTTTTGCTTCTTATAAAAACCAAACACCCATAAAAATTGTTCTTCCGCTGAATTATCTTGTTTGAATTTTATAAACTTCATAAAAACTAAAAAAATAGTTTTCGTTTTGGTTTAGGTCATTTAAAGTCTTAAGAACACACAAAAAATTGTTTCCTAAAAATTAGCAAGCCATTTGTTAATTGTAATTCGATTTTCAAAACCACTGCTTTTGTTTCAGTGAAATTATGTTTCTCTGTTTTTGCTTGCTTTTGAACATTACTTTGATTCATTCTCTTTCCATCTTTTGCAAGGTACTAAATGGAGAATGCGCCAGCAGATCTTATGCAAACCATGATGGCCATGTTAAGAAGGGCTGAAGCAACCAGTTTGCTAAACAAACCATATCAACAATACAAGGAGCCAAGACCACCTGATATACTACCACCACCTCAAGCACATCCAACCCAAGATGCTGAAGAAAGAGAGCTTCTAGTAATTCAAAGAGCTTTGAATGCACAACAAGTACTAGAAGATCAGGGGCAAAAAAATAATCTCTTCCATTCAAGATGTAAAATCAAAGGCAAGGTATGTCATTTGATTATTGATAGTGGTTCTTGGGCTAACATTGCTAGTGTTTATCTAGTAGAAAAACTTGGTCTACCACAAAACAGCATCCAAGGCCTTACAAACTCAAGTGGCTGAATGACAAAGAAGAGCTGAAAGTTTCTAGGCATGTTTAAATATCATTCAGCATTGGCAAGTACAAAGATCAAATATTGTGTGATGTTGCACCAATGCAAGCTGGCCATGTTTTACTTGGAAGGCCATGGCAATATGATAGAGAAGTAACCCACAATGGCAGAACCAATGAGTACTCCTTCACCATTAACCATTGTAAGCACATTCTGGTCCCTTTAGCTCAAAAAGACATTAAAGTTATGCAAGTGAGAGCTAAGCAAGATACTAACACTACAGTTAGTTATTTTGTAATACAAGACTTTTTAAACTTTGATCCACCAGATATGATGCATTTGTCTTTGCCAAAAGAATGTTTTGCAGGTTTTAAAGAACAAAAGTTCAAAGCTATGGAGATTAAGGATAAAAACGTGGTCAACGATGGTGAAAACAAGATGTTTATTAAGGAGAATCCACCATTACACGAGCTGACACCCACATTAGAGCTTGCTGAAGCCAAAAATATTCCCCTCAATCAACTATTGCAGCATTTAAAAGCTAAACACCAAAGTAAGTTTCTAAACTTTCAAAATTTTACAAAAACTAACTTAGTTTTATTTGATGCATGTACTAATGTTTTGAGGACAAAACCTCTTCAAAAGGGAGAGTATGATGTAAGCATCAATGTTTATATCAAGAAGAAACACAAAGGAGAGGAGCTAGAACCTGTTTTGCTTGAAGATAAGGAGCAAAGGAGACATGTAGCTGTTTTCAAAAGAGCTAAGGACTTAACAACAAAACACTGTCGTTCTATGCATCAAGGAGGACGTGCTGATCAAGCTAAACCATGGCTGGGCCAGTTTAATTCACAAGAAGACCAAGCCAAACCACCAGAACCACCAAATCACATGGATGGACCAACAGTCACATTTTCAAGACCATTTATGGAAACCAGGAGCTGCAAGACATATTATTCAACCAACCCCACGTCCCAAGAAGCTAATGAGAAGATTAAACCACATTTGGTTCAATTTAAGTCATCACTTACCCAAGAAGATCCAACCAAGTGCATAAATGGACCTACATGCAAGTATATGGAGCCATTCAAGGAAACAAGGAGCATAGTTTATACCAACATCTCATTCGCGCCTCCCTTGAGGTTTACAGAGTTTACCAAGATTCCTAAACCACCTGACCAAGCAAATAACCGAATAAAATCAGCCCAACCCAAAGGAGAAACTACCATGAAGACAGTTACCTTAAAAGGATTCATTATCTTTGTTTCTTTGGAAACCAAGACCAGTTCTTTCTTATACTTGAAGATCTCGACCCTACATTCAAGTCAACACATCCTGGACGTCCATACAAGTCAGAAGAGTCAAAGATCACAACATTTCGTCCCCCAGATCAAGCCATCTCACAAATCAAGCAAATTCCCTCCATTAAGCCAAATGGCTAGTCTTTCATCATACCATACTTTCAGCCTTTGTTTTAATATCTTATGACCGTTTTATTTACATTATTTTGAGCATTATATAAGCTCCTACCTTTGTACTTTCATAGTTACCAAATTATTAATTACGAAATTTCTGTTTTGTTTCAAAGAAGTGTCTCTTTGTTTACAATATTGTTCCTGCTTTTTATTAAGTTCTTTTTGAGTGATTCAAAGAGCTTGTGAGAAGTGTAGAATTTATTAACTCTTGTGAGGATTAGCCCTTGAGTTAGTAGAGTCTAACCTTTGGAGTTTGTGGTCATCAAGCTTCAACCTGACTTTCAATCATTCAAGTCTTCATTTCATCCCCTTAAGCTAGAAGCAAAGATTCAAAGAAGCTTTACTTGAACCACATTTCAAGTATTGTATCATGGAACTCAGCCATTCAGCAAAGGGACTGAGATCGAGAGAATGATCGAGCTAGGCAGGTCGATCTAGATGAGTCGACCAGAAGATCGACTAAGCCCGGGTCATTTCAAGGAAGGGATCGAGGACAAGATCGACCGAGGTGATCGATCGTGAGTACGGACATGGATTAAAGCCATGCAGAACGAGAGCCAGATCGTGACCCACGATTCGATCATCCGAGAATCGACCCGAAGATCGGGCGAAGGAGGACGATCCATGAAGAAGATCGAGTGATCAGATCGACTACTCAGCTCGATCCCTACACCTTATCCGGGCAGCTCACTTTTGGATTTTAGTGAGGGGACCATTTTTCTTTGTTTGCCTATTTTGGGCGATGAAACCTTATCACTTTTATTATCCACGCTTTTTCTTATCTTTTTCGAGCTTTCTCTTAGGCTTATCGCCATTGTTATGCTTTTAATCTTTTCTTAGTTTTGTAAACTCTTAATCTTTCTTAATCTAAGTATTTTCTTTAATCGCTCTTGCTTAATCATGTTTAGCTTTCTTTCCCTCGCATTTCAATCGGTTTTATGTGTAGCGAGTAGTTTTCCTTTGGGTTTAAGGTTGGGGCGATTAAGAGGGTTTAAGGGGTTTAAGCTTGGGATTTTTCTTGTTCTTAATCTATTCTCTTCTTGGATTTGGGCCCTTAATTCTTAGAGAGTCTTGGGAAAGATCTTTATGATCTCAGGGATCTCCTTACCTTAGCAGGATTCAGGAGTCCCTTAAAACCAAATCAAAGAGACTAGCTCATCCTTTCCCAAACACCATGGATGCTTAGGGAGCTAGTTAAGCCACTTTTTGAGATCTATGATTTATGCTCTTCGACCTCTTTTTCCACTATACACCATGGGTTAGGAGGAGAGGTAGAAGAAGGGGTTTATACAATACACCATCGATAAATCTATTTTAGCTTCTCAAGGCTTAGAGATAGCACAAAATGTGTAGATCTAATGTTTTCAAAACTCAAGCTTAAATCTTGAACCTTCTTAATATGAACCTCAACCTTAGATCCTCTTCTTAGTCTTTCAAAACCTTTAAATCATCATCTTTTAGTTTAAAGTTTGCATCTTTAGTCTTTAAAAGTTATTGTTTTAAGTTGCTAGAAATTCTCTGTTTTTCTGCCTTTAGATCTCGATTTTTAGTATTTAGTAGTTTTTCTTTTTAAATTATCAGTCTTCTTCTAGTAGTTATTAACCCTTCGGAGGGATTTTTAAAATAGTTTTCATAGTCATTTGATGCCTGCATTTAGTTTTCATTGAATTGCTCATCCATTTACCCGAATCTGCTTAGCTTTGCATTGCTCTTGCATTCTTAGTGACTTTCATCAACCTAGGCTGGATTGACACCCTTACCACTATACTACATCATAAACATGTTGTTTGGGCTTTGATATTCTTGCTTGCTAAAATCTTGTTTATCAAAAGGTACACAGATTGAAGAGCTCCATGAGTTCCGTTGCACTTGGCTGTTTGGTTGAGACTTCTTCCACAGCCTTTCCCTTTCCTTTTGTCCTAGGACTTGGCAGCCTTGCTTTCAACAACTCTCTTTCCAGCAGCTTTTGAGGATTGCCCATCAGCTACACCCTTGCCCTTGTCTCTGATGGTAAGTGCAGAAGAGGGCGCTTTCTTCTTAGGTGCTTGACTTTTTTTTCCAGCAGCTTCTTTGGTTCTCCCCATACAAGAACAAAGCTTGAAGATCCAATAAGTAGAAGAACAAAAGTTTAAAAGCAATGATGTAAAGCTCTTAAAAAAAATAACTCAAATCTAAGAGAGGTTTAACTAGCATTTAAACAAGGCAAACCTCTAAAGAACTAAGAGAATTCAAGACCAAAAATCATAAACATGCTAGAGTTCTAAACAAATTTAACTATTATGCATATGAACCTAGGATGATGGTCTTTAAACAAAATGAAGTATTATTATGCAGAGTGAATTTAAAACAAGCAAGCAATTAGATTTATAAAGAGTAATCAGCTCTAAACATTCAACTTGCTTAAACTAACAAATTCCACCATGCAAAAATCAAAACAAACACTTTAAACTAATCAAAACAAGTTCTAAATGCAAAAGATTCATAAACTTTAAATAAGCTCAAAGCATAAGAACAAGAAATGGGGAGTTTAAGAAAGCAAACCTTTTAGGACTTCTGAACACTTTGAAAAAACAAATATAAGAGAGAAATAGCTAAGAAATTTTGTGGTTTATGTGAGAGAAGAGAGAATGTGAAGTGTGAAGAGTGAAGAGGAGTTAGATGGCTTCTATAGAACCTAAGGAGGAATATAAAGAATATAAGGAGTGGGGGACAAAGCCAAAAGTGCTCAGAAGTGGGTCAGAATGGCACGGAGTAGCCCAAAAAATTAAATTCAAACTTCCTTGGCTCTAAACCAAGAGAGAGAAAATTTTTGAAAATTTTAGTTCATACCTCGTTGGCCACTTCGGTCACTTTTGACCGATGCAAGTGACCGATGTGGTTGGCATCGGTCAGTTTTGACCCATGCAGCTGACCGATGCAGCTTCCGGATCCTCTTGCTCACTGACATCGGTCACTCCTTGACGGATGCGAGTGACCGATGTAGGCCTTCAAACTCTTGGTCAGTTTACATCGGTCACTATAGACCGATACTCCTGACCAATATGAGTTTGTCTGACTCTCGGGATGATTACATCGGTCACTCTTGTCCGATACAAGTGACCGATGTCATCTACCCGAGACACCTCTTTCCCCACGATGTGGTTGCCCGGTGCTCTTCTGGTTCTAACTACATCGATCAATTTTGACCGATGGACATGACCGATGGAGCCAACATCGGTCTGGCATGACCGATGATGATGACCGATGTCAACCAAAAGGCACCTATTTTGGTTCCCCAAACATCTTCTCATTCCCCAATCCAAACTCCTGCTTCTAAGAACACTAAAATGCATAAACATGAACTAAAAAGCATAATATATACAAATGATACCATGGAACTACCTCTCAAGTGTGCTTGTTCAAAGTCACTTAGCTTGACTTTGATTACCTCTTTAGTTGAGGTAAGGAGAAGGAGTCTTGGAACCCGTTGGTGGTGTCTTACTCCTTTTGATCCTAGTGGTGACCCCATCAATTCTCATCTCAGCAAAGGGCCTACACTTGCCACCTTGCTTCAGCTTGTAACAGATTTCACCATCATTAGAGCAAATGGGCTTCAAGATCACCCCTCCTTCTTCAGTAACCATCTTGATTTCATTCATCTTCTTGGAACTAACCACTTTAAGAAACTCCTTTTCAGTGGTGTCTTCAAACAACCTTGACAAACAGCAGCCATCAAAGCTCTCTCCTTGGTAACCTTCAACCTCTGGCCAGTTCTTGTCAACTACTTACATCTTCTTCAGCTCCATGGAGAAAGCATGTTCATGCTCCAGCTTGTTACCCTTGCTGTCAAACTTCAAAACCTTATCCTTGGTAAGCCTCAGCTCTGTTGTGCCAGCTGAAGCTAAGAATGGTCTTCCAAGTATGATTGCATTCTTGATTTGCCCTTCAACATCCAACACCAAGAAATCAGTTGGGATAGTCACTCCTTCTATCTGCATAAGGACGTCCTTGAGAGCTCCTAATGGCATCTTCACTGTCCCATCAGCAATGGTTAGATACACATTGCTTTGCTGGAACTTGGTGTAACCCAACTCCATGGCTGTAGCGGGTAGCAACAGATTGATGCTTGCACCCAAATCACACAACCAGGATCTCCAAGCTTCTTGATGTTCAGCTCCTTAACTTCTGGTTCTACAACCTTATCTAGTGCCTCTTTCAAACCTTCTTCAGCGTCATGACCTCTCATTTCCATTTGAGCAGCATAAAGAGTTGCATACTTCTTGACTAGTTGCTCCTTGATTTTTCTTGGAACAAATCAATCTTCTCATGTAAAGCCTTGACCTCCTTCTTGTTAGAGTCCAATTCATCCTTAAAACTCCTAGGAGTTCTATCAAACTCTTCATTATAATTCTCATCTGATTGTGCTAGATTCTCCAGAAGTTCGAATCCTTCATCAACATTTTTAGATAAGAAGTTACCATTAGATGCAGTATCTAGGATCATTCTGATCTTTGGGAGGGCGCCTCTGTATAGAGTTGAGAGGAGTGAAGCTTGAGAAAACCCATGGTGTGGGCACTGAAGTGTGTAGCCTTTAAACCTTTCCCGTGTTTCACCACAGCTCTCTTTGTTCCTTTGAGCAAATCCAGAGATTTCATTCCTGATCCTAGCAGTCCTTGAAGTAGAGAAGAATTTTGCCAGAAAAGCTCTCTTGCACTCATCCCAACTAGTGATGCTTCCCTAAGGCAAGTTCTTTTGCCATTGGTGAGCTTTATCCCCTAAGGAGAATGGGAAGAGTCTTAGTTTGAAGCCATCTTCGCTGACACCATTAATCTTGTTGAGTGAGCAGAGTCTATCAAAATTGTCCAAGTGATCTAAAGGGTCTTCTAGAGGTAACCAATGGAACTTGCTGCCTTGGACGATTGAGATCAGACCAGATTTTATCTTAAAGTTATTATTCTGAACTGCTGGAGGGAGGATTCCTGTTCTGTTGTTGTAGGCGTTGGGTGCATGATATATCATGGTTTTTATGGTTTCTAACCATTGTATAAGTCTTTTTTATTGAGTCTTTTTGGTCTTTTTAGAGTCCTAGTAGAGTCTTTGCAGGTTATAGCATGTCTGGAGCAAAATTGGAGATTTTGGAGCTTTTTGGAGCATTGCAAGTTACAGCCCCGAAGTATACAACTCAGAAGCGCTGTTCAGCACTTGGTGACGATTGTCACCACTCAAGGGTGATGCTCATCACCCGTATATGCGAAGGAGCCGCAGATTTTGTTAAAAGATGAAGAGCAAATTGTAGTTTTGGCCCAGAAGTTCTAGTATTTGCAAAAAGGCCCCAACTCTTGTTTTAGCTTGTATATATTAGGTTTTCAGCCATTGTTGGCTTTTATCTTAGATTTTAGAATTCAGAGAGCTTTAGAGAGAGATTTATTCAGAGCTTTTTGGGGAGACACATCCTGTACTCTTTTGAGAAGATTTCGAACCCCTTTAACTTTTACTCTATCTCTTTCAATGCAATTTTATTCAGCTATGTTTTGTGTTTTCATGATCATGTCTGAGTAATCTGCTAGTTAAGTTATGATTATTCAAAGGTTGATGAAGAGTTTGTAGAATTTGCTAAAATGATAGGAAATCTATTGGTTCTTCATCTGTGCTTGCATTCACATCGATATCATCTGGATTTCGAAACCCTAGGTTGTTTAATAGATGTGAGAACATTATTGATCACCTGAACTAGCATTAGATGAGCAAAACGCCTTGGTGCAAAGAGATTTTGCTTAGGATTTTGTGAACAATTGAACCTGATCATTATTGCATGTTTAGGATGTTAGAGTTTGCAAAGAGATTTGAAACTCTGTGATTTAGACATAGATAACTTCTGTAATAAGAATTGATTAGTTAATACCTTTACGATTCATGTTCAAGACGGTTTTAATTGATTACTGATTGCATGCCTTCTACACTCTCGGATTCAACCTGCGAATTGTCGTGACTTAGTGCCTTTAGCTTTCTGAACTTTAAGAACAATCATAAAAACGCCCTCTTGCATTTATTTAACTATTTTGCATTCAATTCATTCATTATCGCTTAGCTTAATCAGAATCTATAATCGCTAGTGTAGTTTGCATACTCCCTTGGGATTCGATAACCCGTTATACTATAATTGCATTGTTGTGCACTTGCAGTAGTTTTATTTGCATACAACCTGAGCTCAATCAAGTTTTTGGCACCGCTGCCGGGGAGTAATAGCTGCCTATCGATTTTTAGTATAATGATTTTGTCTAAGTTTTTGTTTGTTTACTGACTTTTGCTACTTTTCTTTGTGCTGGTTTCAGGTGTATGCCTAATCGCAGTACCATATGCAACAAAGAGAATTAGTTTTTGACGAGCTAGCTAAGTTGGAGAGGGGCATCAGGAAAGCTAAGAAGCAATCTACAATAGTAAATCCGATTGTCTTGGTCGAGAATGCAGAAGGTCACTTGGTTGACAGAGATGGAAACAGGAGGAATGAAGAAGGGCAGAGACTTGGTCAGGATAGGAATGTTATAGTTGAGCATGCGGTTCAACGTGTGGCGCATAATGCTGGAGTTCCTGCTGCTGGAAATGCTGCTTGGCGTTTTATTCAAAGTACTCTAGGTAATTACAACAGATCTGACTAGTTTTATGCCAACAGAGCTCCAATCCGCCCTCCTGCATTCCAAAGGAATGATTTTGAGCTCAAGCCTGCTTATTATCAGCTTGTGGGTCAGCATCCCTTTCATGGCTTACCTTATGAGCACCCTATGGATAACATAGAGAGGTTTGAGGATTTGACTTCAAGTGTCAAAGCTAATGGAGTTAGCAATGACTTCGTGTTCTGCAAGCTATTTCCTTACTCACTTGGAGGAGAAGCTGCTTATTGGCTAAAGCAACTAGAGCCTGTTTCGGTGACCACTTAGGAGGACACCAAGAATGCTTTTCTGAACAACTTCTATGATGATGCTAGATCAGAAGACTTGAGGACGAAAATTGCTTCATTTTCCCAAGGTTCTTGGCTGAGATTCAAGTCTTATCAAAGGGACTGTCCTCATCATGGTTTCAATCAGGTGCAGCTGCTTGGTATCTTATTCAGAGGCAATGACTGGAAATACCAAATGGCGTTGGATGCTTCTAGCAGTGGAAACTTCAAGACAAACAGACCAGAAGATGCAATCACCTTGATTGACAATTTGGCCTGCAGTAACAGCACCAAGAATGCAGACTTTCAGAGGATGCAACAAGCTGGTTTGAATGAAGGGAACAAAATAGCTGAGGTTAAGGCTAAGTTAGACAGTATGCACAGCCTTCTGGTGGGAAAGAAATCAGCCCAATTTGCTGCAGATTTTCGAAAATGCTGAAAAATTTGAGCAAAAGGATGTTAATTTCTTCAATGGATGGGGTTTTCATAGTCAAATGTATGGGAATTAGCAATGAAACAGAGGTTACAATGGCAATAATCAGAAGAGCACCTCCACAGGAAACCAGAATGCAACTGGTTACATGCCACAGCCACAGTTCCAGAAGACTGAGTTTGAGAAACCATACCAGAACAGCAGCAGCTTCAACAGGAATTATGGTGCTTCTTCCTACCAAACTGCACCTCCACAAGACAATAAGGTGGAAACTATGTTAGAACAACTCCTAGAAGGACAGCAGAAGATAACAGTAGACTTCAATGGCAAGCTATATTCGCTGTACCAAGACCTGAATGGAAATATTGAGAGTCTGAACTCTCACATGAAGAAGCATGATGTTCAGGTTGCTCAAACTGCAGGAGCCGTTCAAAGGCAAGAAGGATTCCTTCGTGGAAGGACTGATATCAATCCCAAGCACCAGGTTAATGCCATCACAGTCAGGAGTGAATAGGAGCTTAAAACAGTGCAGAAAAAGAGGTTGAGTGCAGACAAGATCGGGCAACTGATGGAGTTTGAAGATGAAAATTTTGCAGTCTCAGAGTTGAGTGACGAGCGTCACCAAAGAGGAGTGACGCTCGTCACCAACTTACAAGGGAATTGGGGGTCGTTACAAGTCAGTGACGAGCGTCACCCCCCTAGTGACGGTCGTCACCCACCCCAGAATGAAGCTGCTTCGCCTCTAACTGCAGATAATGGCAATGAACAAGCTTATAAACCCAAGACACCCTTCCCCAAGCATCCTAGGACGTCTAAACATGAGATAGAAGAAGCCAAATGCAAGGCAATGATAAAGAAGCTAATGGTTAAGATTCCTCTTGTTGATGCAGTCAAACATTCACCTGCACTAAGAAGGTATGTCAAGAGAATGGTTGTGAATGATGTAAGTCCTGAAGAAGGAGCATTGCTTACCAGAGACATTAGTGTAATCCTCTTGGGTACAGTTCCAAAGAAGAAGAAGAAGAAGAAGGTGCTTGTTTCTGAGCAAGTCAGTGCTATCATTCAAAGCAGAATTCCAGAGAAGCTACCTGATCCAAGAAACTTTGTGCTTGATTGTTCAATCTCAACAGGACGGTTTCCCCATTTTCTTTGTGATCTAGGGTCAAGTATTAACTTGATGCCTTCCTCTGTTGCTGCTAGACTTGGAATGACTGATTTCAAGCCAGCTGGGATCTCTCTTATCCTAGCTGATCGATTCATAAGAACCCAGAAGGCATCTTAGAGGATGTTCCTGTAAACATTGAAGGCTGCATGATTCCCACAGACTTTGTGGTTTTGAAATATGTTGAAGAACCTAAAGATCCTCTTATTCTGTGAAGATCATTCTTGGCTACTGCTGGCGCCATCATTAATGTGAAAAAGGTGAAGATAAAGCTTGATTTGGGTGATATTGTCATGAACCTTGACATGGATACGCTGAGAGGGAAAGCTACCATTGATGGTCAGACCTTTTCTGTAAGGACTTCCAGAGATGAAGAACAGTCATGGAGCATTCAGAAGACATTACTGCTGGGTATGTCAATGAATCAGATACTAGTGGGCATGTCAACAAGCTGGCTGTTTGCCAAAGCTGTTGGGTTTCAAGATTGGAGTGAACATGATATCTTCAAGACTAGACTCGAAAAAGAGGTTCCAATGAATGACAAGTTGCTGGAGGAAGACGGGTTTGTGATGGAGGCAAGGACTTCAGAGCTTAACTGTAGGAAAACTGCAGAATCTCGAACTGCAGGATCAGTGACGATCGTCACTGACCTGGTGATGCTCGTTACCATTCCAGACACAAAATTGCGACATGATCCTTATGATGCAAGTCCATCATATGTTGCCAAACCAAAAATTCAACATTCCACAAACCAGAAACATGCAACAAAGCACAGGTATGCACTCCTCCTTAAAACATTTCAACTCCTTAAAACATTTCCACTCCTCCTCTATTACAAGACCTAGAGGTATACTCCAAAACTTTTGAATTATTCTTCTTCTCTTCATCTATTATCTTTCGAATTGTTTGTTGGATATTGGCTCCTCTTGCACTTTCATTACACTGTGGATTACACAGTGACTGTGTAATTTAAGTGTGGGGAAGGGTGTGATACTAACAGTTCTCTTTCAAATTTTGGCATTCATCTCTTGCATATCTCTCATACTTGCAAAAATGTGAAACTTTTGAAAACTTTTCTAAATTTTTAAAAAGTTTTGAGTGATCATCTAGTTGCATCTGGCATTGAGGTTTCATCAATTCGAAATTTTGAGCATGATGTTTGCCATTGAGAGATGTTAATTTTTGAAATCACTTCATTGCCTAAGTTGTTAGTTCTTTGATGTTTTGGTCTAGTTGGAATTGAAGTCCAAACCACACTTGGAATTCTTTGCATGATACTCTTGTCTTGATGAAGCTTGCATGTTCTGAATTCAGTCTCTATTTACTAGAACCATAATTTGAATATTGAATTATCATGTCTTATGCATTGAAAGTGTTTTCGTGTATACCATACACATACTTGGGCTTTCTTTTTACCTTATTTTTCTCATGTTGCTATTCCAAGTAGATTTCCTTGCCATTAACCAAACCTTCTTTCAAGCCAAAAATTATTTGTGAGTGATTGTGAGGCCTTTTCTTTAAGGAATGAGCTTAGTAAAAAGTGTTGGGTTAGAACTACAAAGAGACCCTTCCATTGTAGAACTAGCTTACCCTCTTGATCTAGATATGCTAGGATGTTTTTTGGTTAATAAGGGATGGTTTTGGGATTAAAATTTTGGGTTATCAAGTGAAGAAGGAAAAGAGAAAGCAAAGGAAAAGGACTTCACATAAGTAACCTTGGGAAGTTTGGCTAATCAATAAAAGCTCTATGGAAATGAAGAAGGTGTCCAAAGCTAGCAAAGAGAACACCAGCAGAGTAAAGAAGAGCAAAAGAAAAGAAGAAATGGTCAAACCACAAAGAAGAATCAAGGAATAAGATTCACTATCAAAGAAGCTTAATAGGAGTATGAAGAATGGGATCAAAGAAGCAAAAAGCTTCAAGAAAAAAGGTAGAATAAGATTATGTTTTGGGGAAGAAGAAAAGGAGTTTAGATCAATTATGGGTTTTTTGGGTAGATGGGAGTTTAGCTTTATATGCATAAGTTGTTCTTTACCCTTAGCATTTTACCAAAGCTCATTCCATTTTATTGAGAGAACCCTTGCACTTAAATATAACCAGTTTCAAATTTTTTGAGGTCATCTTTGCCTCATAAGCCTTATCCTTAGCCAAATGAAAACACAAGATTTGCATGAGCATGATCCACTTGGTTGATGAGTTAAGTGAATGTTAAAGAGATTGAATGATGTGATTGCTAGTGTAAGATATGCTTGAGTTTTCATGTATATGCTTGTGATGAGTGTGGCTAGATTTTCAGTGAGAAAAAACATCAATTGCATCTTAGAATCATTAACATGGATAATGACTTAATTTTTATTATTGACATTTTTCAAATCAAATAGCTCATACTTTCAAACTTCTCTTCCACCATGTTCATATTTGCTTGAGGGCAAGCAAGAGCTATGTGTGGGGGTGTTGATAATCTCATCATTTACCATGTTTTAGCATACATTTATTTTAGGTTTTGTTTCTTTTTATGCAGTCATTCATCATGTTTTGCTCTATTTACCTACATATTAGACATGTTAGGTTTTAGAATAGGCATTGCATATTTTACATGGTTTGGAGTCTTTTTCAGGTCTAAATGGAGCTATAGAGAATACTTGGAGAATGGTGGATGATGTGGACATGAAGAACCAAGTATAATGGCCAAGACGACGGGTTTTAGGCTGTACCAAAGTCATGTATCGACCAAAGCTAAGAGAAACCTGCTCGATATGCAAGTCGATATGAAATGTATGGGTCAAAAGAAGCTCTTCCGGTGCGATTCAGCCTTCGAGTCCTTCATAGAATTTGTAGAGGACCGAATAAGCCTTCCGACAGTGGTTGAATCAGGCCAATCCGATCGGTAGTTCAAAAGATATGGCAGTTCAAGCATCACTCTGCGCAACCATGAGTTCACATCGATCACCTACATCGAGCATCACCTCCTTCCTTTTGATCGATGTGCTTTGTTCTGAGAACCATCTTTGACCATCTTTGACTTTTTTTTATTTTCGCTTCCTAAGGCAATTTTGGGGATGTCCCCTATAAATAGCTAAACCTTGATCTATTTTCTTTTATCCTTTCTCTTCCCCAAAGCTTTGCTTTGGTTTTTCATAGAACAAGAACAAACCTTTTGTGGGTTGAGATTGGAACATATGTATGTACTTTTATTTTAAGGTTTCTTCTTTTAGTGTTTAATCTCTTAGTCTTGCTTTCTTATTTTGCTTTAGTAATTTCGTATTTCTGTTTTTGGCTTTTGGAATTCTTGATTTTTGAAGAACAGAAGTGTTTCCAATGATTGTTTAAGGTGTTAGAATGTTGGGTCTTTGATTATCTCTTCTTGTGTGACTGTTATTAATGCTTAGTACATTTTTGTTGGATAAGTAGATCTTAGGCTTTCCATTGCATTGATTGTTTCTTTCACCTTGATTAATGATTTGGATGAATATCATCTTGTTATTCATTAATCTTGAATCTCTGTTTTCTAGTTTACATTTATTGCTTTAGGGTGTTAGAGTTTCATCCCCTTCTTATGTTTAGGCCTAGTTTAGCAAGTTTTTTGCATCTTGATTGTTCCTTAGCCTTTGGATTCGATTGACACATAAAGTACTGCAGTGACATGTGTGTTTGAGGATTGAGTTAAGGCTTTAAAACCTAAACATCATTTAGGCTGTTCCAAACATCATTAACAATGTAAATAAGCAATAAATGTTAATTCCTAGACATAGAGTTCACAATCAAGCAAGTTAAGTCCAATCTCTTGACAAATAACCTTTTGCTAATCATCGTAACAAGAACTAACTCTCATTAGTGCTAGAACAATCAACAAGCATGCAAAGTCAACTCTATTCAAGTCAAAATACTCCTCAAACAGTCAATCTCTTGAGCTAAGGCCAGTAAATCCTCTATTAAACAAGATCAGCATTTTATCAAACACTTTGTGGGGAAAAGATGAAGCCTAAATCTAGATTCATGCGATCAAGACAAATCTAGCTTAAAAACAGATTAATAGAGAAGAATCAACTATATTAAGCATTAACAACCCCTAATGAAGCCTATAAATCCCCCTAATCTACCACATCTAAGAACCCTAAAAGGTCTACAAACTCATCATCATAGAAAACACCAAATCACAAGAGTAAATGATGATAAACATAATTAAGAAGGAGATTAGAGAAGATTTAATGATGCAAATACAAAACTTTGATTAAAAGGATGATCTTGTTCTTACAAAGACTGAAAAACTCTTAAGAACTAAGCGAGAACAAGACTTGATGCTAAAAACATTAGATCAAGCCTATTTATAGTAAATGACAAAAGTCCTAAAATAATGGCAAAACACTACAAGAATTCATTAAATTAGCTTCCGATTATTTTGTAGCAAGAAGACTTAATCTGTAGCAAAAACTAAACAGGCTACAGATGGCGACAGATGAATTTCGTGGCCTCAGCTTCGACGCTAATGTTCATTTGTCGCCATTTTGTAGCCATTTTGCGACAGATTGGTGAGAGCAACAGCTGTAGCCAATAGCATCAACATGGCTACAACTTCTTTTGTTGCTAGTTAGCAACGAATTAGTGAATAATTATTTGTGACTATTTAGCTATAGAGTTTAGTTACGGTTTCCCCCTAACAAGGTTGTGACAAATGTAGTAACAGATTTATTTACAGATTACATGTAGCTAAATGTGGTTTCAGATATAGCGACGACCATACTTTAAACTTAAGTCGTGGCCAAAAAAATATATACATCTACACATTTAGCAACAAATTTTATTGTTCCCAATAATATTTGGCTTCAATAAATATATAAAACTTAATAAATTGATTTCAAAACATTAAGTATATGATAAGAAGAAATCCTAAAAATAACAGAAATGGTTAAGCATTCATTATACAAGTCGACAAACAAAAAAAGTTATTCTGGTGAGAACAAAAAACATAACAACAATTCAAACCCAAAAACAAAATATTTTGTAGCTGGTGCTTTAGTAGGATGTGCGGTGGCTGAGATGGATTATATAGCTGCTCATCCCCAGTTGGCACTGTGACTCTCCTAACTTCACTCAGTTGCTGGCTCATAAAATTGACAACTCCAGTCAAATTGATCAGATCCCACTCATAACGAACTTGACGAGGAAGAAGCACGGCTGGTGGATCAATGGGATCGTAATTCTCCATCAGTGTAGTTCCCAGTCTAAACAACCTGCCATTGTGTGGCTTGACTATCTACAATCAAATTTGTTCACTGAAAGTAAGCATGATAGTGCTAAAATCTTATGTAAAGAAACAAAAATCAAATCATCAACATTTACCAAATAAAAAGCCTCATATTGCATAAGTGGTGTAATTGGTGTTTTAAGAGTGACTCTTGGCTACCGAGGTATGAAGATCTGAATCCTAATAATACTTTTGCTGAAAAAGAAATTAAATAACTTGCATCAAATAACTGGGGATCAAAATCTGAGATAACCTTCCGTACAGGAAGAAATGCTCAGATAACCCTTCTCTATTATAATTTAATTATAGATTTTTTTAATAGATTAAAATAGCAAATTTACTATTTTGTCCTTTAAACTTATTTTCTTTCGATCAGTCCATCCTCAAATCCCTAATTCACTATCATCCCCAATTCACTATCTCCTCCCCCTTGCAATTCTATCTCTGAAATCTTCGAAATCCTCTTTTAAATCCACCAACTCCAACCAGTTCCGCCAACTGATTTTTCGATCTCATGGCACCTCGTACGAGAGGAGGAGGGGGAGTTCGGTTGAAAACGCCCACGCCCTCGCCAGATCCTCCACTGCCGCCGCCGCCGTCGAGATCAAAATCGCCGGCAAAGAAGAAGCGTCCTGCAGGAAGGGGAGGAAAAGAGAAGAGACTGCAGAAGAAATCGAAACTTGGAACTTCCAGTGTTTCGCCTCCGCCTCCGCCTCCGCCTCCGCTTCCGGCGGCTCGGATGGATGTCCGACAAGAAGAAAGCATTGGCGAGAGCCCTCCTTCTTGCTGTATGGCTCTGATGGTGCAATCGGCAACCAGTCCGCCTGTGATTCCAGAACCGGCAACCGGTCATTCCCCATCGCAACTGGCCTCCCCATCGCAACTGGCTTCACTGTCGCAACTGGTTTCACCGTCGCAACACCCTTCATCGTCGCAACCACCAGTAAACCCTAAATTGGCTAGTATAACTATGTCCAACTAGTCTGACTAGTATGAGTAGTTCAACTAGTTTAAGTAGTCCGGCTAGTATGTGTAGTTCAACTAGTCTAAGTAGAACGGTTAGTATAACTAGTGTAATTAGTTCAACTAGTCTAAGTTGTATAACTAGTGTAATTAGTTCAACTAGTCTATGTTGTATAACTAGTGTAATTAGTTCAACTAGTCTAAGTTGTATAACTAGTGTAATAAGTTCAACTAGTGTAATTAGTTCAACTAGTCTAATTGGTTCAATTTCAAGTAGCCTAATTAGTCCAGCTTTTTTTCAGGATTATGATGAGGAACCTATGCGACCACTTGGTTATTTCTTTAAAACGTCGGATTATAGAAAGGGATGCAAGATGGCATCAAGGTGCCCTCAATATAAATTTGTGGAAATCGTAAAAGGTTTTAAAGACAAAGAGAAGAACTGGTTTGTCAATCACCCTCAATTCAGGCACATCTTCCATATGGTTAGCCACAAGACGAGGAAGGTTATGAGATTGTGGATGCTGCTTCTCCGCACTGCCAAAACGGAGAAACAGAAACAAGCATGGTTCGTGGTGAATGGTGTGCCCATTCGGTACTCCATCCAAGAACATGCCCTCCTCTCGGGGTTAGACTGCCACCTCTACCCAGATGGTCATGAGAAGTTGGGGAGCATGAACTTTGTTGCTGAACACTTTGGAGAAGGGAAGGAAAAAATATCTGCTGAAGAAGTGTTGGATAAGCTGACTGAAATGGATTATGATGGCAGTGATGATCGCCTGAAGATGGCGTTGTTGTACTTCTTAGCCGCTGTGCTAAATGGAAGGTCAAAGGTTGGAGCCCCAATAGAGCCATTCCTCTTGAGAGTTGTCGATGACCTGCATCTGTGTGAAACATTCCCGTGGGGTCGTTTCACATTTGAGGACAACATGAAGGAGATATTCCATGTGGACAATCATTTCAGAGGGAAGCTTTCAGAGAAACCAAGTTGGACATTTCCAGGGTTCATCAACCCTTTGGAGGTAATTGTTATTTAATTTTTCAAATTAAGATAAGTTGTTTGACAGTATAACTGGTATAACTGATAAAACTATATATGCATATTTTGGCGTTTGAATCTATTCCAGCTCTAAAGACCGAGTTTCGAGCAAAAGTAGAAGGTGCCGACGCTGGATGTCCGAGAATGTGCAGATGGAAGTTTAGGGAGACTGGTGCAAGTGGGTTTGGTTTGGATGAAATATATGCCACTCTTGGAGATACAAAGGTTAAATTCACTTTCATAAGTTTCATAAATATCATTTTTGTAGTGTTTTGGTGTAATTATTTATTTTTTGTATGCTTCAGGATATTTCTAGTGTTTTGGAATGTGAAGATGATGAAATGGTTCTCATGGAGGAGCTCATGGAAGAAGATCTATGGTGCGACTATGAACTACTTGATGATGATGATGCGATCGACCCTATTGTTGACGGTTGGAACAGATTTTTAATCTGTGGACATTTGAAGATCTGCTGGGAAGATATCAGGGAGAAAGATATTCAATCTCGAGGAGGAGTTGAATCAGTTGAATCAGTTGAACCGGTTGAACCAGTTGTACATGCGCAAATAGCTGAGGCACCACGACATCAAGATCTCGAGGATATAAAGGAAGCTATGCAGGTGATGATGAATACAAAGGAAGAAGGGTTTAAGGGGATTAAAGAGGTGATAGGGCGTATGGAGATACGGGTGAGATCTTTGGAAAATTTCAGAAGGGATTTTCAGTGGAAGGGGGAAAGCTACCAGATGAGTGGTTTCCAAAAATCTCCAGATACACAAGGTAAATTTCTTGACTTTTTGTTGCAGTTATGTTGAAGGTGTTGCATTGAATGTTTCTTGCACATTTCCTATGTTGCAAAGCCTAAGGAGAAAGCGGCTGAGTCTGATGCATTGGAGAATGCTACAGAGAAACCTGGAAAGAAATCGACTGATCTGTGTGATAATGGTATGTTGAATTGATAAATTTGTTGGTTAACTAGTATAATTAGTACTAAGAAGATTAGTAAAACTAGTATAACTAGGATGACTAGTATAACTATAACATTTTTTATGTTGCAGAGCCTAGAGAGAAATCGGTTGAGGAGCCTGGAGAGCAACAACCTGTAATTGAGGAGCCTGGACAGAAAGCGGCTGGGGAAAGTGATGATAGTATGTTAACTAAGCCTGTGGAGAAGGCGCCTGAAGATGCTGGTATGTTGAGTGTAACTAGGATGACTGTATGTTGAGTACAACTAGTAAAACTAGTATTACTAGGATTATTAGTATAACTAGAGACGGTTGGTTCAACTAGTTTAAGTTTTTCTATGTTGCAGAGCTTGTAGAGAAGGACATTGCTGAAGAGGAGGCTATTGCTGCAGAGAAGGCGATCGCAGAGCTTGCAGAAAAGGCGATTGCAGATATTATTTTTGGTAAGAAATGGTTCGATTTATATTTCAGTACTTCATAAAACATAGCTGTTTTTTATGATGATATGATATGATAATGCAGGTGTGGAGACTCAAGAGGACAATGTTGTCGCAGCCGAGCCTGCTTTTGGTGAGAAATGGTTCGCTTTTACACCTTTTTTACTCTTTTAATTATCTCACTAAAGAATTTGATTATAATTATTAGTCTGATTTTCTTTGAATTTTTTTTTTCTGCAGAGAGAAAAGTCTACAAGTCTAGTGTGAAAGTCCTTACAGCTAAGAGGTTGATCAAAAAGTGTATGAAGTCAAGATCTCCCAGAACTCCAAAAACTCCAAGGCCTAGGAGAAATCTGAAGCCTTCACATCTTTTGCAGCCCCCTTATGTTCCAAAATGTTAACTTATTTTTTTGGTTTTATGTATTTTTAGACTTTAAGTATTTAGACTTATCATGAATTTAAGTATTTAGATTTATTATGAATTTAAATGTTTGACTTATTATGAAATTAAGTATTTTCAGACTTAATATGCTTATATATACTTAATATCGCAAGTACAACTAGTATTACTATGTCCAACTACCCTGTAAAATAGTATTACTTAAAATCATCGCAAGCAAATTTAAATGAAAAAAACGTGCACCGGCATCGTGTAAAATATTAAAAACGTGCTTAAAAAAATCAAATATTTAACACTAAGTTGTACCAAGGAACCAGTTGTATTTTAATTGTAAAGAGTTGTAAAGAGTTGTACTTTGGCCCTAAAAACTTGTAATTGGTGGTACCATTCTCTAAATAAAATTTCGTTAGTTGTACTTACGAAATTAAGTATATAAACAACATTCTGCATACTTCTATATAATTAAATATGTACATATACTTTGCTAGTTTGTTTTCCATGTTAGTGTGGTTAAGGTTGTAAAAGTAACCTTAGAAGTATATGGTAGATTATGGAAAGATAACATCTTCATCAAATCAAATTATGAAATTTGTATTTAGTTCACTAATGTAGTTGTGGAAATATGTTTGCAATATTTTGATGACCTATTTAACATGAGAATATATATATAAAAGCATTTTATTAAATATAATTATAAGTTACACTAGTTGTACCAGTTGAACTAAAATGTAGTTGTACTAGTTGTACTATTATGACAGTGCAACTACAATGTAGTTGTTCGAGTTGTACTCGGGTAGAGTTGTACTAGTCGTACCAGACATATTTGACGCGGAATATAGGGTTGTGCTAGTTGTACCTAGTCATATCTGATAGAAATAATATGCATACAAGTCTCAGTCATACAAAAGTTGCACACGCGGCACTAGCGTTTGTGTCTCAGGTACTTCAGCAGAAACCTTTTGATATTTGTTAAACCACTCAATGATCTTTGCCAAAATGACATCAATCATTGGTAATAACGATAACTTTCTTGCATCTACCAAAACATTGTTAAGACTTTCAACAGGGTTGGTGGTGTCTAAGTTGTACCTGTCACCTGGAAAATAACATCTATCCCATTTGCTCTCATGAACACTGTCATCCAGATACGTAGCAGCAGCGGGATACCTTTTCCTGAAATCACGGTACAGTATTTGAAACTCAGACTCTGTATAACTGTGAGCACACTCCAAAAACTTTTTTTCAAGTACATCTTTCCTAACCACAGAAACGGCTGCTTTCACATTCTGACACAAATGCAATATGCAATACGCATGATGAGCCTTTGGGTAGACCTCACTTGTTGTCTTGATTATACTTGCATTCCTATCCGAAAGAAACACAAGCTCAGGAGCATCTGGTATTACTGTTTTCAACATATTAAAAAACCAGCTCCAACTATCATTTTTCTCACCATCAACTACACCAAAAGCAATGGGATAATGGTGGTGCTCTGGATCCTGAGCAAGAGCAATTAGAAGAACTCCACCATGTACATTCTTCAAGTGTGTTCCATCCACACATATCACTTTTCTCATGGCTTTAAAACCTTCAATGCAAGCTCCCACCCCGATGAATAGATACAAAAACCTATTTTCCTCATCCACTTCCACTCGTGTCACTGTACCAGGATTTACTCTCTCCAACATATGCACGTAAGATGGCAGCATATAAAAACTCTCTTCCGGTACCGCACATCACTAGCAGATTTAGCTTTCCCTCTCCAAGCAGTAGAATATGAAACCTTAACACCAAGTCTACGCTGTACCAAATCTACAAAAAATTTTGCAGTTGGAGTCTTGTATTGGCCCGGATAATCCTCATATACCACAGATGCAACCAAACTCGGTGTGCCTTTCTTTTTGTCTTTGATTACAGCAGTATCCAGCCGAGAGCATGAATGCATATTCTGGTATGTTGCTACGGTTAAAGAACTTGAATCCTTAGGTTTTGAAACCCGTAAGTGCCAGCTGCAACCTTCTACACGACATTTTACCACATATAACTCAAGTGTTGACTTCACCACACGAAACTCAAAGCACTCTCGATGCACAGCTTTCAGCACTAATTCTTGCACTTCTAACTTGCTTCTAAATTCTTGTCCTACAACCAGATCCAGCCCATCTGCCCATTCAACATTAACAACCTCATCATCTTCTACATTAGGTGTAATGTAAGCAGCGTTATACGAACAATAGCTATCCCTATAAACCGCTTCATCACCATGAGCATTTTCACCATGAGCATCTTCACCGTGAGCATCTTCACCATGAGCATTTTCACCATGAGCATCTTCACCATGAGCATCTTCACCATATAAAACATGTGGAACAATCGCCAACTCTTAAACAACACCAATATTATCATTTACTCTACCATCACTCACAAACTCATCATCCCTTCTGATCTGCTTAGAACTCTGGCTTTCTAAGTTCAATTCTGTAAGCTCCACGTGCAAAACATTCCTACACTGGCTGTTATCGACTTCCATTATATATCCTAAGACATCTTCATCATTCAAGATATAGGAAGGCCTTATAGATTCGACTATCAACGGAAGGTAACTCAGCACAAGCTTTGTCGTCGCCTCATCTACCATAATCTTACTCCTTATCCTATTAACTAACCGACAATAAGTTATCTCTTCTAACTTTCCCCTCATAACTAGAGTAGAAACACCACGTTCTTTCCTATTCCATCGTACATCATCGCCATGATCTGAATAATATCCAGCGTGATCAAAATGTATGACGAAACAATCCATTATCCTCTGTAAAAGAACAATAAACGCTATCAGCACGCAATAGTTGTACCAGTCCTACCATTTGTGTACATATATTTATAGTAGTTGTACCCGTTATACCACTTATACAACCTATACAAGTTGTACCAGTTATACTAGTTATCCGGTTATACTAGATGTATCAGTCGTACTAGTTATACTTTATTCTAGTTTTACTAGTTATATCGGTTATATCCTGTTTATCTCATAGTTTTACCCATGGCACCAGTTGTACTTCCTAGTTCTGTTATGATTTTATAGTTTTCCAATGTATAACCCTATTAGATTTTGAAATGAAGTTTACTATGCCTATATACTCTAACGAAAATCAACAAAGAAACACACAGCAAACAATTTTGAGAAAGAGAGAGAGAGAGAGAGAGAGAGAGAGAGAGAGAGAGAGAGAGGGTAGAAAAAGTAAGAAGAATGAAGAAGAACAAACCTTGCTTGGATCTGCTGCAATGTGGAGAGTGCTGCAATGTGGAGAGGTGAAAGGAAACGAAAAGAAGAAGAAAGATAGAGTTAATTAATGGGATTGGGTAGAGTTGTTGAAAGAGAGTGAATGCTATCCTTTTTATTTTTGTTGCTCGCGGATGGGGGGAAGAGGAAGAAATGCAATTTTTTTTTAATGAAATGAGAATTCATTAAAACTAAAATAGGTAATTCATCTTAGTAGTTGTACCTGTTATACCACTTATACAACCTATACAAGTTGTACCTGTTATACTAGTTATCCGGTTAAACTAGATATATCAGTCATACTAGTTATATTTTTTCTTTTTTTAGAAAATAAGTAATTCATATTAGAAAAGTTATGAGAGATTGATGAGGGTTATTTTTGATTTCACTTCCTGTACGGAAGGTTATTTCAGATTTTGACATAATATAAATGATGTTTAAAGATATGTCATTCATGTAAAACATTGATTCTTAGAATTTAAAACCCATGTCTTACTGTCAATCAAAAAACTACACACAATGACTCCATAATCATACCCAACATTTGGCAATTAACAAAGTTTTTTCATTTCAAGAAAAATTAGACCACTATCTCTCTTGCTTGTGGTTAATAAAAACATAACTTATTTAAATCTTACCACAAAATCAGACCACCATTTATCTTGCTGGTCTTGAGGAACCTCACCAAGGTTCGAGCATGGGCGGTCAAAATCATTAGACCTCGTTGTCAATGGAGTCCTATCACAAGAACATAATAGTAAGTAATTCAAGAAGAAAACTAGTTATATTAGAGGTGAAATGTTATAAATTTTACATATGGTAATCTCTTGCCTCATATTTCTTCCGGTTTTGGGGATGAAGACTCGGCTAGTCTTCGTCGTGCAGGCGCCTGCAATAAATGCTACAGATTGGAAATCACTGCGGTGCACATGAATTACCAGCCCTGGGTAACTAGGGACCCCTCGTCCAACATTACCTCTTGCGGGTAGTCCTCCTTGACATGGGATGCATACTACGATTAGAGATTTAAAAGATATTAGTACAACCCATGAAAACAAACCTCATTCAGAATATTTTCCAGCAAAAAACCACAGAGTTTTAAAGAAGAATCGAACGACAGTAAATCAAAATATAATTTAAGTACACAATAATACAAAGATGAATCGAACAACAATCAAACACAAAACCTAGATCGACAGTAAAACTGAAGAGAATAATTTCACCCAAAAAAGCAGAGATTGGAAGCAATTAAACCGTAAATCAGTTTCAACATATAAACATCAATTACTCAAAACAGAAGAGCAGCATTTAACCCAAAAACCAGAGATTTCGAGACGAATTGAACCCTAAATCGATTTCACCAAAAACAAAACAGAAGACTGAAAAAAGAAGGATACAACACTAAATCGATTGAAAGAAGAATCGAACTCTAAATTTCTCCTATAATAGTAGAAGATGGAAAGAAGAAAGATTGAGCGCCTAACTTAAATTTAGACCATAAGAAGCATCGAACCTTCGAAGGAGAAAATGAGCAATTTGATATCTCTGCCGCCGCAAAAAAAATGAAGAAGGAAAAGAACATTTGGCAAAAACAATTTGCAGAAAATGAAAAAGTTTGCCAAAATTTTCGCGGTTACTCCCAAAATATTTGGGCCTAGCTTTGGCGGTCTCCCAAAATTGAGTCAGAATTTATTATGTGTTAGTCAACCCCGCTTAACAGAGGCAGGCTAACTTAGTTGCTTAATTTTTGTTTAAATCACTTATTTTCAATAGGCCATAATGACTTTTAAATCACTTTGTTTAAAAGTCACTTTTGTTTCTTAATATTTAACTAGATGTTGGATCTGCGTGCCCGCGCAGGTATATGACTCTTGAAGTAAATTTTATAAATGTTTAAATTATATAATATAAGAAGATTTATTATATATTATATTATAAAATAGTCTGTTTTCTGGTACATATGTATCATGACTTTATTTTGAGAGAATGGATAGTCCGTTTTTTATATGTGTATAGAAAAGCTAATTGTCTTTTTTTTTCTAACAGAAAAGCTAATTGTCTTGCCGATGGATTAGCTAACTCTGCTTTTTCCCTTCCTCTAGATGTCCAGTTTTTAGATTCGGTTCCATATAGTTTAGTTTCGATTTTCAGTTACGATATGCGCCCAAGAAGAGTTTGTGTGTAGCCGGTTTTTATGTTTTGAATAAAATCAGGAGACAATGTCTCCCTCACCCCCTCCTACCAAAAAAAACTATAGTTATATTAATAATCTATTGTTTATTTATGTGTTATGAGGATTGAAATTAAATTTTGTAAATACAAAAATATAAAATTAAAAATAAGATAATATAAGTTATGTGCAACTAATTTAATATTGTAGACACACGAGTTGTTATTGTAAAATATGATAATATGTTATTGGTTTTTGGTTTTATATGAAATTTATGTCTTTTAATATTGTATTTAGTTTTTTTCTTCTCTTTCTCCCTTCCTATTCTTTCTTCTTCATTTCTATTATATGTTTCTTCTCTTCTTTTTTC
Organism: Thlaspi arvense; assembly: GCA_911865555.2. Classification (NCBI taxonomy): domain Eukaryota; kingdom Viridiplantae; phylum Streptophyta; class Magnoliopsida; order Brassicales; family Brassicaceae; genus Thlaspi; species Thlaspi arvense. The sequence goes on from OU466857.2 coordinate 44,063,794, forward strand.
TATTATATGTTTCTTTTTTTCTTTTTCTCTTTTCTTCTCTTTCTGTTTCTCCTGCTTTTTCTTCATCTTTTCTTCTTCTCTCCCTTCATTTAGTTTTGTTCTTCTCCTTCTCCTTTTTATCCTTTGTTTTTCTTTTTCTCCGTTTTTCTCGTTCTTCCTTTTTTGGATTACCATGAACGTTTGGGCCGAAGCCTGCAATCTCTGCAGGTCCAAAACCACATCATATAATATTAGTTTAATCCTAAGCGTCACTTGATCATGTGATCTCTAAGCTTTGTCTAGATCTTTTACCAGTCAAGTTAACAACTTTTGGTTACTCCTTCGTCTTCTCCTCCATCCCTTCTTCTTCTTCTTTTTCATTCTTTCTTCTCATTCTTCTCCTTCTCCTTCGTTGTTCTTCCTCTTCCTTATTCTTCTTCTATGTATCCATATTCTTCTTCATCTCTTATTCTCCTTATTATCCTTCGTCTTCTTCTTCTCTTCCTCCTTTATGTCTTCTTCTTCTTCATCCATTCTCTTTCTTCTCCATTCTCCTTTTCCGTTTTTTTCATCTTCTCTATTGGTCTTATTCGTCATCACTTCTCCTTCTTCTCATTCGTTTTTCTTCTTTTCCATCTCTTCTTATTATCCTTTCTTTTCCTTCTTCTTCTTTATCACTTATTCTCCTTCTTCTCATGTTCTTCTATTTTTTTTCTCTTTCTTCTACTCTGTTGTTATTCTTTTTCATTTACTCTTTTTCTCATCCATCCCTTCTCTTTATTCTCCTCCTTCTTCTTCTCCTTCTTATTTGTTCTTTTTCTTCTTTGTCAAACAAAAAATGATAAATTTAAAACTAAAAAAATTAAAAATAAGAACTATATACATAGTAAACAAACTGAAACAAAATATTTAATATATAAAAAATTAATTTCGACTAAAAAATATTGATGTTTGCAAAGATATTTTATATTTGAAAATCTAAATAGGGAAAAAAATTAACCAAAACAAATTAGAGAAAATGAGATAATATGAGTTACTGTTTTTATTTCTCTTATAGTTTATTAAAATACTATTATCATAAATAGTTTTATTATGTTAATTGTAAATTATGAAAATATTTTATTAATTTACTGTTTTTTCCTATTATTAATATGTTATTACATCTAGAATAAATAATTTATCAATATTGTTTGTAATATTTTTGAAAATATGCTAAAATCCATATTTTTAAGAATATGCTTTAAATTTATGCAGTTACTGTTTCTTAATTACAAATATTTTTATTTTTATTTGGGAAGCTTGCCCCATAATTTTAGTAATTGAATATTAATAAAATATTACAAAATCGATTCATTAGATATTTATAGGACTAAATATAATTTAAATAAAATTATATGGTTATTATAATTTACTGTTAATTAATCATAGTTTTTTTTAAATTTGATCATGATGCTTTTAAATTTGAAATTAATTTAATTAAAATTTAATTTAATATTATATTACACTAAACATATAACAAATAATATATAATTATTAATAAAAATTAGGTTTTAGTTTATTTTCCTATAAACATATGTGTTTGGTTATATTATTGCATAATAATAAAAATATGATTTTTGTTTTTCAAATAATTTTTTCGATTTTTCTTTTATATTTTGTAAATGTATATAATTTAATTATATTAATTGTAATTTTTATTTTATTATATTGTTACATAATAATAAATATTTGAAAATTATTATTTGTTATTTTTTTGCAAAATATTTTAATTATATCTTATACATATATAGTAATTATAATTATAATTTCGTTTTATATAAACTTGGATGTAATTAATTCTAAGATTAATTAAAATTTTCGAAATAACTATTTATTGAAATATTTGTACTATTTTAATGTGTTTGGTAATTAGAGTTAAACTAATCCAAATAGTATTTGAAAATTAATGTGTTTGGTAATAGGAATATAAGAATTAAATAAAGAAAAAATAAAATGAATATTAATTGGTTGTATTAACAAATGACTAAACTACCATTAATGAAATTCTAAAGAAAAGGTTAAAATGCAATGGCATTTCATGTAATATAACACATGATTTATGTTTAAACATTGAAGTGATCCTCTTTTAATAGTGTAGATATACTGCGTCTAGTAGCTTTGAAATTTTATATATGTTTAAAAGCTTTGAAATTTTGGAGTTAGATGTATGTTTTGTATATGTATATATTTTAAGTTCAAGACATATGTTTTATATTAAGAAAATAACTTGTTATGTATAGTAATTATTTATGTATGATAAATAGGCCATTTATGTTTTTTTTTTGCTTTAAGCCTCTTAAATTATAAGAACAGCACTGTGACTAACACATGTATAATTTTGATGAACTAGATCACGAACATTCAAGTCAGTATATCTTGTTATTTCTTGTAAAAAAATTCAGTTTTGATGAATGTCACCATCTTTTAAAGAGCATAAAAGGAAGCTCAGGTAAATAAACAATTACACTTCGAAGTATTGAGAGTACAATAAGCCAATTTATATTACAAAACAAAAGCAAAAAAGTAGTTTTAGAAAAACTTATCATACATGTGCACCGGTACCTTAAGTCTTTAATCTAATTCGTTCATGATTGTTGTTATTGAGTTTTTTTAGTTCTGATAAGAAAATTTGAGTTTGAGTTTTTGAGAAGATTGAGTTTGAGATTTTGAGGAAATTCAGTTTTTAATTTCATTACATAAAACCGAGATCGATCGGTACCGTAATTAATATTTATGTTCTATACAAATCTAACAACTGGAGTATATAGCAAGCCATGGTAGTTACAAAAAATAACTAAAGCCTTCATAGGATAACAAAGTGATTAGACATAAACCAATCTTGAGGTTAGTGTGGCTCTTTTTCCTAATATTGTACGTGCATATTTTAAATGTAATCCACAACTCAATTTTGTACTGTTTCTATGGTAATCCAACCCGGTAAACTGTACCGTGGTTGTGTCCCACTACATCCTCTAAGTCCGTTTCTATACTTAGCCATATTTTTATACTTTTTCCTTTATTCTTATTCTTTCTTATCAATACACAGCAGAATATAAAACAATTTATCTTATTCATTTAATTTTCATAAAATACTTAAACAGCATTCGGGGTTATCAAATACCAAAGCACAAGATTCGCTAACGATTACAAATGATCATCTAGCAACCTAACGAACAAACACCAAAGCCATAAGACAAAGCACAACGTCTTAAACATAAATAAAACCCAATCCCGATCCATCCATATCCATCACTGCTGCATGGTCTCACCCTTTTACTGCTTAGTACCTACACACTCAAGAAGAGAGGCATAAGTATTTCATAAATACTTAGTGAGTACGGTCATCCTATAACACCTGGTCAGTACCAAACACGCAATCATACTTTCGGATTCAACATTCAACACAATCAATTTGCAATAGACATAACAATATCAAACGGCCATGATCATCTAACTTAACCAACCAAGTTCAATCCCTTTTAAGACCCATGTCTACTTCAGCGAGAATCCCACATCTCCTAAGCTAGTACATGATCCGGATTACCCTGAGGTTAGCTAGACATCATCTATGCCACGGTAAACACCATAATATATCATAACATGAGAATTGCTTATCAGTTCTAAACACATAACATGAAAATCACACAATCAACATGCAAACATTCAACCCAAGCAATCCTACGGTCCTAGACACCAACCACAGTCACGCACTCACCTTAAACAAGGCTGGAAACAGATTGGTCAGAAGAAATCCCGATGAAAACCGCACCAAAACGAAGATATCCGATCTCCTTAAGAATCTCTCGGCTGTCCGTACGATCCGATCCTTTTCCCCTCGGCTATCTCTTGATCCGTTCACCTTTCTTCGAACCAGACTCTGTTTACCCTCGAAAACACCACAAAACAAGGCTATTAGCTCGAGGTTATCCGATGAAAATTCAACACTTAGGGAAATATCCGATCGCTTACCAGTTTATCTCGGCGATGGTCGGATCTGCTCGGCGATAACCTGATCTTTCTCGGATGTCCTCAGGATAAACTGTTTTGCTTAGAGTTTTCTCTCGTCTATTCTCTTTCTTTGCTTTATTGTTCTCGAATAAACACAACTCTCCCGAGAAAAGTCTCAAAATCCCTTATAAACTCGCAAAACCCTAGATAACCCGGACTTATCCGACGTTTTCCTGGTTCAAGTAGGTTATCCCGGTCCGATTCGATTATCTCGGCTATTTCTTGTACTGGCTTGACCATTCCCTTGATAAACCACAAAATAGCCGACCAAACACTTGGCCCACGGTCCAAATCTCTTCCCACTCGGATAAACCGTCCTTATCCGAGGTGTTTTCCATTTTTCACCCGGATATTCTTATTTCCCTCAGACAACTTGTCCCACCTCGACTAATCCTCTACTTCTCTCGGAGGTTTCCCTTTCTCCCTCGGAGACAGTCCACTGACACTCGGACTAACCTCCCTGACTCTCAGATAAATCCCACTGCACCGGGATAAATCTCATTTTCCACGGACTGGACCCTGTTTCCCTCGGATATGGTCCGTCCGGCTCGGCTATCCAGCCACCACCCGACTATTTCCTCAGTCATCACCCGACCATAGTCCGAACCTCCATTTCTCAGCCAATATCTGATCTTTGGCTCGGTCATTCCTCGGACATTACCTTATCCGGTCCGATCATTCCGAATTCTCTCGAATACGGATGCTACAGTTTCACTCTATTTTGAACTCGATACGTGTGTCAGTTATCGCTGTATCACGTTTGGAGGGAAAGGAATGGGCAAGCCTGATCATGCTCACATCACCAAACTCATCGACAAAAACGTACGCAAGTCTGCTCTATTTTTTGGTGAGCACATTATTAAAGTAAAAGCTGATTTGACTTATAATTAATCAATCTCGATATATATATATATCCACAAATTATTAATTAATAATGAAACTGATCAATTATTAATTTTTCTTAAATTCTTTCAATACTATAAAATAATATATATATAATGATAAAAATTATTATTACATGTTGACAAACAAAAATTAGTACATATAACTATGAATCGAGATGAATATTTTGTAACAACGTTAAAGAAACTAGCTACGTAAGTTGTGTTGCTATATCGTTGCCATAGCAACATAAATATTTGTATCTATCTGTTGCTAAATAGATAATTCATGGCGACGATATATTTGTAGCTGGTGTGTAGCTATTTAGCTATAGAATTTCTATAGATTTTGTTTCTTTCTATATAGCTACGGATCGCTACAGAAATGCTACAAATTTGGCTACAAATATAAAATTATTTGTTATGTCGCCAAATTTGGCTACAAATATAAAATTATTTGTTATGTCGCCAAACGTTGCCATTTTTGTAGCTATTAGTCTTGGTTACAGAAATGCTTTCGCCAGTCTACAGCTATTTTAATGAATTCTTGTAGTGAAATTGTAAGTAAAAGGAAGTTCGGACTGGCTTACATCGATCACAAGTGACCAATGTGGATGACCGATGCTCCTCTCTGGTGCTTCACATTGTGCTTAACCGATGCAAATTTTCAAACTTTCGGGTGGATCACATCTGTCAGTCTTGATCGATGCTCTTGACCCACACTTCCTCCTTGTTCCATATAGGTTCTTAAGTACCTAAAAACATCCTTATTACATAGAGAATGCAAACTACAACCTAAATGCAACCTAAGTCTAAAAGGAAAGGAAACTGGGACTCAAGAGAAAGAAAACATGCAAAAAGAGACCAAAACATGAACTAAATGCAAGCCTAAATGATGTAAATATGTGAGATACCATACTGCAGCAACAACCCGATATATGGCCTCTAATACAAGAAGTAGTCCACAACGACGTGTTATGTCGGCTTCAACCCGTGTTCTCACTACATTCGAATGTAGTACTTCGGGAAATATGGTCCCAAAACGAGCTAGGGCCTCCTCCCTTCTCTCTTCTCCTATAAATGCGGGCATCCACTCATCTTGTCCCTCCTCTCTGATATTGCTGCATATTGCATGTATTTTGCACACATATAAGTTATCTTTTCATGCATTTACATCACACTTTAGGCTAGATTGCATCACTTTAGGTCCTAGAGCATTCTTGCACCAGCATACGCATGTTCCTTGCATTTTGCATCATATTCAGGTTGTTTCTGGGTACTTTGGAGTTGTGGAGGTTCGTGGACGTGCTGAGGCTAGTGTGGAGATTCGTGGGAACATCAGATGTTTGCCAAGGACCAGAGATCGGGGAGCAGATCGAGCACGGCCGGTCGATCTAGATGAGATCGACCAGAAGATCGAGTAGTCCTTCCGATCCAAGGAATCTGATCGAGACGGAGATCGAGTGAAGCAATCGATCAAGTTGTACAGACGTAAATGACGCCATGCAGAGCGAGAGCCGGATCGAGTCTACCACTCGATCCGCCGAAGATCGATACCAAGATCGGATGCAACACACGATCCACCAAAGAAGATCGAAACACATATCGAGTAGAAGACACGATGTCCGAGGACGATCGAGCAACATGCTCGATCTCGAGGTCGATCTCAGTCCTTTCAACCGTTTTTGGCCGCTAGCGAGGGGGGGACCATCGAGCTGTTTGGCCTACTTTGGGAAGGCGGCGACCAAATTTTCACACACGCTTTCACTTTTGCTTTTTTTTATCATCTATCTCTCTGGTTTTTAGGCGATTCCGCCATTGTTGAATTTCAAAGCTTTTGTTCTTGAATCTTTTGAATCGTTTAAGCTTTAAGTAATCGTCTTTTATGCTTATCGTTTCATCTTTCATGCTTCGCTTGGTTTACTTAATGTATAGTTAGTAGTTTAATCGGGTTTTGGGGTTAAGAGGATCCTAAAGGGTGGAAAAGGTTTTCAAGCTTTGGTGTTTTCTTGTTTTTAAAGGCTATATCTTCTAGGATGTTGAGTTCCTAAGGCTTAAAGAGTCTCACGCCAAGATCTTTATGATCAGAGAGGTCTCTTACCTTGACAGGATCCAGAGATCTCTGAAAATCACATCCTAGAGACAAGTTACCCTTTCCCAAACGCCATGGTACTTTAGGGGACTAGTTAAGCCATATCTTTGAAATCTAAGTTCTTTGCCCTTTAACCTCTCTTTCCACCAAACGCCATGGGTTTGGAGGAGAGGTTGAAGGAGTGATCCATACCGAAAGCCACTGATGGATCTTGTTTTGTTTTCAAGGCTTAGAGAATCTCACAAAGTGAGTAGATCTAAAGTTTTCAAACCAAGCTTGGACCTTTGAAACCCCTAAACATGAATCTCAACCCTAAACCCTTCTTTCTTAGCATTCTTACATCTTCGTTAATCATTCGCTTGATACTCGTCGCATCCTGGTCATTAGTTTCATTGCACTTGCACTTTTAGACGAGATCGATCGTTGTTGCTCGATCTAGTGGTCGATCCCGTGGTCGATCCACTAGTCGATTTTTATAAATCCATAGCTTTGCATTTTAATCATTCTGTTTGTTCCTAGTGGTAGTTTAATCATTTCTGATATTTTTAAAATAGTTTTGCATTCCATTTTACTGCTGCATCTAGTTTTTAGGATTTTCACAATATCGCTTATCATTTGCTTAGCTTTACACTGCCCTTGCATTCTCTCTGACCTTTCTAGCTCCTAGGATTGGATTGATACTCGCTTGCATGCTTTACTACAACTAAGTGTTGCATTTGAGCTTTGATACATCATTGTATACACTCTGCACCCAAAAATGTTGTTATCAAATGGCGCCGTTGCCATTCTAGGAGTGTTAGAAAGCATAGAGATTTGGGGTTTAGTAAAGACTAAGCCTTTACTTTGTTTAAGTTACTAATTTCTCTACTCTCAAACGTGTGTCTTTCAGGTACATGAATCTTTGTTCAAGGGGAGACAACAATCTACTTCAACCCTTGGACAACATTCATCAACTTGGTCATTCACGGCAAAGAAGAGTACGAGAACAAGCTAGAGCTTTTGAGGACATTGTTCAGCACGGTTTGGTTGAATTTGAAGCTATGGCCGAACATGAGCATCCAGAGGGACCTCCTCCTGCTCATGGGGCAGTGGGAAGGGGCAATGGAAACCCCCAACACGCGGCTAGACCCCCAAGGATCATATGAGCCGGAGATGCTCCCAATACTCATCAAAATAGGTTTGGGATCACTTCTCCTGTACAAAACAACAACTTCGAGATTAAGCCGGGTTTCATCTCCAGGGTGCAAAACAATAAGTTTCACGGGCTAGCAATGGAAGATCCCTTGGAGCACCTTGATAACTTTGAACAAGTATATGGGATGATCAAGATAAACGGCATATCCGAAGATGCTTTCAAGCTGCGTCTCTTTCCATTCTCCCTTGGAGACAAGGCTAGGCACTGGGAGAAAACACTTCCTCAAGGCACCATCACCTCATGGGCCGAGTGTAAAAAGGCATTTCTCTCAAAATTCTTCTCTAGCACCAGAACGGCAAGGCTAAGAAGCGAGATCAGCGGCTTCACGCAAAGGAACAATGAGACTTTCAATGAAGCCATGGAACGGTTCAAGGACTATACTATCCAATGTCCTCACCACGGCTTCAGCGAAGAGACTCTTCTAAGCATTATCTACCGAGGAGCTTCACCAAAGATTCGCTTGTTGCTTGACACTGCTAGTAAGGGAAACTTCCTTGGTCAAGAGGTAGAAGAAGTCATGGAGCTGATTGAGAACTTAGCACTAAGTGACGGCAACTATACTGAAGATTATGACCGTGCACTGCGAGGTTCTGAGCTAGAGTCTCACAAGAAAGAATTGAAATCATTACATGAGAAGATTGACAAGTTGGTTTTGGCAAATCAGAAGCATGTTCACTTTGTTGGTGAAGCGGATGACAGCCAAGAGGAGCTTGAGTTGAGCCAGGAAGAAGCCAATTGGATGGCGGGTCAAAACAACTACAAACCTGAAGGCTATTCACAAGTCTACAACCAGAACAACAATCTCTCCTACAGTAGCACCAACGTCGCAAACCCTAAGGATCAGGTGTACCCTGCTCAGCAAGCAAAGCCATTCGTACCTTACAACAAAGGCTTTCAGCCGAGTGGTGGCTTCCAAGGGCAAGGGCAGAGCAACTTCCAAGGGCAACAGAAAGGAAACAAGGGTTATACACCAATGTACCCTCCGGGCTTTGCACCTCAGCAGCAACAGATGCAACAACAAGTTGATCCTGTCCAAGCTATGTTCCAACATTTGATTCAAGGGCAAGCCTCTACAAACCAGAAGTTTGCCGAGATGAACACTCGTTTAGACTCGTCTCTCACTGACTTCTCTATTCAGATCACCAACTTAAACAACATGATCAAGCAGCTAGAGAAAGCAAAGGCGAGTACAAGTGGTCAGAATAGCCTACCGGGCAAGTGTGAGCAGAACCCTAAGGAATATGCCAATGCCATCACGTTAAGAAGCGGAAAAGAGCTTGCACCTACGGTGACTCCCAAGAACAACGAGGACGTTGTAATTCAAGAGGGGGAGGGTAAGATTTCAGCTGATGATGAGATCAACTTTGACAATGTCTGGATTCAAGGGACAAGAAGAGGAGACAAAGCGGTTGTTGAGAAAAAAGCGGAGAAAACTACTAAGGAGAAGGATGCTTATGTACCTCCACCGTATGTACCTAAACTACCTTTTCCTGGCCGTTTCAAGAAGCAACTCATAGAGAAGCATAGAGTCTTGTCTGAGAAGCATCTTAAGGACGTAAAGATCAAGCTACCTCTCGTGGACTGCCTTGCAATGATGCCTAAATGCGCCAAATTCTTCAAAGACACTCTCGTGAAGAAGAATAAAGAAAGCAAGGAAGTGCTTGTTCTAAGTGAGGAGTGTAGTGCTGTGATACATAAGGAAATAGTCCCTAAGAAGTTGGGAGACTCTGGAAGCTTCACTATACCTTGCGCTTTAGGTCCTTTGGAGTTCAAGAGTTGACTTTGTGATCTCGGAGCTAGTATAAATCTGATGCCTTATTCCGTGGAAAAGAAGCTTGGCTTTACCCGTTTCAAGGATTGCAGAATCTCGTTGGTACTAGCTGACAGAAGTGTGAGGTTACCCGTAGGATTGCTTGAGGACTTGCCAGTGAAGATCAGTGGAGTTAACGCGCCTACAGACTTCGTTGTGTTGGAAACAGATGAAGAATCAAAGGATCCACTCATTCTCGGTAGACCTTTCTTAGGTACTGCCGGAGCCATAATAGATGTCAAGAACGGGAAGATTGCCTTGCACTTGGGTAAAGATATAAGGCTAGACTTCGATATCAATGAGGTTTTGAAGAAGCCTACGATAGAAGGGCAAGCTTTCTACATTGAGACGTTGGATGCTTTAGCGGATGAGTTGCTGGAAGAGTTGGCTCAGGAAGATCATTTGAAGCTGGCACTGACTAAGGAGCCAGGAGAGTTTGGTCATGTGGATCAGAGGACTCAGGAGTACATCAACTTGCTTGATTCGAGGAATGTTGTGCTTGAAGATGTAGGCGATTGCCTAGAGATCGACTCCGAGATCAATGACGTTACTCGATCCAGAGGACGAATCGACAAGACAATCGAGAGCACAACTCGATCCGAAGAAGCAATCGACAGTCAGATCGAGGAGTGTGTTCGATCCAGGAAAAGAATCGAGTCCAAGATCGAGAAAGGCCTTCCGATCAGTTTGGGGTCTAATCCGGAGATCGACTCAGCATCTCGATCCCTCACTCGATCCACATTAAATCGAGTGAGTGAATCGAGCGAAACTGCTCGATCTAGACGACATCGAGAACAAGATCGACCGGACGACTCGATTTCAGTAGGGATAGCAGTTGGAGAAAGCAGCCTCAAGGGCCATGTCTCGGGTTCTAAGGAAGGTTCTAAGGAGGAGAACAACATCAACAGCCACGAGGATGATTGGAGCGAGCCGTTAGCCCCAAAGGTGAACCTTAAGGATCTCCCAAAAGGGCTAAGGTATGCTTTCTTAGGGCCTAATAACACCTATCCCGTGATTGTGAATGAAAACTTAAGTGATGATGAGTTGCAATCGCTCTTGACTGAGTTGAGAAAGTATAGGAAGGCCATTGGGTACTCTCTAAGTGACATCAAGGGCCTTTCATCAATGCTTTGCACTCACAGGATTCACTTGGATAATGAGAACGCCTCTTCTATAGAACATCAAAGGCGTTTGAATCCAAATTTGAAAGAGGTTGTTAAGAAGGAGATTCTTAAGCTTTTAGAGGCTGACGTGATCTATCCCATAAGTGACAGCACGTGGGTTTCTTTCGTACACGTGGTGCCTAAGAAGGGAGGGATCACAATCATTAAGAATGACAAAGATGAGCCTATACCTACTAGGACTATTACTGGACACCGTATGTGTATTAACTATAGGAAGCTTAATCTTGCTACTAGAAAGGATCATTTTCCCTTGCCTTTTATTGATCAAATGCTTGAAAGACTTGCTAATCACCCCTCCAAATACCAATCCATCCAAATGATCAGGAGAAGACGACCTTTACAAGCCCTTATGGCATCTTCCCGTATCGAAGGATGCCATTCGGGTTGTGTAACGCACCGGCTATGTTTCAGCGGTGTATGATGTCGATCTTCTCCGATCTAATAGAAGAGATGGTAGAGGTGTTTATGGATGACTTCTCGGTCTATGGTGCGTCCTTTTCTACGTGTTTGTTGAATCTTTGCAGGGTACTAAAGCGTTGTGAGGAGACAAACTTGTTGCTTAATTGGGAAAATGCCACTTCATGGTTAAGGAGGGGATCGTGCTTGGACATAAGATATCAGAGAAGGGTATTGAAGTCGACAAAGCAAAGATTGATGTGATGACAAGCCTCGAGCCGCCAGTTAACGTCAAAGGGGTGAGAAGCTTCTTGGGACACACCGGCTTCTACAGGCGCTTCATTAAAGACTTCTCTAAGATTGCACGCCCTCTCACGCGGCTGTTGTGCAAGGAGGCTGAATTCGTCTTTGATAAGGAGTGTTTGCTAGATTTCGTGACCATCAAGGAGGCCTTAGTATCCGCGCCTATAGTGCAAGCACCAGACTGGACTCTACCTTTCGAGATTATGTGTGATGCTAGCGACTATGCCGTGGGAGCCGTTCTAGGACAAAGGAAGGATAAGAAGCTGCACGTGATATACTATGCTTCAAGAACCTTGGATGACACGCAAACGAGGTACACCACTACATAGAAGGAGCTATTGGTGGTTGTATTCGCCTTTGAGAAGTTCAGGGCTTACCTCGTGGGTTCCAAGACTATAGTTTACACGAATCACGCAGCTTTGCATTATATCTATTCCAAGAAGGACACTAAGCCGAGGCTTTTGAGATGGATCCTCTTACTTCAAGAATTTGACATGGAGATCAAAGACAAGAAAGGAATAGAGAACGGCGTAGCTGACCATCTCTCTCGGTTAAGGATCAACGAGTCTCTTCCTTTAGACGATTCTCTCCCAGAAGAACAACTCATGGCAATCACTACGGCTGTTTGTGGGAGCTTAGAAGGGCGTTTTGAGGAATTTCTGAGCTTCAAAGAGGAGGATCTCCCTTGGTACGCGGATATTATGAACAACTTGGCATGTGGGGTAGAGCCATCGCATCTTGACAACTACCATAGGAAGAAGTTCATGAGAGGCATGAGCCACTACTATTGGGATGACCCCTATCTATACAAGAGAGAAGTAGATAGCCTGTACAGAAGATGCGTGACAAAGGAGGAAGCAAGAGATATCATCTGTCATTTCCACGGGTCTTTGTATGGAGGGCACTTTGCTTCATTCAAAACCGCAATAAAGGTCTTGCAAGCCGGCTTCTGGTGGCCGTCCATCTTCAAAGACACCCATGAGTTCGTGATGAGCTGCGAGGCATGTCAAAGAGTAGGGAGTATTACCAAGAGGAATGAGATGCCTCAAGTTCCCATATTTGAGGTAGACGTCTTTGACGCGTGGGGCATAGACTTCATGGGGCCATTTCCTTCATCATACGGCAACAAGTTCATACTAGTGGCTGTTGACTACGTTTCTAAATAGGTTGAGGCCATTGCTTCCCCAACAAACGACTCTAAGGTGGTGATCAAGCTCTTTAAGAGCATTATTTTCCCGAGGTTTGAAGTTCCCAAGGTGGTGATAAGCGACGGAGGGAGCCATTTCATCAACAAGCTGTTTGAAAATCTGCTAAAGAAGTATGGCGTGAAGCATAAGGTAGCTACGCCTTACCATCCTCAAACGAGTGGCCAAGTGGAGGTCTCTAACCGTCAGATCAAGGTGATACTCGAGAGAACTGTTGGGACTACCCGGAAGGATTGGGCTGTGAAGTTAGACGACGCTTTGTGGGCTTACCGGACTGCTTTCAAGACGCCCATTGGTACTACTCCTTTCACTCTTCTCTACGGCAAAGGGTGTCATCTTCCTGTTGAGCGGGAACATAGGGCGTTGTGGGCTGTGAAGCGGCTGAATTTTGATCTGAAGATGGCTCAAGAGAAGCGGTTGATCCAGTTGCACGAGCTTGATGAGCTAAGACTGGACGCTTACGAAAGCGCTAGGATCTACAAGGAGCGTACCAATGCTACTCATGACAAGAAACTTGTGCCTAAGGAGCTTAAGGAAGGGAGTTTGGTGCTGTTTTACAACTCGAGGCTCAAGCTCTTCCCAGGGAAGCTGAAGTCACGGTGGAGCGGTCCGTATGAAATCAAGGAAGTATTACCTTACGGAGCTGTCACGTTGGTCGGCAAGAGTGGGAATGCATTCACAGTGAACGGACACAGAGTCAAGCCATACATGGCGAGTGTATTCGACAAGGAGAGCACCTCATTGCTTCTCCAAGACCCACCATCTGCCTAAACCAAGTAAAGTCTAGCTAAAGACGTTAAAGAAAGCGCACTTGGGAGGCATTCCCATGTCTATCCTGTACATATCCTTGCTTTATTTCTTTTCCAGTTTTATGTTTTTGTCTTATGAGTGTGTAGGAACAGGTATGAGAGACACAGGACATGATCTGAGTTCAAAAAGGAGTAAGATGGGGGCGAGTATAAGCTAGAGATCGAGTGCTAGATCGACTCATCCTGGCTCGATCTTTGCTAGATCGAGCTGGTGAATCAAGAGGAGCCAATCGATCTAGATGAGATCGAGTGACGAAGTCGATCTAAAACGTCTCGGAAAATTCTTGGACTTTAGATCGATTGATCCAAAAATGGATCGACCGATCTATTTTCTCTCGGCAAAAGTCCTTCATAGACAGATCGATCAGTCAACTCGATCCACCACTCGATCCAAGCTAAATCGACCCCCTGAATCGATAGCATGGCTCGATCACGAGGACTTAGTCGCGATTTCAAAAACTCAAGGAACGAGAGAGCCAATCGATCCACGACTCGATTCAAATCGAATCGTGTCCCAAATCGAGTAACTCTCTCGATCCAAGCAATTATGGGCATGAGATCGAGTCATAGATCGACCAAACGGACTCGATCTCATGCCGAGGTAACAGTTTATTTTCCCTCTTTTACGCTTTTTCCTCCAGTTTTTAAATTCAAAACTTGGTCAAACCAAGCATTTTTGATCATGAAAGATGTGCCTTGACCAAGACTTTTGTCAGAAAACCATTTCTCTTACCCATGGTTTTGCTTTGTTGGTCCTTAAATATTTTCAACCACCTTCACACTCTCTCATTTTTGTTTTCTCGAGCTTCTGAGTAAAGAGAGTGTGAACTAATTATTTTTCAAAGACCAACAAGGATTCTTAACAATCCCTGCAAAGGTATTTTTGTATTTTCGAGAAAATCTTTTGGAAAATCTCCTTTTATTTTGCAATTGATTGTTTTAGATGCTAGGGCGGTTTTGAATTTTTAAATTTAGCTTAATCATAGGAAAAATTCTGGATTTTCTAGTATCTCTAGATTTGATTCTCTATTATTTTGCTATTTTTTTTATAAATTCCCCAAAATTCTAGGGTATTAGCTATCGACTTTCTTTTTTGCTTCTCTCTTTCTCTCAACATATCGCCTATTTGCTCATAGCTTTGTTTGAGAACTTTGTTTCAGGCGCAATGGCCCCCATGAGAACGAGAGAAGAGACAGCACAAGAGGGAGAAGGTCATGAGGTAGCTGTTCAAGAAAGTGTTCGCTGGAGTAAGGATGAGAAAAGGGACAAGAAGCGGCTGGAGAGGCTTCGGTTCAAGTCTACCAAGCTCGCGGACAGAGAGCTACTCGCTAAGCTAGGGATTCTTGGAGATTTCGACCAACTCCTCAAGAACATTGGCTTAAGATGTCTGTCACGAATGGATTGCCCAACCATTCCAGAAGTGACAATAGACTTCCTTGCCAGGTTGGAGTTTGGTTACGAGAACGATGAGCCTATGGAGGATGAACTCGGCGATGACGTGAACTACGAATGCGTACTTGCTGCCTCATTGGTGAAGTACAAGGCATATGCCTTGCGGTGCAAGGCAAGCTCTTCATTCATTGGTGGTTTCCTCACTCCTCTGTTCGTGCAAGCCGGCGTACCCATACATGAGTTCACACCCGTCCCGGCTAGAGCTTTCATGGATGAGATCTACATGAGGAATACCGACAGCTTGGGACGGACACCAGCAGAAGGGTTCTATGCTTATCTTTTCATCGAAGAGGAACATGAGAAGAGAGTGTGCATCCTACCAAACAAGGACGAGACCAAGCTGCTTGGTGTTGGGAACATTGAGTTCTTGCCAACCGTAGAGGAGTGGTTTGCTCCTCTAGGAGGAACGCCTGCCCCATCGATTGCTCCACGTCCAAGGTCTGAGTCCCCTGCCACGGAAGATGAGATGCCCGAGGCTTACACCCTTCCCAAGATCGATTTCGAGCCGAGAACCAAGACAGAGAAGTTCCTAGCATCTGTTGTAGAGATGCAAAGGAAAATCAACAAATGGCAAGGCAAAATGCTCAAGAAACTTGCCAAGAAGGTCAAATCGCTTCAAGGAGGCTCACCTAAGCAAGCTGCAAGTGAGGAGGTTCAACAACCCGAGAAGAGGAGGCTTTCAATCGGTGGAGTTGTCATCCGTGAGACTCAAGGCAGCAACATTCAACCGGTGCGCCTCTCTCTTCAAGAGCCAGGCTCCAAAGGCAAAGCCGTAGTATCTAGCTCCTCTGGAACATTGATAATCGTATGTCTTTACGGTCTAATGCAGCAGAGAACTTATCAAAACTCTAATGCATGCAACGTTGTAGTAAGGCAAGCAGAGAGTGTCAATCCAGTTCTAGGTGATAGAGAATCCACAGAGAATGCAAGATCTAGGACAAATCTAAGTGAAATGAGACAGTTTGTTGAGAAAATCTTGAAAACTAATTGCAGCAACCTAAACAGAGTGAAACCTATTTTAAAAATACTAGAAAGCAAGCAGTTACCACGAGGAACAAACAGATAAAATAAAGGGAAGAGCTTCGAATTGTTAAAATTCGACTAGTGGATCGACCACAAGATCGACCACTAGATCGAGCAGAAACGATCGATCTCGTCTAAAATCGTAAGAACAAGGAATCTAAAGACCAGGAAGCTATCAAGCAACAAGCAAAAGATGATATGCGACGTAAATAAGCTAAAGAGAAGGGTTTCAGGGTCGAGATTCATATAAGGGGTTTCAAAGGTTGACCTTGGGTTTGAAACTTTAGATCGACTCACTTGGTGAGGGTCTCTAAGCCTCGAAAACAAAACAAGATCTATCCGTGGCTTTCGGTATAGATCACTCTTTCATCCTCTCCTCCAAACCCATGGATTTTGGTGGAAAAAGAGGTTGAAAGGCAAGGAAAACAGATTTCGAACAATGGCTTAACTAGTCCCCCAAACTACCATGGCTTTTGGGAAGGGGTAACTAATCACTAAGGTGAGATCTTTCGAGGTCCCTGGATCCTGTCAAGGTAAGGGACCTCTCGGATCGTGAAGCTCTTGGCGTGAGAGTCTTCAAGCATTAAGCTTTCATCACCTTAGAAGAGATAGATTTAAAATGTTTAGAAAACAAACCAAGATCGAACCTTTTCTACCCCTTAATCCTCTCAACCCTTAACCCTGAATGAACTACTCACTACACATAAAGGAAATCAAGCAAAGACGAAGAGAAGAAACGATAAACATGAAAGATAAACTGGATTAAAAAACGATAAAGATTCGAAAATACAAAAGCTTAAAACTGTTCTACAATGGTGTTCTTCGATGAAAACGAGAGAGAAAAACTTAAAACTGGGAGAGAAGGTAAAAATCTCCAAAGTTCGCGAAAAGTAGTCGCCGCCTTTGCCAAAAATGCCAAAACAGTCCAATGGTCCCCCCCGTCGCTAACAGCCAAAAACGGTTGAAAGGACAGAGATCGACCATTGGATCGAGTTGGTCTCTCGATCATATCCGGGCATCGTGTCTTCGGCTCGATCCGGGTCTCGATCTCCTTTGGCGAATCGAGTGTTGCATCCGATCTCGGTATCGATCTCCGGGAGGATCGAGTGGTGTACTCGATCCGGCTCTCGCTCTGCATGGCGTCATTTACATCCGTACCGATGCATCGACTGCTTCAGTCGATCTCCGTCTCGATCATTATCCTTGGATCGCCTAGTTGGCTCGATCTTCTGGTCGATCAACTCCTAGATCGACCGGCCATGCTCGATCTGCTCCTCGATCACTGGTCCTTAGCATTTTCCCGAGCTTCCATGAACCGCTACATTGGTCTCCACACCTCCACGAACCTCCGTGTCTCCAAAGCAACCATAAACAACCTGGAATGGATGCAAAATGCAGAGAAAATGCAAATGCTGATGCAAGAATGCTCTAGGACTCTAAGTGATGCAAATCTAACCTAAAACATGATACAAATGCATGAAAAACTACCTAATGAGCATGCGGAATGTATGTAAAATGCAATGACATCAACTCCCCCAAACTTACTTCTTGCTTGCCCTCAAGCAACAAAAAAAACAAGTAAGGAAAAGAGGTTTTCAGAAAAATCAAAGGGGTTTTAGACTTTTTGCAAAGGTGCCTTTCAAATAGATCATCTCAACGTCCTAGTTCTTAATTCTAGAATGCAGTGTACAAACTCTACTTCAAAGAACTTAGCCATATTCATCACATGTTGAATTTCAGATCATGACTCTCATATACCAAACAATCCGAGAATCCTATCCTTTAACATTCAATTA
This sequence comes from Thlaspi arvense, assembly GCA_911865555.2. NCBI lineage: Eukaryota > Viridiplantae > Streptophyta > Magnoliopsida > Brassicales > Brassicaceae > Thlaspi > Thlaspi arvense. The sequence goes on from OU466857.2 coordinate 44,081,966, forward strand.
ATGATCAAACCGTGAATCTCACTTATGCACTTAAAACATAATACATTTGGCTAAGGACAAGGTCATGAGACAAAGATGATCTCATTCAAGTGGGTGATTCAAACAATGGGTTATCTCAAAAAGGATCGAACTTATGCATAATGCTAAAGGTAAAGACAATTGATGCATACATGACTAGACTCTCATCTACCCATATACACTAACAATGATCCTAAACCCCTCTTATTTTCTTTCTTTTCAAGCTCACTCACCCTTAGAAACTTCCCAAACAACAAGGCAATAAGCCAAGCATAACCCACAAACATAGAAAACAACTTTACTCTTCTTTAGTGGTGGTTGAACACAAATTTAAAGCTTTCAAAAACTTGGTAACTCTCTTCTCTTATTATATTTTTTTTTTCTTTTTTTTTTCTTTTTTTTTTTTTATTTTGGCCTTTGGCTCTTTTCTTTTTGATTCTTTCTTTTTATTATTATTATTTTTTTTTTTTTTTTTTTTTTTTTTTTGAGAGTCACCTTCTTTTCTTTTAAAAAACTGAGCTTTCTTTTAAAATAGAACAAACCACCACTTAAAACCATGAGTCTTTATTTTCAAACCCCAAATCATTTCTCTCTTTTTTTTTTAAACCGAAAACAAATAAGCAAAATTCCTTTTAACACCAATGAATCCTAGCCCCAAAACAAACCTAGAACTAGCTTCAAAATGCAAAGCTAGCATCAATATGAAAGCCTAATCATGTCGCCTAAACCTAATACTTTATGCCAAGTTCAATCTGGAAATAAGGCCTCACATCACACAAGAAAGATTTGGCTTGAAAGGAAGGCTAGGTTCAGGGTGTGGTGTTCTATTCAGACTTACAAAGAGTGGTAGAAAGGGGTAAGAAAGCCTGAATATGTATATGTGATCCATGTACTTCATTTCAAATGCACAAGTGTGATAATTCAAATTCAGATTAGGGTTTTCACTTAGTAGGAAAGGATTCAATTCAAGTATGTTCAACTTAAGCCACGAAAATCAAAGCAAATGATCCAAGTATGGTTAGAACTTAACTTCAAATTTGCACAAGCACTAAAGAACTACTAACTAGGATATTGAAGTGATGCATAAGTAAAACACCTTTTTAAGAAATTTTAACCCCTTGTGCAAATGCAATCAACCTAAGTGATATGAGAAATTCTAGACTCAATCCTACATGTTTTTAAAGAAATGAATGCAACTACATGAATTTTGAAAAAATTTTTTTAAAAATTTTACCAATTTTTCATGACTAAGACTCAAGGATGCAAAAGAAAGATAAGATCAAAGAACACAAGATTAAATCACACAAGTACTCCCCCAAACTTGCTTGACACCGTCCCGGTGGCAAACTCATCCGAAGGAGCAATCAAACACAATGCAAGAAATAAGAGATGTGCGGTTATATACAATGGAAGAAGGTTGTTTACCTCTAGTCTAGGCTCGGCTGGAACTTGAGGATGTTCCAGAGGAGCTAGAGATTGTTGCCTTTCCTTTGTTGCCTGGTTCTTGTAGGGAGTGGCACGCCGATTGAATGTTGTCGCTTTGGGTCTCGCGGATCACAACTCCTCCGGTTGAGAGTCTCCTCTTCTCGGGTTGTTGTATTTCCTGGCTTGCAGCTGGCTTAGGCTGGCTTCCCTGAAGTTGTTTGACCTTCTTCCCCAGCTTCTTAAGCATCTTCCCTTGCCACTTGTTGATCTTCCGCTGCATCTCCACCACCGAGGCTAAGAACTTCTCGGTTTTGGTCCTCGGCTCAAAATCCAGCTTTGGCAATGTGTAAGCCTCGGGTATCTCAACCTCTGTCCCTGGAGATTCTGACCTTTGGCGCGGTTCAATGGCTGCAGCTGGCGGTCCTCCTAAAGGAGCAAAACACTCCTCCTCCGTCGGTAAGAACTCGATGTTCCCAACACCAAGTAGCTCCGTTTCATCCTTGTTGGGAAGAATGCACACTCGCTTCTTGTCCTCATCATCAATGAAAAGGTAAGCATAGAACCCCTCAGCTGGCGTGCGTCCCAAGCTATCAGTGTTTCTCATGTATGCTTCATCCATGAAGGCTCGGTTTGGGACGTGAGCAAAGTCATGGATTGGCACACCGGCTTGCACGAACAAGGGAGTAAGGAAGCCGCCAATGTAGGATGATGTTGCCTTGCACCGTAAGGCATAAGCCTTGTACTTCACCAGAGAAGCCGCGAGTACACAGCCGTAGTTCACTTCATCGCCAAGTTCATCTTCAATGGGATCTTCATTCTCATCCGGATCGGACACCAAATGCTTCAAACCTTGGAAAAGGAAGCACAGCTCCGTCTTCGTGACAGTAGGAGCAACTGACCTTCCACTGAATGTATTAGCAATCAGCTTCAAGGTATACCTCAGCACTGGATTCCTGACTCTCTTGATCTTGGCGGTGTTGGCTTTGTAATCCTCCTTGCTGATGAGATCCCACAACTCATCGTCTTGCTTGAAGGCTGGAAACTCCACCTTGATTGCATCAGCCTTTAGACCGTAGGCTTGGCACAGCTCGGCGATTGATAGCGTGTAAGCTTGGCGGCCAACCTTGAAGTAGAGACGGCCTTGAGAAGGAACAGGAGCACTCGGATTCTCGTACCAGAACTCCAAGGTTGCAAGGAAATCAATTGTCACCTCGGGGATAGTAGGGCAGTCCATCCGCGACAAACACCTCAGACCGATGTTGTTGAGGAGTTGATCGAAGTCTTCAAGAAGCCCGAGCCTGGACAGAAGCCCTCGATCAGCAAACTTCGTGGGTTCAAACCGGAGCCTCTCCAACCTCTTCTTATCCCTCTTCTCTTCTTTGCTCCACCGGACCCTCTCTTGAGCAACCACCTCTTGAGTTTCTCCTTCTTGTGCTTGCTCCTCTCTTGTTCTCTTTGGTGCCATTGCTCCTGAAAAAATTTCTAGAGAATGTTTAGCAAAGGGCGATTTGATGAAAATAAGAGGATAAGAGAAGAAGATTTATATAGACTACCCAAGAATTTTGGGGATCAAGCAAAAATATTAGCTAAATAAAAAGAAACCAAATCTTTGAGATACTGAAAATCCAGAATTTTTCCTAATACTTAGCTAATTTTAAAAATTCGAATCTGATCCTATATCCTAAAACAAGAACTTGCGATTTTTAAGGAGATTTTCTTGAAATAAAATCAATCAAATCCGAAAATACCTTTTGCAAGTGTGAAGGATACTTTGTTAAACCTTGAAGCTTTTAAAAATTCTCACTCTCTTTGTAGGAAAACTCGAGCAAACAGAAGTGAGAGAGTGAGATGCAAGTTGAAACATTTAAAGAGTTCAACAAAACCAAAACAATGGGTGGTCAAAGCGGTTTTCTGACAAAAGTCTTGGTCAAGGCACATCTTTCATGGTCAAAGATGCTTGCCTTGACCAAGTTTGAATTTAAAAATTGGAGGGAAAAGCAATAAAGAGGGAAAGAAATTTGTTACCTCGGCATGAGATCGAGTCATTTTGGTCGATCTAGGACTCGATCTCATGCCTAAAATGGCTTAGATCGAGAGGGTTACTCGATTTGGGACTCGATTCAAAGTGAATCGAGTCCTGGATCGATTGGCTCTCTCGATCAATGAGATGTTGGCTCCTCGTCTAAGTCCCTCTGATCGAGCTAAGTCCTCGATTTAGTGGTCGATTTGGCTTGGATCCAGTGGTGGATCGAGTCGAGCGATCGATCAATTTTCCACAGATTTTCTCGAGAAAAATTAGATCGGTCGATCCGGTTTGAATCGATCGATCTTTTTTCGTCAAGATCGATCTTGTCACTCGTTCTCGTCTAGATCGACTGGCTCCTCTCGATTTACTGACTCGATCTAGCAAAGATCGAGTCAGGTTCAGTCGATCTAGCACTCGATCTCTAGCCTTATCGTAGCCCCTATTGCTCCTTTTGGACCTCAAAGACAAGGTTTAGATTCCTTAAACCTGCTCCTACACACTAAAAACATAAAAGCATAAAACTAGAAGAGAAATGAAAGCAAAAATATGTACAAGATAGACATGGGAATGCCTCCCAAGTGCGCTTTCTTTAACGTCTTTAGCTAGACCTTACTTGGCTAGGTGGATGGTGGGTCTTGGAGAAGCACCGAGGTACTCTCCTTGTCAAATCTGTCTGCTAGGTAGGGCTTGACTCTATGCCCGTTGACGGTGAATGCACTACCGCTTCTTCCCATCAGAGTAACAGCTCCGTAAGGCAAGACCTCTTGAATTACGAACGGTCCGCTCCACCTTGATTTTAGCTTGCCCGGGAAGAGCTTTAGCCTCGAGTTGTACAACAACACCAGTCCTCCTTCCTTAAGCTCCTTGGCAACCAGTTTCTTGTCATGAGCCTCCTTAGTTCGCTCCTTGTAGATCTTGGAACTCTCGTAAGCATTCAACCTCAACTCGTCCAGTTCATGTAGCTGAATGAGACGCTTTTCCTGAGCCGTCTTGAGATCGAAGTTCAGCCTCTTTACAGCCCATAATGCACGGTGTTCTAGCTCAACCGGGAGGTGACAACTCTTTCCATATAGTAGAGTGAAAGGAGTTGTACCAATCGGCGTTTTGAAAGCGGTACGGTAAGCCCAGAGAGCATCGTCCAGCTTCACTGACCAGTCCTTCCTTGTTGCTCCAACGGTCTTCTCCAGAATAGCTTTGATTTGTCGGTTAGAGACTTCCACCTGACCGCTTGTTTGAGGATGATACGGTGTAGCAACCTTATGATTAACCCCATACTTTCTCAAGAGGCTCTCAAAAACCTTGTTCACAAAGTGGCTTCCTCCGTCACTTATAACTACCTTGGGTACCCCGAACCTTGGAAAGATGATACTCTTGAACAACTTGATCACAACCTTAGAGTCATTTGTAGGGGAAGCAACAGCCTCAACCCATTTGGAGACATAATCCACAGCTACTAAGATGTATTTGTTGCCGTATGAAGAAGGGAAAGGCCCCATGAAGTCAATACCCCACGCATCGAACACGTCAACCTCGAAGATAGGAACTTGGGGCATTTCATTCCTTTTGGTAATGTTCCCTGCTCGCTGACATGCCTCACAGCTCTTCACAAACTCGTGTGCATCTCTGAATATAGACGGCCACCAGAAACCCGCTTGCAACACCTTCGTGGCTGTTTTGAACGAAGCGAAATGTCCTCCGTAGGAAGAGCCGTGGCAATGATAGAGAATATCCTTGGCTTCTTCCTTTGTAACACATCTCCGGTACAAGCTGTCTACTCCTCTTTTGTATAAGTAGGGCTCATCCCAAAAGTAGTCACTAGCCTCTCTCAAAAACGTTTTCTTGTGATAGCCGTTGAGATGTGTTGGCTCCTCACCACATGCTAGGTAGTTCACCACATCAGCATACCATGGTAGATCCTCCTCTTTGAAACTCAACACTTCCTCAAACCTTCCTTCTAGCTTCCCACAAACCGCGGTAGTAATTGCCATAAGTTGTTCTTCTGGAAGAGAGTCGTCTAAAGGGAGAGACTCGTTGATCCTTAGCCTTGAGAGGTGGTCAGCGACTCCATTTTCTATCCCCTACTTGTCTTTAATTTCTATGTCAAACTCCTGAAGTAAGAGAATCCATCTTAAGAGCCGAGGTTTGGTATCTTTCTTTGAGTAGATGTACCGTAGAGCAGCATGATCCGTGTATACAATAGCCTTGGAGCCAACGAGATATGATCTGAACTTCTCAAAGGCGAAGACTACTGCAAGCAGCTCCTTCTCCGTAGTGGTGTATCGTGATTGCGTGTCATCCAAGGTCCTTGAAGCATAATAGATCACATGCAGCTTCTTGTCCTTCTTCTGACCAAGGACTGCTCCTACAGCGTAGTCACTAGCATCACACATGATCTCAAAAGGGAGAGACCAGTCTGGTGCTTGGACTATAGGGGCTGGCGTGAGGGCTTCCTTGATGGTCACGAAAGCCTTCAAACACTCCTCATCGAATACAAACTCAGCTTCTTTGCACAACAGCCATGTAAGGGGGCGTGCAATCTTGGAGAAGTCTTTGATGAAGCACCTATAGAACCCCGCGTGTCCCAAGAAGCTTCTGATCCCTTTAACATTAACCGGCGGCTCCAAACCCATCATAACCTCAACCTTAGCCTGATCAACCTCAATACCCTTCTCTGAAATCTTGTGACCGAGTACTATCCCTTCCTTGACCATGAAGTGGCATTTCTCCCAATTCAGCACCAGGTTTGTTTCTTCACAACGTTTAAGTACCCTGCAAAGATTCAACAAACACGCAGGAAAGGACGCACCATACACAGAGAAGTCATCCATAAACACCTCTACCATCTCCTCTATAAGATCGGAGAAGATCGACATCATACACCGCTGAAAGGTAGCCGGTGCATTACACAATCGAAACGGCATCCTTCGATATGCAAAGGTACCGTAGGGACATGTAAAAGTCATTTTCTCCTGATCGTTTGGGTGAATAGGTATTTGAAAGAAACCTCTATACCCATCGAGAAAACAGTAGTAAGGGTGATTTGCAAGTCTCTCAAGCATCTGATCAATAAAAGGCAAAGGGAAATGGTCTTTTCTTGTCGCAAGGTTAAGCTTTCTATAGTCAATACACATTCTATGACCAGTAATGGTCCTAGTAGGGATAAGTTCATCCTTTTCATTTCTTATGACCGTGATCCCTCCCTTCTTAGGCACCACGTGTACAGGTGAAACCCACGTGCTGTCACTTATGGGATAGATCACGTCAGCCTCTAAAAGCTTAAGGATTTCTTTCTTAACAACCTCTTTCAAGTTAGAATTCAAACGCCTTTGATGTTCTACAGAAGTGGCGTTCTCATTATCCAAGTGAATCCTATGAGTGCAAAGCATTGGTGAAAGGCCTTTGATGTCACTTAAAGAGTACCCAATGGCCTTCCTATACTTCCTCAGCTCAGTTAAGAGCGAGTGCAACTCATCATCACTAAGGTTCTCGTTTACTATCACGGGATAGGTGTCATTAGGTCCTAAGAAAGCATACCTTAGCCCTTTTGGGAGCTCCTTAAGGTCCACCTTTGGGGCTAACAGCTCACTCCAGTCATCCTCGTGGCTGTTGTTGTTGTTCTCCTCCTTGGAACTCTCCTTTGAACTCGAGGCATGGCCCTTCAGACTGCTTTCCTCTATCGCTATCCCTCCTGTGATCGAGTCTTCCGGTCGATTCTCCTCTCGATGTCGTCTAGATCGAGCCATTTCACTCGATTCACTTACTCGATTTGATATGGATCGAGTAAGGGATCGAGGCGTTGAGTCGATCTCTTGATTGGACTCTAAAATGATCGGGAGGTCTTTCTCGATCGTCAACTCGATTGTTTCTTCTGATCGAGCATCATTCTCGATCTGTCGGTCGATTGTTGCACCGGATCGAGTTGGGTTCTCGATTGGCATGTCGATCTGACTCCTGGATCGAGTGATGGCGTTGATCTCGGGGTCGATTTCTAGGCAACATCCTCCTTCATTCTTGATGATCCTCCTCGAATCTAGCAGGTTCACGTATTCTTGAGTTCTCTGGTCTACATAGCCAAACTCTCCTGGCTCCTTAGTGAGTGCTAGCTTCAAATGGTCTTCTATAGCTAGCTCTTCCAGCAACTCATCCGCCAAGGCATCCATCGTTTCGATATAGAAAGCTTGTCCTTCAATGGTTGGCTTCTTTAGAACCTTGTTGATGTCAAAGTCTAGCCTGATTCCTTTCCCCAAATGCAAGGCAATCTTCCCATTCTTCACGTCTATTATGGCTCCGGCGGTTGCTAGGAATGGTCTCCCTAAGATGAGTGGGTCTTTCGGCTCCTCGTCCATCTCCAGCACTATAAAGTCTGTAGGTACGTTTACTCCACTGATTTGCACCGGCAAGTCTTCAAGCAACCCCACTGGTAGCCTCACGCTCCTATCAGCCAACACCAATGAGATCCGACATTCCTTAAACTGAGTGAAACCAAGCTTCTTAGCCACGGAGTGAGGCATCAAGTTTATGCTGGCTCCGAGATCACACAAGCAGCTCTTGAACTCAAGGGGACCTAAAGCACACGGTATGGTGAAGCTTCCAGGATCTCCCAGCTTCTTAGGCACTATCTCCTTATGAATAACCGCGCTACACTCTTCGCTTAGTACAAGCACTTCTTTGCTTTCTTTGTTCTTCTTGGCAAGGGTGTCGTTGAAAAACTTGGCGCACTTGGGCATCATGGCGAGACAGTCTACAAGAGGCAGCTTTATCTTCACGTCTCTCAAGTGCTTTTCAAATAGGATTCGGTGCTTCTCTATTAACTGCTTTTTGAACCGACCCGGGAATGGCAACTTTGGGACGTAAGGTGGGGGCACGTATTCATCCTTCTCCTTGGTGGTTTTCTCAGCCTTCTTCTCAACGAATGCCTTGTCACCTCTCCTCGGTCCTTGGATCCATACGTTGTCAAAGTTTATCTCCTCATTATCAGCTGAAAGTTTACCCTCCCCCTCTTGAATTACAACGTCCTCGTTGGTCTTTGTAGAAACCGGAGGATCAAGCTCTTTACCACTTCTCAACGTAATAGCATTGGCATACTCCTTTGGATTTTGTTCACACTTTCCCGGAAGGCTGTTCTGTCCACTCGTGCTTGCTTTGCCCTTCTCTAGCTGCTTGATCTTGTTGTTGAGGTTTGTTATTTGAGTAGAGAAGTCGGTTAAGGATGAATCCAGCCGAGTGTTCATTTCAGCGAACTTTTGATTTGTAGAAGCTTGCCCTTGTAGTAGCTGTTGGAACATTGCTTGAACCGGATCAACTTGTTGTTGCATCGGTTGTTGTTGTTGTTGAGGTGCAAAGCCCGGAGGGTAGTTAGAAGTATAACCCTTGTTTTGTTGTTGTTGCCCTTGGAAGTTGCCTTGCCCTTGACCTTGGAATCCACTACTTGGTTGAAAGCCTTTGTTGTAAGGGATGAAAGGCTTAGCTTGTTGAGCAGGGTACACTTGATCTTTAGGGTTGGCTACATTGGTGCTTCGGTAAGATAGGTTGTTGTTCTGGTAGCCTTGGTTGTAGCCTTGAGACTTGTAGTTGTTCTGACCGGCTACCCAATTTGCTTCTTCTTGGCTTAGCTCTAACTCTTCTTGGTTTTCATCAGCTTCACCAACGAAGTGAACATGCTTCTGATTAGCTAAGACCAACTTGTCAATCTTCTCATGCAACGATTTGAGCTCCTTCTTGTGAGACTCTAATTCTGATCCCCTCGGTGCTCGGTCATAATCTTCAGCATAGTTTCCGTCACTCAACGCAAGGTTCTCTATCAGCTCCATACCCTCTTCTACTTCTTGACCGAGGAAGTTGCCTTTGCTAGCTGTATCAAGCAACAACCGGATCTTTGGTGAAGCTCCACGGTAGATTGTGCTGAGTAGAGTCTCCTCACTGAACCCGTGATGAGGACATTGGATCGTGTAGTCTTTGAAACGCTCCATAGCCTCATTGAATGTCTCGTTGTTCCTTTGGGTGAAACCGCTGATTTCGCTTCTCAACCGAGCAGTCCTGGTGCTTGAGAAGAACTTTGAGAGGAAAGCCTTCTTACATTCAGCCCATGATGTGATGGTGCCTTGTGGTAGGGTCTTCTCCCAATGTCTAGCTTTGTCTCCGAGGGAAAAGGGGAAGAGACGCAGCTTGAAGGCATCTTCTGATATACCGTTGATCTTGATCATTCCACACACTTGCTCAAAATTGTCCAAGTGTTCCAACGGGTCTTCCATTGCTAAGCCGTGGAACTTGTTGTTTTGCACCATAGATATGAAGCCCGGCTTGATCTCAAAGTTGTTGTTTTGTACCGGAGGAGGCGTGATACCAAAGCGGTTGTGGTGCGTGTTGGGTGAATCTCCGGCTCCTATTATTCTCGGAGGTCTAGCCGCGTGTTGGGGGTTTCCATTGCCCCGTCCTGCTAGAGGAGGACCTTCAGGATGCTCATTCTCAGCCATGTCTTCAAAGTTGACCTGACCAATCTGAACTATCTCTTCAAATGCTCTTGTTTGATCTCTGACTCTCCTTTGACGTGAGTGTCCGAGTTGATGTATGTTGTCAAGCGGTTGAAGAAGGTTGTTATCTCCACGTGAACATAAATTCATGTACCTGAAAGTACACGGTTTAGAATAGTATTAGTAACTTGAAAAAGGTAAAGACTTAGTCTTTGCTAAGACCCAAATCTATATGTTCTCTAAGCAACCTAGAATGTCAACGGCGCCATTTGATAATCGTATGTCTTTACGGTCTAATGCAGCAGAGAACTTATCAAAACTCTAATGCATGCAACGTTGTAGTAAGGCAAGCAGAGAGTGTCAATCCAGTTCTAGGTGATAGAGAATCCACAGAGAATGCAAGATCTAGGACAAATCTAAGTGAAATGAGACAGTTTGTTGAGAAAATCTTGAAAACTAATTGCAGCAACCTAAACAGAGTGAAACCTATTTTAAAAATACTAGAAAGCAAGCAGTTACCACGAGGAACAAACAGATAAAATAAAGGGAAGAGCTTCGAATTGTTAAAATTCGACTAGTGGATCGACCACAAGATCGACCACTAGATCGAGCAGAAACGATCGATCTCGTCTAAAATCGTAAGAACAAGGAATCTAAAGACCAGGAAGCTATCAAGCAACAAGCAAAAGATGATATGCGACGTAAATAAGCTAAAGAGAAGGGTTTCAGGGTCGAGATTCATATAAGGGGTTTCAAAGGTTGACCTTGGGTTTGAAACTTTAGATCGACTCACTTGGTGAGGGTCTCTAAGCCTCGAAAACAAAACAAGATCTATCTGTGGCTTTCGGTATAGATCACTCTTTCATCCTCTCCTCCAAACCCATGGCTTTTGGTGGAAAAAGAGGTTGAAAGGCAAGAAAAACAGATTTCGAACAATGGCTTAACTAGTCCCCCAAACTACCATGGCTTTTGGGAAGGGGTAACTAATCACTAAGGTGAGATCTTCCGAGGTCCCTGGATCCTGTCAAGGTAAGGGACCTCTCGGATCGTGAAGCTCTTGGCGTGAGAGTCTTCAAGCATTAAGCTTTCATCACCTTAGAAGAGATAGATTTAAAACGTTTAGAAAACAAACCAAGATCGAACCTTTTCTACCCCTTAATCCTCTCAACCCTTAACCCTGAATGAACTACTCACTACACATAAAGGAAATCAAGCAAAGACGAAGAGAAGAAACGATAAACATGAAAGATAAACTGGATTAAAAAGCGATAAAGATTCGAAAATACAAAAGCTTAAAACTGTTCTACAATGGTGTTCTTCGATGAAAACGAGAGAGAAAAACTTAAAACTGGGAGAGAAGGTAAAAATCTCCAAAGTTCGCGAAAAGTAGTCGCCGCCTTTGCCAAAAATGCCAAAACAGTCCAATGGTCCCCCCCGTCGCTAACAGCCAAAAACGGTTGAAAGGACAGAGATCGACCATTGGATCGAGTTGGTCTCTCGATCATATCCGGGCATCGTGTCTTCGGCTCGATCCGGGTCTCGATCTCCTTCGGCGAATCGAGTGTTGCATCCGATCTCGGTATCGATCTCCGGGAGGATCGAGTGGTGTACTCGATCCGGCTCTCGCTCTGCATGGCGTCATTTACGTCCGTACCGATGCATCGACTACTTCACTCGATCTCCGTCTCGATCATTATCCTTGGATCGCCTAGTTCGCTCGATCTTCTGGTCGATCAACTCCTAGATCGACCGGCCATGCTCGATCTGCTCCTCGATCACTGGTCCTTAGCATTTTCCCGAGCTTCCATGAACCGCTACATTGGTCTCCACACCTCCACGAACCTCCGTGTCTCCAAAGCAACCATAAACAACCTGGAATGGATGCAAAATGCAGAGAAAATGCAAATGCTGATGCAAGAATGCTCTGGGACTCTAAGTGATGCAAATCTAACCTAAAACATGATACAAATGCATGAAAAACTACCTAATGAGCATGCGGAATGTATGTAAAATGCAATGACATCAAACATCCTCAAGTTGCAGCCGAGACTAGACCCGAGGTACCAAACAGCCTTCCATTGTACATATCGCTCATGTTTGCTTCTTTTTGCTTTGTGTTTTGGTGCTCCTTTGAATTTGTTTGCCACCGGGACGGTGTCAAACAAGTTTGGGGGAGTATGTGTGTGGTTTAACATGTGTTTTCTGATCTTATTTTCCTTTTAGCATCCTTGAGTCTTCATTGCATGAAAAATTGGTAAAATTTTTAAAACTTTTCACAAAAATTCATGTAGTTGCATTCATCTTGTTAAGCATTTTAGGATTGAGTCTAGAAGTTTAAGGCATATAGGTTGTTCACATTTGCATAAGGGGTTAAAGTTTTTCTTAAAAAGGTGTTTTAAACTCATGAATTGTTTCAATGCCCTAGTTAGTAGTTCTCTAATGCTTTGCTCATACTTTGAAAGTAAGTTCTTACCATGCTTGGATCACTTGCTATGATTTTCGTGACTTGAATTGAACTCTCATGATTTGAAACTTATCCTAATAAGTGAAAACCTTAATCTGAAATTTTAATTATCATCCTTATGCATTTGAAAATGAACACATGGATTTTAAAATATTTAGGCTCTCTTCTTCCTTCCACCACTCTTTGTGAGCCTAAGTAGAACTCCCACATTGACCCTTACCTTTTTTTGAAGCCAAGCTTTCTTGTGTGACATCATTGTTGGGCCTTTTTATGGTTTGAACTTAGCATAAAGTGTTAGGTTTAGACGACATGATTATGTTCTCATATGACTGCTAGCTTTGCATTTTGAAGCTAGATGTAGGCTTAGGATAAGTTTGAGGATCATTGGGGTTGCTTTCATGCTTTCATGCTTTCGATTTCAAAAGAGTTTGGTATTTGAAAAAGAGTTTGGTATTTGAAGTAAGGAAAATGTTTTAAGTGAAAGGTTTGGTTTAAAATTGTTTATGCTCTAATAATTTCAGAAGATAGCTCTCTCAAAATAAAATAAAAAATAATAAAGAAAAAAAAAAAGAGCCTAAGTGCCAAAATAAAAGAAAAGAAAAAGAAAGGAAAAAAAATAAAGGGAGCTATCAATAAGAAAAATATAAAGAGCTAAGTGTTTTCAAAACCTTTTCACTAATCTAAATAAGTTAAAATGTTTTTGGTTTTGTTTTGGAGATTGCCAAGCTTTTGCTTTGAGAAAGGGTAGATTCTAAGTGGTGAGTGAGCTTAAAAGAAAATAAATGAGAGGGGTTTAGGATTATTGTTAGTTTACATGGGTAGATGAGAATCTGATCATGTATGCATCAATTGCCTTCACCTTTAACATTATGCATAAAGTTCTTACCATTTTTGAGAAAAACCCTTGTTTTAAATAAAAACCCTTTTCAAATAAGATCATTCTATGCTCATAGCCTGCACCCTTAGCCAAATGTGTTCTGCTTTAAAATGCATAAGTATGATTCATGGTTCGGTTATTAATGAATGTTAAAGGATGAGTTTCTTTGATTGTTAGGAATAGGAGAGTCATGATCTGAATTTCTTTGTGTGATGAGTATGGCTAAGTTCTTTGGAGTATGAGTGTGCACATTGCATTTTAGAACTAGTTACTGGGACATTGAGATTGATTCATTTGAAAGGCACCTTTGCAAGAAGCTTAAACCCCCGTCTGTTCTAAAACCTCTCTTCCTTTCTTATTTTCTGTTGCTTGAGGGCAAGCAAGAAGTAAATTTGGGGGAGTTGATATTGCTGCATATTGCATGTATTTTACACACATATAAGTTAGCTTTTCATGCATTTACAACACACTTTAGGCTAGATTGAATCACTTTAGGTCCTAGAGCATTCTTGCACCAGCATACGCATGTTCCTTGCATTTTTCATCATATTCAGGTTGTTTCTGGCTACTTGGGAGTCGTGGAGGTTCGTGGACGTGCTGAGACTAGTTTGGAGATTCGTGGGTATGTTTGCTAAGGACCAGAGATCGGGGAGCAGATCGAGCACGGCCAGTCGATCTAGATGAGATCGACCAGAAGAAGTCCTTCCGATCCATGGAATCTGATAGAGACGGAGATCGAGTGAAGCAATCGATCAAGTGGTACGGACGTAAATGACGCCATGCAGAGCGAGAGCCGGATCGAGTCTACCACTCGATCCGTCGATACCAAGATCGGATGCAACACTCGATCCACCGAAGAAGATCGAGACACAGATCGAGTAGAAGACACGATGTCCGAGGACGACTAAGCAACATGCTCGATCTCGAGGTCGATCTCAGTCCTTTCAACCATTTTTGGCCACTAGCGAGGGGGGGACCATCGAGCTGTTTCGCCTACTTTGGGAATGCGGCGATCACATTTTCACACACGCTTTCACTTTTGCTTTTTTTTTTATCATCTTTCTCTCTGGTTTTTAGGCGATTCCGCCATTGTTGAATTTCGAAGCTTTTGTTCTTGAATCTTTTGAATCGTTTAAGCTTTAAGTAATCGTCTTTTATGTTTATCGTTTCATCTTTCATGCTTCGCTTGGTTTACTTAATGTGTAGTGAGTAGTTTAATCGGGTTTTGGGGTTGAGAGGATCCTGAGGGGTGGAAAAGGTTTTCAAGGTTTGGTGTTTTCTTGTTTTTAAAAGCTAGCTCTTCTAGGATGTTGAGTTCCTAAGGCTTAAAGAGTCTCACGCCAAGATCTTTATGATCAGAGAAGTCTCTTACCTTGACAGGATCCAGAGATCTCTGAAAATCACATCCTAGAGACTAGTTACCCTTTCCCAAACGCCATGGTAGTTTAGGGGACTAGTTAAGCCATATCTTTGAAATCTAAGTTCATTGCCCTTCAACCTCTCTTTCCACCAAACGCCATGGGTTTGGAGGAGAGGATGAAGGAGTGATCCATACCGAAAGCCACAGATGGATCTTGTTTTGTTTTCAAGGCTTAGAGAATCTCACAAAGTGAGTAGATCTAAAGTTTTCAAACCAAGCTTGTACCTTTGAAACCCCTAAACATGAATCTCAACACTAAAACCTTCTTTCTTAGCATTCTTACATCTTCGTTAATCATTCGCTTGATACTCGTCGTATCCTGGTCATTAGTTTCATTGCACTTGCACTTTTAGACGAGATCGATCGTTGTTGCTCGATCTAGTTGTCGATCCCGTGGTCGATCCACTAGTCGATTTTTATAAATTCATAGCTTTGCATTTTAATCATTCTGTTTGTTTTTAGTGGTAGTTTAATCATCTCTGATATTTTTAAAATAGTTTTGCATTCCATTTTACTGCTGCATCTAGTTTTTAGGATTTTCACAATATCGCTTATCATTTGCTTAGCTTTACACTGCCCTTGCGTTCTCTCTGACCTTTCTAGCTCTTAGGATTGGATTGATACTCGCTTGCATGCTTTACTACAGTTATGTGTTGCATTTGAGCTTTGATACATCATTGCATACACTCTGCACCCAAAAATCTTGTTATCACTCTCTCACGCACAAGTTATTTTGTCTTGTTGCTTTTTACCAAACTCTTTCCCTTTCGTTTTGTATTCGCCATTGTTGTAATTTAACTTAAAATCCTTTGTCCTTTAATTAATCAAGTTTGTTTCCTAGCATTTCCTGGATAAACCTTTAATCTCTCTTTAGTTTCTGCATTCTCCTCACGCTTTAACCAATAATGAGTTCTTTCACCCTTATGGGTGTTGAGACTCTTTCTATGTCGCGTGAGTAGTAACTCTTATGGGATTTAGTGGGTTAAAGTAGAAGGGGTTCTTGGTTTCATTCTTGTTTATTCCTGCATATGTCTTGAATCCTTTTTGTCTTCCATGTTTAATGCTTAGCTTAGACAGATCACTTTGGTTAATAGCTTTTAGGCGGCTTGACACGAACGCCACGTGCTAGCTTAGCCGGAACCGTGGCCAAAGGTGAGACCTTTGCTAGCCCAAGGAATTAGCTATCTAGGATGACTCACGGTTCAACAGAGATGGTTCCAAATTCTTACTGCAGAAGTTAGCTATCTTGTTGTACCGCATTGCAGAAGCTCGTATATGGTGATGAGTCTTGCAAAGGATCTAGACCCAAACGCACTGTACTAGATAACTTGTGGATCTCTATACCTAGAAATCACCATTCAAGACCAAGTTTTGATGTGATGAAAAGCTTCCGTAATGGTTTATACCGAGAGTCTCCTAATTCGTGAAACCCATTAATACCCTTTGTTTAGTGATAAATTCTTAATCTTTAGCTTCGTATTGTTCTTTGCTTACTGTATATTTTGAATATTGTGCTTGTTCTTTTTTTCATGGTCTTGAATGGCACAAGATTTTGTCTTTATTTTGGCTTTTGGTGTGTAAAAATCCAATCTTACTTCGCTTAACTTATTTCTATCTCCGTAATCTCATTGCATTAACAATCGTGATGGATTGATAACCCCTTAACTGATATACTATAACGGTTTATAGACGGTTTTAGGAATTTTGCTTAACGTTTTATATACCCAAAAGAAAAGAGTTATCATCTAAACAGAACACAAATAATCAAACTCGGAATCAAAATAATGTAAATAGATTCTAAGGATGACAATACGATATAGGATGGTGCATTTCAATTAATAATACATAAATGAACTACCTTTAGGCTAATCCTTTATCATCGATTTCAAGGCAAGATTAATCCATTCTCATGACAATATTAATTTTGCTAAACACATAACCAAACCTCGCTCTCGCACAGTGGTATAGTGATAGCAATCATGAATAATCAATCGTATAAAGCCAAGACAATTCCTAAACAACTAATCCCTTAGAATAGAAAGAATGAATCTCTTAAAAGATTGGTTCTACCATTTCATCAAACAAATTATGTGCTTATGAAAGCTTAAAATCATATACCTAACAATGAATATAGTCTAAGTATGAAACACATATAATAAGAAATGACTAAGATCATTAAGCATCGTTGAACAACAAAGATCATTCATTCAAAATCATAATCTAAATAATTCTTTAAATCATAAGAAACTACTCGCTCAGCATGACACCAAATACTAATCCCATCTGGAAAGAATTGATGAACACAATTAACAAAAAAATGATAAAAGGGAATTGTAACTTATATTAAAAATTAAAAGAGAAATACAAATTGTTCTTGAAAAACCAAAGAAGAAAGAAAGCTAAGAACAAACTAAGAGACAGCTCATTTTATTTCTCGGAAGTATTAGGTGTAGAGTATTTATAGGTGAACCTCAAAAACCCTTGAAAGCAACGTTATCTTCCTAGCCAAACCGAATCCAATGTGAAAAGTAAAGTTCTGTAGACTCATCCTACAACGGTCACAAATCGTTGTGGCTATCCGATGTGAGTTACTTAACGGTTTGTGACCAAAACGAGTGTGGCTCTGTTCGATGTAGGATTCTTCATCGAACACAAACCGTTGTGGGAGCTCGTGGTGGAATCTCCATTGATTTGATGCAATGGTTTCGAACCGTTGAAGACTTCCCTGGAGGTTTCCTTGTATCGGACTCAGATTGTTGCAGTTGTCGATGTAACGCGGAAGATTGTCTATTATGCACGAACTGGCATTCTTCACATCGAGGACAGACCATTGTGTCTGTCCGATGTATTACTAGACATCGTCTACTTCACGCCCTTGGCCCATCCGATACTTTTTTAGCTTTTGGAATCACCATTAGTCTCTTCTATGTAACCTACACTCCATAAGCACCTCATAAGGACTCCAAACTTGCACAAATATGAAATATATATAATATTGCATGCTAAACCTAGAATGGATGCAAATGGAGTTGAAACTATGGGAAATATACATGAATGGAACTAAAACTACTATGAATGTGTGCATAAAAAAGCGTAATAATAAAAGGTATCAATCATACTTTTGCACAATATTTGATACAAGACCAAGGGGTGATGATCTCGTATGGGGCTGATGAAATCAACAGATGGTTGTTCAACTCTTTCAGAACCGATTGATGGCTGGTGAATAGAAGTGGACAAGTACAGGAACAAAAAATAGTTGTTCAACTGACCAAGGGGTGAGATGAATAAGTAACAAAGGGAAGGATCAAGGCCGTCACAAGCTTTATAAATATAAACTTTGATAAGACAAGCAAACTCTCTAAACAATGAATCACTCATGTGTTTAAGAACTTCAAGGAGATTTCTTTATATGATTACTTGGGTATTTTAATGATCAAAGGTAAATAATGCACTGCTGTAAGAGGGGACTGTATAGACAGTCTAAACAGATATTGCCCTTCTTCGGGTCTTTGAAACAAATTACAATAAAGAAAACACAACTAAATGAAATCAAATTAAAGATAATTTGGTTAAACATGTGCCTTGACTACTAATAATAAATTAAAATCAATCAATAATTAAATACTGGCAATCTCTTTTATTAGTGTTGATACCCGAAGGAAATTCAAAAGAGTTTGTATGTACTATGGTATTGGCTTGGTTAGAATGGTTTAAATAAAATGCTGCGTTTTGGATTATCAAGTAAGTGGCGAGATGATAAATAAGGTAACCTCCATCATCTCTTGAATCATCGGCCATTCTTTAATATATTGTATGCTTTTGATGTTTAGACCATCATTGATACAAATGTTCATATCTTGGCGTGCTTTGTGGATTTGAATGATGTCGTGCACTTCAAGTTCTTCTTTGCTGGGGATAGTTCTTTTGAAAGGCTTAGTTGATCGAGTCGAGATGTAATACCTTCAAGCTCTTTGTTGATCATCAGTGTTTCCACGGCTTGATTAAAGCTTTCATACATGTCTCTAGTTCCCGACCTTGTCCTTCGTTCTTGTTTGATTGTAGAACTAAGGTGTTTGATTCCAGGCTAGTTTCTGATATTATATCATCCTCTCCCTCTTGTAAAGGTTCTTTCTTCAGAACTTATTCTGCATCAAAAGGTAATAAGTCAGAAATCTTGAATGAATTAGAAATGTCAAACTAACTTGGTAACTCCGATTTTGTAAGCCTTGTCATTAATCTTCTCTAGAACTTTGAATGGCCCATCTCCTCTTTGTAAAAGCTTAGATTTCTTTTGGTTTGTGATATCTTGCATAATTACACCATTTTAGGCTTCATTTAGAATAAGTTTTCACTTCATTTCAATCATTTTATAGTCCAAAGTATTTCATTTTCATTCAAAATCGATTTAGTGTGCATTAGGATTTGAAGTGTAGGCATTGTTGCATATGGAGTGCATTGCCGATGTTTTTGAGATAAGGAAACTTATTCGAGGATGGTGGATCATTTTGATTCAAAGGAGAATGATGACAAGGTGTTTTGGAGCCATACCGAGGAGATGCACCGTGGAGAACACCATATACCCTGCTTGGATCAACAAG
Organism: Thlaspi arvense; assembly: GCA_911865555.2. Lineage (NCBI taxonomy): Eukaryota > Viridiplantae > Streptophyta > Magnoliopsida > Brassicales > Brassicaceae > Thlaspi > Thlaspi arvense. The sequence goes on from OU466857.2 coordinate 44,101,267, forward strand.
ATGCTAGAAATATATTGGCCCGGGCAAAGGCGTTCCACTACAATTCAGCCTCGGGGCTCTTCAGCAAAGTTGTAAATTATTGAACTAGATTTCCAATAAGGGCAGACGCATATCACGGGCATCAGAGTTTCAAGAGATGTGGAAATTATACTAAGCCGCTGTACAACCAGGCGCGATTGCATATAGGTGGCGCATTGTGCAATAAGATCAGTGCTAAAAAAGATCTTGCTCTCAGATTCAGCCTCAGCGTCCTTTACCAAATTTGTAGAGGGTCGAGTTAGCTTTCTACAGGTTGCAGAAATAGTGTCAATTTGATCCAGGGTTAAAAAGATACGACAGATCCACCGAGCAAACACACCGACCAGGTCTCATCCCTTCTCTGCACGATGCATTTCAATAGAGACTTTGTCCAAACTGTTGACCATTGACTAGGGTTTGTCCAAGCCTCTTTTATGCTTTAGTATAATTAGGACCTTATCTTTTTGGATCCATCATCCACTATCTTATCTCTTTTTGTTGTCTCTCTTTAACAAGAACAAGAACAAAGTTTGTGATTTTGGATCATTTTTTATATTAAGCTTTGCACTTCTCTAAATCTTTTCTTCTTATTTATCTCTTCTGTATCATGTTTAACCATCTTATCATTATGGTTAAGGTTATGGTTAGTGAGTAGTACTTTTTTGTTTGAGATTAAGGGTAGTTCTATTGATTGTTTAAGGTGTTAGGGTGTTAGATCTTTATATCTCCCTTCCTGTGTGATTTTCCTTAATGCCAACTACCTCTTTGTTGAAGAAGTTGATCTTACGTGTTCATTTGCACTCCATGTGTTTGATGAAATACTTGAATGAATTCATTGCTTGAAAATAGTATTTAGATAATCATGAGTTTTTGCATCTACCATGGGAGAGGATTGGTCCATAATAGAAGTCATTATCTAGGGATTAATGTATTGAATTATTTGTTTGAACAGCTTGAACATGAATTAGAACCATCCAAGTCATATTGCCTTAGTCTTGAGCCTTGCGTTTAAATTTCAAACTTGTTTAGAACTTGTTCTATTTCCCTCTGTTTTTATTGTTTATTATAAAAGCTTTTTAGTATTCATGGTTTGAACTCTTTAGATTCCTTGCTTGTGTTACTTGGTTGCTTACCCATTTTTAAACTCGTTTTTGCGAAGCTTAATGATATCTCTCATAGTTACATCATAGTTGCATTTAGTTCATCTTTTAGTCCTCTTTTACATGTTTTCCTTTGCTTTTATTCCATTCTTCTTTGTATTTAGACCTAGCTTGCATTTAGGTTGTAGTTTGCAATTTCTTTGCATAAGGGATGTTTATAGTTACCTAAGGAGCCATTAAGGTCAAGAAGAAGGTTCGGCAATGATCCAAAGAGTTCCCACACTCAAAGAGGAGCAAGAGGAACCAAGAAAATGGAGATTTAGCCTAGCATCGATCACTGTGAAGTCCACATTGAACGATGTAAGGAAGCAGAGAGAAACAGACTTTACATCGATAACTCACATCGATCACATGTGATCGATGTCAAGCCACAAGACACCCACATCGATCATCAGCATATGTGATGTAATGGACCCCGGAGCCTTGAAGTTCACATCGATCAAGAATATCGATCAAAGACTGCTCGATGCTAAGCACCAGAAGACCTACATCGATCAATTACATCGAGCAGACCAGATCGATGTCAGCACATCAATCATTAGCATCAATCAAGCATGCTCGATGTTGACCTAGTCTGAAGACAATTTATTTACAACTTCGTCATTCTGCGTAGTCTCTTATAAATATTTAAAATCCCTAATTTAAGTGATCATTCTATTATCCAAAAGTCCTTCCTTTTCTAGTTTCTTAATCATGCTTTGTAGTTTGAATCTTTTCTTTATTTCAATATAAGTTTGCATTTCCCTTCTTAATTAGTCTTTCTAATCATGATTAGCTATATATTTCTCTTTGATTTGATGGTTTCAATGGTGATTAGTGAGTAGTACTTTTAGGTATTTGAGATGGGTTAAGTTTAGGGAATTTGATGCTTGATTTATGGTTGCTTAGTGTTGATTCTTCCATTTCCTTTCTTGATTGCTATGTTTAATGCATAATTAGCCTTAGCTAAGTTTATTATTATCTTAGGCTCATTTTATACCCACCAAGTGTTTGATGAAATGCCTGAACTGCTTTGCAAGAGAATTGGTTGTCCTAGCTCGAGAGATTGTCTGTCTAGGGACTAATTTTGCAATATAGAATTGAAAGATTGTCATAATGCTTGCTGTTTATCATTTCATTAATGAGAATTAGTTCTTAACTTGATAATTAGTAAAGAGATTACTGCCAAAAGATTATACGTAATGAATAGCATTGTGTGAGTTTGTAAGCATCATAGGTTGAGTAGTGAGTTCCCTAATAACAATTATCCTGTCTCAAGTCCTATCTTTCCTCTGTTTTAAGTTGAATTCGAAATTGCTCATTTTTTGCTTATGGTTTAGTTGTTTTACTTGCTGTTCACTTTTGGTTTGGTGTTTATTTCAAGTTACATTGAATCTTTAGGGTGTTGGACTTTAATCTTATCTATATATGCTTGAATTAAGAACTCTATTGCAATCCTACTCCTTCAATCTTCCCCCTTTGGGATGATATAATTAATACTACAATAACTAATGTAGGTTGAGGATTGAGATAAGATAAAAACCTATATCAATTTGGTGCCGTTGCAAATAGGAGAATGCTTTGTTCAGTAGGATTTGTAGAGATCTTGAGGTTAGTAAGTAGTAGCTTTAGAGATTTGAGATGGGTTAGGTTTAGGGAATTTGATGCTTGATCTGTGGTTGCTTAGTATTGATTCTTCCATTTCCTATCTTGATTGCTATAATTAATACATAATTAGCCTTAGCTAAGTTGATTATGATCTTAGGCTCATTTTATGCCCACCAGGTGTTTGATGAAATGCCTGAACTACTTTGCAAGAGAATTGCTTGTCATAGCTCAAGAGATTGACTGTCTAGGGAGTGATTTGGCAATATAGAATTGAAAGATTGTCTTAATGCTTGCTGTTTATCATTTTATTAATGAGAATTAGTTCTTAACTTTATAAGTAGTAAAGAGATTACTGCCAAGAGATTGGATTAGTCTTATAAATGAATTATATGCATAAGGAATAGCATTGTGTGTGTTTGTAAGCATAATAGGTTGAGTAGTGAGTTCCCTAATACCAATGATCCCGTCTCAAGTCCTAACTTTCTTCTGTTTTTCTGTTTAATTCGAAATTGCTCTGTTTTTTCTTAAGGTTTAGTTGTTTTGCTTGCTGTTCACTTTTGGTTTGGTGTTTACTTTAAGTTGCTTTGGTTCTTTAAGGTGTTAGACTTAAATCTTATCTATATCTACTTGAATTAAGAACTCTATTGCATTCCTACTGCTTCAATCTTACCCTTTTGGATTGATAAAATCAATACTACAATGACTAATGTAGGTTGAGGATTGAGAAAGGAAAAAAACTTACATCATTGTGGCGCCGTTATCGGGGATTAAACCCGGGTCACCCGCATGACACGCGGGAATACTTACCATTATACTATGACGGGAATACTTAGATAAGTTGATTAGGAACTTAGGCTTACTTTATGCCCACCAAGTGTTTGATGAATGCCTGAATTGCTTTGCAAGAAAATTGCTTGTCCTAGCTCGAGAGATTGATTGCCTAGGGAGTGAATTGGCAATATAGAATTGAAATATTGTCTTAATGCTTGCTGTTTATCATTTCATTAATGAGACTTAGTTCTTGGCTTGATAATTAGTAAAGAGATTACTGCCAAGATATTGGATTAGTCTTATAAATGAATTCTATGCATAAGGAATAGCATTGTGTGAGTTTGTAAGCATCATAGGTTGAGTAGTGAGTTTTCTAATACCAATTATCCCGTCTCAAGTCCTATCTTTCCTCTGTTTTAAGTTGAATTCAAAATTGCTCTTTTTTTGCATATGGTTTAGTTATTTTGCTTGCTGTTCACTTTTGGTTTGGTGTTTATTTCAAGTTGCATTGAATCTTTAGGGTGTTAGACTTTAATCTTATCTATATCTGCTTGAATTATGAACTCTATTGCAATCCTACTCCTTCAATCTTCCCCTTTTGGGTTGATAAAATCAATACTACAATAACTAATGTAGGTTAAGGATTGAGATAAGATAAAAACCTACATTAATTTGTTGCTGTTGCCAATAAGGGAATGTTTCGTTAAGTAGGATTTGTAGAGATCTTGAGGTTAGTGAGTAGTACATTTAGAGATTTGAGATGGGTTAGGTTTAGAGAATTTGATGCTTCATCTATGGTTTCTTAGTGTTGATTCTTCCATTTCCTATCTTGATGGCTATGTTAATTTAATGCATAATTAGCCATAGCTAAGTTTATTAGGATCTTAGGCTCATTTTATGCCCACAAAGTGTTTGATGACATGCCTGGACTGCTTTGCAAGAAAATTGCTTGTTCTAGCTCAAGAGATTGACTGTTTGGCAATATAGAATTGAAAGATTGTCTTAATGCTTGCTGTTTATCATTTCATTAATGAGAATTAGTTCTTGACTTGATAAGTAGTAAAGAGATTACTGCCAAGATATTAGATTAGTCTTATAAATGAATTCTATGCATAAGGAATAGCATTGTGTGTGTTTGTAAGCATGATAGGTTGAGTAGTGTGTTCCCTAATACCAATTATCCAGTCTCAAGTCCTAACTTTCCTCTGTTTTTTTTGTTGGATTCGAAATTGCTCTGTTTTTTCTTAAGGTTTAGTTGTTTTGTTTGCTGTTCACTTTTGGTTTGGTGTTTACTTTAAGTTGCTTTGGTTCTTTAAGGTGTTAGACTTTAATCTTATCTATATCTACTTGAATTAAGAACTCTATTGCATTTCTACTGCTTCAATCTTCCCATTTTGGATTGATAAACTCAATACTACGATGACTAATGTAGGTTAAGGATTGAGATAGGAAAAAAGCCTACATCAATGTGGTGCCGTTATCGGGGATTGAACCTGGATCACCCGCATGACAGGCGGGAATACTTACCATTATACTACGACTGGAATACTTAGCTAAGTTGATTAGGATCTTAGGCTCACTTTATGCCCACCAAGTGTTTGATGAATGTCTGAACTGCTTTGCAAGATTATTGTTTGCCTAGCTTGAGTGATAGATTTTCTAGGGAGTGAATTGGCAATATAGAATTGGAATATAATCTTAATGCTTGCTGTTTATCATTTCATTAATGAGAATTAGTTCTTGGCTTGATAATTAGTAAAGAGATTACTGCCAAGATATTGGATTAGTCTTATAAATGAATTCTATGCATAAGGAATAGCATTGTGTAAGTTTCTAAGCATCATAGGTTGAGTAGTGAGTTCCCTAATACCAATTATCCCGTCTCAAGTCCTATCTTTCCTCTGTTTTAAGTTGAATTCGAAATTGCTCTGTTTTTGCTTTAAGGTTTAGTTGTTTTGCTTGCTGTTGACTTTTGGATTGGTGCTTATTTCAAGTTGCATTGAATCTTTAGGGTGTTAGACTTTAATCTTATCTATATCTGCTTGAATTAAGAACTCTATTGCATTTGTACTGCTTCAATCTTCCCCTTTTGGATTGATAAACTCAATATTACAATAACTAATATAGGTTGAGGATTGAGATAAGATAAAAACCTACATCAATTTGGCGCCGTTTCCAATAGGGGAATGCTTTGTTCAGTAGGATTTGTAGATATCTTGAGATTATTGAGTAGTACTTTTAGGGATTTGAGATGGGTTAGGTTTAGGGAAAATTAATGCTTGATCTATGGTTTCTTAGTGTTGATTCTTTCATTTCCTTTCTTGATTGCTATGTTTAATGCATAATTAGCCTTAGCTAAGTTGATTAGGATTTTAGGCTCATTTTATGCCCACCAACTGTTTGATGAAATGCCTGAACTGCTTTGCAAGAGAATGGTTTGTCCTAGCTCAAGAGATTGACTGTCTAAGGAGTGATTTGGCAATATAGAATTGAAAGATTGTATTAATGCTTGATGTTTATCATTTCATTAATGAGAATTCGAAATTGCTCTGTTTTGGCTTATGGTTTAGTTGTTTTCCTTGCTGTTCACTTTTGGTTTGGTGTTTACTTTAATCTTATCTATATTTGCTTGAATTAAGAACTCTATTGCATTCATACTGCTCCAATCTTCCCCTTTTGGATTGATAAACTCCATACTACAATGACTAATGTAGGTTGAGGATTAAGATAGGATAAAACTTACATCAATTTAGCGCCGTTACCAGGGATCGAACCCGGGTCACCCGTTTGACAGGGGGGAATACTTACCACTATACTACGACGGGAATACTTAGCTAAGTTGATTAGGATCGTAGTCTCACTTTATGCCCACCAAGTGTTTGATGAAATGCCTGAACTGCTTTGCAAGAGAATTGCTTGTCCTAGCTTGAGTGATTTGGAAATATAGAATTGATAGATTGTCTTAATTCTTGCTGTTTATCATTTCACTAATGAGAATTAGTTCTTGACTTGATAATTATTAAAGAGATTAGTGCCAAGGGATTGGATTAGTCTTATAAATGAATTCTATGCATAAGGAATAGCATTGTGTGAGTTTGTAAGCATCACAGGTTGAGTAGTGAGTTCCCTAATACCATATATCCCGTCTCAAGTCCTATCTTTCCTCTGTTACTTTAAGTTACTTTGATTCTTTAGGGTGTTAGACTTTAATCTTATATATATCTTCCCCTTTTCGATTGATAAACTCAATACTACAATGACTAATGTAAGTGGAGGATTGAGATAAGATAAAAACCTATATCAATGTGGCGCTGTTACTGGGGATCAGATGATGTCGATATCATCACCGATATTAGCCTATCCGCCTTGTCCCTTGCCTTGCTCCATTCCCAGCTCACACCCATTGCACCACATGACCTCCACACTCCTTCTCGTACCTGAATAAAACTCCAAATGCATGCAAAATGCAATGCAACTCCTAAAACTACACTAACTTCTAAATGTATGCAAATGGGATAAGAAGAAGCAAAATATGCATGTTTAAAGACTAAAACTAGTGATGAATGCAAGCTAAAATGGTATAAATCATGGAGATATCAACACCCCCACATTTGCCTTTTGCTTGTCTTCAAGTAAACAAATTAAACAAGGAGGAAGTAAGGTTTAAAGGTGGGCACTCAAATCCAAAAATGCTAAGGTAATGAAGTAAAGTCAATGTCTAAGTGCTTAAGTGTAGGATGCAAAACACAATCAGTCATACTAAAAAGAACTTAGCCAGTTTCAAAATGATCTCTAGGTCAGCCTAGTCAAATGCTCAAATCAGTCAATCCCTTTCACATTCATTTAAACTTTGTAACCAAGTGAATCATGTTCAAGCAAATCAAGTGGGATCATTTGGCTAAGGGTCAAGGTTATGAGATAAAATTGATCTCATTATAATGTGGGTTCAAGTGTAACGGTTTCTCTAAAAAAAGAATGAACTTGGGTATAACGCTAAAGGTTAAGCACAACTTACGCATACAAAGATAAATTACTATCTTCCCAACGCCTAAGAATGTTCTAAACCCTGAAACTCTTACCCCAAGTCAGACCCAATCCTAACTACCCTTTCTCAACACTCTCACACTCTCTAGACTTTGCCATTTTCATGGAAACTTCTTCTTTGATCTCATCATGTTGTGGCCTTCTTTGTGCTCCTTTGTAGTGGGCGCTTTTTCTTTGCATTTGGGAGTCTTCATTTCTTCATCCTTTTGATGTATTTAGGCTTTGATGCCTTCTTTGTTGTTTCTGAGACTCTATCTTCATAATGACCACCTTTTTGAGCTTATTTGGTTCCACACATGCTGCGTTTTTGCTTGCTTTCCCATTCTCGTTCCTTTTCCCCTTCACTATCTTCCCTCTCTCACTCTCCCCTATTAGATCAATGTAACACTCAAATCCGCCCAGACCTATAACTACCATCCTAAACCTATGTCTAACTCAAAGTGAAGAGCTAGTTCTACATAGCAACCTATCCTTGTCGTGCCTACCTAACACTGTATGCTTAGCTCATTCAAAAAGTAGGCCTCGTACACACAAAGATAGTGTTTGGGTTTAAAAAGAAAGTAAAGTTAAGGTGTGGTAACTGTCCCTTAATGATGAGGATCAGCTATATGGACAAGCAAGAGAGGTAAAAAGGAAGAAAGAAGGTCCAAATATGTATATGGGTGATATAAGGGTATTGCCTCTTGTTGTCAATCACCCATTATACTAGTCAGTTGTAGTATGGGTTTTAATGTCAATCCAATTGGGATTAGTTGAAAACAGAAGAGCTAAGAGTGAAATCTCTAAGTCAAGCAAGCAGGAAAAGGTTTTTGTCGAAAATCTGGAAAAAGAGACTATTTATAGCCTAGAGAAGAAAGCCCTAGAGTAATGGCAAAACCGTAATTAAAACAGGTTCGGGCTGGGTCAGTATCGGTCAGTTACGTCGGTCTTCAGTGATCGATATGGATCCCCATCGGTCCGGAGTGATCGACACATATGACCGAAATCAACTCGTTGTGTTTGTGTCGGTCACCCTTGACCGATACTGGTGATCGATACTGCTCCGTATCGGTCATCCTAGACCGATGTTCACCGTGCTCTGACCGAAAACTTCTGCAGATATTCTCTGCTTTGATCCTTCTTGCTCCCTTTTGCCCAGCTTGCATCGTGGATCATCCCCAAAACTCCTCCAAGCTCCTTTTAGCTCCAAAAGCACCTAAAAACATCTAAAATGCAAAGAAAATGCAAACTATACTCTAAATGCAACCTAGTCTAAAAGGATAAGAAAATGGGATAAAAGCTAAGGGAAAACATGCAAAAAAGGACCAAAATATGTACTAAATATAGTCCTAAATGGTGTAAATACAAGAGATATTAACACTCCCACACTTGCCTTTTGCTTGTCCTCAAGCAAATAAGAACAAATGGGAGAGTGAAGTTTGAAGGTGGGCATTCAGATTCCAAAATTGCAAAGGTAAAGAGATGGTTTCAATGCTTAAGTGCGTAGTTGTAGGATGCAAACATAATCAGCTATACTTTAAAGAACCTAGCCATGCTCATCATGTTTCAAAATGATCTTAAATCTCAACCTAGGCAAATGCTCAAATCAACCAACTCTTTATCATTCAATTAAGTTCAGAACATGAATCATGCTTATACAAATCAAGTGAAGACATTTGGTTAAAAAGGGGTAAGGTTATGAGATAAGAATGATCTCATTTAAGCACAAGGTTTTAAAAACATAAGGGATCACTCAATGAAATGACTTCATCTTAGGCAAAATGCTAAAGGTAAAAGCACACTTATGCATGCAATTCAAAACCCTCTTCTACCCTTATTTCCCAAAGATGAGTCCTAAGCATTTCTAAACCCAAGAGTGAACCCCCCTAAGTCTACCCTATCCTAAACTCTGCCCTATCCTTTCTTCTTCTTCATGGCTGGGGAAACTTCTTCTTTTTGCTTGTGTGGTTGCTTCTTTTTGGTTGGGACTTGCTCTTATTTGTTGTGGTGGCACCTTCATCACCTTTGGTGGATTACTTCTTGGTCAGATTTTTCTTCTTTTGGACCTTTCTAAGCATTGTTGTTGGCGCCTTTCTTCTTTGCACTTAGAGCTTTTCTTCCCTTTACTTAACCACAATTCTAGACTGTTTCCCCTTTTCTACCATTTCAAATCTCTTCCCTTTCTTTCAAAACATATTAACATGAAGTTCAAACCACTTACACTACCCTTTTAAACCCCAAAACTCCTATCCAAGAATCAAGCTCAAGAAGCAAGCTGATATTAACAAGAGAGCTAATCATTGCCAGCCTTATTCCTAACTGATGTAAGACTCAAGTCCAATGCACTTGAAACAATCAAGAAGTGGAGCCAAGGAGACACCAAGCTAGTAGCCGTGAGGAATGGAGGGCTTGTAGCTGAGGAGAAAGGCGAGTTAGTAGCTGCTCTTAAAGGAGAAGTGGATCTATTCTCTAAACACCACCGTTCCAGCCATCAAGAGGATCAGTTTACTCAACCAAATGACGAGCCGGTTCAAGACAGAACATCAGAAAATCAAGCTAAACCGCCAAGACATCTAATTGGACCTACATGTACATATGGCGAGTTATATGAGGAAAGCACGACCTTACCTTATATTTTGGAGCATTTATAGGAGAACCACGCCAGTACAAAAGCCAAGAACCAAAGACAATTGATTCAAACCAAGAGAGAACCGCCTCTTTCCATAAACGGAGCCATTGGAGCAGTCAATAAGGGAAGCTCAAATAATCATCAAGCCAAGACATTATATTCGACCTATCATTTCATTAAACCACCAAGGAGTGTATCAAGACGTTCAAGACCAGAAAATCAATCCAAAAACCGTCCTAAACCAAGCCAAACCCAAGAAGAATCAACCCTGAAGCTACTTGCCTTAAACGAAGATCATTATCTCACCTCCAAGGGAAAGTCTGACCAAAACCATCAAGCACGAATTGATCTCGTCCCTCCATCCATCCTATAAGATCCAAGACGTCCATTTTCATGTCAAGGAGTCAACATCACCCCTCATTTAGCGCCAAAGACCAAATCAAGCCAATTGAAGCCTAATGGCTAGTAAATAGATCAGTCATCATTCAGCTTGATCCTTGCCCCATTTTTAATGTTTATGACCGTTGTATTTCATTATTTTTTGAGCCTATATAAAGCTCAAAGCATTGTACTTTTCATTTTACCAAGTTATTAATCAGAAAGTATTATTTTGTTTTCTAAAGAAAGGGTTTTTTTGAATTCATTGTTCCTGCGAATTGTTTAGTTCTTTTGAGGGATTCAGAGAGCTTATCAAATCGTGTAGAGTCTAAACACTTCTTGTGAAGATTAGCCCTTGAAGAGTTAAGAGTCTAACCCTTGTGTTTGGGGTCATCAAGCACAACCAGCTTACCAACCACCAAGCTACTCATTCCGCCAACTCTAGCTCAAAGCATTTGATTTCAAAGGGACATTACTTGAAGTGATTTCAAGTATTGTATCATTGGTATCAGAGAAAGCTCCTTATCCAGGTGTTTTTAGTTCCCTTCTCAAGTTTTTTTGATTTTTATTTTCGTTCATCTTACCTTTCTTATAAAACTAAAAACCCACAAAAACAGTTTTAATTTTCATCTGTCTTCTTCGACTTTTATAAAATCCAAAAATCCATAAAAATTATTTTTGCTTTTTGTTTCGGTTTTTCTAATCTCTTAAAAACATAAAAAAGTATTTTCCAAAATTATTCGGATAGTTTGATAATTTGTTTTGATTTTTCAATTCAACTTGTCAAAACCGCTTAATTCTGTGTTCTTTATTTTGTTCGATTTTTATAAAATCCAGAAAAACACAAACAAATTAATTTCTTCTTGTTTCTTTTAAACTAAACTCTTAAAAACCACAAAAAATTATTCCTTTTGAATTTTCGATTCATTTGATAATTTTTACAATCATTCTCCCTCAACTGGTCGAAATCTGATTAATTGTTTGTTCTTGTATTTTGTTGTCATTTAAAACACATCTCTGATTTGTTTCACTTGATTTTTACAAGGTACCATGGGAGATAACACACCAGCAGCTGATCCTATGCAAGCAATCTTGGCTGCCATTGCCAATCTAAATGAGAATCTCAACACTTTCAGGAATGAGAGCAATGAGCGCCTAAACCGCCTAGAAGGAGAAAGACAACCACCTCTCTTGCCAAGAAGAAATGTCAATGGCGTTCCTCCTGATGCAAACAGAGCAGGGGACCCTCCTGATGTGCCACCACCAGTGCCAAATCTAGCACAACAAGCTCAAGAAATTTTTAGAAGAAACAATGAGAGGAACAGGCCCTACAATGAGGATAGACATTTACCATCAGAAGTGAAGCTGCTTGCACCAACTTTTGCTGGAAAGCTTGATCTTGCCGCCTATCTAGAATGGGAAAGAAGGATGGAGCACTTATTTGACTACTATGCCTACACTGAGCCTAAGAAGATTGCTCTTGGAGTAGCTAGTCTCACTGACCATGCTCTAGCTTGGTGGGACAGAGAAGTAGCTGAGAAGAGGAGGCTGAGATATCCTCAAATCACAAGATGGGCAGACATGAAATTTGAGCTAAATAGAAGGTATGTACCTCCTCAGTACCATAGAGATCTACTAAAAAGATTTAGATCTCTTTTTCAGGGTTCTAAGAGTGTGGAGGAGTACTATGAAGAGTTTGACCTCCTAAGAAGTCAGTTAGCTCTAGAAGAAACAGAGGAGTCCTTGATGTCTCAATTCATGGATGGCCTCCAAGAAAGAATTCAGAGAAAGGTAGAGATGCAGCCTTACCATTCCTTGTCTGAGCTTCTACACTTAGCTGTTCAAAGAGAGAAGCAAATAAAGAAGAAAACAACTACTAGAAACCGCTCAAACAGCAATGCTACTTGGAATCAACAAAATGCTCAACCAAATCAGCAGCAGCAACAGCCAACACCTACGCCATTTGTAGACAAGGGCAAAGGCATTGCCATTGATTCATGATTTAAATCAAACAGCCAAGAGCAAGGTAAGTCTAGTAATTCAACTAGACATCATGACATTGTTTGTTTTTAAATGTCAAGGCAGGGGACATGTTTCAAGAGAATGTCCAAATAAGAGGACTATGATTATTAGGCCAGATGGTGGATATGATTCACAAGATGAGGCTATGGCTGAAGAATCAGAAGAAGAAATAACTGTATATGCTGATGAAGGAGACTTACTGGTCATTCAAAGAGCTTTAAACTCTCAACCAGTTTTGGAGGATCTAGAACAAAGAGACAATCTCTTTCACTCCAGATGCAGTATTCAGAACAAGGTATGTCATTTAATAATTGACAGTGGTTCTTGTGCTAATATTGCTAGTGTTTGTTTAGTAGAGAAGCTAGGTCTTAAAGCTAAACCTCACCCAAGGCCATACAAGCTTAAGTGGCTTAATGACAAAGAAGAGTTGAAGGTGAACAAGCAAGTATAAGTTCCTCTCTCCATTGGCCAGTACAAAGACCAGATTCTATGTGATGTGGCGCCAATGCAAGCTGGCCATGTACTGCTTGGAAGGCCATGGCAGTATGATAGAGATGTTGCACATAATGGGAGGACCAATGAATACTCCTTCTCTTTCAACCATTGTAAGTTCATTCTTGCTCTTTTACCACAAAAAGAAGTTAGAGTTTTACAAAACAGAGCTAAAGGGAAGAGTAGTTATTTTGCTATTCAAAATTTTTTAGATTTAAGTCCCACAGATATGATGCACTTGTCTTTGTCAAAGAATTGTTTTGCAGGATTTAAAGAGCAAGAGTTCAAAGATGATAAAGCTATTGGCGTGGGTAATAGTGGTGAAAGCTTGATGTTTGCTAAGAAGAAACCACCCTTAGTTGATTTTAAATCAACACTGGAGCTTAAGGAAGCCAAAAACATTCCATTTACTCATCTAATGGAGCATTTACAAGCCAATTCCCAAGGTAAGTTCTTAAACATAAAACATTTTCCAAAGACTAACTTAGGGTTGTTTGATGCAGGTTCTACAGTTTTGAGGTCAAAACCTCTACAAGAGGGAGAGGATGATGTAAGACTCAAGTCCAATGCACTTGAAACAATCAAGAAGTGGAGCCAAGGAGACACCAAGCTAGTAGCCGTGAGGAATGGAGGGCTTGTAGCTGAGGAGAAAGGCGAGTTTGTAGCTGCTCTTAAAGGAGAAGTGGATCTATTCTCCAAACACCACCGTTCCAGCCATCAAGAGGATCAGTTTACTCAACCAAATGACGAGACGGTTCAAGACAGAACATCAGAAAATCAAGCTAAACCGCCAAGACATCTAATTGGACCTACATGTACATATGGCGAGTTATATGAGGAAAGCACGACCTTACCTTATATTTTGGAGCATTTAGAGGAGAACCACGCCAGTACAAAAGCCAAGAACCGAAGACAATTGATTCAAACTAAGAGAGAACCGCCTCTTTCCATAAACAGAGCCATTGGAGCAGTCAATAAGGGAAGCTCAAATAATCATCAAGCCAAGACATTATATTCGACCTATCATTTCATTGAACCACCAAGGAGTGTATCAAGACGTTCAAGACCAGAAAATCAATCCAAAAACCGTCCTAAACCAAGCCAAACCCAAGAAGAATCAACCCTGAAGCTACTTGCCTTAAACGAAGATCATTATCTCACCTCCAAGGGAAAGTCTGACCAAAACCATCAAGCACGGATTGATCTCGTCCCTCCATCCATCCTAGAAGATCCAAGACGTCCATTTTCATGTCAAGGAGTCAATATCACCCCTCATTTAGCGCCAAAGACCAAATCAAGCCAATTGAAGCCTAATGGCTAGTAAAGAGATCAGTCATCATTCAGCTTGATCCTTGACCCATTTTTAATGTTTATGACCGTTGTATTTCATTATTTTCGAGCCTATATAAAGCTCAAAGCATTGTACTTTTCATTTTACCAAGTTATTAATCAGAAAGTATTATTTTGTTTTCTAAAGAAAGGTTTCTTTTGAATTCATTGTTCCTGCGAATTGTTTAGTTCTTTTGAGGGATTCAGAGAGCTTATCAAATCGTGTAGAGTCTAAACACTTCTTGTGAGGATTAGCCCTTGAAGAGTTAAGAGTCTAACCCTTGTGTTTAGGGTCATCAAGCACAACCAGCTTACCAACCACCAAGCTAGTCATTCCGCCAACTCTAGCTCAAAGCATTTGATTTCAAAGGGACATTACTTGAAGTGATTTCAAGTATTGTATCACTAACACTTTTTGACAAGATAAAATCGAAAATGCAATGCAAAGGCCTCACAGCTCTGACAATAATGTTTAGGCTCAAAAGGAGGTTTTGGTTAAGGGTGAGGATGTAACTGTCAGCTATTTGGATCAACAAGAGTGGTAGAAAGGATAAAGATGATCCAAATATGTATATGGTAGCCATGAATTCACTTTTCAATGCATAAGACATGATAATTAAAAGTCCAAATTAAAGTTCAAGTTGATAGAGTTGATTTTCAGAGAACAAGTGCTTTCAGTATGAGATGAGAAGACCAAATCTAGCAATCTAAGCACGGTTCAGCCTTAACTTCTAGCTATCATATGATGCATCAAACAGCTAAGCACTTAAAAACTGAAATCATCTCTAAACATTAAGCACTTTACAAGGAAAATTCATCATAATGCCCTATGCAAATGCAATGCAACCTATATGTCAACACTAGACACAATCTTAGAAGAATGAAATGCAACTACATGCTTTTTTTTTGGTTTGCAAAAATGCAAAATTTTTCAAATTTTTCGATCTTTTTGTGTGTTTTTCTATGCCTTACATGAATGCATGGTATGCATGAGACTCAAAGTGAAAAGAAAAAGAAAAACTAAGAAAACAGAACACAAAGTCAAACCCCAAATCTCTCCCCCACACTTAAATTACACAGTCCCTTGTGTAATGAAAGCAATGGAAGAGAGAAACAACAAAATATATTACAGAAATAAAAAGATGCAATGGTATAAAACAATGGAAAGGATGTGGTACTTGGTTTAATTGTAGGAGTGGTGGGATGATTCTGAGGTTTGATGAGACTTGCCAGCTCTCCTCTTCCTTCTCTCATAAACTTGAGTGGAATGCTCTGCTTCCTGAGGTGGTTGAACCCAGCTTGACCATAGTTTCTCAGCTTGTGAAGAAGTCCCTTGTGTGCCCCATTACCATGTCTCCTGAACTTCAGAGGGATTGGGGTTTGGGGCCTCCCAAGCTGATGGCACATGGGCTCTTGGCTCATAGGATGAGGCCCTTGGTTGTGCCCATGTACCCCATTGGTCACTTGGTTGTGCATGGATTGAATGTCTTCCATGGGGGTTCCATACAGCTTCCTCTTCTTCAGTTGGCTCAGCTTGGTGAAGTTGCTCTTCTTGGTGAGAGTTAAGCTCATGGGTGTGGCTGTGGTGGGAAGTTTTTGCTGATGTAGCCTTGTTCTTCTTGAACTTCCCTTTCACCATCTTCATAAGCCCTTTGGTGGCTTTGTCTTGCCACTTGCACCACTTCTGGAGTGTGTTGATGTGCTCATGAGCTGCTCTTAAAAAGCTTCCTTGGTTGGGTGCTTCATAGGGCTGGAAGTGGAACTGCTTTGAGCTGTAGCTCAACACTTCTTCTTCTTCAAGCTCATCTTCTTCATAGGTTCCTCCTTGGCTTTCAGCGCCAGCAGTAGCATTCCATTGGTGATCTTCTTCTTCTTCTTCTCCAATCTCTTCAGTGTGCTCTTCTTCTTCACTGTCTTCTTCTCCTTCTCTAGGAATAGGGCCGCCTGTGTAGAGCTCCTCAGTGCTTGGGTTGAAGTGGGGATTTTGAACCTGCTCAGCTTGGTGGGGCGGGACTTCAGATCTAGAGCCTTGGCGATCGTCGTGAATGTTGGGAAAAACTTTTCCTTGCCAATCCGAAAAGAAATCCATCCATCGCCATTAGAGAGTTCATTGTCTTCATACCTGACCACCTCGAGTGTGGAGAGGAATTGGTAAGTGATCTGTTGGTAAGATGGGAGTGGCATTTCCATGAAAGCTACAAGGCCCATGGCTCAAATATGGCTTTGCAGTCACTATAGAGTCCCAACGCCTTCATTGTGGAGGTGCATGGATATCTTGTTGGCTTGAAAGCCTCCATGAATGCTCTAGCAGCATTGCCCTTCTTTTGTTGATTTGCTCCCTCATCTCCAACTGGTCTCTTTCCAGCGGCTTTGGAGGATTGCTCAGCAGCAGCGCCCTTTCCTTTATCTTTCTTAGTTCTTGGTTGGATTGGTGCTTCCTGAGGTGCTTTTCACTTTTTTCCAGCAGCTATGTTTGTTCTTCCCATGGTACCTTCAGAAGCAAAGCTTGAAAACAAGGTATGTGAAAGAATAAAAGCTGAAGAACCAAATAGCTGAAAGTTTTTAATGGAAAAATTCTTTAAACTAAGAAAAGTCTAACAAGTCCTAACAACAAGCTTAAACTTCTTCAAAGCAAGAGGATATCAAAAGCTAGCAAGTAAATAAGCTAGGATGAACAGAAGATAAATAGTTATGCATGACACTCTAGCAAAATGGTTCTTAGGCAAAAGAGATGATGATCTTGCAAATGGATGAATATAAATAAGCAATGAGATAAATAGATATTTAACAGAACTTCAACATCTAGCTTGATATTTTAAAACAAATCCAAATTGCAAAACCATAGCACAACAATTAAAACTAAACACTACTTGCTCTTAGAAACATCTACTAAGCGATTTTGAACATAAGCAAAGAGTAAGAGCAAAGAGAGATAGTTTAGGAAGCAGACCTTTAGTGGAGCCTTTGAACACTTAGAGAAAGCAATAAAAGAGAAAGAGAACTAATAATTTCGTGCTTTAGGTGAGAAGAAGAGTGAGTTGAAGTGTGAAGAGAAGTGAAGGAAATTGCTGCTTAAATAGAGAGAAAAGAGAGTAAACCAAAGGTTGGTGAGGGAACATAAGGAATCAAAAGTGTGGGGGACAAAAACAAAAGTGTTCAGAAGCTAAGAAAGAGGTCAGAAAGAATCCCATTTGAAAATTTAAACTCCCTTGGCTCCAAACCAAAGGAGGTAAAATGTTTTGAAAGTTGAGGTACTTACCTCGAATGGAATATCGGTTACACATGACCGATATAACTGGCCGAAATGGCAGTATCGGTCATGAGTGATCGATATTAGAGACTGATGTGCTTTCTGGGATTAGTATCGGTCATCACTGATCGACACACTTGACCGAAATCCATCCGATGTGATTATGTCGGTCATGAGTGATCGATACTGGTGACCGATATGTTTTCAAGAATCTCATCGATCACCACTGAACGATACACTGGACTGAAAATCACACGGTGAGTTTATGTCGATCAAGTTTGATTGATGTGTATGACCGAAATGTGTCCTCCTTTTAAAATTCTTTCCATATCGATCACATGTGACCGACATGTTGACTGGTGTAGACTGGCTCCACTGATATCGATCAAACATGATCGATACTGATGACCGAAAATCTGTGTATCGGTCTGTCATGACCGATACAAATGATCGATATCAGCCAGAATACACCTGTTCTTTGTCCCCTTCAGACTTTCTCAAACCCCACCCAGTTCAAAATCCTTTTTATATACACAAAAACAAAGCATAAAAGATAAACTAGAAAGCATAATATATACAAAAGGATACAATGGGACTACCTCCCAAGTGTGCTTGTTTAAAGTCACTAAGCCTGACTTTGAGTACCTCTTGGTCAGTGAGTAGAGGTGGATGGAGCTGGTGCTCCTACCTCTTTCTTCCTCTAGCCCCATGTTCCCTTTGATAGTTGCTTGTGTTTCTCATGAGCTAACATCCTATGCCTTTTATTCTTGACATTTGGTATGGCTGAAGGTGTCACTTCCTTGGCTGTTGAGTTGTCAATATCCTTCAAACTTTCCTCAAGCTTCAACTTGGTATTCTGAATCTTGTTTGGTTCAGTAGGGAAAGCATCACTCATCAACATGCTGATAGTGAGGTTCATAGCATCCTCCAAACTATGTGGGAGCTTCCAGTAGTAATCCTCTTGCTCAGTTGCTCCACAGAATGCTATGGAAGGAGAATCAATCTTGTAGACTTTGATCTCATCAATATTCTTCAAAATCACTGAACCTCTCTTGAAGTCTAACTGAGCTCCTGCTGTTGCCAAGAATGGAGTGTCTAGAAGAACTGGCACCTCTCTGGAATATGTTTTCTCCATGACCACAAAGTCTGTTTGCACTAGGCATTCTCCAATCTTCAAAGGGTAGTCCTTCACCATGCCCAAAGGTTTTGTGGAAGTGTTGTCCACAAAAGTGATAGAAGTCCTGGATGGCAGCAGTTTCTTGATCCCCTGAGTTTGGCTCAGATGGAGAGACATGACATTGACAATTGATACTGAATCACATAGGGCTTTGACATTGTCAAGCATCTCCAGCTCACAAGTAATGAGGAGCTTTCCTGGGTTTGTGATTTTTGGCAATGACTTCATCATCTTGCTTCTTTTCATGTGAGCCCCCACATTCTCAAGGATTGGTTTCACCACTTCCAGCTTGCCAAAAACTTCTTTCAGGAACCAACCTAATTTGATGTTTCACTTTTAGCAACGTGGTGCCATGTGGAAGTTGTATTCCAGCATCTTGTATGTCCTTCTTGAACTTTGTGTACATCCCCATTCTAGCTTTTGTGAAATGCATTGTGGGGTAGGAGACTAGTGGTTTGCAGTCCTGAGCTGAAAGTTCTTTACCCTTTTCAGTAGTGGTTGAAGAGTTGCCCACTTGGTGATGGAGAAGCTCTTTGGAGACTTGAGGAGTGTTGTTAGATAAGACCATCAAAGCATGGTATGTCTCAAGTGGTTCTTCATCAGTATCAGTCTCTTTTGGTGTGTTGGCTTCTTCAGCAGCAGCAAGGGTTTTTTCAGCCTCCTCTTTCTGAGCAGCTTCCAGTGCTGTTCTTTCCTGTTCTTCTTCTCTGTTCAAGCATTCATCAAATCCACAAAGAAACTTCCCTACAACTTCATGAGCTTCTTCATCAGTGCTGTTACTACCTCTGACTTCTCCTCCATACTTAACCCTCATCCTGTCTATATGTAATATCATTTCTTGGATCATGATGCCCAGATATTCCAATGAAGCATCTTCATTAGTGAATTCCTCTTCTGCTTCCTCTGCCTCTTCAGTGAGTAAGTGGCAGAATTCCTGAGGTTTGTGTGCAACTTGTCTAGGAAGAGTGTCCTGAAGTCTTGGTGTTTGTGCATCATCTTGGCTGTTCTCCAAGAAATGTATCCTTGAGTCCAGGTCATCAAACTTGGCATGAAGATCATTATGAACATAATCTA
This sequence comes from Thlaspi arvense, assembly GCA_911865555.2. Taxonomy (NCBI): domain Eukaryota; kingdom Viridiplantae; phylum Streptophyta; class Magnoliopsida; order Brassicales; family Brassicaceae; genus Thlaspi; species Thlaspi arvense. Next base: position 44,121,177 of record OU466857.2, read on the forward strand.
TCCTGTTGTGCAGCTCAGCAAATCTCTTGTACATCTTCATAGTTCCAATGGTTTGGAGATTGATGCTGACCATGATAATGTTCCTAATGTCAGCTGATCCAAATTTAGGATTATAGGGTTGGTCTTGAGTGTGGGAAGGTGTGTAGCTCTCTTCAAAGTAGTGCATAGGTAGAGGCTCTTGGCAGAAGTTGCTGTAGGTAGTGTCTTCAAAGTACAACATCTTGATGTTTGTTGTAGCTCTCCTGAAATGACAACACTTGAAAAGTAGCGAGTGACCAGATAAAACCAAAAACTTGATCTTAAAGATTCTACAAACTCTAATGATTCAAACTTAGATCCCAAATGGCAACGGCGCCAAATTGATACAAGTGTTATTGGACTTGTGTTGTCAATCACCCATTGTACTAGTCAGTTGTAGTATGGGTTTTAATGTCTATCCATTTGGGATTAGTTGAAAACAGAAGAGCTAAGAGTGAAATCTCTAAGTCAAGCAAGCAGGAAAAGGTTTTTGTTCAACTGTTCTAACAACCTAGTGTGATCAATCAACAAAGAAAGTGAAAACAAAAGCAAACTAAGCAGATTTAAGCAAGAAAAACAGAGCAAAACAGAGCAAAACAAAGCAAATCCGAGATTCAAATAAGAGAAAGGCAAGTTCCTAGATGTGGTTATTGACTTTGGGGAATTTCAGACACTATCTAAGGCTGTTTCAAACTACATTGATCAAGCAAGTAAGCAAACAATGGTGATTCCTAGACATAGAGTTCACAATCAAGCAAGCTAGATCCAATCTCTTGGCAAATAGCCCTTTGCTAAACATCTTAACAAGAACTAACTCTCATTAGTGCTAAAACATCAACAAAGCAATAGTAAACAACTCTATTCAAGTCAAAATGCTCCTCAAACAGTCAATCTCTTGAGCCAAGGCCAGCAAATCCTCTATTAAACATCAGCATTTCATCAAACACTTGGTGGGCATAAGAGAAAGCTAACAACCTAGATAAGTTTGATCAAGACTAATCTAGCATGAATAACAGATTAATAGAGAGGAACCCATAAACTAAAGCACTTAACAAGCCCTAATCAAGTCTTAAATTCCCCTAATCTACCACATCTAGAAACTCTAAAGAAACTACTCACTCATACTCATGTTTAGTATCAAATCACAAAGGAAAAAGATGTTAATCATGATTAGAAGAGAGAATAAAGAAAGATTAAAGGCAAATACTCAAATATATTAAACAAAGCAAATAATTTTTCTTACAAACTTAAAGAAAATGCTTAAGAACAGTATTTTTACAAGACATCTCGAAAATCTGGAAAAAGAGGCTATTTATAGCCTAGAGAAGAAAGTTCTAGAGTAATGGCAAAAGCGTAATTAAAATAGGTTTGGGCTGGGTCAGTATCGGTCAGTTACGTCGGTCTTCAGTGATCGAGATGGATCTCCATCGGTCCGGAGTGATCGACACATATGACCGAAATCAACTCGTTGTGTTTGTGTCGGTAACCCTTGATCGATACTGCTCCGTATCGGGCACCCTTGACCGATGTTCATCGTGCTCTGACCGAAAACTTCTGCAGAGATTCTCTGCTTTGATCCTTCTTGCTCCCTTTTGCCCAGCTAGCATCCTGGATCATCCCCAAAACTCCTCCAAGCTCCTTTTAGCTCTAAAAGCATATAAAAACATCCAAAATGCAAAGAAAATGCAAACTATACTCTAAATGCAACCTAAGTCTAAAAGGAGAAGAAAATGGGACAAAAGCTAAGGGATAACATGCACAGGAGGACCAAAATATGTACTAAATGCAGTCATAAATGGTGTAAATACAAGAGGTATCAATGGGTAACCCATGAAACCACTTTTCAATGCAAGAACATGATAATTGACAATTCAAATTAATGGTTCTAATAAATAGGGATAATTTTCAGACAGCAAGCGATTTTAACATGAGACTAGAGGATCAGATTTAGCATTCAAGAGCATGGTTCAGCCTTAGTTTCTAACTTCTTATGATGCGTCAAACATTTAACCACTTAGGCATTTAAATCAATCCTAAACACTTAGCATTTTACAAGGAATTATCATCATCATGCCCTATGTAAATGCAATGCAACCTATATGAAAAATACTAGACTCAATCCTAATCAAATGAATGCAACTACATGCTTTTCTTTTTGGTTTGCAAAAGATGCAAAATTTTCAAATATTTCAATTTTTTTTTTGTTTTTTAATGCACTTAGATGAATGCATGAGACTCAAAGATGGATGAAAATGAAAAACTAAGAAAATAATCAAACAAAGTCAAACCTCAAATCCCTGCCCCACACTTATATTACACAATCCCTTGTGTAATAAAAGAGTAGAAGAGAGTAGCAACAAAAATATATTAAAAGAACTAAAAAAAATGCAATGGTGTATACAATGGAGGAGTTGTTGGTACCTTAAAAGGTTGTGTGGGAGGTGTATGAGGCGCCTGAAAGGTCCTCCATGTCAATGTTGTGGCTCCTCATTGGCCTCTCTCTCCTTGGGAGTCTCCTCCTCCTTGGCGCTTCTTGACAGGATGCCCTTGGTGGCACCCAAGCTCTCACTTCCTCGTAACCAGTAAAGAAGAGCCTTCTACTATAAGCTCTAGCAACTCCTTGGCTTTCAGCTTGTTACTCTTCTTGAGGAGCAGAAGTAGAGGCTCCACTAGACTTCCTTTTTAAGTCCTTGATTTGAGCTTTGATGCTCTTCATGGCCTTCACCATCTTCTTGATGGTTTTGTCTTGCCATTTGTTCCATCTTTGCAAGAGGTTGATGTGTTCATGGACTTTCTTCAGAGGCCCTCCTTGGTGTGAGGTATCATGGGGCTGGAAGTGGTACTCCTCACTGTTGTAGCTTGGAGCATCTGATTCTTCATCTTCCTGAATTCCTTCTTCCATTTGCCCTCCTTCAATGATCACAAGGGGATAGTCTCCTTGAGGAAGAAGGATGTTAGCGTCTTGGTAAGTGTGAGATGATGTAGCGACAGCTTGGTGAAGGTGCTCTTGGGGAATGGCAAAGAGAAAACTGTGGGATTTGAAAAGGATGTGAGATGCTCATTGGAGAGAAAAAGCTTGGCAGCTGATCCATCTTCTTGGATGAAGTTGTAGATGAACTTGTCACCCACTTGTTCACCAAGGAACCTTGCTTTCATCAAGTATGGCAGGTACAAGTATGTGATCTTGACTGTTGGTGGTCCACTTTCAACTCCTGCAGCTTCCATTAATTGTGTGATAAGTCCAGCACAATACAGCTTTGGCGCCTTAACATCATTGGTTGTTAACCAATGTTTGATGACCACAATCTGCTGCATGAAGATGGTGACCATTCCAGTTATACCATCTGCTCCTCTAAGCGCCACACATTGGTTGGTGCTGTCCAAAACACTCATAAGACAATGATCAATTAGCTCTCATTCTCCTCCTTCAACAGCTCCACTTTCCTTCTTAGTAAAGAGTGTGTGCACCAGCGCCTTGTGCACATATCTGATTATTGGATTTCTGATCAGAGAAGCCTTGCTTCTTCCTGGCTTGAAAGCACCCTTGGCTACATGGTCCCAAAGGTTGCTCATCTCTTCTTCGCTAACCTCCAGATTCTGTCCTCTAGCGCTTCCATAAGAGAATCCCAAGGCATCTTCTATAGCTAAGAAAGACATCCTATAGTTCTACTTGGAAACTATGAAAGTGATGAAGCCATCACCATCTTCTTCAGGAGTCTCCTCTCCTGGCTCATAGAATGTCACTTCAAAGCTTGCAAAGAATTGAAGGACTTGGTCTTTGTTGGCTGAATATGGAGTTCCCAACAGCTTTGTGAGCTCCATTGTCTCCAGTATAAAAGAGCAGTCTTCATAGAGTCCCAAGGCCTTTAGGGATGTCACATGGGGGTATCTAGTTGGCCTCACATCCACCTTTTGCAGCTTGTCATACAGCTCCCTTTGAGCTGGTGTGATGTCTTTCTTCTTTTGAGGGACTTGCTCATTAGCGCCAACATCAACTCTCTTTTTGCCTTGGGATTTGGCGCTTGGACTCCCAACTTCTTTGGCTTTTCCCTTGCCTTTCTCTTGCTTCTCAGCCTCTTTGTTAGCTCCACTTCTTGTTGTTCTTCCCATGGTACCTAAAACATATTCTCAAAAGAAAAATGAGAACCATCGAAGCAACAAAACACAATGCCTAATGTTGCTAAAAATCACAAGAGGAGGAGTTTATTTACTTAAAAGTAAACCGCTAAGAGTTGTGAAGCAACTAAATAGGCAATGCATGCAAAGGATTCATTAAATAAATTTTATCAAGTAATCGAAAATAATGAATCCTAGCATGGTGAAACTAAACAAATGTAATAAAATGCTAATGCAAAGATAAATAGATGAATTTGACAAGTGATATCTCTTGTATTTACAGCATTTAGGCTTGCATTTAGTACATTTTTTGGTTCTCTTTTGCATGTTTTCCTTAGTTTTTGTCCCATTTCCTTCTCCTTTTAGACTTAGATTGCATTTAGGATATAGTTTGCATTCTTCTTGCATTATGGATGTTTTTAGGTCCTTTTTAGACTTAGGTTGCATTTAGGTCAAGGAGTGACCGATACAAGCCATATCGATCAAATCTATCGGTCAAGGAGTGACCGATACAAACCATATCGATCAAAGCTATCGGTCAGGAAGTGACCGATACAAATGCACCAAGTATATTTTGGTCACCATATCGGTCACATTCCAAACCGATAGGATTCATATCGATCAAGCCTAGACCGATACAACTGACCGATAGGAACCCAGTCAGAGCCTGTATTATTTACACTTTTGTCACTACTCTAGGGCTTCCTTCTTTTGCCTATAAATAGGCCATTTTCTGGGATTTTCGAGAAGTCTTGTCAATTTACTGTTCTTAAGCAATTTCTTTGAGTTTGTAAGACAAATCTTTTGCTTTATTTAACATAAGTTTGTATTTGCCTTTAATCTTTCTTTAATCTCTCTTTTAATCATGATTAGCATCTTTCCTTCTTGTGATTTGGTGTTAAACATGGCTATTAATGAGTAGTTTGATTAGGGTTTCTAGATGTGGTAGATTAGGGGAATTTAGGGTTTGATTAAGGTTTGTTTAGTGCTTCATTATATGGGTTCCTCTCTATTGATCTGTTCTTAAACTAGATTTGTCTTGATCACATTTATCTAGAATTTAGGCCTTCTCTTATGCCCACCAAGTGTTTGATGAAATGCTGATCTTGTTTGATAGAGGATTTGCTGGCCTTGGCTCAAGATATTGACTGTTAAGGTGTTTAGCAAAGGGCTATTTTACAAGACATTGGATCTAGCTTGCTTGTTTGTGAACTCTATGTCTAGGAATCACCATTGCCTGTTTGTTTGCTTGATCAATGCCTTTTGAAACAGCCTTAATTAGTTCTTGAATTCCCCAAAGTCAATAACCACATCTAGGAACTTGCTTTTGTCTTTTGTTATATTTCGAAATTGCTCTGTTTTGCTTGCCTAATCTTGTTTAACTGTCTTTCTCTTTATTCTCTTTGTTACTTGATCATCTTAGGGTGTTAGATTGGTTGCTTAGGCAACAAAAGCCTTCACGCTTGCTTGACTTAAAGATTTTTACTCACAACTCCATTGTTTTCAACAAACCCATTTGGATTGATAAAACCCTATGATATGCTACAACTGACTAGTGCATTGGGTAATTGACCAAGAGAGTCAAAAACTCTTGTATCAATTTGGCGCCATTGCCGTTTGGGTTTACAGTTTGAAACATTAGAATCTTTAAGATCAAGTTTTTAGTTACTAATCTCCTTTGACTCTCATTGCTGTCTTTCAGGTATATGAACTTGAGATCCAGAGGTTCAAGCAATCTTGTAGACTTCATAGACAACATCAATCTGTTGGACAGAGGTCAGAGAGCAAGAAGACATCAAGAAAGGCAGGAACACTTGCAGAGACTTGGGATGAACAATCAGGACCCTATTATGGATGATATCAGATTCCAGGGTCCTCAAGGATCTGTTGGCGCTCAGGGTATACAAGGACAGCAAGGTGTTCAGAGCTTACAAGGTGAGCAAGGACCAAGAGGCGCTGCACAAGCTCCAAGAGCAGCTAGACCCATTGGCGCTGGTGATGCACCAAATGCCTATAACAACAGGACTGTCATCATTCCACCAGCAGTCCAAAACAACAACGTTGTGATCAAGTCTGGATTGATTTTAATGGTTCAGAGCAGCAAGTTCTATGGGTTGCCACTTGAAGATCCTCTAGACCATCTTGATAATTTTGATAGACTATGCTCCCTCACAAAGTTCAATGGGGTGAGTGAAGATGGCTTCAAACTCAGGTTATTCCCTTTTTATCTTGGAGACAAAGCACACCCATGGGAGAAGAACCTACCCCAAGGAAGCATAACTAGTTGGGATGAGTGCAAGAGAGCCTTCTTAGCAAAGTTCTTCTCTACTTCAAGAACTGCAAGAATAAGGAATGAGATTTCAGGGTTTGCACAAAGGAACAATGATGGCTTTGGTGAAGCTTGGGAGAGATTCAAGGGCAACACACTGCAATGCCCTCATCATGGCTTCTCACAAGCCTTGCCTAAGATAAGAATGCTCTTGGACACTGCATCAAATGGGAACTTCTTGTCAAAAGATGTCGATGAAGGATTGGAACTAGTAGAGAATCTGGCTCAGTCTGATGGAAATTATAATGAGGAATTTGACAGAGCTCCAAGAAGTGCAAAGGATGAGTTAGAGTCTAGCAGGAAAAAAATAAAGTCTCTACATGAGAAGCTGGACTTGTTGCAAAGGGAGAAGAAAGAGGTTAACTTTGTTGGAGACATGGTTCAACTTGATGATCAAGAGCAATTCCAAGTTGAGGAGATAAACTACTTGGGCAATCAAGGTGGATACAATAGCTATGGGACCTACAGACCAAATCCCAATTTGTCTTACAGGAGCAACAATGTTGCTAATCCACAGGATCATGTTTACCCTCAACAGTAACAGCAAGCTGTCCCAAGACCTTTTGTTCCCTACAACAATCAAGGTTTTCAGAAAAGGAACAACAACTACCAGCCTAGAGCACCCTAAAAACCTCCAGGATTCAATTCCTAAGCTCAAGGACAAGCTTCCTCCAGCGCTCAAGGCACTGAACTCAAGACTCTCATGCAACAAATGATCAACACTTAGGTCACCACAACCTTGGAAATGAACAAGACATTTGCAGAGGTCCACAACAAAATCGATTCAGTACATGTAGAGCTCACCAACAAGTTTGAAGGGTTGGCTGCAAGAGTCAAAACACTGGAGAACAACAAAGGCATAGCTGATCCCAAACCTCAAGGACAATTTCTTGGAAAACCAGAAGCTAACCCAACGGAGTTCTGCAATGCCCTAGTCATAGAAGAAGAGAGCTTCTCAGCTGAAGAGGAAGATATCATTGAAGAATTCCTCTACTTGTTCACTGAGGACATTGTACCTCAAAGTGGAGGGGAAGAGTGCTTGGAAGTTGAAACTAATCAAGGAGCTGCAGAATAAGAACCCTTTGAAGAAAGGGAAAACACAGAAGAAGAAGAGTGGTCGGCGCCACATGAAGTTGTTGATGATACCAAGGAATACTTGATTGAAGCTCATGATGTTAAATAGAAGACTCAAGCTGTTATCATTCATGTTTACCAACCAACTATCCCTTTTCCAGGAAGATTCAAGGAACAGCTAGTGCAGAAGTATGAGACCCTCTATGCTGCTCAAATGGAAATGAGGGGTTTGAATGGCGAAGAGGAGATTGAGAAGCTAGGGGTTAAAGCTGGAGCATCTGAGGTTAAGGAGCTTAATGTCAAGAAACTTGGAGATCCAGGTTGATTCACTCTCCCATGTGAGCTTAAAGGGCAAACCTTCAAAAGCTGTCTTTGTGATCTTGGAGCAAGTATCAACCTTCTCCCATCCTCCACTACTAAAGCTCTTGGCTACACTCAACTTCAAGAGAGTAATGTGTCTCTTACTATGGCCGATGGGACAGTGAAAACACCACTTGGGAGTCTCAAGGATGTATCAATGATGATTGAAGGAGTAACCATCCCCACTGATTTCTTGGTACTTGATGTGGAAGGACATATAAAGAATGCTATCATTCTAGGAAGACCTTTCCTAGCCTCAGCTGGAGCAGTATTTGTTGCCAAGGAATGCACAATAAAGCTGAGACTGACCAAGAAGAAGGTTCGAAGGTTTGACTCCAAGGGGAATAAGCTGGAAAATGAGCAGGCCTTCTCAATGGACATCAAGAAGTTGGAGAAGCTTGGGAAGCATTGGCCAGAGTTTGAAGGCTATGCTGGTGAAAGTTTTGATGGTTGCTGCTTAACCAAGCTGTTTGCTGATACCACTGTAGATGAGGTCCTCAAAGTGGGAGTTTCTGATTGCATGAATGAAGTTCTATTGGATAAAAAAGAAGATGGAGTTGTCTTGAAGCCCTTTGTTTCTAGGAATGGTGAAGTCCACTACAAGAAGAAAGGGAGGAACAAACCAAAACCCTTTGCTGTGTTGTTGATGGAGTCACCAGGAAGATCAAAGTGTGCCCTACATACCAAGGAGTTCCAAGACTCCTTCTCACCACCTCCACTAGAGAGGTAAGCAAAGTCAAGCTTAGTGACTTTAAACAAGCACACTTGGGAGGTAGTCCCATGGTATCCTTTTGTATATATTATGCTTTCTAGTTTATTTTTATGCTTAGTCAATGTGTATAGAAACAGGAGTTCGAATTGGGGGTTGAGAAAGTCTCTAAGGGACAAAGAACAGGTGGATTATGGCTGCTATCGATCAACTGTATCGGTCAATACGAGACCGATACAGACCGTATCAGTCATTTATATCGGTCATTTGTGTTCGATAGCAGTAGAGCCGGATTGCACCAGTCAACCTATCGATTCCTTTGGTTCCCTCACCAACTTTTGATTCCTTTGGTTCCCCCTTTTCCACTCTATTTTAACCAACAATCTTCTCCTTTTCTCTTCACACTTCAGTTCACTACTTCTCTCACTTATAGCACGAAAATCTTAGCTCTTTCTCTCTTTTATTTATCTTCTCTAAGTGCTCAGAAGCTTCATTAAGGTTTGCTTCCTCAACTATCCATTCTTTGCTTTTAATCAATGCATGTGTTTATAATTGCTTAATCTATGGTTTTAAGAGCATGTTTTGATTAGTTTTAAGTGTTGTGCTTTGGTTTTGCATTGTGGATTTGTTTAAAGTGAGCAAGTTAGATGTTTAAGCTTTGTTTAATGTTCATAAATCTCATTACTTGCTTGTTTACTATCCCTTTGCATAATCATCATCTCTTTTGCTCAAGAACCACCTTGCTAGATTCACATGCAAATTCCTCTTGCTTTTTGAAAGTTTAATCTTGTTTTTAAGACTTGTTAAGCTTATCTTAGCCTAGAGAGTTTTCTTTTTAAAGCTTTCAGTTATTTGGTTTTTCAGCTTTTGTTCTTTTACTCACCCTATCTTCAAGCTTTGTTTTTGAAGGTACGATGGGGAAGACAAAAACAGCTACTGGAAGCAAGGGAAAGGCACATCAGGAGGAAGCACCCACTTCTCCAAGAACAAGAAGAGATAAAGGAAAGGGCGCTGCTGCTGAGCACTCATCCAAAGCTGCTGGAAAGAGACCAGTTGGAGACAAAGGCACCAAGCAAAAAAGCAAGGGCATGGCTGCTGAGGAGGAAGTTTCATTCAGGAAACACAGCGCTAGGGAGCTCATGGAAGCTTTCAGTCAATGCACTTTCAAACCACAAGGTACCCATGCACCTACACAATGAAGGCGCTAGGGATCTATGAAGACTGCAAGTGCCTCTTCCCTCCTATGAGCACCTCACTCATCAGTTCCTTTCCACTCTCAAGATGGTCAGTTATGAAAGGAGTGAGCTCTCCAACCAAGATGGATGGATCTCCTTCAAGCTTGGGAAGCAAAGGTTTACAATCACCTTCCTTGACCTCTCTCAAGAGCTTGGGCTGATGTCTTATACACATAGAGGAAACAAGTTCTCAATCAGCCAAACGCAGTACAGAAAGCTATGGATGATGATTGGAGTTGGGGAATTCAAAGCTGGAGACACAAGAAACCAAAATTTGAAGCATACTGCAGTTAGATATGCACACAAGGCGCTTGCAAATACCTTCTTTGCGAGAAAGGAAACCACACACCTGACTGACAAGGAGAGAGACTTCATCTACACTGGATTATATGACAATGTGGATACCAGCGAAAATGGGACACCTATAGGTCCACCAAGAAAATTCCCATGATTTGTGAGATTACTGTTGGAGCAGCTGCTAACCTATCAGAGCCGGGTTCTAAACAAAGGAAAAAGGGAGAAGAATCCACAACTTCACATTAGAGGAGTTGTGACAGCTATACTTATGGCCAGTGGTGTGGACCTTGAGGAACATGCTGATGATGCTCTAGGTCCCTCATGGATAAATATGGATCATATGAAGAGAAGCAATTTCATTAAGAAAAGTATTCAAGACAAGCATGTCTACAAGTTCCTCAATGACCTCCAAGAGCCAGCAAGAGTCCTTCTCCTTAACCCAAGGCTCAACTCCTTCACCACAAGGAGCAACATCAGCTTCAATCTGAGTTAAGAGGAGCTCTACAAAGGCGGCCCTGTCCCTAATGAGGGAGAAGAAGACAATGAGGGAGGAGACACAGAAGAGATTGAAGAAGAAGCTGAAGAAGATGCCCAAGAAGATGCTGCCGCTAGCGCTGAAGGCCAGGGAGAAACCCATAAAGAAGAAGACTTTGATGAAGATAAAGTGATGAACTACAATGCTGATCAGTTCCACTTCACACCTTATGAAGTACCCAGCCAAGGAAGCTCTTCGAAGGTGGCTCATGAGCACATCAATGCACTTCAGAAATGGTGTAAGTGGCAAGACAAAGCCATTAAGGGGCTTATGAAGATAGTGAATGGAAAGTTCAAGAAAAACAAAGTTACATCAGAAGGAACCTCCCATCACAGCCACACTCATGAGTACACCTCTCATCAAGAAGAGCAAATGCCACAATCTGACCCAACTGAAGAGGAAGAAGCTGTATGGAACCCCCATGGAAGACGCTCCTTCCATGCACAGCCTAGTGATCAATGGGGAACATGGGCACAACAAATGGCCTCATCATATGAGCCAAGGGCCCAAGTACCATCATCTTGGGAAGCGCCAACTCCCAATCCCTCTACAGTTCAAGAAACATGGCAATGGGGTACATAAGGCACTTCTTCTCAAGCTGAGCAGTTATGGTCAAGCTGGGTTGCTCCACCACAAGAAGCAGCACCATCTACAAATTTTTATGAGAGGAAGAACAAGAGGGGAGCTAGCAAGTCTCCTCAGACATCTGGACCCTCCCACCACTCCAATTATTGAACAAGGTACCACATCATACTCATTGTCTATACCATTGCATCTTTTTCAATTTTGTAATATATTCTATTGCTTTTCTCTCTCATTGCTTTCATCACATAAGGGACTGTGTAATTTAAGTGTGGGAGAGATATTTGGGGTTTGACTTTGTGTTTTGTTTTCTTAGTTTTTCTTTTTCTTTCATTTTGTGTCTCATGCATATCATGCATTCATATAAGGCATAGAAAAACACAAAAAATAGAAACATTTGAATTTTTTTTGCATTTTTGTAAACCAAAAAGAAAGCATGTAGTTGCATTTCATTCTTTTAGGATTGAGTCTAGTGTTGACATATAGGTTGCATTGCATTTGCATATGGCATAATGATTAACTCTCCTTGTAAAGTGCTTAGAGTTTAGAGAAGATTTCAGTGCTTAAGTGATTAGTTGTTTGATGCATCATAAGAAAGCTAGAAGTTAAGACTGAACCATGTTTGGATTGCTAATTTTGATCATCTCATCTCATACTGAATGCTTTTATTCTTTGAAAATCAGCTTTATCAACTTGAACTTTAATTTGGACTGTTAATTATCATGTCTTATACATTGAAAAGTGAATTCATGGCTACCATATACATATTTGGATCATCTTTTTCCTTTCTACCACTCTTGTTGATCAAAATAGCTGATCCTCATACTTATGGGACAGTTACATCCACACCCTTAACCAGAACCTCCTTTTGAGCCTAAACACTATCTTGAGAGCTGTGAGGCCTTTGCATTACATTTTCGATTTTGTCTTGGCAAAAAAGGTTAGGAATAAGGCTGGCAACAATAATCTCTCTTGTAGATATCAGCTTGCATCTTGAGCTTGATTCTAGGATAGGAGTTTTGGTTTAAAAGGGTAGTGTATGTGGTTTGAACTTCATGTATATATGTTTTGAAAGAAAAAGAAAAGGTTTGAAATGGTAGAAAAGGGGAAACAGTCTAGAGTTGTGGTTAAGTAAAGGGAAGTAAAAGCTCTAAGTGTAAAGAAGAAAGGCGCCAGCAACAAAGCTTAGAAAGGTCAGAAGAAGAAAAATCATACCGAGAGCAATCCACCAAAGGTGATGAAGGTGCCAATACAACAAAGAAGACCAAGTCCCAACCAAAAGGAAGCAACCACACAAGCAAAAAGAGGAGTTTCCCCAGACATGAAGAAGGGTAAAGGGTAGAGTTTAGGAAAATGGTAGTCTTAGGGGTTCACTTTTGGGTTTAGAAGTATTTAGAATTCATCTTTGGGTAGACGTGAGCTTTGAATTGCATGCATAAGTGTGATTTTACCTTTAGCATTTTGCCTAAGATAGAATCTTTTTCACTGAGTGATCCCTTGTGTTTGAAAACCCTTTTGCTAGAATGAGATCATTTTTATCTCATAACCTTACCCTTTGAACCAAATGTCTTCACTTGATTTGCATAAGCATAATCCATGGTTCTGATCTTAATTAAATGTTAAAGAGTTGGTTGATTTGAGCATTTGACTAAGTTGAGATTTGAGATCATTTTGAAACATGATGAGCATGGCTAGGTTCTTTAAAGTAAAGCTGATTATGTTTGCATCCCATAACTAGGCACTTAAGCAATGACACCATCTCTTTACCTTTACACCACTCAGCTCCTTTGTTGAGGTGTGCAGCATGAGTCTTGGAACTACTTGGTGTGATCTTGCACCCCTTGACTCTTCTGGTGAATCATCCAGGATCTCCAAGTTTCTTGATGTTCAATACATCAGTCTTAGCAATGGCTTCCTTCAGGTATGTCCTAATATCAAGACCTCTAACCTTCATCTGGTTGGCATAGAGAGTGTTGTATTTATCCAAAGTTGTTTCTTAAACCTTCCAGGAAAGGGGAGAGCTGGCTTGTAAGTAGAATGATCATAGATTCCAGTTTGTTTTTCAGCTTCACTCTCCTCAAGTAGCCCGTTCTTCTCCTCTTCCTTAGTTGTTGTTGTTTTAAAAGACTTTTCCTTTGCAGCTCCATGATTCAGTGTCCTCACTGAACAGAGAAAGGAACTCCTCAATGATAGCTTCGTCTTCATATGAGAAGGTCTCTTCTTCAGTAACTATGGCGTTGCCGAACTCCTTAGGGCTAGCTTTTGGTTTTCCAGGAAGGTTTCCTTGAGGTTTGGGACCAGCTATGCCCTTGTTGTTCTCTAGTGTCATCACTCTTGAAGCTAATCCATCAATCTTGTTGGACAACTCCATATGAAGAGTATCCTATCTGTTGTAGACCTCAACAAACTTCTTGGTGATCTCCACATTAGTAGCTTGTTGCACTTGAAGGAGTTGTTGCAGCAGTCCTTTCACTTCAGCATCATTGGTGTTGGATGAGCTTGCTTGACCTTGAGAGAATCCAGGAGGAGCAAACTGCATTTGCTGGAAGTTTCTTTGGAAGTTGTTCCTTAATGCATATCCTTGGTTGAATGGCGCAAAAAGTCTTGGCTGATTCCCTTGAGGTTGCTGCTGAGGGTAAATTTGATCTTGGGGATTGGCAACATTGTTGCTCCTGTAGGGCAGGTTTGGGTTGGGACTTAAGTTCCCATACCCATTTTATCCACCTTGATTACACAAGTAGTTCATCTCATCTACTTGTAGCTCCTCTTCATTAGGCATCTCCACCATTTCGCCCACATAATTGATCTCTTTGTGTTGCACTTGGAGCAGTTTGTCAAGCCTAGTGTTCAACTCTCTTCTTGTAGACTCCAGCTCCTTCTTAGTGTTGCCATCCTCTCCTCTTGGAGTTCTATCATAGTCTTCACTATAATTCCCATCACTTTGGGCTAAGTTCTCCACAAGCTCTAACCCTTCATCTACATCCTTAGATAGGAAGTTTCCATTAGAGGCAGTATCAAGTAGCATTTTGATCTTGGGGAGAGCGCCTCTGTATAAGGTTGAGAGGAGTGAAGCTTGTGAGAATCCATGGTGAGGGCACTGAAGTGTGTATCCTTTGAATCTCTCCCATGCGTCACCAAACTCTCACTATTCTTCTGAGCAAAACCAGAGATCTCATTCCTGTTCCTAGCAGTTCTTGAAGTAGAGAAGAATTTTCGTAGAAAAGCTCTCTTGCACTCATCCCAGCTGGTGATACTTCCTTGAGACAAGTTTTTCTCCCATTGGTGGGCTTTGTCACCAAGAGAGAAAGAGAACAACCTTAGCTTGAAACCATCTTCGCATACCCCATTGATCTTGGTTAGTGAGCAGAGTCTATCAAAGTTATCAAAGTGATCCAGAGGGTCTTCAAGTGGTAACCCATGGAACTTGCTGTCTTGAACCATTGAGATCAATCCATATTTGATCTCAAAGTTATTGTTCTGAACTGCTGGAGGAAGGATCCCAGTTCTGTTGTTGTAAGAGTTTGGTGCGTCACCAGCTCCAATGGGTCTGATTGGGCGTGCACCATGTGCTGGTCCTCTCTGACCTTGTTCGCCTTGGACGCCTTGCTGTCCTTGCACACCAGCAACTCCTTGAGCACCTTGCGCTCCTGGTGGTCCATGAAATCATTGATCATCTATACCATGCTCCATGTTGAGCTGATGAAATCTTTGCAGTCTCTCTCTTTCCGTTGTTGCTCTTAATGCTCTTTCCACTTGCAGAATGTTGTGTTGATAATCCAGAAGGTTTTGATTGCTTTTAGACCTCAAGTTCATACACCTGTAAGCAGAAGAGCAGCTTGCAAATAAGTAACAAACAGAAAAATAACAGCTTGATTTTAAACAATCCACAAATTCTTATGCTTAATCTAAACCTATATAGGAAACAGCGCCAATTTGATAGCTTGGTATTAACTAGCTAAGCAAATACAAACACACTCAAGTCATTGCAGCATGTAAGGTATCATTCCATCTAAATTCTTAAGGCACTAAGAATACAGCAAATCACTTAAGTCAAGCTAAATTCAAAAAAGCAGTTGTGAACAAACTAAACAAGTCTAAAGACTGAGCAAAGCAAAGCAGAAAATTCAAATAGATAAAGTAAGGATCTAAGGTGGGGGTTATTGATTAAGAGGGGATTAGAACCTAACTAGTGATGCTTCAAAACCATTCAAACAATGCTATCTTCTAGGCATAGGATTAACAACTATAACTAGCTCAATTCCTTGACACTAATCACTTTCCTAAGCACACATTCAAGGTAAATCCCTTTACTCAAACACATGATCAGCAAGCATTCAAAACAGAATTCCAATCCTATAAAGCCAAAATGAACATTAGGCATCTAATTTCTTAGGCTAAGCATACAAATCCTCTAAGAGACTTTAAGCAGCATTTCATCAAACACTTACCAGGCGCAAGAGAAAGCCAAAATACTAAACAAGCCTGGCCAAGACTAATCTAGTGGTAAGCACATCTAATAGAGAGAAGACAATCATATTAAGCACATGACATCACTAATCTAGTCCTAAAACCCCTGTAATCTATCCCATCTCAAACCCTAAATAAGACTCAATAGCCATAGTCAAAACCACAAATTCCAAAGAGAAATAATGGTTAAGCATGATTAGGAAGCAGAATAAACAAAAATAGATGAAAGGCAAATACAAAAATTCACTAAATCAAATTAGTTCTTACAAAGCAAAGCTGATAAGAGAAAGGTTTTTAAGTGCAAGAACAGAAGAATATAATAATATCCTAGTTGCCTAGCCATTTTAGGACTTTAGTATTTATAGGGGAACTAGGAAACCCCTCGTAAACCAAGATTAAACTAAAAATAAGCTGACTCGGACAGACCATATCGACTGTGAACATCGTTATAAATGTCGATATCATCTCTTCTTCTGGGTTGTATCGATGTCCCTTGGTCGATATGCACGTCGATACAGAAGGCTCCTATGTTGTATTGGTTTGGCTCTCCATGGTGTGAAGTCGATACAATCGCCCTTTAGTTAAGGCTTATCAGTCAAGCAAGTCTATATGGCACCTCGGTATTGTCCTGTCATGTGTATCGGTCTGAGACGTCGATACACTGCTCGATATGGACTCCCTTCTTTTGCACCGAGGTGTCTCCTAGTTGATATGCTTCCTTCTCACCATGCCCTTACTGTATCGATGCTGAAGTGGTCGATACTGCCATCTATATGCTCCGTATCGATCAGATGATGTCGATATCATTATCGATATTAGCCTATCTGCCTTTGTCCCTTGCCTTGCTCCATCCCCAAGTCACACCCATTACACCACATGACCTCCACACTTCTTCTAGTACCTGAATAAAACTCCAAATGCATGCAAAATGCAATGCAGCTCCTAAAGCTACACTAACTCCTAAATGTATGCAAATGGGACAAGAAGAAGCAAAATATGCATGTTTAATGACTAAAACTAGTGATGAATGCAAGCTAAAATGGTATAAATAATGGAGATATTAAGCACAGAGAGGAGCATCGGTCATCCACATCGGTCACCATCCGGACTTCTTTTTATTTACAACTTTGCCATTGTTTTAGGGCTTTGTCTTTTACTATAAATAGGCTTGGACTAATAGATTTCGGCCAAGTCTTGTTCTTGCTTAGTTTTCTTAAGAGTTTTTAGTCTTTGTAAGAACAAGATCATTGTTTTAATTAAAGTTTCGTATTTGCATTATTAAATCTTCTCTAGTCTCCCTCTTAATCATGTTTAGCATCATGTACTCTTGTTATTTGGTGTTTTCTATGATGATGAGTCAGTAGACTTTTTAGGGTTAGGGGAATTTAGAGGCTTGTTTAGGGGTTGTTAGTGCTTAATTAGGTTGATTCCTCTATATTAATCTGTGCTTAAGCTAGATTTGTCTTGATCACATGAATCTACATTTAGGCTTCATCTTATGCACACCACGTGTTTGATGAAATGCTGATCTTGTTTAATAGATGATTTTTCTGGCCTCAGCTTAAGAGATTGACTGTTTGAGGAGTATTTTGACTTTAATATAGTTGGTTTTGCATGCTTGTGGATTGTTCTAGCACTAATGAAAGTTAGTTCTTGTTAGGATGATTAGCAAAAGGTTATTTGTCAAGAGATTGGAGTTAACTTGCTTAATTGTGAACTCTATGTTTAGGAATTAGCATCGATTGTTTATTTGCATTGTCAATGATGTTTGAAACAGCCTAAGTCTTGGCTTTGAATTCCCCAAAGTTAATAACCACATATAGGAATTTATTCTCTCTTACTTGAATTTTGAATTTGCGTTACCGCTCTGTTTTAATGCTTAGTTTTGCTCTTGATCATTGCTAAGTTGTTCTCTTTTGAGTTCTGTTTGGTGCTTGATCACTTAGGTTGATAGTTTAGTTATGTCAAACAACAAATTTTGCTTGATGCACTTGACTTAAGGGTTTCTGCTCACAATTATAGTGGCATCTATTCATAACTTCTTTGGATTGATAAAAACCATATGCTATACTACAACTAATTAGTATAAGCAGTGTGATTGACCAAGAAAGTCAAAACTCTTGTATCAGGTGCTGTTGCCATTGTGGTTATTGTTTGAATCATTGGAGTTTGTGGAAACTTTAAGATCAAGTTTTATTTGTATTTGGTTACTAATCATCTTTGACTCGCATTGCTGTTTTCAGGTGTATGAACCTTAGATAGCAACTTAGTGGACTTCATAGACAACATTAAATTGCTGGATGGTCAAACGACAAAGACAGCAGCACTTTGAGAGATTGGGGATGAACATCCAAGATCAAGGTATGGATGATATAGGGTTCCAAGGACCTCAATGAGCAGCTGGTGCTCAAGGCTAACAGGGCCAACAAGGAGTTCAGGGACTGCAAGGAGAGCAAGGTCCTAGAGGAGACGCTTAAGCTCCAAGACCATTCAGACCAATTGGCGCAGGTGATGCACCCAATGCCTACAACAATAGAACAGGAATCCTGCCTCCAGCTATTCAGAACAATAACTTTGAGATCAAATCTGGTCTGATGTCAATGGTCCAAGGCAGCAAGTTCTGTGGGATACCTTTAGAAGACACTTTAGATCACTTGGACAACTTTGATAGATTCTGCTCACTCACCAAGAATAATGGGGTAAGCGAATATGGCTTCAAACTGAGACTCTTCCCATTCTCCCTAGGGGATAAAGCTTACCAATGGGAAAAGCACTTGCCTCAGGGAAGCATCACTAGTTGGGAAGAGTGCAAGAGAGCCTTTCTGGCCAAATTCTTCTCTACTTCAAGGACTGCTAGGATCAGGAATGAAATCTCTGGATTTCCTCAAAGGAACAATGAGAGCTTTGGTGAAGCATGTGAAAGGTTTAAAGGCTACAGACTTCACTGCCCACACCATGGGTTTACACAAGCTTCACTCCTCTCCAATCTATACAGAGGCGCCCTACCAAAGATCAGAATGCTCCTGGATATTGCATCTAATGGTAACTTCTTATCTAAAGATGTTGATGAGGGATTGCAACTTGTGGAGAATCTAGCACAATCTGATGGGAATTATAATAAGGAGTTTGATAGAGCCCCTAGGAGTGCTAAGGAAGAACTGGAGTCTAACAAGAAGGAGATCAAGGCTTTACATGAGAAGATTGATCTGTTGTTAGGGGAAAGGAAGGAAGTCAGCTTTGTTGGTGACTTGGTTCAGATTGAAGATCAAGAAGGCTGCCAAGTTGAGGAGATGAACTATCTTGGTAATCAAGGAGGCTACAATGGGTGTGCAAATTACAGACCTAATCCAAATCTATCCTACAGAAGCAACAATGTTGCCAATCCTCAAGACCAAGTCTATCCACCTCAACAGCAAAAGAAAGCTGGTGAAAGACCTTTTCTGCCTTACAACAACAACAATCAAGGCTTTTAAGAAAGAAACAACAACTTCCAGCCTAGAGCGCCCTACAAACCTCCAGGATTCAATGCCCAAGCACCAGCTCAAACCTCTTCCACCAGATCAGATGTTGAAATCAATACTCTCATCCAAGAAGTGCTTCAGAATCAGATCAACACTACCTTGGAGATGAACAAAGAGTTTGCTGAGGTCCACAACAAGATAGACTATGTTCATGTTGAGCTGACAAACAAGTTTGATGGTCTAGCTGCAAGAGTGAAGACTCTAGAGAACAACAAAGGAGTAGCAAATGCACCACGCCCTGAAGGTAACCTTCTTGGAAAGTGTGAGATGAATCCCAAGGAGTATTGCCAAGCTGTGGAATCTCTAGATGCTTTCACCACTGAGGAAGATGCTTTACATAGGAGTTTTTGTCAACGATCAATGAGGGCATTAATGAACAAAGTGAGGGGGAAGACGTTGTTCAAGTTTCTGATGCTAATAACGAGGCTCAAATAGCTTTGCTTCCAGTTTACCAACCTGGCATTCCATTTCCAAGAAAACTCAAGGAGCAACTAGTCAAGAAGTATGCAACTCTTTATGCTGCTCAAATGGAAATGATAGGTTTAGATGATGAAGAAGAGCTTGGGAAAGTTATAACCAAGGTTGTGGAACCAGAACTTAAGGAGCTGAACATCAAGAAGCTTAGAGATCCTGGTTGCTTTACTCTCCCATGTGAACTCAAAGGAAGAGCTTTCAAGAGCTGTTTGTGTGATTTGGGTGCAAGCATCAATCTGTTGCCATCAACTACACCTAAGGAGTTGGGCTACACCAAGTTTCAGCAAAGCAATGTGTCCTTAACCATTGCTGATGGGACAGTGAAGATGCCATTCAGAGCTCTGAAGGATGTGCCTATGCAGATTGAGGGAGTGACTATCCCAACTGATTTATTGGTGTTGGATGTTAAAGGGCAGATCAAGAATGCAATCATACTTGGAAGACCATTCTTAGCTTCAGCTAGCGCTGTCTTTGATGCTAGAGAATGCACAACAGAGCTGAGACTTACCATGGAGAAGGTCTTAAAGTTTGATAGCAAGGGTAACAAGCTGGAACAGGAACATGTTTTCTCCATGGAGTTGAACAAGATGAAAGGAGTTGACAAGAACTGGCCAGAGTTTTAAGGCTACCAAGGAGAGTGTTTTGATGGCTGCTGCTTGTCAAGGTTGTTTGAAGACACCACTGAAAAGGGGGTCTTTGAAGTGGTTAGTTCCAAGAAGATGTATGAAATCAAGATGGTTACTGAAGATGGAGGGGTGATCTTGAAGCCCTTTTGCTCTAATGATGGTGAGATCTGCTACAAGCTGAAGAAGGGAGGCAAGTCTAAGCCTTTTGCTAAGATGAAGATTAATGGGGTCACCACATGGATCAAGAGGTGCAAGACACCACCAAGGAGTTCCAAGATTCCTTCTCCTTACCTCCACTAAAGAGGTAACCGAAGCCAAGCTAAGTGACTTTAAACAAGCACACTTGAGAGGTAGTCCCATGGTATCCTTTGTATATATTATGCTTTTTAGTATATGTTTATGCATTTCTAGTGTTCTTAGAAGCAGAATTTTGGATTGGAGAATGAGAAAATGTTTGGGGAAGCAAAATAGGTGCCTTCTCGTTAACATCGATCATCAACATGCCAGACCGATGTTGGTTCCATCGGTCATGTCCATCGGTTAAAAATGATCGATGTTGTAGAACCAGAAGAGCATTGGGCAACCACATCGATTACTTGTGATCGATGTGGGAAAAGAAGTGTCTCGGATAGATCACATCGGTCAATCGCATCGGTCAAGGAGTGACCGATGTAATCAACCCGAGAGTCAGACAAACTCACATCGGTCAGGAACATCTATCAGGAGTGACCGATGTAAACTGACCGAGAGTTTGAAGGCCTAAATTGGTATCTCGCATCGGTCAAGGAGTGACCGATGTAAATGAGCAGGAGGTTCGGGAGTCATCATCGGTCAGAAGCATCGGTCAAGAGTGACCGATGCCAACCACATCGGTCACTTGCATCGGTCAAGAGTGACGATGTGGTCAGCAAGGTATGAACTTAAATTTTCAAAAAATTTCTCTCTCTTGGTTTGGAGCCAAGGGAGTTTGAATTTGAAATTTTTGGCTCCTCCCTGCAATTCTGACCCACTTATGAGCACTTTTGGTTTTGTCCCCCACTCCTTAGATTCCTTATGTTCCCTCTTAGGTTCTATATAAACCATCTAAATCCTCTTCACTCTTCACACTTCACATTCTCTCTTCTATCACATAAACCACAAAATTTCTTAGCTATTTCTCTCTTTTATTTGTCTTTTCAAAGTGCTGAGTAGTCCAAAGAAGTTTGCTTTCTTAAACCCTTCATCACTTGTTCTTATGCTTTGAGCTTATTTAAAGTTTTTGAATCTTTTGCATGAAGAACTAGTATTGATTAGTTTAAAGTGCTTGTTTTGATTTTGCATGGTGGGGTATTTTAATTTAAGCAAGTAGAATGTTCATGATCTAATAGCTTGCTTGCTTTAAATTCTCCTCGCATAATTATGTTTCATTTTTTTTAAAGGCCACCATGCTAGGTTCATTTTGCATAATTAGCTAAAATTTGCTTAGAAATCTAGCATGTTTATGATTTTTGCTCTTGAATTCTCTTAGTTGTTTAGAGGTTTGCTATGTTTGAATGCTAGTTAAGCCTCTTTTAGATTTGAGAATTTTTTTTTTAAGAGCTTAAAATCTTTGCTTTTCAACTTTTGTTCTTCTACTCATTAGATCTTCAAGCTTTGTTCTTGTAGATACTATAGGGAGAACAAGAGAAGCTGCCGGAAACAAAAGCCAAGTACCTAAGAAGAAGGCACCTCTTGCTGCACTTACAATCAGAGACATAGGCAAAGGCAATGGTGTTGCTGATGGGCAGTCATCAAAAGCTGCTGAAAAATGGGCTGTGGAGAGCAAGGCTGCCAAGTCCAAGGACAAAGGAAAAGGCAAAGTTGCAGAAGAAGCCCCAAATAAGGAACCAAGTGCAAAAGAACATGTGGAGCGCTTCAGCCAATGCGAATTCAAGGCTACAAGATTTCCTTGTGCCTCTACCATGAAGGCGCTTGGCCTCTACGAAGACTACAAGAAAATCTTTGAAGCAATGGGATTTAGCAGCTTCATGGAGTTGGCGCTTCCCTTCTACCAACGTCTCACCATTCATTTCCTCTCCACCTTCCAAGTGGTGGGCTATGGAGAGATTGAAAGAGGTGATGAAGATGGCTAGATATCCTTCAAGCTTGGCAAGCAGAAATACACAGCAACCTTTAGAGAGCGCTCAACTCACCTTGGCCTGGAGTTTTATCCTCATAAGAGATCTCACTTCAAGATCAGAAAGAGGGATCATGACTTGCTATGGGAAGTGATTGGGGTTGGAAAGTATACTCCAGGAGTCACCAAGAACCAAAGTTTAAAGCATCCAGCTGAGAGATATGCTCACAATGCCCTTGCAAACACCTTTTTTGCAAGAAAGAAGGCACCTAACATCACATCAAGGGTGATGGACATCATCTTCTATGGGTTGCAGAAGCTGGTACGCTGTAGCAAGAGTGGAGAGACTATCAACAGGCCAGAGGAATGGCCTTGCTATGTGACTTTTCTCTTGGAGCAGCTCTACTCATATAAGAGCTTGATCTTGAACAAGGGCAAAAGGGAGAGGAACCCTCAGCTTCACATAGGAAGCATTGTGACAGCAATCTTGATGCTTAGTGGAGTAAACATTGATGAGCAAGAAGCAGATGCTTTGCCACCCCAAGCATGGATCTTAACTACTTGAGGAGGAGTCATTTCCTTGGAAAGAGTATCCAAGGGAACCACATATAAGCCATCAGAGGAATAAGCTATGTTTCTAATTCCCAACCCACAACATACTTCTTTCACCATGAGGAGCAACATAAACTTTTGTCCAGTTGATATATCATGGTGGCACCATTACTGAAGAAAGAGAAGAAAGTAGTGAAGAAGTAGCTGAAGAGTCTAGTAAAGAGGAAGCACAAGAAAAAGCTGATGTTGGCGCTGAAAGTCAAGAGGATTCCCAAGAGGAAGAGCAAGATGAGGATGAGTTTCTGGAATACAACACCAAGAGGTTTCACTTCAAACCTCATGAGGTTCCAAGCCAAGGAAGCTCTCTGAAGTATGCCCATGACCACATCAACAAACTCCAAAGATGGTGTAAATGGCAAGATAAGACCATAAAGAAGCTAGTGAATATGGTAAAAGGGAACTTCAAAAGTAGCTTCCCAACAGAGCCATGGCCATGAGTATACTTCACACTATGAAGAGCAAGTGCAGCAGAAAGAACCTAATGAAGAAGAGGAAGCAATCTGGATGCCCTAAGGGAGACATTCCTTCCAAGTGCAACAAACTGATCAATGGGCAGCTTGGGAACCTTCAAGAGCTTCATCCTATGAGCCTAGGTCCCAACCACCATCAGCATGGGATGCGCCTGCTTACCCTCCTTCTGAGGTTTATACAACATGGCAAGAGTGGGACTCTCAAGGCAATACAACTCAAGTACAAGCACACTGGCTAAGTTGGATTCCTCCACAACAACCAGCAACTTCTTCAGAAGACAAGAAGAGGAGAAACAAGAGGAGGACGAGTCAGTCTCCACGACCAGCAACATCAGGATCATTCCAAGATTCAGGAGAGACTGAGGAACTGTCTTACACATCCCACCACTCCTCCCATCACTATTAAGGTACCACATCCTTTCATTGTATATACCATTGCATTTTTTTAAGTTTCTGTAGCTTCTCTCTCTCACACATTTTATTTCACAAGAGACTGTGTAATCTGAGTGTAGGGGATGGATTTGGGGTTTGACATTGTTTGTTCTTTTCTTAAATTTTCATTTCTTTTATCTTTGAGTCACATGCATCTCATGCATACATGTAAGGCATATAAAAAAATCGAAAAAATTGAAAAAACTTTGCATGTTTTGCAAACCAAAAAGAGAGCATGTAGTTGCATTTCATTTGCTTAAGATTGAGTCTAGTGTTTGCATATAGGCTGTATTGCATTTGCATAGGGCATGATGATGAATTTTCCTTGTAAAATGCTAAGTGTCTAGGTCTGATTTAAATATGTAAGTAGTTAAATCTGGGGGAGGTGGCTACTGACGTTGTGTACATTTTGTTTTGTTTTGAGAGTCTTAAAGTTGAGTCAAAAACCTGTTTTATACAGTCAAAATTTTGAAACTGTCAGTTTTTCTTGGAACTAACCGCAAAACCTACATACTACAATGATATGAGTATATGTGGGATTTGAAGTAGAGTAAACTCCTACATCAGGTAACTTCATGGGCAACACAGTGGTTGATGGTCTTGCGCTAGTGGAAAACTTGGCCCTCCTAGATGAGAATTATGGTGAAGGAAATGACAGAACAACAAGAGTTGTTGGAAGCGCTAAAAGTGAGAGTACTAAGAAGGATATCAGAGCTTTGAATGACTAAATTGATAAGCTGTTGAGTGCATCTTTGAAGAATGTAAGTTATGTTGGTGAAGCTGTTGTTGCACAAGAAGAAGATGGGACGGTTATAGAGGAAGAAGCCTTCTACATGAATAAATAAGGCTTTGGAGGTTTCATCAACAATCGCAATCATCCATCTTCTCGTATAGAAGCAAAAACGTAGCTAATCAAAAATACCAAACCTATCCATCACAAGGCGCTCAACAGGGCGAAGGCAACAAGCCTTTTGTCCCTTTCAAGCAACAGCAAAACTT
Source organism: Thlaspi arvense (assembly GCA_911865555.2). Lineage (NCBI taxonomy): Eukaryota > Viridiplantae > Streptophyta > Magnoliopsida > Brassicales > Brassicaceae > Thlaspi > Thlaspi arvense. The sequence continues at coordinate 44,146,128 of OU466857.2, forward strand.
TGCTCCAACACCACTATTTCAAACCAACCAAGGCAGATTTCAGCAGTCAAATTTTTAGCCTAGACCAGGTTTTGCTCCGCCAGGTTTTTGCAATCCACAAGGCTCATCTAGTGTTCAAGATGGTGAGATTAAACAGATAATGCAACAGCTTCTGAATGGTCATGCCAACATAACAATAGAGCTGCATATGAAGTTTGCTGAAGTGCACAACAAGATTGATGCAAGAACTTGTGATTTAAATGGCAAACTTGATGCTTTAAACAAAAGGGTAAAGTCTCTTGAGAGAAAAGGCGCTTCTTTGTCAAAGCCTCAAAACCAATTACCTGGAAAGAGTGAGGCTGATCCTAAAGAATTCTGCATTTGATTACTGAAGATGATGAAGAGTAAAGTGATGATGAAGATGCTTCATTGGAAGATCTTGGTTTTATGCTTCAACAGTTCTTACTCCAAAGGGACATGGAGGATTCTAGGCATGGGGGAGATGTTTTAAATATTACCAATGATGATCAAGAAGCTGTGGATATTGTTGAGCAGTTTCTTTAAGGTTTAAACAAACAAGAAGAGCTTTCCTTATAGAAGGAAAGAGAAGAGAAGGAGGCGGCTGAGAAAGTCTTAGTTACTCCAAAAGAAGAGGCCAAAGCAGAGCCTAGTAAAGCTGACAAAGAGCTGATAGAAGCTTAGCATGCTTTAATGGTTTATGCTTTAAAGGCATTTCATGACAGCCAATTGGGAACTTCTACACGTATGATTGACAAAGGCAAAGCTTCTGAGGTTCAAGTCTACTCACGACCAGTTCCTTACCCCACAATACACTTTACAAAGGCTCAAAGAGCAGTCTTCTCAAAGTTTAGGAAGGATATAGAAGCCGCTTTCTCAGGAAGTGTTTGACAAGCTAGAGGTTAGGGAGCCAATACTTGAGAATGTGGGAGCTAATTTGAAGAGGAGGAAGGAGCTGAAAACCTTAACCAAGCTGTCTAATCCTGGAAAGTTCTTGGTTACTTGTGAGCTTGATATGCTAGACAAGGTAGAAGCCTTATGTGATTCACGTTCTACAGTAAATGTCATGTCGACCCTAGGAATCAAAGAGAGAAGCTTTGCAAGTCCTCTGTTACCTTTGTGGATAACTGATAGCTTGTTATTTTAGATTATTTTAGGCTGCATTTCATGCATCTTTTCCTCTGTTTTTGCATTATAGTTTAGCATTTTAGTATCATTTGCACTTAGAATCAACATAGCATGCATTTAGCTTAGCATTGCATACATTTGCATACATGTGCATGTTTTAGGTGACTTGAAGGTGTTTTTGGGAGAGTTTTTGAGTTGAAAAAGGAATGGAAGCAACTCATGATCAGAGGAGACGCCAAAAGAGCAGCTTTGCAAACTCTGCATCCATATCGAGGTCCAGCATCGAGCAGAACATCTGTGAAGCTTGCTCGATGTGAAGCGCGGGACACGGAAAAAGGATTTATCCGGTGACCTCGAGACAGCACCGAGGCAGTGCACCGAGCTAGGCATGCCGTACAAGCCAATACGAATACACAGGATATATCGAGGTGTAGCATCGAGGAGAACGCCGAGAACCCACCTCGATATCGAGCTGACTGCATCAAGCAGAACACCTCGCTTTGGTTACTAATCTCCTTTGACTCCCATTGCTGTCTTTCAGGTATATGAACTTGAGATCCAGAGGTTCAAGCAATCTTGTAAAATTTATAAACAACATCAATCTGTTGGAAAGAGGTCAGAGAGCAAGAAGACAGCAAGAAAGGCAGGAACACTTGTAGAGACTTGGGATGAACAATCAGGAACCTGTGATGGATGATATCAGATTCCAGGGTCCTCAAGGAGCTGTTGGCGCTCAGGGTATACAAGGACAGCAAGGTGTTCAGGGCTTACAAGGTGAGCAAGGACCCAGAGGTGCTGCACAAGCTCCAAGAGCAGCTAGACCCATTGGCGCTAGTGATGCACCAAATGCCTACAATAACAGGACTGGTATCATTCCACCAGCAGTCCAAAACAACAACTTTGAGATCAAGTCTGGATTGATTTCAATGGTTCAGAGCAGCAAGTTCCATGGGTTGCCACTTGAAGATCCTCTAGACCATCTTGATAATTTTGATAGATTATGCTCCCTCACAAAGATCAATGGGGTGAGTGAAGATGGCTTCAAACTCAGGTTATTCCCTTTTTCTCTTGGAGACAAAGCACACCCATAGGAGAAGAACCTACCCCAAGAAAGCATAACTAGTTGGGATGAGTGCAAGAGAGCCTTCTTAGCAAAGTTCTTCTCTACTTCAAGAACTGCAAGAATAAGGAATGAGTTTTCAGGGTTTGCACAAAGGAACAATGAAGGCTTTGGTGAAGCTTGGGAGAGATTCGAGGGCTACACACTGCAATGCCCTCATCATGGCTTCTCACAAGCCTCTTTGCTCTCTACTCTCTACAGAGGAGCCTTGACTAAGATAAGAATTCTCTTGGACACTGCATCAAATGGGAACATCTTTTCAAAAGATGTCGATGAAGGATTGGAACTAGTAGAGAATCTGGCTCAGTCTTATGGAAACTATAATGAGGAATTTGACAGAGCTCGAAGAAGTGCAAAGGATGAGTTAGAGTCTAGCAGGAAAGAAATCTAGTCTCTACATGAGAAGCTGGACTTCTTGCTAAGGGAGAAGAAAGAGTTTAACTTTGTTGGAGACATGGTTCAACTTGATGATCAAGAGCAATGCCAAGTTGAGGAGATAAACTACTTGGGCAATCAAGGTGGATACAATAGATATGGTACCTACATACCAAATCCCAACTTGTCTTACAGGAGCAACAATGTTGCTAATCCACAGGATCAGGTTTACCCTCAACAGCAACAGCAAGCTGTCCCAAGACCTTTTGTTCCCTACAACAATCAAGGTTTTCAGCAAAGGAACAACAACTACCAGCCTAGAGCACCCTACAACCCTCCAGGTTTCAATTCCTAAGCTCAAGGACAAGCTTCCTCCAGCGCTCAAGACACTGAACTCAAGACTCTCATGCAACAAATGATCAACACTCAGGTCACCACAACCTTGGAAATGAACAAGAAGTTTGCAGAGGTCCACAACAAAATCGATTCAGTACACGTAGAGCTCACCAACAAGTTTGAAGGGTTGGCTGCAAGAGTCATAACACTGGAGAACAACAAAGGCATAGCTGGTCCCAAACCTCAAGGACAATTTCATGGAAAACCAGTAGCTAACCCAAAGGAGTTCTGCAATGCCATAGTCATAGAAGAAGAGACCTTCTCAGCTGAAGATGAAGCTATCATTGAAGAATTCCTCTACTTGTTCACTGAGGACATTGAACCTCAAAGTGGGGGGGAAGAGTTCTTGGAAGTTGAAACTAATCAAGGAGCTGCAGAAGAAGAACCCTTTGAAGAAAGGGAAAACACAGAAGAAGAAGAGTGGTGGGCGCCACATGAAGTTGTTGATGATACCAAGGAATACTTGATTGAAGCTCATGATGTTAAATAGAAGACTCAAGCTGTTATCCTTCCTGTTTACCAACCAACTATCCCTTTTCCCGGAATATTCAAGGAACAGCTAGTGCAGAAGTATGAGACCCTCTATGCTGCTCAAATGTAATTGAGGGGTTTGAATGGCGAAGAGGAGCTTGAGAAGCTAAGGGTTAAAGCTGGAGCATCTGAGGTGAAGGAGCTTAATGTCAAGAAACTTGGAGATCTAGGTTGTTTCACTCTCCCATGTGAGCTTAAAGGGCAAACCTTCAAAAGCTGTCTTTGTGATCTTGGAGCAAGTATCAACCTTCTCCCATCCTCTACTACTAAAGCTCTTGGCTACACTCAACTTCAAGAGAGTAATGTGTCTCTTACTATAGCTGATGGGACATTGAAAACACCACTTGGAAGTCTCAAGGATGGATTAATGATGATTGAAGGAGTAACCATCCTCACTGATTTCTTGGTACTTTATGTGGAAAGACAAATAAAGAATGCTATCATTCTAGGAAGACCTTTCCTAGCCTCAGCTGGAGCAGTGTTTGATGCCAAGGAATTCACAATAGAGCTGAGACTGACCAAGAAGAAGTTTCTAAGGTTTGACTCCAAGGGGAATAAGCTGGAAAATGAGCAGGCCTTCTCAATGGACATCAAGAAGTTGAAGAAGCTTGGTAAGCATTGGCCAGAGTTTGACGGCTATGTTGGTGAAAGTTTTGATGGTTGCTGCTTAACCAAGCTGTTTGTTGATACCACTGAAGAGGAGGTCCTCAAAGTGGGAGTTTCAGATTGCATGAATGAAGTTCTATTGGATAACAAAGAAGATGGAGTTGTCTTGAAGCCCTTTGTTTCTAGGAATGGTGAAGGCCACTACAAGATGAAATGGAGGAACAAACCAAAACCCTTTGCTGTGTTGAAGGTTGATGGAGTCACCAGAAAGATCAAAGTGAGAACTGCAACACCAAGGAGTTCCAAGACTCCTTCTCACCACCTGCACTAGAGAGGTAAGCAAAGTCAAGCTTAGTGATTTAAAATAAGCACACTTGGGAGGTAGTCCCATGGTATCCTTTTGTATATATTATGCTTTCTAGTTTATTTTTATGCTTAGTTAATGTGTATAGAAACATGAGTTCGAATTGGGGGTTGAGAAAGTCTCTAAGGGACAAAGAACAGGTGCATTCTGGCTGCTATCGACCAACTGTATTGGTCAAGACGAGACCGATACAGACCGTATCGGTCATTTATATCGGTCATTTTTGATCGATAGCAGTAGAGCCGTATTGCACCAGTCAACCTATCGATCAGTTGTGATCGATAGGGAAGGGAGTCTGAAAGTGAAATCCGTATCGGTCATTCCTATCGATCAAACACTGAGCGTTATAAATCCATCAGATATATTTCGGTCAGTGTATCGATATGATTCACAGGAAGGGCATCGGTCATTGCTATCAATCACTTGTGATCGATACGCAACATATCGATCATTCGTATCGGTCACTTGTGGCCGATATGCCCCACGAGGTAAGTGCTCAAATTTTCAAAAAAAATTTCCTCCTTTGGTTTGGAGCCAAGGAGGTTTAAATTCAAACTTTGGATCCTTCCTGTCACTTTGCAGAGCTCCTGAGCACTTTTGTTTTTATCCCCCACTCTTTAGATTCCTTTGGTTCCCTCACCAACTTTTGATTCCTTTGGTTCCCCCTTTTCCACTCTATTTTAACCAACAATCTTCTCCTTTTCTCTTCACACTTCAGTTCACTACTTCTCTCACTTATAGCACGAAAATCTCAGCTCTTTCTCTCTTTTATTTATCTTCTCTAAGTGCTCAGAAGCTTCATTAAGGTTTGCTTCCTCAACTATCCATTCTTTGCTCTAAATCAATGCATGTGTTTATAATTGCTTAATCTATATTTTTAAGAGCAAGTTTTGATTAGTTTTAAATGTTGTGCTTTGGTTTTGCATTGTGGATTTGTTTAAAGTGAACAAGTTAGATGTTTAAGCTTTGTTTACTGTTCATAAATCTCATTACTTGCTTGTTTACTATCCCTTTGCATAATCATCATCTCTTTTGCTCAAGAACCACCTTGCTAGATTCACATGCATAGCTGTTTTATTTTTATGAACTCTAGCTTGTCTAAACTGTTAGCTTTTGAATTTCTCTTGCTTTTTGAAAGTTTAATCTTGTTTTTAAGACTTGTTAAGCTTATCTTAGCCTAGAGAGTTTTCTTTTTAAAGCTTTCAGTTATTTAGTTTTTCAGCTTTTGTTCTTTTACTCACCCTATCTTCAAGCTTTGTTTTTGAAGGTACGATGGGGAAGACAAAAACAGCTACTGGAAGCAAGAGAAAGGCACATCAGGAGGAAGCACCCACTTCTCCAAGAGCAAGAAGAGATAAAGGAAAGGGCGGTGCTGCTGAGCACTCATCCAAAGCTGCTGGAAAGAGACAAGTTGGAGACAAAGGCGCCAAGCAAAAAGGCAAGGGCATGGCTGCTGAGGAGGAAGTTTCATTCAGGAAACACAGCGCTAGGGAGCTCTTGGAAGCTTTCAGTCAATGCACTTTCAAGCCCACAAGGTACCAATGCACCTCCACAATGATGGCGCTAGGGATCTATGAAGACTGCAAGTGCATCTTTGAGCACATGGGGCTTAGCGAACTGTTGACAAAGCCTCTTCCCTCCTATGAGCACCTCACTCATCAGTTCCGTTCCACTCTCAAGATGGTCAGTTATGAAATGAGTGAGGTCTCCAACCATGATGGATGGATCTCCTTCAAGGTTGGGAAGCAAAGGTTTATAATCACCTTCCTTGACCTCTCTCAAGAGCTTGGGCTGATGTGTTATGCACATAGAGGAAACAAGTTCTCAATCAGCCAAAAGCAGTACACAAAGCTATGGAGGATGACTGGAGTTGGGGAATTCAAAGCTGGAGCCACAAGAAACCAAAATTTCAAGCATCCTGCAGTTAGATATGCACACAAGGCGCTTGCAAATACCTTCTTTGCAAGAAAGGAAACCACACACCTGACTGACAAGGAGAGAGACTTCATCTACACTAGATTATATGACAATATGGATACCAGCGAAAATGGGACACCTATAGGTCCACCAAGCAAATTCCCATGCTTTGTAAGATTACCGATGGAGCAGCTGCTAACCTATAAGAGTCGGGTTCTAAACAAAGGAAAAAAGGAGAAGAATCCACAACTTCACATTAGAGGAGTTGTGACAGCTATACTAATGGCCAGTGGTGTGGACCTTGAGGAACATGCTGAGGATGATCTAGGTCCCTCATGGATAGATATGGATCATCTGAAGAGAAGCCATTTCAATGAGAAGAGTATTCAAGACAAGCATGTCTACAAGTTCCTCAATGACCTCCAAGAGCCAGCAAGAGTCCTTCTCCCTAACCCAAGGCTCATCTCCTTCACCACAAGGAGCAACATCAGCTTCAATCTGAGTTAAGAGGAGCTCTACAAAGGCGGCCCTGTCCCTAAAGAGAGAGAAGAAGACAATGAGGGAGGAGACACAGAAGAGATTGAAGAACTCCTTCCATGCACCGCCTAGTGATCAATGGGGAACATGGGCACAACAAATGGCCTCATCATATGAGCAAGGGCCCATGTACCATCAGCTTGGGAAGCGCCAACTCCCAATCCCTCTACAGTTCAAAAAACATTACAATGGGGTACACAAGGTACTTCTTCTCAAGCTAAGCAGTTATGGTCAAGCTGGGTTGCTCCACCACAAGAAGCATCACCATCTACAAAGGCTTTGAGAGGAAGAACAAGAGGAGAACTAGCAAGTCTCTTCAGAAATCTGGATCCTCCCACTACTCCAATTATTGAACAAGGTACCACATCATACTCATTGTCTATACCATTGCATCTTTTTCGATTTTGTAATATATTCTATTGCTTCTCTCTCTCACTGCTTTCATTACATAAGGGACTGTGTACTTTAAGTGTGGGGGAGAGATTTGGGGTTTGACTTTGTGTTGTGTTTTCTTAGTTTTTCTTTTTCTTTCAGTTTGAGTCTCATGCATATCATGCATTCATATAAGGCATAGAAAAACACAAAAAATCGAAAAATTTGAATTTTTTTTGTATTTTTGCGAACCAAAAAGAAAGCATGTAGTTGCATTTCATTCTTTTAGGATTGAGTCTAGTGTTGACATATAGGTTGCATTGCATTTGCATAGGGCATAATGGTGAACTCTCCTTGTAAAGTGCTTAGAGTTTAGAGATGATTTCAGTGCTTAAGTGATTAGTTGTTTGATGCATCATAAGAAAGCTAGAAGATAAGACTGAACCATGCTTGGATTGCTAATTTTGATCATCTCATCTCATACTGAAAGCTTTTATTCTTTGAAAATCAACTTTATCCACTTGAACTTTAATTTGGACTGCTAATTATCATGTCTTATTCATTGAAAATTGAATTCATGGCTACCATATACATATTTGGATCATCGTTTTCCTTTCTACCACTCTTGTTGATCCAAATAGCTGATCCTTATACTTATGGGACAGTTACAGCCACACCCTTAACCAGAACCTCATTTTGAGCCTAAACACTATCTTGAGAGCTGTGAGGCCTTTGCATTACATTTTCGATTTTGTCTTGGCAAAAAGGGTTAGGAATAAGGCTGGCAACAATAAGCTCTCTTGTAGATATCAGCTTGCATCTTGAGCTTGATTCTAGGATAGGAGTTTTGGTTTAAAAGGGTAGTGTAAGTGGTTTGAACTTCATGTATATATGTTTTGAAAGAAAAGGAAAAGGTTTGAAATGGTAGAAAAGGGGAAACAGTCCAGAGTTGTGGTTGAGTAAAGGGAAGTAAAATCTCTAAGTGTAAAGAAGAAAGGCACCAGCAACAAAGCTTAGAAAGGTCAGAAGAAGAAAAATCATACCAAGAGCAATCCACCAAAGGTGATGAAGGTGCCAATACAACAAAGAAGAGCAAGTCCCAACCAAAAGGATGCAACCACACAAGCAAAAAGAGGAGTTTCCTCAGCCATGAAGAAGGGTAAAGGGTAGAGTTTAGGAAAAGGGTAGGCTTAGGGGTTCACTTTTGGGTTTAGAAGTATTTAGGATTCATCTTTGGAAAGAAGAGAGCTTTGAATTGCATGCATAAGTGTGCTTTTAGCTTTAGCATTTTGCCTAAGATGGAATCTTTTTCATTGAGTGATCCCTTGTGTTTGAAAATCATTTTGCTAGAATGAGATCATTTTTATCTCATAACCTTACCCTTTGAACCAAATATCTACACTTGATTTGCATAAGCATGATCCATGGTTCTGATCTTAATTAAATGTTAAAGAGTTGGTTGATTTGAGCATTTGCCTAAGTTGAGATTTGAGATCATTTTGAAACATGATGAGCATGGTTAGGTTCTTTAAAGTAAAGCTGATTATGTTTGCATCCCATAACTAGGCACTTAAGCATTGACACCATCTCTTTACCTTTACATCACTCAGCTCCTTTGTTGAGGTGTGCAGCATGAGTCTTGGAACTCCTTGGTGTGATCTTGCACCCCTTGACTCTCCTGGTGAATCCATCAATCTTCAGCACTACAAAAAACTTAGATCTTCCCTCTTGCTTCATCTTGTAACAAACTTGACCACTCTTAGAGCCAAATGGTCTCAAAACCATTCCTTCTTCTATAGGACCCAATAAGGTATCATTCACAGCATCAGAACCAGACACTTCGAGGACATTGATACAAGACTTTTTGGGACTTGATTCAATTACCCAAGCTTGTACTAATCAGTTGTAGTATAGCATAGAGTTTTATCAATCCAAAAGGGGAGAATGAAACAGTAAGAATGCAATAAAGATCTTAATTCAAGCATATAAAGATGGTTTTAGATGTCTAACAACCTAAGTGAGAAAGCAAGGAAGCAAAAGAAGGCAAAAGAAAGCAGTTAAAGAGCAATAAAGGCAATAAGAAACAGAGCAAAAACAGAGTAAAAGCTGAACTAAAACAAAGTAAAATTAAACTTCAAAGATTAAAAGATGGTTCAAGATCAAGGCAATGATGATAGGGCGATTCATGTTCATGTCTAGGGTGATCAAAACAAGCAATTCTAAACACTCGACCTTAGGTAAGGAACACTAATATAGACTAATCCAATCTCTTGGCATTAATCCCTTTTCTAATCACATATTCAAGATAAATCTCTTTACTCAAACACATAATCATCAAGCATTAAAATCAAGTTCCATAAAACCAATTAGCATGCTAGACATCTAATCTCTTAGGCTAGGTTTACTAATCTCTTATACAATATATCAAACATCAACTCACATTCTCATGCATAATCAATGTCTAGAGACAATTTCTCATCAATATGGTACCAGGAAATAAGCTCATTCAAGCAAGAAATGATAGATGCAAAGACTCATGATTATCTAAACACCATTTTCAAGCATTAAACTTCATTCACGAATTTCATCAAACACTTGGTGTGCATGTGAAAACCTAAAATCAACTTCGCCAACAAAGAGGTACTAAGCATTAAGCACAATCATATAAGAAAGGAAATGAGAAGATCTTCTAAGCCCTAATCAACCTAAACAATCACTAAAATCACCCCACCTGCCCTAATCTCAAACCTAAAGCAAACTACTCACTAATCATGGTGAAAACTATTAAATCTATGAAGAAAAGATGGTTAATCATGATTAGGAAGACAAAAAATTAAGGAAAATGCAAACTTTTATTGAAATAAACAAAGATTCAAATTACAAAACCAAAAACCTAAAACAAAGAAGAAGAGACTGCTGGAAAAAAAAGATTTGTTCTCACATATTAGGGATTTCAAGTATTTATAGCAGTCTAAACGAAAATGGCAAAATTGTAAATAAATGGTCTTCAGTCTGGGTTTCCAGCGGTCAGTTACATCGGTCATTTGTGATCGATGTAAATCCCATCGGTCTGCTTCTGCTGGTCGATGCAGGTTGAGCGGTTTCGCGAAAACTGCGATATCTGTTGAACAGCATATCAGAATGACCTTAAAACAAGTCCTACTGAAAGCTAACTCACCTGGTTAGTACTTTCTTCAAGAGTGAAGATTCTGAATAGAGACGGAGGCTACTCGTCCGAGCTGATCTTCAAGTCGGTCGAGATCAACGGCAAAAACTCCAGCTGGACATGTGCTCACTTTATTCACTGTAACTGTTCAACCACTGATGGGAATAACTCGAAACTAAGACCAAGCGAAAGATATCTCAAGTGGCGACAAAATGCATGCAGGACGCCGAAGCCAAATAGGAATGCAAACACCTCATCTCAGCTGATCTTCAGTCGATATGAATCCCATCGGTCAGGAGAGTGATCGATGCCGGAGACCGAAATTCATCCGCTGGGTTTATGTCGATCACTTCTGATCGATGCTGGTGACCGAAATTCATCCGCTGGGTTTATGTCGATCACTTCTGATCAATGCTGGTGACCAAAAATCTGGTTTCGGTCACTCCTTGACCGATAGCCTTCGTGCACAGACCGATAGGGGTTGAGCGATTTGATGAAAACTTCTGTAACTTTTTAACCACTGACGAGAATGACCTGAAACAAACTCCAGAAGCAAGCTAACTCACGGGGCAACAATATTGGTGAAGACTGTTGAAGCTGAATCGTGATGGAGATGCTTTGTCGGAGCCAGTTTTTTCAGGTGAAGTTTCTGGCCGCTTTAACAAGGTGCACCTTCTTCTTGGCTCTTTACATGTCTTGTGCTGCACCCACCATCATCTTCCATGCTCCTTGTAGCTCAATGAGTACATGTAAACATCTTTTATGCAAAGAAAATGCAAACTACACCCTAAATGCAACGTAAGTCTAAAAGAGAAGAAAATGGGACAAAGGATAAGGAAAACGTGCAAAAGAGAACCAAAACATGCACTAAATGCAGACCTAGATGATGTAAATACAAGAGATATCAACACCCCCACACTTTACTTTTTGCTTGTCCTCAAGCAAATAGGAACAAATGGGTGAGTGAGGTTTGAAATTGGGAGCTCAAAACTAAAGGTGTTAAAGGAAAAATTGAATCAATGCTCAAGTTATAGGTTCTAAGATGCAAAGAGATTGTTCTACTTTAAAGACTTTAGCCATACCTATCATGGCAAACAATGAACTCTAGCTTAGCCTACACAAGCATTCAAATCAAGCAACTCTTTAACATCCATTAATCAGTAACCAATGGATCATGTTTGTGCAAATCAAGAGAAAACATTTGGTCAAGGGACATGGTCATGAGATGAAAATGATCTCATTTAAATAAGGGCTCAAAGATTTTGGGGATCACTCAATGAAATGATTCTATCTAAGGCAAAATGCTAAAGGTAAAAGCACACCTATGCATGCAAGTCAAAGCTCTCTTCTACCCTTTTTATCCAAGATGAACCTAATAACTTCTAAAACCCCAAGTGAAACTCCTAAATCTACCCTTTCCCCAAAGCATTTGATCTCTTCCATCTTCATATTTGGTGAAACTCCTTCTTTTGCTTGTGTGGTTGACTTCTTTTTGGAACTTGCTCTTCTTTGTTGCATGATTGGCGCCATTTTCATCACCTTTGGTGGATTGCTTGATCTGATTACTCCTTTTGGATGACCTTTTGTAAGCTTTGTTGTTGTTGGCTCCTTTCTTCTTTAGCACTTAGAGCTTTCTTCGTAGTTAACTTAACCACAAAATGAACTGTTCCCCCATACTACCAATCCCATACTTCTTCTCCTTCTCAAAGATGTAAACAATTAAAGCTCAAACCACTTACACTACCCTTTCCCAAACTCCTAACCTAATACCAAGCTTAAAATGCAAACTGGTGTCTACAAGAGAGCTTCTCCTTTCCAGCCTTATTCCTAACACTTTTTGCCAAGATAAGATCGAAAATGATGCAATGCAAGGCCACACAACTCTCACAATAGTGTTTAGGTTCAGAAAGAAGGATTGGTTTTAGGGTGTGGTTAATTGTCCCACAATGATGAGGATCAGCTACATGGATTAACAAGTGTGGTAAGAAGGGAAGAAGATAATCCAAGTATGTATATGGGTAGCCATGCAACACTTTCAATGCACATACAAGATAATTCAAAGTCAAGATTATGGTTCTAATAAGATAGAGTTGGAATCAAATCAAAGCAAGCTTCAGCATAAGACAAGAGTATCAATGCAAGTAGTCAAGATATGGTGCAGCCTTAACTTCAAACTCACTACAATGCAATCAAACAACAGATAACCAAGGCGTTGAAAACAATTCAAACATTAACATATTGACAAGTGTTTATCATCTATTCCCTATGCAAATGTATGTAATCCTATATGAAATGCATCTAGACTCAATCTTAGTTATGTAAGTGCAACTAAATGATCTTTTTGGTTCCAAATTTTTTTGAAAATTTCATGGATTTTCAGTGCACATAGATGAATGCATGAATGCATGAGACTCAAGTATGTAAAAGAGAAAATACGAAAACAAAACACCATGTCAAATGCAATGCCCTCCCCCACACTTAAATTACACAGTCCCTTGTGTAATAGAAGGTTGAAGGAGGGTAATAAAAGGTACTCAGAAGTATTCAGAAGCAAAGGAGCAGGATTGTGTACCTTAGAGGGAGTTTTGGCAGACTTATAACAAACTTATAACGACTTGCCTTAGACCATACTTGCTCCTGTTATTGAAAGAAAAAACAGAAAAGAAAACATAAAATGCAATAATATGTACAAGGATAACAGGGGAATACCTCCCAAGAGTGCTTGTTTAGAGTCACTAAGCTTGACTTGTCATGCTCCTTAAGATCATGGAGGATGATGGACTGGAACTGGAGTTCCTTCTCCTTTCTTCTTGAACAATGTGTTGGGTCCACAGTAGAGCTTCTCCTTAGGTTTCCTGACTCTCTTTCTTGGCTTCTTTGGTCCACCTTATTGCATAGCTAACTCCATCATCCACCTTCTTGAGGGTGACTCTCCCTTTGGTGAAGTCAATATCAGCGCCTGTTGTGTTCAGAAATGGAGTCCCATGTAGTAGAGAAGGCTTCTGAGTGTGAGCCATTTCCATCACAACAAAATCAGTTGGTATCTTGCATGCTCCAATCCTCACAAAAAAGTCTTCAATGAGACCAACATGTGTTCTTGAATAAGAGTCCACAAAAGTAATTGTGGAGTCATATGGTTGCAGCTTGGTGACTCCTAGTTCTTTTGCCAAGTCAAGAGACATCACATTGATACTTGAACCTGTGTCACACATGGCCTCTTCCACAACCAATTCACCAAGCTCACAAGGGACTAGAAACTTTCCTGGATTACCAAGCTTCTTGATGTTCTGTTCCTTAACCTCAGATGCTCCAGTGTTAGCTCTTAGTTTATCAAGCTACTCTTGACCATTCAGACCTCTTATTTCCATTTGAGCAGCATAGAGGGACTGATACTTCTGTACTAGCTGCTTTATGAATCTTCCTGGAAAAGGGATAGTGGGTTGATAAACAGGAAGGATAGCAGCTTGAGTCTTCTCTTTAACATCAGGAACTTCAATCAAGTATTCCTTGGTACCATCAACAAGTTCATTTTGCGCCCACCACTCTTCTTTTTCTTTGTTTGCTCCTTCTTCAAAGAGTTCTTCTGCTGCAAAAGTTCCTTGAGAGCGTGGTGCTGGTGCAGTTCCTTGTTTGATCTCCATGTCAGCTTCATCAACCTCAGCTTCAATGGCTTTGTCTTCTTCATCAGCCTTGGCATCACTAGCTGAACTCAAGTGAAAAGCACTTCCCCCAAACTTAGACTCAATGCCTACATTGATGATAGAGGGTGTCACCTTTGGAGTAATCTTAGCAATAAAGTTTTCTTTCTCAGCAATATCAGTTAGGAAAGTGGAGGAGATACCATAACAATGCTGTAAGGGCTTCTTGAAGGTGATTGGCTGAGCATTGTTCTCTTGCCTACTCAGCTTCATAGTCAAGGAGTCTATTTGGGAGTGGAAGTTGTTGATGGTGGAGGCAATACTTCTTTGAATTTCAGCAGCCATGCTCCTATGAATTTCAGCCATACTTCTTTCAATTTCAGCAGCCATCATCTTCTAAAATCCTCCATTATTAAGTTGTTGGAGTTGGAGGAGCATCTCTTTATAGTCCAAATCATGTGAAGGTGGAGAGGTGTTGATGCCAACTGTTTGAGAAGAGGAACCTTGATGCTGTTGAGTATGAGTGTCTCCATAGGACTGGTGTACACGAACATCATGGTCTTGATGCATCACTGGCGCCTCTTGTTGTTGGACAGCTTTGACTTGATGTTCTTTGTAGTGGTTTGGTGAAAGAGCACTAGGAAGGAGTTTAGTGGTTTCATTGAGCAGTAAGTCAACTGTCATCTGCAAGGCTTTCATCTCATGCAATGCTGTCTCTAGCTTTTCTTCAGTGGCTTTGGACTGTTGTTCCTTATCATCCACATAATCCCAATTGCTGAGTGCCATGTTCTCCAATAATATCCAACCTTCATCAACATTTTTCCCAAGAAAATAACCATTACTTGCTGTATCTAGAAGGATTCTTATCTTTGGGAGAACACCTCTATAGAGTGTGGATAGTAGCAGTTCCTTGGTGAAGCCATGGTGAGGGCATTGATGAGTGAAGCCTCTAAATCTTTCCCAAGTGTCTACAAAGCTTTCATTAGACCACTGCTTGAAGTTTGTGATCTCATTCCTGAATTGTGCAGTTCTTGAAGGAGAGAAGAACTTGGTTAAGAAAGCACCTTTACATTGTTCCCAAGTGGTGATGCTGCCTTGTGATATAGATTTCTCCCATAATCTACCTCTATCACCAAGAGAAAATGGGAATAACTTGAGCTTCAAACCATCATATGAGACTCCACTAAGCTTTGTCAAAAAACATATCCTCTCAAAGTGATCCAAGTGCTCAAGAGGGTCTTGATTAGGCAAGCCAAAGAACTTCTTTTCTTGAACCAAAGCAATCATGCTGCTCCTTATCTCATAGTAGTTAGTCTCCATAGGTGGAAGAATACCTTGCCTTGAAGCATAGTTTGATGGTATATCTGCAGCACCTATAGGTCTCAATGGTCTTTGAACCAAAGCTCCTTGTAAACCAGCTTGACCTTGTTCACCTTGCAGGCCCTGAATTCCTTGAAGACCTTGTGGACCTTGTGGACCTTGCAAACCAAAACCATCAGCATACTGATGTTCTTCCATGCTTCAACAACTGAATTCTGACTCTGCAAACCCAAAATCTTTGACCTTGAACCTCAGTTGTAGCTGTAGACACTTAAGAGTAAGTGTTGTGGTACCTAAAAAAGAAATTGTAGACCAAAAGAGAAATCAGTAACCAAAATCTAAAATAACAAAGCTTGATCTCAAGATCTCTACAAATCCTACTGAACAAAGCATTCCCCTAAAGGCAACGACGCCAAATTGATACAAGACTTTTTGGGACTTGATTCAATTACCCAAGCTTGTATTAATCAGTTGTAGTATATCATAGGGTTTTATCAATCCAAAAGGGGAGAATAAAACAGTAAGAATGCAATAGAGATCTTAATTCAAGCAGATAAAGATGGTTTTAGATGTATAGCAACCTAAGTGAGCAAGCAAGGAAGCAAAAAAAGGCAAAAGAAAGCAATTAAAGAGCAATAAAGGCAATAAGAAACATAGCAAAAACAGAGTAAAAGCTGAACTAAAACAAAGTAAAACTAAACTTCAAAGATTAAAAGATGGTTCAAGATCAAGGCAATGGTGATAGGGTGATTCATGTTCATGTCTAGGGTGATCAAAACAAGCAATTCTAAACACTCAACCTTAAGTAAGGAACACTAATATAGACTAATTCAATCTCTTGGCATTAATCTCTTTTCTAATCACATTTTCAAGATAAATCTCTTTACTCAAACACATAATCATCAAGCATTAAAATCAAGTTCCATAAAACCAATTAACATGCTAGACATCTAATCTCTTAGGCTAGATTTACTAATCTCGTATTTGCATCATTAAATCTTCTCTAATCCCCCTCTTAATCATGTTTAGTATCATGTACTCTTGTTATTTGGTGTTTTCTATGATGATGAGTCAATAGACTTTTTAGGGTTAGAGGAATTTAGAGGCTTGATTAGGGTTTGTTAGTGCTTAATTAGGTTTATTCCTCTCTAGTAATCTGTGCTTAAGCTAGATTTGTCTTGATCACATGAATCTACATTTAGGCTTCATCTTATGCACACCAAGTGTTTGATGAAATGCTGATCTTGTTTAATAGAGGATTTGCTGGCCTTAGCTTAAGAGATTGACTGTTTGAGGAGTATTTTGACTTTAATAGAGTTGGTTTTGCATGCTAATGGATTGTTCTAGCACTAATGAAAGTTAACTCTTGTTATGATGATTAGCAAAGGGTTATTTGTCAAGAGATTGAAGTTAACTTGCTAGATTGTGAACTCTATGTTTAGGAATTAGCATTGATTGTTTATTTGTATTGTCAATGATGTTTGAAACAGCATAAGTCTTGCCTTTGAATTTCCCAAAGTTAATAACCACATATAGGAACTTATTTTCTCTTATTTGAATTTTGAATTTGCCTTACCGCTCTGTTTTGTTGCTCAGTTTTGCTCTTGATCATTGCTAAGTTGTTCTCTTTTGAGTTCTGTTTGGTGCTTGATCACTTAGGTTGATATTTGAGTTATGTTAAACAACAAATCTTGCTTGATGCACTTGACTTAAGGGTTTCTGCTCACAATTCTAGTGGCATCTATTCATAACTTCTTTGAATTGATAAAAACATTATGCTATACTACAACTAATTAGTACAAGCAGTGTGATTGACCAAGAAAGTCAAAAGTCTTGTATCAGGTTTTGTTGCCATTGCGGTTATTGTTTGGATCATTGGAGATTGTGAAAACTTTAAGATCAAGTTTTATTTGTATTTTGTTACTAATCATATTTGACTCTCATTGCTGTTTTCAGGTGTATGAACCTTAGATCAAGAGGCCGTAGCAACTTAGTGGACTTCATAGACAACATTAAATTGCTGGATGGTCAAAGGGCAAAGATAGCAGCACTTTGAGAGATTGGCGATGAACATCCAAGATCAAGGTATGGATCATATAGGGTTCCAAGGACCTCAATGAGCAGCTGGTGCTCAAGGCCAACAGGGCCAACAAGGAGTTCAGGGACTGCAAGGAGAGCAAGGTCCTAGAGGAGACGCTGAATCTCCAAGACCAATCAGACCAATTGGCGCAGGTGATGCACCCAATTCCTACAACAACAGAACAGGAATCCTGCCTCTAGCTATTCAGAACAATAACTTTGAGATCAAATCTGGTCTGATGTCAATGGTCCAAGGCAGCAAGTTCCATGGGTTGCCTCTAGAAGACACTTTAGATCACTTGGACAACTTTGATAGATTCTGCTCACTCACCAAGATTAATGGGGTAAGCGAAGATGGCTTCAAACTGAGACTCTTCCCATTCTCCCTAGGGGATAAAGCTTACCAATGGGAAAAGAATTTGCCTCAGGGAAGCATCACTAGTTGGGATGAGTGCAAGAGAGCCTTTGTGGCCAAATTCTTCTCTACTTCAAGGACTGCTAGGATCAGGAATGAAATCTCTGGATTTCCTCAAAGGAACAATGAGAGCTTTGGTGAAGCATGGGAAAGGTTTAAAGGCTACAGACTTCACTGCCCACACCATGGGTTTACACAAGCTTCACTCCTTTCCACTCTATACAGAGGCGCCCTACGAAAGATCAGAATGCTCCTGGATACTGCATCTAATGGTAACTTCTTATCTAAAGATGTTGATGAGGGATTGGAACTTGTGGAGAATCTAGCACAATCTGATGAGAATTATAATAAGGAGTTTGATAGAGCCCCTAGGAGTGCTAAGGAAGAACTGAAGTCTAACAAGAAGGAGATCAAGGCTTTACATGAGAAGAGTGATCTGTTGTCAAGGGAAAGGAAGGAAGTCAGCTTTGTTGTTGATTTGGTTCAGATTGAAGATCAAGAAGGCTGCCAAGTTGAGGAGATGAACTATCTTGGTAACCAAGGAGGCTACAATGGGTGTGCAAGTTACAGACCTAACCCAAATATATCCTACAAAAGCAACAATGTTGCCAATCCTAAAGACCAAGTTTATCCACCTCAAAAGCAAAAGCAAGCTGGTGAATGACCTTTTGTGCCTTACAACAACAACAATCAAGGCTTTCAACAAAGAAACAACAACTTCCAGCCTAGAGCGCCCTACAACCCTCCAGGATTCAATGCCCAAGCAGCAGCTCAAGCCTCTTCTATCACATCAGATGTTGAAATCAATACTCTCATCCAACAAGTGCTTCAGAATCAGATCAAAAAAACCATGGAGATGAAAAAAGAGTTTGCTGAGGTTCACAACAAGATAGAATCTGTTCATGTTGAGCTGACAAACAAGTTTGATGGTCTAGCTGCAAGAGTGAAGACTCTAGAGAACAACAAAGGAGTAGCTAATGCACCACGCCCTCAAGGTAACCTTCCTGGAAAGTGTGAGATGAATCCCAAAGAGTATTGCCAAGCTGTGGAATTTCTAGATGCTTTCACCACTGAGGAAGATGCTTTACATAGTAGTTTATGTCAATGATCAAAGAGGGCATTAATGAAAAAAGTGAGGGGGAAGACGTTGTTCAAGTTTCTGATGCTAATAACGAGGCTCATATAGATTTGCTTCGAGTTTACCAACCTGGCATTCCATTTCCTAGAAAATTCAAGGAGCAACTAGTCAAGAAGTATGCAACTCTTTATGCTGCTCAAATAGAAATGATAGGTTTAGATGCTGAAGAACAGATTGGGAAAGTTATAGCCAAGGTTGTGGAACCAGAAGTTAAGGAACTGAACATCAAGGAGCTTAGAGATCCTGGTTGCTTTACTCTCCCATGTGAACTCAAAGGAAGAACTTTCAAGAGCTGTTTGTGTGATTTGGGTGCAAGCATCAATCTATTGCCATCAACTACACCTAAGGAGTTGGGCTACACCAAGTTTCAGCAAAGTAATATGTCCTTAACCATTGATGATGGGTTAGTGAAGATGCCATTTGGAGCTCTGAAGGACGTGCCTATGCAGATTGAGGGAGTGACTATCCCAACTGATTTATTGGTGTTGGATGTTAAAGGGCAGATCAAGAATGCAATCAAACTTGGAAGACCATTCTTAGCTTCAGCTGTCGCTGTCTTTGATGCTAGAGAATGCACAAAAGAGCTGAGGCTTACCATGGAGAAGGTCTTTAATTTTGATAGCAAGGGTAACAAGCTGGAGCAGGAACATGTTTTCTCCATGGAGTTGAACAAGATGAAAGGAGTTGACAAGAACAGGCCAGAGTTTTAAGGCTACCAAAGCGAGAGCTTTGATGGCTGCTGCTTGTCAAGGTTGCTTGAAGACACAACTGAAAAGGGAGTCCTTGAAGTGGTTAGTTCCAAGAAGATGAATGAAATCAAGATGGTTACTGAAGATGGAGGGGTGATCTTGAAGCCCTTTTGCTCTAATGATGGTGAGATCTGCTACAAGCTGAAGCAAGGAGGCAAGTTTAAGCCTTTTGCTAAGATGAAGATTGATGGGGTCACCACAAGGATCAAGAGGTGCAAGACACCACGAAGGAGTTCCAAGATTCCTTCTCCTTACCTTCACTAAAGAGGTAACCAAAGCCAAGCTAAGTGACTTTAAACAAGCACACTTGGGAGGTAATCCCATGGTATCCTTTGCATATATTATGCTTTTTAGTCTATGTTTATGCATATCTAGTGTTATTAGAAGCAGGAGTTTGGATTGGGGAATGAGAATATGTTTGGGGAACCAAAATAGGTGTCTTGTGGTTAACATCGATCATCAACATGCCACACCGATGTTGGTTCCATCGGTCATGTCCATCGGTCAAAAATGATCGATGTTGTAGAACCAGAAGAGCATTGGGCAACCACATCGATTACTTGTGATCGATGTGGGAAAAGAAGTGTCTCGGATAGATCACATCGATCACTCGCATCGGTCAAGGAGTGCCGATGTAATCAACCCGAGAGTCAGACAAACTCACATCGGTCAGGAACATCTGTCAGGAGTGACCGATGTAAACTGACCGAGAGTTTGAAGGCCTACATTCGTATCACGCATCGATCAAGGAGTGACCGATGTAAATGAGCAGGAGGTTTGGGAGTCAGCATCGGTCAGAAGCATTGGTCAAGAGTGACCGATGCCAACCACATTGGTCACTTGCATCGGTCAAGAGTGACCGATGTGGTCAGCAAGGTATGAACTTAAATTTTGAAAAAAATTTCCCTCTCTTGGTTTGGAGCCAAGGGAGTTTGAATTTGAAATTTTTGGCTCCTCCCTGCAATTCTGACCCACTTATGAGCACTTTTGGTTTTGTCCCCCACTCCTTAGATTCCTTATGTTCCCTCTTAAGTTCTATATAAACCATCTAAATCCTCTTCACTCTTCACACCTCACATTCTCTTTTCTATCACATAAACCACGAAATTTCGTAGCTATTTCTCTCTTTTATTTGCCCTTTCAAAGTGCTGAGTAGTCCAAAGAGGTTTGCTTTCTTAAAACCTTAATCACTTGTTCTTATGCTTTGAGCTTATTTAAAGTTTTTGAATCTTTTGCATTAAGAACTAGTATTGATTAGTTTAAAGTGCTTGTTTTTATTTTGCATGGCGGGGTTTGTTAATTTAAGCGTGTAAAATGTTTAATTCTGATTACGGTTCATTATCTAAAAGCTTGCTTGCTTTAAATTCACCTTGCATAATCATGTTTCATATTGTTTAAAGGCCACCATGCTAGGTTCATTTGCATAATTAGTTAAAATTTTCTTAGAACTCTAGCATGTTTATGATTTTTGCCTTTTTAAACCCTTCATCACTTGTTCTTATGCTTTGAGCTTATTTAAAGTTTTTGAATCTTTTGCATGAATAACTAGTATTGATTAGTTTCAAGTGCTTGTTTTGATTTTGCATGGTGGGGTATTTTAATTTAAGCAAGTATAATGTTTAATTCTGTTTACTGTTCATTATCTAATAGCTTGCATGCTTTAAATTCACCACGCATAATCATGTTTCATTTTGTTTAAAGGCCACCATGCTAGGTTCATTTGCATAATTAGTTAAAATTTGCTTAGAACTCTAGCATGTTTATGATTTTTGCTCTTGAACTCTCTTAGTTGTTTAGAGGTTTGCTATGTTTGAATGCTAGTTAAGCCTCTTTCAGATTTGAGAATTTTTTTTAAGAGCTTTAAATCTTTGCTTCTCAACTTTTGTTCTTCTACTCATTAGATCTTCAAGCTTTGTCCTTGTAGATACTATAGGGAGAACAAGAGAAGCTGCCGGAAACAAAAGCCAAGTACCTAAGAAGAAGGCACCTCTTGCTGCACTTACAATCAGAGACATAGGCAATGGTGTTGAAAAAGGGCTGTGGAGAGCAAGGCTGCCAAGTCCAAGGATAAAGGAAAAGGCAAGGTTGCAGAAAAAGCCCCAAATAAGGAACCAAGTGCAAGAGAACATGTGGAGCGCTTCACCCAATGCGAATTCAAGGCTACAAGATTCCCTTGTGCCTCTACCATGAAGGCGCTTGGCCTCTACGAAGACTACAAGAAAATCTTTGAAGCAATGGGACTTAGCAGCTTCATGGAGTTGGCGCTTCCCTTCTACCAACGTCTCACCATTCATTTCCTCTCCACCTTCCAAGTGGTGGGCTATGGAGAGATTGAAAGAGGTGATGAAGATGGCTAGATATCCTTCAAGCTTGGCAAGCAGAAGTACACAGCAACCTTTAGAGAGCGCTCAACTCACCTTGGCATGGAGTTTTATCCTCATAAGAGATCTCACTTCTAGATCAGAAAGAGGGATCATGACTTGCTATGGGAAGTGATTGGGGTTGGAAAGTATACTCCAGGAGTCACCAAGAACCAAAGTTTAAAGCATCCAGCTGTGAGATATGTTCACAATGCCCTTGCAAACACCTTTTTGCAAGAAAGAAGACACCTAACGTAACATCACATCAAGAGTGATGGACATCATCTTCTATGGGTTGCAGAAGCTGGTACGCTGTAGCAAGAGTGGAAAGACTATCAACAGGCCAGAGGAATGGCCTTGCTATGTAGCTTTTCTCTTGGAGCAGCTCTACTCATATAAGAGCTAGATCTTGAACAAGGGCAAAAGGGAGAGGAACCCTCAGCTTCACATAAGAGGCATTGTGACAGAAATCTTGATGCCTAGTGGAGTAAAAATTGATGAGCAAGAAGCAGATGCTTTGCCACCCCAATGATGGATCTTAACTACTTAAGGAGGAGTCATTTCCTTGGAAAGAGTATCCAAGGGAAGCACATCTAAGCCATCAGAGGAATAAGCTATGTTTCTCCTTCCCAACCCATAACATACTTCTTTCACCATGAGGAGCAATATAAACATTTGTCCAGTTGATATATCATGGTGGCGCCATTACTGAAGAAAGAGAGGAAAGTAGTGAAGAAGAAGCTGAAGAGTTTAGTAAAGAGGAGGCACAAGAAAAAGCTGATGTTGGCGCTGAAAGTCAAGAGGATTCCAAAGAGGAAGAGCAAGATGAGGATGAGTTTCTGGAATACAACACCAAGAGGTTTCACTTCAAACCTCATAAGGTTCCAAGCCAAGGAAGCTCTCTGAAGTATGCCCATGACCACATCAACAAACTCCAAAGATGGTGTAAATGGCAAGATAAGACCATAAAGAAGCTAATGAATATGGTAAAAGGGAACTTCAAGAAAGACAAGTCTACATCAAAAGTAGCTTCCCAACAGAGCCATGGCCATGAGTATACTTCACACTATGAAGAGCAAGTGCAGCAGAAAGAACCTAATGAAGAAGAGGAAGCAATCTGGATGCCCCAAGGGAGACATTCCTTCCAAGTGCAACAAACTGATCAATAGGCAGCTTGGGAACCTTCAAGAGCTTCATCCTATGAGCCTAGGTCCCAACCACCATCAGCATGGGACGCGCCAGCTTACCCTCCTTCAGAGGTTTATACAGCATGGCAAGAGTGAGACTCTCAAGGCAATACAACTCAAGTACAAGCACACTGGCCAAGTTGGGTTCCTCCACAACAACCAGCAACTTCTTCAGAAGAGAAGAAGAGGAGAAACAAGAGGAAGGCGAGTCAGTCTCAACAACCAGCAACATCAGGATCGTTCCAAGATCCACGAGAGACTGAGGAACTCTTTTACACATCCCACCACTCCTCCCATCACTACTAAGGTACCACATCCTTTCATTGTATATACCATTGCATTTTTTTAAGTTTCTGTTTTTATTTTGCTGTAGCTTCTCTCTTTCACTCATTTTATTTCACAAGAGACTGTGTAATCTAAGTGTGGGGGATGGATTTGGGGTTTGACATTGTTTGTTCTTTTCTTAAATTTTCATTTCTTTCATCTTTGAGTCACATGCATCTCATGCATACACGTAAGGCATAAAAAAAAATCAAAAAATTGAAAAACTTTGCATGTTTTGCAAACCAAAAAGAGAGCATGTAGTTGCATTTCATTTGCTTAAGATTAAGTCTAGTGTTTGCATATAGGCTGTATTGCATTTGCATAGGGCATGATGATGAATTTTCCTTGTAAAATATGATGTTACTGCATATTACATACATTTTGCATGCTCATTAGTTAGCTTTTCATGCATTTGCATCACGTTTTAGGTTAGATAGCATCACTTAGAGTCCTAGAGCATTCTTGCACCAGCATACGCATGTTCCTTGCATTTTGCATCCCATTTAGGTTGTTTCTGGCTGCTTTGGAGTCGTGGAGGTTCGTGGACATGTTGAGGCTGTTGCAGCAGTTCGTGGAAGCTCGGATATTTGCTAAGGATCAGAGATCGAGGAGCAGATCGCGCATGGCCGGTCGATCTAGGATGTGATCGACCAGAAGATCGAGAAGACCAGGCGATCCAAGGAGAATGATCGAGACGAGGATCGAGTGAAGCAGTCGATCAAACGGTACAGACGTAAATGACGCCATGCAGAGCGAGAGCCAGATCGAGTACACCACTCGATCCAACCAGAGATCGATACCGAGATCGGATGCAACGCTCGACCCGCCGAAGATGATCGAGACCCAGATCGAGCTGAAGACACGATGTTCATAGATGACAGAGAGAACCGCTCGATCCCGGAATCGATCTCTATCCTTTCAACCACTTTTGGCCGCTAGCGAGGGGGGGACCATCAGCTTGTTTTGGCCATTTTGGGAAGGCGGCGACATCCTTTTCCCACACAACTTTTCATCCTTATCTTTTTTTATGTTTTTCTCTCTGGTTTTGAAGAAGAACACCATTGTCGAACTTTGAGTTTTCTTTAGCTTTGTAATAGAATCATTTTCAGCTTAATCTAGTTTTCTTTTCATGTTCATCGTTTCCTTTTCTATGCTTTGCTTGATTTACCTTATGTGTAGTGAGTAGTTTATTTGGGTTCGGGGTTGAGAGGATTAAGGGGTCTAAAGGGTTTCAATCTTGGGGTTTTCTAAGAGTTTTAATGGCTATCTCTTCTAGGGTGTTGAGCTCTCAAAGCTTAAAGATTCTCACGCCAAGAACTTCATGATCCGAGAGGTTCCTTACTTTGACAGGATTCAGGGACCTCGGAAGATCACACCCTAGAGACTAGTTACCCCTTCCCAAAAGCCATGGAAGTTTGGGGGACTAGTTAAGCCACTCATTGGAAATCTGTTTTCCATGCCCTTCGACCTCTCTTTCCACCAAAAGCCACGGGTTTGGAGGAGAGGATGAAGGAATGATCTATACCGAAAGCCACGGATAGATCTTGCTTAGTTTTCAAGGCTTAGAGATCCTCACGAAGTGAGTCGATTTAAAGTTTTCAACCCAAGGTCGAATCTTTGAAACCCCTGACCATGAATCTCAACCCTAGGCGCTTGATCTTTGATAGCATCTTGGTCGTTAGTTTTACTGTTCTTGCAATTTTAGACGAGATCGATTGTTATTGCTCGATCTAGTGGTCGATCTCATGGTCGATCCACTAGTCGAATTTTAGTAATTCGAAGCTTTGTCCTTTAATTATTCTGTTTATTCCTCATGGTAGTTTGATCATTCCTGGTAATATTAAAATAGTTTGCATTCCATTTAGTTGCTGCATCTAGTTTTTAGGGATTTTCTCAAAACCTATCTTGTTTCGCTTAGATTTGCATAGTCCTTGCATTCTCTTTGTATTTTCGATCATCCTAGGTATGGATTGACTCTCTCTTGCATGCTGTACTACAACCTGTCTTGCATTTGAGTTTGATAACCTCATTGCATTCTCACCCTTGCAAATAAAGTGTCTATCAAATGGCGCCGCTGCCATCCTAGGATTGTTTAGAGACCATAGAGATTTGGGACTTAGCAAAGACTAAGTCTTTACCTTGTTTAAGTTACTAATCATTCTACTCTCAAACGTGTGTTCTCAGGTATATGTATCTTCGTTCACGGGGAGATAACAATCTACTTCTGCCTTTAGACAATATTCATCAGCTTGGTCATTCACGGCAAATATGAGTCAGAGAACAAGCCAGAGCCTTTGAGGAGATTGTTCAGCACGGTTTGGTTAACTTTGAAGTTATGGCTGAACACGAGCATCCAGAGGGACCTCCTCCAGCTCACGGGGCAGTGGGAAGGGGCAATAGAAACCCCCAACACGCGGCTAGACCCCCAAGGATCATAGGAGCCAGAGATGCTCCCAATACTCATCACAATAGGTTTGGGATCACTCCTCCTCCTGTACAGAACAACAACTTCGAGATCAAGCCAGGTTTCATCTCCATGGTGCAAAACAACAAGTTCCATCTCCATGGAAGATCCCTTGGAGCACCTTGATAACTTTGAGCAAGTATGTGGGATGATCAAGATCAATGGCATATCCGAAGATGCTTTCAAGCTGCGTCTCTTTCCCTTTTCACTCGGAGACAAGGCTAGGCATTGGGAGAAGACCCTCCCACAAGGCACCATCACCTCATGGGCCGAGTGTAAGAAAGCCTTTCTCTCGAAGTTCTTCTCTAGCACCAGGACAACACGGTTGAGAAGCAAAATCAGCGGCTTCACTCAACGAAACAACGAGACATTCAACGAGGCAATGGAGCGTTTCAAAGACTACACGATCCAGTGTCCTCATCATGGTTTCAGCGAGGAGACCCTACTCAGCACCATATACCGTGGAGCTTCACCGAAGATCAGGTTGTTGCTTGACACAGATAGCAAAGGGAACTTCCTTGGACAGGAGGTAGAAGAGGGTATGGAGCTGATAGAAAACTTGGCATTGAGTGATGGCAACTACGCTGAAGACTATGACCGTGCACCGAGAGGATCAGAGCTAGAGTCTCACAAAAAGGAGCTGAAATCTTTGCATGAGAAGATAGATAAGCTGGTGTTAGCCAATCAAAAGCATGTTCACTTTGTTGGTGACGCGGATGAGAATCAAGAAGAGCTAGAGTTGAGCCAAGAAGAAGCCAATTGGGTGGCGGGACAGAACAATTACAAACCTCAAGGCTACAACCAAGGCTACAACCAGAACAACATCCTCTCCTACCGAAGCACCAACGTTGCCAACCCTAAGGATCAAGTGTACCCTGCTCAGCAAGCAAAACCATTCATCCCTTACAACAAAGGTTTTCAGCCGAGTGGTGGTTTCCAAGGACAAGGGCAAAACAACTTCCAAGGGCAACATCAAAGTAACAAGGGCTATACGCCTAACTACCCTCCGGGCTTTGCACCTCAGCAGCAACAGCCGATGCAACAACAAGTTGATCCGGTTCAAGCAATGTTTCAACAGCTGATACAAGGGCAAGCCTCTGCAAACCAGAAGTTCGCCGAGATGAACACTCGTCTAGACTCGTCTCTCACTGACTTCTCCACTCAGATCACCAACTTAAACAACAAGATCAAGCAGCTAGAGAAGGGAAAAGCGAGTACAAGTGGTCAGAATAGTCTTTCGGGCAAGTGTGAGCAGAATCCTAAGGAGTATGCTAACGCCATAACGTTGAGAAGCGGCAAAGAGCTAGAACCTCCGGTCTCTACTAAGAACAACGAGGACGTTGTAATTCAAGAGGGGGAGGGTAAGCCTTCAGCTGATGAAGAGATTAACTTTGATAATGTCTGGATCCAAGGGCCAAGAAGAGGAGACAAAGCAGTTGTTGAGAAGAAAGCTGAGCAAACTACTAAGGAGAAGAACGCTTATGTGCCTCCACCGTATGTACCTAAGCTGCCTTTTCCTGGCCGTTTCAAGAAGCAACTCATAGAGACGCATAGAATCCTCTTTGAGAAGCATCTTAAGCAATGATGCCTAAATGCGCCAAATTCTTCAAAGACACTCTGGTGAAGAAAAATAAGGAAAGCAAGAAGGTACTTGTTCTAAGTGAAGAGTGTAGTGCTGTGATACATAAGGAGATAGTCCCTAAGAAGTTGAGAGACCCTGGAAGCTTCACTATTGCCTGCGCTTTAGGCCCTCTAGAGTTCAAAAGTTGCCAATGTGATCTCGAAGCTAGCATAAACCTGATGCCTCACTCCGTGGCTAAGAAGCTTGGCTTTACTCGTTTCAAAGACTGTAGGATCTCGTTGGTACTGGCTGATAGAAGTGTGAGGCTACCAGTGGGGCTGCTTGAAGATCTACCAGTGCGAATCAGTGGTGTGAACGTGCCTACGGACTTCGTCGTGTTGGAGATGGGGCTATCATCGGGGCTATCATCGATGTCAAGAACGGGAAGATTGCCTTGCACTTGGGAAAGGAAATAAGGCTAGACTTCGATATCAATGTAGTTCTGAAGAAGCCGACCATAGAAGGGCAAGCTTTCTACATTGAAACGATGGATGCCTTAGCGGATGAGTTGCTGGAAGAGCTGGCTCTGGAAGACCATCTGAAGCTAGCACTGACTAAGGAGCCAAGGGAGTTTGGCTATGTGGATCAGAGGACCCAGGAGTTCGTCAACTTGCTGGATTCTAGGAAGATTGTTAAGAAGGATGAAGGCTGCTGCCTAGAGATCCACCCCGAGATCGACGCTATCACTCGATCCAGGAGTCAGATCGACAAGGCAATTGAGAACACAACTCGATCCGGTGCAGCAATCGACAGACAGATCGATCAGGAAAAACAATCGAGTCGACGATCGAGAGAAACCTTCCGATCATTTTGGGGTCCAATCAGGAGATCGACTCAGCGTCTCGATCCCTTACTCGATCACATCAAATCGAGTAAGTGAATCGAGCGAAATGGTTCGATCTAGACGACATCGAGAGGAAGATCGACTGGAGGACTCGATTTCAGAAGGGATAGCGGTTGAGGAAAGCATTCTTAAGAGCCATGCCTCGAGTTCTAAGGAGGGTTCCACGGAGGAAAGCAACAACAACAGCCACGAGGATGACTGGAGTGAGCTGTTAGCCCCAAAGGTGGACCTTAAGGAGCTCCCAAAAAGGCTAAGGTATGCTTTCTTAGGGCCTAATAACACCTATCCCGTGATTGTGAATGAAAACTTAAGTGATGATGAGTTGCACTCGCTCCTGACTGAGCTGAGAAAGTATAGGAAGGCCATTGGGTACTCTTTAAGTGACATCAAGGGCCTTTCACCAATGCTTTGCACTCACAGGATTCACTTGGATAATGAGAACGCCTCTTCTATAGAACATCAAAGGCGTTTGAATCCTAATTTGAAAGAGGTTGTTAAGAAAGAGATCCTTAAGCTTTTAGAGGCTGACGTGATCTATCCCATAAGTGACAGCACGTGGGTTTCTCCTGTACACGTGGTGCCTAAGAAGGGAGGGATCACGGTCATAAGGAATGAAAAAGATGAGCTTATTCCTACTAGAACGATCACTGGTCATAGGATGTGTATTGATTATAGGAAACTTAACCTTGCGACTAGGAAAGATCATTTTCCTTTGCCATTTATTGATCAAATGCTTGAGAGACATGCTAATCACTCTTACTACTGTTTCCTCGATGGGTATAGCGGTCTCTTTCAGATACCAGTTCACCCAAATGATCAGGAGAAGACGACCTTCACATGTCACTACGGTACCTTCGCATATCGAAGGATGCCGTTTGGATTGTGTAATGCACCGGCTACGTTTCAGCAGTGTATGATGTCGATCTTCTCCGATCTAATAGAGGAGATGGTAGAGGTGTTCATGGATGACTTCTCTGTCTATGGTATGTCCTTTTCTGCGTGTTTGTTGAATCTTTGCAGGGTACTAAAGCGTTGTGAAGGGACAAACTTGGTGCTAAACTGGGAGAAATGCCACTTTATGGTCAAGGAAGGGATCGTGCTTGGTCATAAGATATAAGAGAAGGGCATTGAGGTTAATCAGGCCAAAGTGGAAGACATGATGGGTCTTGAGCCGCCGGTTAACGTTAAGGGAGTCAGAAGTTTCTTGGGACACGCCGGGTTCTATAGGCGCTTCATCAAGGATTTGTCCAAGATTGCACGCCCTTTTACACGGTTGTTGTGCAAAGAAGCTGAGTTTGTGTTTGATGAGGAGTGTTTGAGAGCTTTCATGACCATCAAGGAAGCCCTTACATCAGCTCCTATAGTCCAAGCACCAGACTAGTCTCTTCCCTTTGAAATCATGTGTGATGCTAGTGACTACGCCGTAGGAGCCATTCTTTGTCAGAAGAAAGACAAGAAGCTACACGTGATCTACTATGCTTCAAGAACCTTGGATGACACGCAAACAAGGTACACCACTACAGAGAAGGAGTTGCTTGCAGTAGTGTTCGCCTTTGAGAAGTTCAGATCATATCTTGTTGGTTCCAAGGCTATTGTATACACGGATCACGCTGCTTTGCGATACATATATTCGAAGAAAGACACTAAGCCTCGGCTCTTGAGGTGGATACTCTTGCTCCAGGAGTTTCACATGGAGATTAAAGACAAGAAGGGAATAGAAAACGGAGTCGCTGACCATCTCTCATGGCTAAGGATCAACGAGTCTCTTCCCTTAGATGACTCTCTTCCAGAAGAGCAACTCATGGTGATCACCACGACTGTTTGTGGAAAGCTAGAAGGGCGGTTTGAAGAGGTGTTGAGTTTCAAAGAGGAGGATCTACCGTGGTATGCTGATGTAGTGAACTATTTAGCGTGTGGTGAGGAGCCAACACATCTCAACAGCTATCACAAGAAGCGGTTCATCAGAGAGGCTAGTGACTACTTTTGGGACGAGCCCTACTTATACAAGAGAGGAGTAGACAGTTTGTACCGGAGATGTGTTACAAAGGAAGAAGCTAGAGACATCCTCTATCACTGTCATGGCTCTTCCTACGGAGGACACTTCGCTTCATTCAAAACTGCCACGAAAGTGTTGCAAGCCAGTTTCTGGTGGCCGTCCATCTTCAAAGATGCACACGAATTTGTGAAGAGCTGTGAGGCATGTCAACGAGCAGGGAATATCACTAAGAGGAACGAAATGCCTCAGGTTCCCATCTTCGAGGTTGACGTGTTTGACGCGTGGGGCATAGACTTCATAGGGCCATTTCCTTCTTCATATGGCAACAAATACATCTTAGTAGTAGTGGATTATGTCTCTAAATGGGTTGAGGCTATTGCTTCCCCTACAAACGACTCTAAGATGGTAATCAAGCTGTTCAAGAGTATCATCTTCCCGAAGTTTGGGGTACCTAAGGTGGTTATAAGCGATGGGGGAAGCCACTTCATAAACAAGGTTTTTGAGAACCTCTTGAGAAAGTATGGCGTTAAGCATAAGGTGGCCACACCGTATCATCCTCAAACAAGCGGTCAAGTGGAAGTCTCCAACCGGAAAATCAAGGCTATACTAGAGAGGACTGTCGAAGCAACAAGGAAAGACTGGGCAGTGAATCTGGATGACGCTCTTTGGGCCTACCGTACCACCTTCAAAACACCGATTGGTACAACCCCTTTCACACTACTCTATGGCAAGGGCTGTCATCTCCTGGTTGAGCTGGAACACCGTGCGTTGTGGGCTGTGAAGATGCTGAACTTTGACCTCAAGACTGCTCAGGAGAGGCGCCTTATTCAGCTACATGAACTGGATGAGTTAAGGCTGAACGCTTACGAGAGCTCTCGGATATACAAGGAGCGGACTAAGGAGACTCATGACAAGAAGTTGGTTGCCAAGGAGCTTAAGGAAGGAGGTTTAGTGTTGCTGTACAACTCAAGACTCAAACTCTTCCCGGGAAAGCTGAAGTCAAGGTGGAGCGGGCCGTTTGTGATCCAAGAAGTGTTGCCTTATGGAGCTGTTACACTGATGGGAAAGAGTGGCAGTGCATTCACCGTCAATGGACACAGAGTCAAGCCTTACTTGGCAGACAGCTATGACAAGGAGAGTACCTCGGTGCTTCTCCAAGACCCACCATCCGCCTGAACCAAGTAAAGTCTAGCTAAAGACGTTAAGAAAAGCGCACTTGGGAGGCATTCCCATGACTATCTTGTACATATTTCTGCTTTCTTTCTCTTTCAGTTTTATGTTTTTATTTTGCAAGTCTGTAGGAACAGGTATGAGGAGTCTAAACCTTGATCTTGAAGTCCAAAGAGGCGATAGGGGTTGAGATAAGGCTAGAGATCGAGTGCTAGATCGACTGATCCTGACTCGATCTTTGCTAGATCGAGTCAGTGAATCGAGAGGAGCCAGTCGATCTAGACGAGAACGAGTGATAAGATCGACCTTAACGAAAAAGGATCGATCAATCCAAAACGGATCGACCGATATAATTTCTCTCGGGAAAATCTGTTGAAAACAGATCGATGACTCGACTCGATCCATCACTCGATCTATGCCAAATCGACCCCTAAATCGAGGACAAAGATTGATCATGAGGACTTAGCCGTGGAGCCAACATCTCAATGATCGAGGGAGCCAATCGATCGAAAACTCGATTCATCATGAATCGAGTCTCAAATCGAGTAACCCTCTCGATCTAAGCCATTATGGGCATGAGATCGAGTCCTAGATCGACCAAATGGACTCGATCTCATGCCGAGGTAACATTTTCTTTCCCTCCTTTATTCTTTTCCCTCCAATTTTTAAATTCAAAAATTGGTCAAGGCAAGCATCGTTGACCATGAAAGATGTGCCTTGACCAAGACTTTGTCAGAAAACCACCTTTACTACCCATTGTTTTGCTCTTTGCTAGTCTTTAAATGTTTCAACAACCTCTCACCCTCTCATTCTTGTTTTTCTCGAAAATTTTAAACAAAGAGAGTGAGAGTTTCGGTTTTCAGAGGCTAGCAAAGATCTTTTACATTCTTGCAAAGGTATTTTCAAAATTTAATGATTTATCTTTAGGAAAATTTCTTTTAAATTCGCAAGATATTGTTCTAGAAGATAGGGTCGGTTTTGATTTTTAAAATTTAGCTAAGTAAAAGGAATAATTCTAGATTTTCTAGTATCTAAAGATTTGATTCTCCTTTATTTAGCTATAATTTTTATTAATTCCCCAAAATTCTAGGGTAGTATTTATAAGTTTTCTCCTTCTCCTCTCTCATTCTCATCAAACCGCCATTTTCCTTATCAAGCTTCTTGAGAAACTTGTTTCAGGTACAATGGCCCCCAAAAGAACAAGAGAAGATACAGCACAAGAGGGAGAAGGACAAGAGGTGGCTGTTCAAGAGAGGGTCAGATGGACTAAGGATGAGAAGAGGGACAAAAAACGGCTGGAAAGGCTTCGGTTTGAGCCTACCAAGTTTGCTGATCGAGAGCTGCTGTTCAAGCTAGGGATTCTTGGGGATTTCGACCAACTCCTCAAGAACATTGGCCTAAGATATCTGTCACGGATGGATTGCCCAACCATTCCAGAAGTGACAATAGACTTCCTTGCCACGTTGGAGTTCCGTTACGAGAATCCTAGCACACGCGTTCCTTCACAAGGTCGCCTCTACTTCAAGGTTGGCCATCAAGCCTACACCCTCTCCATCCCTGAGCTATGTCAAGCTTATGGTCTCAACGCGGATGCCAACAAGGTCGAGTTCCCCGCCTTCAAACGAGCAGACGACTTTTGGGATCTGATTAGCAACGAGGACTACAAAGCCAACACCGCCAAGATCAAGAGAGTGAGAAGCCCGGTGCTGAGGTACACTCTGAAGCTAATTGACAACACGTTTAGCAGAAGATCAGTTGCTCCCACGGTCACAAAGACCAAGCTTTGCTTCCTGTTCCAAGGCGTGAAGCACTTGGTGTGTGATCCGGATGCAAATGAAGAGCCTATGGAGGATGAGCTCGGCAACGAAGTGACCTACGGATGTGTGCTTGCTGCCTCCTTGGTGAAATACAAGGCTTATGCCTTGCGGTGCAAGGCAACTTCTTCTTACATTGGCGGCTTCCTCACTCCTCTATTCTTGCAAGCTGGTGTGCCTATACACGACTTCGCCCATGTACCAGCCAGAGCTTTCATGGATGAGGCATACATGAGGAATACCGACAGCTTGGGACGCACGCCAGCAGAAGGGTTCTACGCCTACCTCTTCATAGACGACGAAGACAAGAAGAGAGTGTGCATCCTGCCAAACAAAGATGAAACCGAGCTGCTTGGTGTTGGGAACATCGAGTGCTTTGCTCCTCTAGGAGGACCACCTGCTTCAGCGATTGCTCCTCGTCAAAGTTCTGAGTCTCCAGCCACGGAAGATGAGATGCCCGAGGCCAACACACTTCCCAAATTAGATTTTGAGCCGAGGACCAAAACAGAGAAGTTCCTAGCATCTTTTGTGGAGATGCAAAGGAAAATCAATAAGTTGCAAGGCAAAATACTCAAGAAACTTGGGCAAGAAAGTCAAGGCACTTCAAGGAGGCTCACCTAAGAAGGATGCAAGTAAAGAGGCTCAACAACCCGAGAAGAGAAGACTCTCAACCGGTGGAGTTATCATCCGCGAGGCACAAAGCAGCACCATTCAGCCGGCGCGCCATTCTCTCCAAGAACCAGCCGACAAGGGCAAAGCAACAATCTCTAGCTCCTCTGGAACATCCTCAAGTTCCAGCTGAGACTAGACCAGAGGTAACAACCTTCTTCCATTGTACATAACCGCTCATATTTGCTTCTTTTTGCTTTATGTTTTGGTGCTTCTTCGAATGAGTTTGCCACCGGGACGGTGTCAAGCAAGTTTGGGGGAGTACATGTGTGATTTGACATGTGTTTTGTGATCTTATTTTCCTTTATCATCCTTGAGTCTTTAGTTCATGAAAAATTGGTAAAATTTTTAAAAGTTTTTCAAAGATTCATGTAGTTGCATTCATCTTGTCAAAACATGTTAGGATTGAGTCTAGAGATTCTCATAGCATCTAGGTTGTTTGCATTTTGCATAAGGGGTTAGAGTTTCTTAAAAAGGTATTCTTACTTATGAATTGTTTCAATGCCCTAGTTAGTAGTTCTCTAATGCTTTGTCAATGCTTTGAAAGTAATTTCTTACCATGCTTGGATCACTTGCTAGGATTTTCGTGACTTGAATTGAACTCTCATGATTTGAAACTTGTCCTAATAAGTGAGAACCTTAATTTGAAATTTTAATTATCATACTTATGCATTTGAAAATAAACACATGGTTTTAAAATATTTAGGTTCTCTTCTTCCTTTTTACCACTCTTTGTGAGCCTAAGTAGAACTCCCACCTTGACCCTTACCTTTTTTTGAAGCCAAATATTTTTGTGTGACATCATTGTGAGGCCTTCTTTTCGGTTTTGAACTTAGCATAAAGTGTTAGGTTTAGGCGACATGATTTGGTTCTCATATGATTACTAGCTTTGCATTTTGAAGCTAGGTATAGGCTTGGGATAAGTTTGGAGGATCATTGGGGTTGTCTTTATTTCTATTTGCTCTCGGTTTCAAAGAGTTTGGTGTTTAAAAGAAAGAAATGGGTTTTAAGTGAAAGGTTGTGTTTAAAAACTAAGGATATGCTCTAATGAATTTCAGGAGGTAGCTCTCCCAAATATAAATAAAAAGAAAAAGAAAAAAAAAGAGCCTAAGTGCCAAATAAAAATAAAAAGAAAAAAAAAGAGAAAAGAAAAAAATAATAAGAAAGCTACCAATAAGAAATATTTAAAGAGCAAAGTTATTTTCAAAACCTTTTCACTAGCCTAAAGAGTTTAAAAATGTTTTTGTTTTAAATTGGGGATTGCTAAGTTTTGAAAAGAACAAGGGTAGACTCTAAGTGGTGAGTGAGGATAAAAGTTGATACATTAGAGGGGTTTAGGATCATTTGTTAGTTTACATGGGTAGATGAGAATCTGATCATGTATGCATCAATTGTCTTTACCTTTAGCATTATGCATAAGTTTAACCATTTTTGAGAGAAACCCTTGTACTAATTGTAAACCCTTTTCAAATGAGATCATTCAATGCTCATAACCTTCACCCTTAGCCAAATGTGTTTTGCTTTAAAGTGCATAAGTTTGATTCATGGTTCGAATGATAATGAATGTTACAGGATGAGTTTCTTTGATTGTTAGGAATAGGAGAGTCATGATCTGAATTTCTTTGTGTGATGAGTATGGCTAAGTTCTTTGGAGTATGAGTGTGAGCATAGTATTTTAGAACTATTAACTAGGACATTGAGATTGATTCATTTGAAAGGCACCTTTGCAAGAGGTTTAAACCTCTATTCGTTTTTCTTAAAACCTCTCTTCCTTATTTATTTTCTGTTGCTTGAGGGCAAGCAAGAAGTAAGTTTGGGAGAGTTGATGTTACTGCATATTACATACATTTTGCATACTCATTAGTTAGTTTTTCATGCATTTGCATCACGTTTTAGGTTAAATTGCATCACTTAGAGTCCTAGAGCATTCTTGCACCAGCGTACGCATGTTCCTTGCATTTTGCATCCCATTTAGGTTGTTTCTGGCTGCTTTGGAGTCGTGGAGGTTCGTGGACATGTTGAGGCTGTTGCAGCAGTTCGTGGAAGCTCGGATATTTGCTAAGGATCAGAGATCGAGGAGCAGATCGAGCATGGCCAGTCGATCTAGGATGTGATCGACCAGAAGATCGAGAAGACCAGGCGATCCAAGGAGAATGATCGAGACGAGGATCGAGTGAAGCAGTCGATCAAACGGTACGGACGTCAATGATGCCATGCAGAGCGAGAGCCAGATCGAGTACACCACTCGATCCAACCGGAGATCGATACTGAGATTGGATGCAACGCTCGATCCGCGGAAGATGATCGAGACCCAGATCGAGCTGAAGACACGATGTTCGGAGATGATCGAGAGAACTGCTCGATCTCGGATTCGATCGCTGTCCTTTCAACCACTTTTGGCCACTAGCGATGGGGGACCATCAGCTTGTTTTGGCCATTTTGGGAAGGCGGCGACGTCCTTTTCCCACACAACTTTTCATCCTTATCTTTTATTATGTTTTTCTCTCTGGTTTTGAAGAAGAACACCATTGTCAAACTTTGAGTTTTCTTTAGCTTTGTAATCGAATCATTTTCAGCTTAATCTTGTTTTCTTTTCATGTTCATCGTTTCCTTTTCCATGCTTTGCTTGATTTACCTTATGTGTAGTGAGTAGTTTATTTGGGTTCAGGGTTGAGAGGATTAAGGGTCTAAAGGGTTTCGATCTTGGGGTCTTCTAAGTGTTTTAATGGCTATCTCTTCTAGGGTGTTGAGCTCTCAAAGCTTGAAGACTCTCACGCCAAGAGCTTCATGATCCGAGAGGTTCCTTACTTTGACAGGATTCAGGGACCTCGGAAGATCACACCCTAGATACTAGTTACCCCTTCCCAAAAGCCATGGAAGTTTGGGGGACTAGTTAAGCCACTCATTTGAAATCTTTTTTCCATGCCCTTCGACCTCTCTTTCCACCAAAAGCCATGGGTATGGACGAGAGGATGAAGGAGTGATCTATACCGAAAGCCACGGATAGATCTTGCTTAGTTTTCAAGGCTTAGAGATCCTCACGAAGTGAGTCGAAATAAAGTTTTCAACCCAAGGCTTAGAGATCCTCACGAAGTGAGTCGATTTGAAACCCTTGACCATGAATCTCAACCCTAAGCCCTCTCTTTTAGCATCTTTACATCTTTTCTCGTCATTCGCTTGATCTTTGATAGCATCCTGGTCGTTAGTTTTACTGTTCTTGGAATTTTAGACGAGATCGATTGTTATTGCTCGATCTAGTGGTCGATCTCATGGTCGATCCACTAGTCGAAGTTTAGTAATTCGAAGCTTTGTCCTTTAATTATTCTGTTTGTTCCTCATGGTAGTTTGATCATTCCTGTTAATATTAAAATAGTTTACATTCCATTTAGTTGCTGCATCTAGTTTTTAGGGATTTTCTCAAAACCTATTTTGTTTCGCTTAGATTTGCATAGTCCTTGCATTCTCTTTGCATTTTCTATCATCCTAGGTATGGATTGACTCTCTCTTGCATGCTGTACTACAAGCTGTCTTGCATTTGAGTTTGATAACCTCATTGCACTCTCACCCTTGCAAATAAAGTGTCTATCAAATGGCGCCGCTGCCATCCTAGGATTGTTTAGAGACCATAGAGATTTGGGACTTTGCAAAGACTAAGTCTTTACCTTGTTTAAGTTACTAATCATTCTACTCTCAAACGTGTGTTCTCAGGTATATGTATCTTCGTTCACGGGGAGATAACAATCTACTTCTGCCTTTGGACAATATTCATCAGCTTCTGCCTAAGTGTTTAGGTCTGATTTAAATATGTAAGTAGTTAAATCTGGGGGAGGTGGCTACTGACGTTGTGTACATTTTGTTTTGTTTTGAGAGTCTTAAAGTTGAGTCAAAAACCTGTTTTATAGAGTCAAAATATTGAAACTGTCAGTTTTTCTTGGAACTAACCGCAAAACCTACATACTACAATGATATGAGTATATGTGGGATTTGAAGTAGAGTAAACTCCTACATCAGGTAACTTCATGGGCAACACAGTGGTTGATGGTCTTGCTCTAGTGGAAAACTTGGCCCTCCCAGATGAGAATTATGATGAAGGATATGACAGAACAACAAGAGTTGTTGGAAGCGCTAAAAGTGAGAGTACTAAGAAGGATATCAAAGCTTTGAATGACTAAATTGATAAGCTGTTGAGTGCATCTTTGAAGAATGTAAGTTATGTTGGTGAAGCTGTTGTTGCACAAGAAGAAGATGGGACGGTTATAGAGGAATAAGCCTTTTACATGAATAAATAAGGCTTTGGAGGTTCCAACAACAATCGCAATCATCCATCTTCTCGTATAGAAGCAAAAACGTAGCTAATCCAAAAGACCAAACCTATCCATCACAAGGCGCTCAACAGGGCGAAGGCAACAAGCCTTTTGTCCCTTTCAAGCAACAGCAAAACTTTGCTCCCAGACCACTATTTCAAACCAACCAAGGCAGATTTCAGCAGTCAAACTTTTAGCCTAGACCAGGTTTTGCTCCACCAGGTTTTTGCAATGCACAAGGCTCATCTAGTGCTCAAGATGGTGAGATTAAACAGATAATGCAACAGCTTCTGAATGGTCATGCCAACATAACAATAGAGCTGCATAAGAAGTTTGCTGAAGTGGACAACAAGATTGATGCAAGAACTTGTGATTTAAATGGTAAGTTTGATGCTTTAAACAAAAGGGTAAAGTCTCTTGAGAGAAAAGGTGCTTCTTTGTCAAAGCCTCAAAACCAATTACCTGGAACGAGTGAGGCTGATCCTAAAGAATTCTGCCATTTGATTACTGAAGATGATGAAGAGTAAAGTGATGATGAAGATGCTTCATTGGAAGATCTTGGTTTAATGCTTCAAGAGCTCTTACTCCAAAGGGACATGGAGGATTCTAGGCATGGGGGAAATGTTTTAAATGTTACCAATGATGATCAAGAAGCTATGGATATTGTTGAGCAGTTTCTTTAAGGTTTAAACAAACAAGAAGAGCTTTCCTTATAGAAGGAAAGAAAAGAGAAGGAGGCGGCTGAGAAAGTCTTAGTTACTCCAAAAGAAGAGGCCAAAGCAGAGCCTAGTAAAGCTGACAAAGAGCTGATAGAAGCTTAGCATGCTTTAATGGTTTATGCTTTAAAGGCATTTCATGACAGCCAATTGGGAACTTCTACACGCATGATTGACAAAGGCAAAGCTTCTGAGGTTCAAGTCTACTCACCACCAGTTCTTTACCCCACAATACACTTTACAAAGGCTCAAAGAGCAGTGTACTCAAAGTTCAGGAAGGATATAGAAGCCGCTTTCTCAGGAAGTCTTTGACAAGCTAGAGGTTAGGGAGCCAATACTTGAGAATGTGGGAGCTAACTTGAAGAAGAGGAAGGAGATGAAAACCTTAACCAAACTGTCTAATCCTGGAAAGTTCTTTGTTACTTGTGAGCTTGATATGCTAGACAAGGTAGAAGCCTTATGTGATTCACGTTCTACAGTAAATGTCATGTCTCTCCACTTAAGTCAGACCCTATGTATCAAAGAGAGAAGCTTTGCAAGTCCTCTATTACCTTTGTGGATAACTGATAGCTTGCTATTTTAGATTATTTTAGGCTGCATTTCATGCATCTTTTCCTCCGTTTTTGCATTATAGTTTAGCATTTTAGTATCATTTGCACTTAGAATCAACATAGTTAGCTTAGGATTGCATACATTTGCATACATGTGCATGTTTCAGGTGACTTGAAGGTGTTTTTGGGAGAGTTTTGGAGTTGAAAAAGGAATGGAAGCAACTCATTATCGGAGGAGACGCCAAAGGAGCAGCTTTGGAAACTGCATCCATATCGAGGTCCAGCATCGAGCAGAACATCCGTGAAGCTTGCTCGATGTGAAGCGCGGGACAAGGAAGAAGGATTTGTCCGGTGACCTCGAGACAGCACCGAGGTAGTGCACCGAGATAGGAATGCCGTACAAGCCAATATGAATACACAGGATATATCGAGGTGTAGCATCAAGGAGAACACCGAGAACCCACCTCGATATCGAGCTGACTGCATCAAGTAGAACACCTCCCTTTGCACCACGATGTGTCAACGCTTAGAGTTGACTAAGATTTTTCTACTTTTTGTCAAACCTTATCATCTTAGCTTATTTAAGCAAAATCTTATTTTTTAGCACTTATCTTCTTCTTTACCCTATTTTCGACCTTGTTGGAAACCACAAAGAGATTTTTATGGGAATTTTGATCAAGATTACCTTTTTAATAAAGTTTTGCACTTCCTTTGTCATTTTTCTTCTAGTTCTTGTTTAATCATGTTTGATCTATCATCTCTGCTTATTACTGTTGATTTTGCTACGTGTTGTAAGTAGTTTCAAATGGTTTAAAGTTGGAGCAGATTTGGGGATGATTGGTTGATAGCTTTTGGTGTTTTGATTTGATTAATGCTTAGATCACTTAGCTTAGTTGTTCCTAATGCTTAGTAACTCTTTTAGGGTGAAACTGATTATAGGTGCTTGCTGCATCACAAGTGTTTGTTTAAATGCCTGAAAGAACTTTGTTAGGATCATTCTCCTAGATGATTATATTTAGGTAGCGTGTTTGGTCTATAAGAGCTGGTTTTCAGGCTTGTTTTTCACAGATACGCCATCACAAGTGGGTCTGACATGTGCATAAATTAGACATCTCTGTTCTTGTTGTGGACTGGTTTTGCACAGATACGCCATCACAAGTGGGTCTGACATGTGCTTAACTTAGTTATTTCTGCTCTTGATACAGATTGATTGCTTTAGTTGTTTGATCATGTTCTTTGCTTGATATCAGTCTTGACCACCCTACGTTTGATACTGAGTAATCCCCAAGTCATCATTGCTCTAGCCTTGAACCAGCACTTCATTGTTCTCTTCTTTTCATTATTCTGTATTCTGTTTTCCTCTGTTTTTTTTGTTGCTTGTGATATTTCTTGTATTTACACCATTTAGGCTTGCATTTTGTACATGTTTTGGTTCTCTTTTGCATGTTTTCCTTAGTTTTTGTCCTATTTTCTTCTCCTTTTAGACTTAGGTTGCATTTAGGATATAATTTGCATTCTTCTTGCATTATGGATGTTTTTAGGTACTTATGGAGCTAAAAGGAGCTTGGAGAAGCTTTGAGGATGATCCAGGAAGCTAGCAGGACCAAAAGGAGCAAAAGGGACCAAGGCAGACGATCTGTGCACAGCTTTTTGGTCAGAGCACGGAGGCTATCGATCAAGAGTATCGATCAAGGGTGATCGATACAAAGCGTAACAATCATGAGTGGTCGATACAAATGCGCCGTGTTAATTTCGATCACTGTATCGATCACTCTCCAGATCGATATAATTTGAAACGATCAAACCCAGACTGTTACAACTGATCGATACAAATCCAGTCCGAGCCTGTTTTATTTACACTTTTGCCATTGCTCTAGGGCTTCCTTCCTTTGGCTATAAATAGCCCCTTTTCTGTATTTTCGAGAAGTCATGTCAATTTACTGTTTTCTTAAGCATTTTCTTTGAGTTTGTAAGACAAATCTTTTGCTTTATTTAATATAAGTTGGTATTTGCCTTTAATCTTTCTTTAATCTCTCTTTTAATCATGATTAATATCTTTTCCTCTTGTGATTTGGTGTTAAACATGAGTATTAGTGAGTAGTTTGCTTAGGGTTCTTAGATGTGGTAGATTAAGGTGATTTAGGGATTGATTAAGGCTTGTTTAGTGCTTCAGTTTATGGGTTCCTCTATATTAATCTGTTCTTAAACTAGATTTGTCTTGATCACACTTATCTTGAATTTGAGCTTTCTCTTATGCCCACCAAGTGTTTGATGAAATGCTGATCTTGTTTAATAGAGGACTTGCTGGCCTTAGCTCAAGAGATTGACTGTTTGAGGAGCATTTTGACTTGAATAGAGTTGTTTATTAATGCTTGCTGAATGTTTTAGCACTAATGAGAGTTAGTTCTTGTTAAGATGTTTAGCAAAGGGCTATTTTACAAGAGATTGGATCTAGCTTGCTTCATTGTGAACTCTATGTCTAGGAATCACCATTGCTAGCTTGTTTGCTTGATCAATGTTGTTTGAAACAGCCTTACTTAGTCTCTAGATTCCCCAAAGTCAATAACCACATCTAGGAACTTGCTTTCTCTTTTGATATATTTCGGATTTGCCCTGTTTTGCCCTGTTTTACTTGCATAATCTTGTTTAAACTGCCTTTTTCTTTGTTCTCTTTGTTGCTTGATCATCTTAGGGTGATAGATTGGTTGCTTAGGCAACAAAAACTCTTCTGTGCTTGCTTGACTTAAGGATTTTCACTCATTACTCTTCTGCTTTCAACAAAGCCCATTTGGATTGATAAAAACCCTATGCTATGCTACAACTGACTAGTACAAGCTTGGGTGATTGACATCAAGAGCCCAAAAACTCCTGCATCAATTTGGCGCCGTTGTCATTTGGGTTTTTTGTTTGAATCATTAGAGTTTGTAGAATCTTTAAGATCAAGCTTTTAGTTTTATTTGGTTACTCACTCCTTTTCAAGCATTTTTATTTCAGGTACATCTCTACAAGTAGAGAAGATGCTCTGTTTTGAAACTCCAAGGTGCAACAACTTCTGCCAAGAGCTTCTGCCTATGAACTACTTTGCAGACAGCTACAATACCCACCCACAGTTTGCACCCACGCCTGCTCTCCCTCAAGCTCAGCTCAATGCTTCTACCTCTACTGCAGCTGATATCAAGAGTGTGCTCACTTAATTCTTCAACTTACAACTCTTTGCAACATTGGAGATGAACCAGGGATTTGCTGAGTTGCATAACAAATTAGACTCTGTTCATGCAGAGCTCAACACCAAGTTTGATGATTTGGATTCAAGGATACAGACCTTAGAAACCACCTATGACTATTGCCAAGCTGTTGAGTCTGCAGTTGCCTTTACTCCTCTTGAAGAACAAGTTATCATTGAAGACTTCCTTTCCTTAATCAATGAGGACATTGACATTCAGAGTGGGGGCGAGGAGCTTATTGAAGCTTATGGCACTAAGGAGAACTCTCTTGAAGAAGGTACCAACAAGGAAGAAGAAGAGTGGTGGGCGCCACATGAAGTTGTTGATGCTACAGGAGAAGACTTTGTTGAAGCCTCTGATGCGAAGAAGGTAACTCAAGCTGCTGATCTCCCTACCTATCAACCCACTATCCCTTTTCCAGGATGATTCAAAGAGCAGCTAGTGCAGAAGTATGGGACCCTCTATACTGCTCAAATGGAAATGAGAGGTCTGAAT
Organism: Thlaspi arvense; assembly: GCA_911865555.2. Taxonomy (NCBI): domain Eukaryota; kingdom Viridiplantae; phylum Streptophyta; class Magnoliopsida; order Brassicales; family Brassicaceae; genus Thlaspi; species Thlaspi arvense. The sequence goes on from OU466857.2 coordinate 44,189,715, forward strand.
GGTCAAGAGGAGCTTGAGAAACTAAGAGCTAAAGCTGGAGCATCTGAGGTTAAGGAGCTTAACATCAAGAAGCTTGGAGATCCAGGTTGTTTCACTCCACCATGTGAGCTTAAAGGGCAGACTTTCAAGAACTGTCTTTGTGATCCTGGAGCAAGTATCAACCTTCTCCCATCCTCTACTGCTAAAGCTCTTGGTTACACTCAACTTCAGGAGATCAATGTGTCTCTCTCCATAGCTGACGGGACTGTCAAGACACCGCTAGGGACCCTTAAGGATGTGCCAATGATGATTGAAGGAGTCAACATCCCTACTGATTTTCTGGTGCTTGATGTGGAAGGACAGATAAGGAATGCTATCATTCTAGGGAGACCATTTATAGCTTCAGCTGGCGCTGTATTTGATGCTAGAGAGTGCACAACAAAGCTAAGTCTTTCAAGGAACAAGGTCTTGAAGTTTGACAGCAAGGGTAACAAGCTCGAGCATGATCATGCTTTCTCTATGGACCTTAACAAGGTGAAAAAGATTGATAAGAACTGGCCAGAGTTTGAGGGCTAGCAAGGAGAGAGTTTTGATGGATGCTGCTTGACGAAGTTGTTTGCTGAAACCACTGAAGAGGAGGTCCTCAAAGTGGGTGCTTCTGATTGCATGAATGAGATTATGTTGGGTAACAAAGAAGATGGGGTTGTCTTGAAGCCCTTTGTTTCTAAGAATGGTAAAGTCCACTACAAGATGAAAGGGAGGAACAAGCCAAAGCCCTTTGCTGTGTTGAAGATTGATGGAGTCACCAGAAGGATCATAGTGAGCACGGCAACACCAAGGAGTTCCAAGACTCCTTCTCACCACCTCTACTAGAGAGGTAAGCAAAGTCAAGCGTAGTGACTTTAAACAAGCACAATTGGGAGGTAGTCCCATGGTATCCTTTTGTATATATTATGCTTTCTAGTTTATTTTTCTGCTTAGTTATTGTGTATAGAAAAAGGAGTTCGAACTGGGGGTTGAGAAAGTCTCTAAGGGACAAAGAACAGGGGCATTCTGGCTGCTATCGGTCAACTGTATCAGTCAAGACGAGACCGATACAGACCTTTCGGTCATGAGTATCGGTCATTTGTGATCGATAGCAGTAGAGTCAGATTGCGCCAGTTAACCTATTGATCGATATGGAAGGGAGTCTGAATGTGAAAACCGTATCAGTCATTCATATCAATCAAACACTGATTGTTATAAACCCGCCGGATTAATTTCGGTCAAGTGTATCGATCAGATAGAGACCGATAGGATTCCCAGGAAGCTATCGGTCATTCATAACGATCAAACATTGATCATTATAAACCCGCTGGATTAATTTCGGTCAAGTGTATCGATCAGATGAAGACCGGTATGATTCTCCGAAAGGTACCGATCATCAGTATCGATCACTTGTGATCGATACAGACCTTTCGGTCATTCGTATCGGTCACTTGTGACCGATACCTGCCCGAGATTCCTTTGGTTCCCCCACCACAAGAAGCAGAGCAATCTACAAAGGTTTATGAGAGGAGGAACAAGAGAAGGGCTAGCAAGTGTCCTCAGACATCTGGATCCTCCCACCACTCCTACTATTAAGCAAGGTACCACATCCTACTCATTGTCTATACCATTGCATTTTTTTTCAATTCTGTATTATATTTTGTTGCTTCTCTCTCTCATTGCTTTCATTACACAAGAGACTGTGTAATTTAAGTGTGGGGGAGAGATTTGGGGTTTGACTTTGTGTTTTGTTTTCTTAGTTTCTCTTTTTCTTTCAATTTGAGTCTCATGCATATCATGCATTCATATAAGGCATAGAAAAGCACAAAAAATCGAAAAATTTGAAAATTTTTGCATTTTTGCAAACCAAAAAAAAAGCATATAGTTGCATATCATTCTTTTAAGATTGAGTCTAGTGTTGACATATAGGTTACATTGCATTATGATGAAATTTTCTTGTAAAGTGCTTAGAGTTTAGAGATGATTTCACTGTTTAAGTAGCTAGTTGTTTGATGCATCATTAGATTGCTAGAAATTAAGGCTGAACCATGCTTAAATTGCTAGATTTGGTCTTCTCATCTCATTCTGAAAGCTTTTGTTCTCTGAAAATCAACTCTATCAACTTGAACTTTAATTTGGACAGTTAATTATCATGTTTTATGCATTGAAAAGTGATTTCATGGCTACCATATACATATTTGGATCATCTTTTTCCTTTCTACCACTCTTGTTGATCCAAAACCTCCTTTTGAGCCTAAACACTTTCTTGAGAGCTGTGAGGCCTTTGATCATGATTTTTGATTTTGTCTTGGCAAAATGTGTTAGGAATAAGGCTGGCAATAATAAGTCCTCTTGTAGATATCAGCTTGCATCTTGAGCTTGAATCTAGGATAGGCGTTTTGGGGTAAAAGGGTAGTGTAAGTGGTTTGAACTTCATGTATATATGTTTTGAAAGAAAAGGATAAAGTTTGTTATGGTAGAAAAGGGGAAACAGTCTAGAGTTGTGGTTAAGTAAAGGGAAGAAAAAGTTCTAAGTGTAAAGAAGAAAGGCGCCAGCAACAAAGCTTAGAGAGGTCAAAAGAAGAAAAATCAGACCAAGAGCAATCCACCAAAGGTGATGAAGGTGCCAATACAACAAAGAAGAGCGAGTCCCAATCAAAAAGAAGCAGCCACACAATCAAAAAGAAGAAGTTTCCCCAGCTATGAAGAAGGGTAAAGGGTAGAGTTTAGGAAATGGTAGACTTAAGGGTTCACTTTGGGTTTAGAAGTGTTTAGGATTCATCTTTGGGTATAAGGGAGCCTTGAATTGCATGCATAAGTGTGCTTTTACCTTTAGCATTTTTCCTATGATGGAATCTTTTTCATTGAGTGATCCCTAATGTTTTGAAACCCTTTGCTAAAATGAGATCATTTTTATCTCATAACCTTACCCTTTTGAACCAAATGTCTTCACTTGATTTGCATAAGCATGATCCATAGTTCTGATCTTAATTGAATGTTCAAGAGTTGGTTGATTTGAGCATTTGCCTAAGTTCATATTTGAGAACATTTTGAAACATGATGAGCATGGCTAGGTTCCTTAAAGTATAGCTGATTATGTTTGCATCCTACAACTAGGCACTTAAGCATTGATACCATCTCTTTACCTTTGCACTTTTGGAATCTGAATGCCCACCTTCAAACCTCACTCTCTCATTTGTTCTTATTTACTTGAGGACAAGTAAAAGGCAAGTGTGGGGGTGTTGATATCTCTTGTATTTACACCATTTAGGCTTGCATTTAGTACATGTTTTGGTTCTCTTTTGCATGTTTTCCTTAGTTTTTATCCCATTTTCTTCTCCTTTTAGACTTAGGTTGCATTTAGGATATAGTACATATTCTTCTTGCATTATGGATGCTTTTAGTTACTTATGGAGCTAAAAGGAGCTTGGAAGAGCTTTAAGGATGATCCAGGAAGCTAGCTGGACCAAAATGGACCTAGGCAGACGATCTTTGCAGAGCACGGAGGCTATCGATCAAGGAGTGATCGATACAATCTGTATCGATCAAGAGTATCGATCAAGGGTTATCGATACAAAGTGTAACGATCATGAGTATTGATCATGAGTCGTCGATACAAACGCGCCGTGTTAATTTTGGTCACTGTATCGATCACTCTCCAGGTCGATATGATTTGTCACGATCAAACCCAGACTGTTACAACTTGATATTGCCATATATTCTTCTTATTTTACATGCATTTATGATAGTTTTTCATGCATTCACCTTCTATATTAGGCTAGTTTGCACCATTTTAGGTCCTAGAGCACTTTTGCATCAGCATTCGCATGTTTCTTGCATTATGCATCATATTCAGGTTGTTTTTGGACACTTTGGAGCTTTGGAGGATTCGTGGACGTGCTAAGGCTCGTGAGGAAGCTTATGGAAGCTTGGAGAACTCAACCATTCACCGAAGTACCCGAGGTCGAGTAGCGGATCGAGCAAGGCCAGAAGATCGAGTGCATCTAGTCGATTCGAGAGGAAGGATCGAGACCGAGATCGAGAAAGAAGATCGATCTGGAGTACAAACGTAAATGACGCCATGCAGAATGAGAGCTAGATCGAGACCAAGACTCGATCATCCAAACGTAAGCTCTAACCATACTCGGATCATGTGTTTTGATTTTCGTGGCTTGACTTGAACATTCATGAACTGAATCTTGTCCTAATAAGTGAGAACCTTAATCTGATCTTAAATTATCATACTTATGCATTTGAAAATGAACACATTGATCATATACATATTTAGGCTCTCTTCCTCCTTTCGCCACTCTTTTGTGAGCCTAAGTAGAACTCCCACCATTACCCTTATCCTCCTTTCAAGCCAAATGTTCTTGTGTGATATCATTGTGAGGCCTCTTTTTGGTTTGAACTTGGCATAAAGTGTTAGGTCTAGGCGACATGATTAGGCTCTCATTGGATTGCTGGCTTTACATTTTGAAGCTGGTTTTAGGCTTAGGATTAAGTTTGGGGTTCATGGGGATTGTTTGTTTGCTTATATGTTTTCGGTTTCAAAAGGAGTTCGGTGTTTTAAGTGAATAAAAAGGTTTTAAGTGGAAGGCTCAATGTTTTTAAAATGAAAATCCATAGTTAATTCAGAAGATAGCTCTCAAAGAAAAAGAATTAAAAAAAAAACAAAAAGGGAAATGAAAAGAGCCTAAGTGCCAAATAAAAAGAAAAAAAATAAAAAAATGAGTAGAGAGCTATCAGTAAGAATAAAAAAAAAGCTAAATATGTTTTCAGCCTTTCCACTAGCCAAAAGAGTTTAAGATGATGCTTTTATTTGGGGTTTTTGCTAAGCGAATTGCTTTGATGTTAATGGTAGTCTCTAGGAGGGTGAGTGAGATGAAAAGAAAAGAAATGAGAGGGGTTTTAGGATCATTGTTAGTGTATATGGGTAGATGAGAGTCTAGTCATGTATGCATCAATTGCCTTTACCTTTAGCATTATGCATAAGTTCATGCCTTTTTGAGAGAAACCGTTGCAATTTTATAACCCATTTAAATGAGATCATTCTAGTCTCATAGCCTTTGTCCTTAACCAAATGTGTTTGATTTTAAAATGAATAAGTGTGATTCACGGTTTTGATCTTATTGAATGTTAAAGGATAGTATTCTTGGATTGTTTGGGATATGAGAGTCATGATTTGAAATTCATTATGTGATGAGTATGGCTAAGTTCTTTGGAGTATGAGTGTGTACATTGCATCTTAGGATTAAGAACTAAGACCATTGAATTGATTCATTTAAAAAACACTTTTGCAAGAAGCTTAAACCCCCGGCTTTAAAAGCTCTCTTCCTTCTTGAATTTTGTTTGCTTGAGGGCAAGCAAAAGGCAAGTTTGGAGGAGTTGATATTGCCATATATTCTGCTTATTTTACATGCATTTAGGATAGTCTTTCATGCATTCACCTTGCATATTAGGCTAGTTTGCACCATTTTAGGTCCTAGAGCACTTTTGCATCAGCATTCGCATGTTTCTTGTATTATGCATCATATTCAGGTTGTTTTTGGACACTTTGGAGCTTTGGAGGATTCGTGGACGTGCTAAGGCTCGTGAGGAAGCTTATGGAAGCTTGGAGAACTCAACCATTCAGCAAAGTACCCGAGGTCGAGTAGCGGATCGAGCAAGGCCAGAAGATCGAGTGCATCTAGTCGATTCAAGAGGAAGGATCGAGACCGAGATCGAGAAAGAAGATCGATCTGGAGTACAAACGTAAATGACGCCATGCAGAATGAGAGCTAGATCGAGACCAAGACTCGATCATCCAAAGATCGAGAAATAGATCGAGGAAGATACTCAATCCCTCCAACCAGATCGACCAGAAGATCGAGCGGAGCAAGGCGATTCCTGAAGATGATCGAGCAAGCCAATTTTGGCAAAGCAGCCATTCGCATTCACTATCTTAATTCTGTCTTTTTGTTTTTGGTTATCATCTACCTTAGGCGATTTTGCCATTGCAACTGAAGCTTTCTTTAGTTTTTGAACCTTTGAATCTTTGAATATCAAGCAAGTTTTTTTTTATCAATCGTTAATCATGCTTAGTTTCTTATTAATCGCTTTTGCTTCGATCTTAATCATGTGTAGCGAGTAGTCTTTTTGGGTTTTGGGGTTGAGGTTGTTCGAAAGGATTGAAAGGGTTCAAAGCTTTGTGGTTTCTTGTTCTTCATGCCTTCACTTCTAGGATCTTGGAATCTTAAAGCCTAGAGAGCCTTGGAAAAGGTCTCTATGATCCAAAGGCTGTCTTACCTTGACAGGATTCAGATGTCCTGAAAAACCAGATCCTAGAGGCTTATCCTTCCTTTCCCACATGTCGTGGTTGTTTAGGGGATTAGTTAGCTCAATATTTGATATCTCTCTTTCTTGCTCTTCAATCTCTTTTTCCACCAAACACCATGGGTTTGGAGAAGAGATTGAGGAAGTGAACCAAACCACACGCCATGGATGGTTCTTGTTTTGTTTTCAAGGCTTAGAGAAACCTCTTAAAAGAGTAGATCTAAATGTTTTCAAATCAAAGCTTGAATCTTTGATACCCTTGAATATGACCCTTGTCCCTACTCCCTCTCTTTTAATGTTTTAAACCTATGTTAATCATTCACTTGTCATTTAGCTTGCATCCTGTTCGTTAGAAGTGATTTGGCTTTAAGTTGTTTGTTAGATCGATCCATTCTGCTCGATCCCGTCGTCGATTCACTGGTCGATTTTTAGTTTTTAGTAGCTTTGCATTTTTCATCTTTTGCTTGTTCCTCGTGGTAGTTAACCCTGTTCCAGGGATTTTAAAATTGTTTTTCATTGCATTAGATAGCTGCATTTAGTTTTGTTAGATTTTACCAATCATTTATCATATTTGCTTAGATTTGCTAGATCCTTGTATTCTCATTGCTCTTCCTGCTCCCTAGGTGTGGATTGATACCTCTTGTTTTACTATTGGTGTTTTAAACCTCTGTTCATCATTCACTTGTCATTTAGTTTGCATCATGTTCATTAGAAATCATACCGCTTTAAGTTGCTTGTTAGATCGAACCATTCTGCTCGATCCAGTGCTCGATCCTGTGGTTGATTCACTGGTCGATTTTTTGTTTTTAGTAGCCTTGCATTTTTCATCTTTTGCTTGTTCCTCGTGGTAGTTAACCATCTTCCAGAGATTTTAAAATTGTTTTGCATTGCATTAGATCGTTGCATTTATTTTTCCTAGGTTTTACCAATCATTTTTACAATCTGCTTAGATTTACTCATTCCCTTGCATTCTTAGTGTACTTCCTGTTCCTAGGATTGGATTGATACCTCACTTGCATGCTATACTACATCTCAGTGTTGCATTTGAGTTTTGATAACCTCTTCTGCTCGCATTGCTTAGTAAAAACCTGTTATCAAATGGCGCTGTTGCTATCTTAAGGTTGCTAGGAAGCATTAATATTTGGGGTTTAGTAAAGACTAAGCCTTTACTTTAAGTTTGGTTACTAATCTCTTTCTCTTCACACTTGTGTCTTTCAGGTACATGAACCTACGCTCTAGGGGTAACAACAATCTACTATCTCCCCTGGACAATATTCACCAACTCGGACATTCAAGAACAAGAAGAGCAAGAGAGCAAGCTAGAGCTTTTGAGGAGATTGTTCAAGCCGGTTCAGTAGACTTTGCAACAATGGCTGAGCAAGAACATCCTGAAGGACCTCCACCAGCTCACGGTGCTGTAGCAAGGGGCAATGGAAACCCCATCCACGCGGCTAGACCGCCACGGATCATTGGCGCTGGAGGTTCTCCCAATACGCATCACAACCGCTTTGGGCTCACTCCTCCACTGGTCCAGAATAACAACTTCGAGATCAAGCCAGGGTTTGTTCAGATGGTGCAAAATAACAAGTTTCATGGGTTAGCTTTGGAGGACCCATTGGCGCATCTAGACAACTTTGAGCAGCTTTGTAGAATGCTTAAGATAAATGGCATCTCGGAGGACAGCTTCAAGCTGCGTTTGTTTCCCTTTTCCCTCGGTGACAAAGCGCGACATTGGGAAAAGACTCTTCCCCAAGGCACTATAACTTCTTGGGTTGACTGTAAGATAGCTTTCCTCTCAAAGTTTTTCTCAAGCTCTCGGACAGCAAGGTTGAGAAGTGAGATCAGTGGCTTCACTCAAAGACAGAATGAGTCATTCAATGAGGCTATGGAGCGTTTCAAAGATTATACTATAGCATGTCCTCACCTTGGCTTCAGTTAAGAGACCCTCTTGAGTACCATATACCGCGGAGCTCTTCCAAAGATCAGATTACTTCTTGACACGGCAAGCAAAGGAAACTTCCTTGGCCAAGAAGTAGAAAAGGGTATGGAGCTCATTGAGAACTTGGCATTGAGTGATGGGAACTATTCAGAGGATTACGACCCTGCTCCAAGAGGAGCTGATCTTGAAGCTTACAAGAACGAAATGAAGTCTCTCAATGAGAAGATAGATAAGCTAGTGCTTGCAAACCAAAGGCATGTACATTTTGTTGGGGAAGCTGCAGATGTCTTGGTTGAGCTAGAGCAATGCCAAGAAGAAGAAGCTAATTGGGTGGCTGGTCAGAACTACAACAAGCCACAAGGCTACTCTCAAGGCTACCAAGGCAACAACAATTTTTCTTTCAGAAGCACAAACGTGGAGAACCCTAAAGATCAGGTGTACCCCCCTCAGCAAGCAAAGCCCTTTGTACCTTATAACAAGGGTTTTCAAGCGAATAGTGGCTTTCAAGGGCAGATGCAAGGGAACTTTCAAGGTCAACAACAGCAGGAAGGCAACAAGAGATATACACATATGTTTCCTCCCGGCTTTGTCCCTCAACAACAACAGATGCAACAGCCACCTTAGGATCCGGTTCAAGCAATGTTTGAGCAGTTGCTTCAAGGTCAAGATTCAACTAATCAGAAGTTTTCCGTGATGAACAATCGCCTTGACTCCTCTCTTACTGACGTCTCAACTCAGATAACAAACCTGAATAACAAGATCAAGCAGTTAGAGAAGGGAAAGCCTAGTACAAGCAGTCAGAACAGCTTACCGGACAAGTGTGAGCAGAATCCAAAGGAATACGCCAACGCTATCACCATGAGGAGTGGTAGAGAGCTTCATCCGCGTGTTGCTCCTATCAACAATGAGGACATTGTAGTCCAAGAGGGGGAGGGTAAGCTTTCAGCTGATGAGGAGATCAACTTTGACAACGTGTGGATTGAGAGACCAAGAAAGGGTAAAGAGGTAGCCGTAGAAAAGAAAGTGGAGCAAGCTACTAAAGAGAAAGATGTTTATGTGCCTCCGGCGTATGTACCTAAGCTTCCTTTTCCTGGCAGCTTCAAGAAACAGCTGATAGAGAAGCATAGACTCTTGTTTGAGAAGCATCTAAAGGACATTGAGATCAAGTTGCCGCTTGTGGATTGCCAAGCTATGATGCCGAAGTGCGCTAAGTTCTTCAAAGACACCCTTACAAAGAAGACTAAGGAGAGTAAAGAAGTCTTGGTGCTTAGTGAAGAGTGTAGTGCCATTATTCACAGAGAAATAGTGCCTAAGAAGCTAGGAGATCCAGGATCCTTCACCATTCCTTGTGCTTTGGGTCCATTGAAGTTTGAGAGTTGTTTATGCGATTTAGGAGAAAGTATAAATCTCATGCCCCATTCTATTGCAAAGAAGCTCGATTTCACACGGTTCAAGGAGTGTAGGATCTCCCTTGTGTTAGCTGACAGAAGCGTGAGACTTCCAGTGGGTTTTCTAGAAGATCTTCCAGTGAGGATAAGCGATGTCAATGTACCAACTGACTTTGTTGTGCTTGAGATGGATGATGAACCTAAGGATCCGCTTATACTAAGAAGACCGTTCCTTGCAACCGTCGGAGCAATCATTGATGTCAAGAATGGGAAGATAGCTCTACACTTGGGCAAGGACATAAAGCTGGACTTTGATATCAATGAGGTCCTTAAGAAGCCGACCATAAAAGGACAAGCATTCTACATAGAGACGTTGGATGCCTTGGCGGATGAATTGATAGAAGAGCTTGCACAAGAGGATCACTTGAAGCTGGCATTGACTAAGGAGAGAGAAGAGTACGGTTTCTTGGACCAGAGGACTCAGGAGTACATTAATCTCCTTGACTCTAGAAAGGTTGTGATGGAAGATGAGGGCGGATACCTAGAGATCGATCAGGAAATCAAGAATATCGCTCGATCCAGGACAGCAATCTACAAGAAGATCGAGGAGACAGGTCAATCCAGAGAAAAGAACGACTAAGACACTCGATCCACTACTCGATCCACATCAAATCAAGTAAGTGATCGACCTGAGTGCAGTCGATCCAGCAAAACAATCGATGGGAAGATCGAGAGGAGCCAATCGATCAGTTCAGAGAATGAGACGGAGACTCGATCTCTCCTGCTCGATCCCAATCAAATCGAGTAGGAGAATCGAGTGAAGTTGCTCGATCCGGACCAGAACGAGTGCAAGATCGACTGGAGGACTGGATCTCGAAGGAAACAACGGTTCAAGAAAGCAGTCTTTTGGGTCATGACTCGGGTTCAAAGGAGGCTACTGAGGATGGGAACGCCAACACTAGCCACGAGGATGACTGGAGCGAGCTGCTAGCCCCAAAGGTGGACCTAAAGGAGCTCCCAAAAGGGCTAAGGTATGCTTTTGTAGGGTTTAATGATACATACCCCGTGATTGTGAATGAGAATCTGAGTGATGATGAGTTGCACTCGCTCCTCACTGAGCTGAGAAAGTATAGGAAGGCCATTGGGTACTCTCTAAGTGACATCAAGGGCCTTTCACCAATGCTATTGAACACCAAAGGCGCTTAAATCTGAATTTGAAAGAAGTAGTTAAGAAAAAGATTCTTAAGTTGTTAGAGGCTGACGTGATCTATCCCATAAGTGACAGCACGTGGGTTTCCCTTGTACACGTGGTTCCTAAGAAGGGTGGGATCACGGTCATTAAGAATGATAAAGATGAATTGATTCCTACTAGGACTATAACAGGTCACCGTATGTGTATAGACTATAGGAAGCTTAATCTTGCTACTAGAAAGGATCATTTTCCTTTACCTTTTATTGATCAAATGCATGAGAAACTTGCTAATCATCTTTATTATTGCTTTCTTGATGGTTATAGTGGTTTCTTTCAAATACCAATCCATCCAAACGATCAAGAGAAGACGACCTTTACCTGCCCTTATGGCACCTTCGCATATCGAAGTTGCCATTCGGGTTGTGTAATGCACTGGCTACGTTTCACCGGTGTATGATGTCGATCTTCTCTGATCTAATAGAGGAGATGGTAGAAGTGTTTATGGACGATTTTTCTGTATATGGTGCGTCTTTTTCTGCTTGTTTGTTGAATCTTTGCAAGGTACTTAAGCGTTGTGAAGAGACAGACCTTGTGCTTAACTGGGAGAAGTGCCACTTCATGGTGAAGGAAGGGATCGTACTTAGCCACAAGATATCAGAGAAAGGCACAGAGGTTGATAAAGCCAAGGTTGAGGTAATGATGAGTCTTGAGCCGCCGGTTTATGTTAAGGGGATACGAAGCTTCCTAGGTCACGCAGGTTTCTACAGGAGATTCATAAGAGATTTCTCCAAGATAGCGAGGCCCCTCACACGGTTGTTATGCAAAAAAGCTGAGTTTGTGTTTGATGAGGATTGTCTTAATGCTTTCAACACTATCAAAGAGGCTCTTGTATCCGCGCCAATAGTACAAGCACTGGACTGGAGTCTACCATTTGAAATCATGTGTGACGCGAGTGACTACACCATAGGAGCTGTTCTTGGTCAGAGGAAAGACAAGCGGTTGCATGTCATCTACTACGCCAGCCAGACCTTGGATGACACGCAAGTGAAGTACGCTACAACCGAGAAGGAGTTGCTGGTCGTTGTGTTTGCCTTTGAGAAGTTCAGGTCATACCTTGTAGGGTCTAAGGTTGTTGTCTATACAGATCACGCAGCTTTGAGGTACATCTATTCTAAGAAAGACCTGAAACCGAGGCTCTTAAGGTGGATTCTCCTTCTACAAGAGTTTCATATGGAGATAAAAGACTAGAAGGGGATAGAGAATGGTGTTGCTGATCACCTCTCAAGGATGAGAGTCAATGAAGCTTTGCCACTTGATTATTCACTTCCCGAAGAGCAGCTCATGATGATCACCATGGCGGTATGCGAGAAGCTTGAAGACAAGTTTGAAGAAGTTTTGAGTTTCAAGGAAGAAGACTTACCTTGGTATGCTGATATAGTGAACTTCTTGGTTTGTGAGAGACATTTCTCATTACCTTTGGGATGAGCCATACTTGTACAAAAGAGGAGTGGACAGCTTGTATATAAGGTGTGTAACAAGGGAAGAAGCTAAGGACATTCTTCTACATTGTCATGGCTCTTCATATGGTGGTCATTTCGCTTCCTTCAAGACTGCTACAAAGGTGTTACAAGCGGGTTTCTGGTGGCCATCTATCTTCAAGGACGCTCACGAGTTTGTCAAAAGTTGTGAAGCTTGTCAACGGGCAGGGAACATCACCAAGAGAAACAAGATGCCTCAGGTTCCTATATTTGAGGTTGATGTCATTGACCCTTGGGGGATAGATTTCATGGGGCCGTTCCCATCTTCTTACGGCAACAAGTTCATCTTAGTGGTGGTTGATTATATGTCTAAATGGGTTGAGGCTATAGCTTCCCCAACCAATGATGCAAAGGTGGTGATAAAGGTCTTCAAGACCATCATATTCCCACGGTTTGGAGTCCCCAAGGTAGTAATCAGTGATGGTGGAAGCCATTTCATCAACAAGGTGTTTGAAGGTCTCTTAAGGAAGTATGGTATGAAGCACAAGGTATCAACACCTTATCATCCTCAAATGAGTGGGCAAGTAGAGGTCTCTAACAGGCAGATCAAGGCTATTCTCGAGAGAACAGTTGGGGCTACTAGAAAAGATTGGGCAGTTAAGCTAGACGATGCTTTGTGGGCTTACCGAACCGCTTTCAAAATCCCCATTGGCACGACTCCTTTCACTCTCCTATACGGCAAGGCATGTCATCTTCCTGTTTAGTTGGAGCATAGGGCACTATGGGCAGTGAAGCAACTCAACTACAACCTCAAGACAGCTCAGGAGAAGCGGTTGATTCAGCTACATGAACTTGATGAGCTACGGTTGGAAGCATACGACAGTGCTAAGATCTACAAGGAGCGGACTAAGGCTGTTCATTACAAGAAGCTTGTTCACAAGGAGTTAAGAGAAGGCAGTCTAGTGCTACTCTACGACTCGAGGTTGAAGCTGTTCCCGGGCAAGCTCAAATCGAGGTGGTGTGGACCTTTTGAGATCAAAGAGGTTCTACCCTATGGAGCGGTCACATTGGTTGGCAAGAGCGGGAATGCCTTCACGGTCAATGGGCACAGGGTTAAGCCTTACTTGGCAGATGGCTACAGCAAGGAGAGCACATCTGTGCTTCTTCAAGACCCCCCTCAGGCCTAAACCAAGTAAAGTCTAGCTAAAGACGTTAAAGAAAGTGCACTTGGGAGGCATTCCCATGTCTATCCTGTACATATTTTTTTCTTTATTTCTACTTTAGTTTTATGCTTTTAATGTTTAAGTGTGTAGGTGAATGGATAAGGGATGGTTAGGAGTGATCTTGGAGTCCAAAAGAGGCGAGACGGGTTAAGTATAGGCTAGAGATCGAGTGCTAGATCCACTCATCCTAGCTCAATCTTTACTAGATCGACCTAGTGAATCGAGAGGAGTCAGTCGATCAGGACGAGATCGAGTAGACAGATCAAGTGGAACGGTCGATCATGAGAGGATAAACACCATATACGTTTAGCTTGAAAAGCAAACGAGGTGTAGATCGACCGAGTCACTCGATTCTCAAAGACAGACCGAATAGTCAACTCGATTCACCACTCGATCAAAGCCGAATCGACCCTCAAATCGATCATGTAGCCCGATCCAAGGACCAAATGCCTGGTTGACCAAAGTCAAGGAACGAGAGGGTACAATCGATCTAAGACTCGATGCAATTTGAATCGAGTCCATAATCGCTCAAACCTCTCGATCCTAGCCATCATGGGCATGAGATCGAGTCCTAGATCGACCAAATGGACTCGATCTCATGCCGAGGTAACAATTTCTTTTCCCTCTTTTCTTCTTTCCCTCCCGTTTTAAAATTCAAATCTTGGTCAAGGCAGGAATCTTTGACCATGAAAGATGTGCCTTGACCAAGATTTTTGTCAGTAACCACTAAGTCTTGCCCATGGTTTTATATTTTGTTGTCCTTTATATGTTTCCATGAAACCACACACTCTCTCACTTGTATTCCGAGATTTCCAAAACAAGAGAGAGTATGATTTTCTTTTCCTAAAGGCCAACAACATCTGTTTTCAATCTCTGCAAAGGTATTTTCAAATCATTGTTCAAAATCTTTTGAAAAATTTCCTTTTTATTGCTTTGCTTGAATAATAGATGTTAGGGGTTTAGCGAATTTTTAAAACTAGCTAGATTTTAGGAAAAATTCTAGATTTGATTCTATCTCTAGATTTCTTCCTCTATTGTCTTGCTAGATTTTTTATAAATCCCCCAAAATCTAGGGTATTAGTTATAACGTTTTCTTTCTTGCTTACTCTTTCTCTCAACATTCGCCGCCCTTGCTCATTATCTTTCTTGAGAATTGTGTTTCATGTACCATGCTCCAAAAAGAACAAGAGACGAGACAGCAAAAGAAGGAGAAGGTCAAGAAGTGGTGGTTCAGGAGAGGGTTAAGTGGACCAAGGAGAAAAAGCAAGCAAAGAAGAGGCTAGAGAGGCTGAGGTTCGAACCAACTATGTTCGCGGATAGAGGTCTGTTGGCTAAGATGGGGATCTTGAGAGACTTTGATCAACTCTTCAAGAACATAGGGCTCCGGTGCTTGTCAAGGATGGACTGCCCGACCTATCCCGAGGTGACAATCGATTTCCTAGCCACTTTGGAAATCGCTTATGAGAACCCGAGCATCCCTACTCCTTCTCAAGGCCACCTATCCTTCAAGATCAAACGTCAGGCCTTTCGTCTCTCAATCCCGGAGCTTTTTCAAGCCTATGGCCTCAACGCTGCTGCCAACAAGGTTGAATTCCCCTCCTTCACTCAAGCCAACCTGTGGGACCTCATAAGCAATGCCGACTACAAAGCGAATACAGCAAAGATCAAGAGAGTGAGGAGTCCGGTGCTGCGATACACGCTGAAACTGATTGCTAACACCTTCAGCGGACGGTCATTAGCCCCCACGGTCACAAAGACCGAGCTTTGCTTCCTATTCCAAGGCGTTAAACACCTCGTGTGTGACCCTAAAGAGAACGACGATCCAATGGAGGATGAACTCGGCGATGACGTGAACTATGGGTGTATCCTAGCTGCCTCATTGGTGAAATACAAGGCATATGCCTTGCGATGCAAAGCAAGCTCGGCGCTTATAGGAGGCTTTCTCACGCCCTTGTTTGTGCAAGCTGGCGTACCGCTTCAAGACTTCACTCCTGTTCCGGAGAGAGCCTTCATGGATGAGATCTATCTGAGGAACACGGATAGCTTGGGACGCACACCAGCCGAGGGCTTCTTTGCCTATCTGTACATCGACTCCGAGAATGAGAAGCGAGTTTGCATCTTACCAAATAAGGAGGAAACCGAGCTGCAAGGAGTTGGCAACAGAGAGTTCTTGCCGAGTGTAGAGGAGTGCTTCGCCCCTTTAGGAGCTACAGCCGCCCTTCAACAAGCTGCTCGCCCAAGATCAGTGTCTCTTGCCTCGGATGATGAGATGCCCGAGAGCTTTGTCCTTCCCAAGATCGACTTTGAGCCGCGGACTAAGATCGAGAAGTTCCTTGCTTCTGTTGTGGAGATGCAAAGGAAAATCAACAAATGACAGAGCAAGGTACTAAAGAAGCTTGCCAAGAAGGTCAAGGCGCTTCAAGGGAGCTCACCTAAGAAGGCTGTAAGCGAAGAAGTCGAGCAGCCCGAGAAGAGGAGGAGATCGACTGGTGGGGTTGTTTTACGTGAGCCTCAAGGAAGCACCATCCCACCTGCTCGCCACTCGGTTCATGAAGGAGCTGCAAAGGACAAAGGCAAGGCAGTAGCTCAAGAGACCCCCACAAAGAGCAAGAAGTCTGGAGCAACCTCAAACTCCAGCACTTCTTAGCTCCGAGGTACCAACAACCATCCCTTGTACATACCACGCATGCTTTCTATGTTTTTGCTTTATGTTTTGAACTCCTTTGAAATTGTTTGCCACCGAGACGGTGTCATTCAAGTTTGGGGAGTGTGTGTGTTATTTGACATGTTTTTTTTCTTCTTATTTTCTGTTTGCATCTTTTGAGTCTTCATTGCATCTAAGGCATATAAAAGAACAAAAAGATTGGTAAAATTTTTAAAAAATTTCAAAAAAAATTCATGTAGTTGCATTCACTTTGTTAAACATTTTAGGATTGAGTCTAGAATTTTTGAGCATTTAGGTTGTTTACATTTGCATAAGGGGTTAAAGTTTTTATTTAAAAAGTGTTTTAAGCTCATGAATTGTTTCAAGGCCCTAGTTAGTAATTCTTTGATGCATTGTACACTCTTAGAAAGTAAGCTCTAACCATACTCGGATCATGTGTTTTGATTTTCGTGGCTTGACTTGAACATTCATGAACTGAATCTTGTCCTAATAAGTGAGAACCTTAATCTGATCTTAAATTATCATACTTATGCATTTGAAAATGAACACATTGATCATATACATATTTAGGCTCTCTTCCTCCTTTCGCCACTCTTTTGTGAGCCTAAGTAGAACTCCCACCATTACCCTTATCCTCCTTTCAAGCCAAATGTTCTTGTGTGATATCATTGTGAGGCCTCTTTTTGGTTTGAACTTGGCATAAAGTGTTAGGTCTAGGCGACATGATTAGGCTCTCATTGGATTGCTGGCTTTACATTTTGAAGCTGGTTTTAGGCTTAGGATTAAGTTTGGGGTTCATGGGGATTGTTTGTTTGCTTATTTGTTTTCGGTTTCAAAAGGAGTTTGGTGTTTTAAGTGAATAAAAAGGTTTTAAGTGGAAGGCTCAATGTTTTTAAAATGAAAATCCATAGCTAATTCAGAAGATAGCTCTCAAAGAAAAAGAATTAAAAAAAAAACAAAAAGGGAAATGAAAAGAGCCTAAGTGCCAAATAAAAAGAAAAAAATAAAAAAATGAGTAGAGAGCTATCAGTAAGAATAAAAAAAAAGCTAAATGTGTTTTCAGCCTTTCCACTAGCCAAAAGAGTTTAAGATGATGCTTTTATTTGGGGTTTTTGCTAAGCGAATTGCTTTGATGTTAATGGTAGTCTCTAGGAGGGTGAGTGAGCTGAAAAGAAAAGAAATGAGAGGGGTTTTAGGATCATTGTTAGTGTATATGGGTAGATGAGAGTCTAGTCATGTATGCATCAATTGCCTTTACCTTTAGCATTATGCATAAGTTCATGCCTTTTTGAGAGAAACCGTTGCAATTTTATAACCCATTTAAATGAGATCATTCTAGTCTCATAGCCTTTGTCCTTAACCAAATGTGTTTGATTTTAAAATGCATAAGTGTGATTCACGGTTTTGATCTTATTGAATGTTAAAGGATAGTATTCTTGGATTGTTTGGGATATATGAGTCATGATTTGAAATTCATTATGTGATGAGTATGGCTAAGTTCTTTGGAGTATGAGTGTGTACATTGCATCTTAGGATTAAGAACTAAGACCATTGAATTGATTCATTTGAAAAACACTTTTGCAAGAAGCTTAAACCCCCGTTTTTAAAAGCTCTCTTCCTTCTTGAATTTTGTTTGCTTGAGGGCAAGCAAAAGGCAAGTTTGGAGGAGTTGATATTGCCATATATTCTGCTTATGTTACATGCATTTAGGATAGTCTTTCATGCATTCATCTTGCATATTAGGCTAGTTTGCACCATTTTAGGTCCTAGAGCACTTTTGCATCAGCATTCGCATGTTTCTTGTATTATGCATCATATTCAGGTTGTTTTTGGACACTTTGGAGCTTTGGAGGATTCGTGGACGTGCTAAGGCTCGTGAGGAAGCTTATGGAAGCTTGGAGAACTCAACCATTCAGCAAAGTACCCGAGGTCGAGTAGCGGATCGAGCAAGGCCAGAAGATCGAGTGCATCTAGTCGATTCGAGAGGAAGGATCGAGACCGAGATCGAGAAAGAAGATCGATCTGGAGTACAAACGTAAATGACGCCATGCAGAATGAGAGCTAGATCGAGACCAAGACTCGATCATCCAAAGATCAAGAAATAGATCGAGGAAGATACTCAATCCCTCCAACCAGATCGACCAGAAGATCGAGCGGAGCAAGGCGATTCCTGAAGATGATCGAGCAAGCCAATTTTGGCAAAGCAGCCATTCGCATTCACTATCTTAATTCTGTCTTTTTGTTTTTGGTTATCATCTACCTTAGGCGATTTTGCCATTGCAACTGAAGCTTTCTTTAGTTTTTGAACCTTTGAATCTTTGTATATCAAGCAAGTTTTCTTTTTATCAATCGTTAATCCTGCTTAGTTTCTTATTAATCACTTTTGCTTCTATCTTAATTATGTGTATCGAGTAGTCTTTTCGGGTTTTGGGGTT
Source organism: Thlaspi arvense (assembly GCA_911865555.2). NCBI lineage: Eukaryota > Viridiplantae > Streptophyta > Magnoliopsida > Brassicales > Brassicaceae > Thlaspi > Thlaspi arvense. Next base: position 44,208,356 of record OU466857.2, read on the forward strand.
GAGGTGATTCGAAAGGGTTGAAAGGGTTCAAAGCTTTGTGTTTTCTTGTTCTTCATGCCTTCTCTTCTAGGATCTTGGAATCTTAAAGCCTAGAGAGCCTTGGAAAAGGTGTCTGTGACCCAAAGGCTGTCTTACCATGACAGGATTCAGATGTCCTGGAAAACCAGATCCTAGAGGCTAATCCTTCCATTCCTACATGCCATGGTTGTTTAGGGGATCAGTTAGGTCAATATTTGAAATATGTCTTTCTTGCTCTTCAATCTCTTTTTCTACCAAACGCCATGAGTTTGGAGAAGAGATTGAGGAAGTGAACCATACCACACGCCATGGATGGTTCTTGTTTTGTTTTCAAGGCTTAGAAAAGCCTCTTAAAAGAGTAGATCTAAATGTTTTCAAACCAAAGCTTGAATCTTTGACACCCTTGAACAGGACCCTCGACCCTGAACCCTCTTTGTTAGTGTTTTAAACCTCTGTTCATCATTCGCTTGTCATTTAGTATGCATCATGTTCATTAGAAATCATATCGCTTTAAGTTGCTTGTTAGATCGAACCATTCTGCTCGATCCAGTTTTCAATCCTGTGGTCGATTCACTGGTCGATTTTTAGTTTTTAGTAGCCTTGCATTTTTCATCTTTTGCTTGTTCCTCGTGGTAGTTACCCTCTTCCAGGGATTTTAAAATTGTTTTGCATTGCATTAGATCGTTGCATTTAGTTTTCCTAGGTTTTACCAACCATTTTCACAATCTGCTTAGATTTACTCATTCCCTTGAATTCTTAGTGTACTTCCTGCTCCTAGGATTGGATTGATACCTCACTTGCATGCTATACTACATCTCAGTGTTGCATTTGAGTTTTGATAACCTCTCCTGCTCGCATTGCTTAGTAAAAACCTGTTATCACAACTGATCGATACAAACCCAGTCCGAGCCTGTTTTATTTACACTTTTACCATTTCTCTAAGGCTTTTTTCATTTGGCTATAAATAGCCTCTTTTCTGTATTTTCGAGAAGTCATGTCAATTTACTGTTCTTAAGCATTTTCTTTGAGTTTGTAAGACAAATCTTTTGCTTTATTTAATATAAGTTGGTATTTGCCTTTAATCTTTTTTAATCTCTCTCTTAATCATGATTAGCATCTTTTCTTCTAGTGATTTGGTGTTAAACATGAGTATTAGTGAGTAGTTTGCTTAGGGTTCTTAGATGTGGTAGATTAAGGGGATTTAGGGATTGATTAAAGCTTGTTTACTGCTTCAGTTTATGGGTTCCTCTCTATTAATCTGTTCTTAAACTAGATTTGTCTTGATCACACTTATCTAGAATTTGAGCTTTCTCTTATGCCCACCAAGTGTTTGATGAAATGCTGATCTTGTTTAATTGAGGATGTGCTGGCCTTGGCTCAAGAGATTGACGGTTTGAGAAGCATTTTGACTTGAATAGAGTTGTTTATTAATGCTTGCTGAATGTTTTAGCACTAATGAGAGTTAGTTCTTGTTAAGATGTTTAGCAAAGGGCTATTTTACAAGAGATTAGATCTAGCTTGCTTGATTGTGAACTCTATGTCTAGGAATCACCATTGCTAGCTTGTTTGCTTGATCAATGTTGTTTGAAACAGCCTTAGTTAGTCTCTAGATTCCCCAAAGTCAATAACCACAACTAGGAACTTGCTTTCTCTTTTGACATATTTCGGATTTGCCCTGTTTTGCCCTGTTTTACTTGCATAATCTTGTTTAAACTGCCTTTTTATTTGTTCTCTTTGTTGCTTGATCATCTTAGGGTGATAAATTGGTTGGTTAGGCAATAAAAACTCTTCTGTGCTTGCTTGACTTAAGGATTTTTACTCATTACTCTTCTGTTTTCAACATAACCCATTTAGATTGATAAAAACCCTATGCTATGCTACAACTGACTAGTACAAGCTTGGGTGATTGACATCAAGAGCACAAAACCTCTTGCATCAGCTTGCTTTTGTTCCATCCCTTGCCTTGCATTTCAAGATATTGCATTTAGCATTTATTTTAGTTCTTGCACTTCTACTGCTTTGTTTACCTTAGTCATGTTGCATTTAGATCATTGTCTTGTTAGTTTCTGCTGCGTTTAGTTTCTTTGCATTGCATTGCTTTTTAGTCTTGTTAGTATTGCCTTTCACTTCTGCATTTCATCTTTGATCACTTAAGTTGTTAGAATCATCCTCCTTAATCATACATGGTTAAGCTTCGTTAGTGCCATGCATCTCTTTTATTCTAGCTCCTAGATGGATTGATTAAACGTCATCTATACTACATCTGATTAGAGAGGGATTGAGTTAAGACTTGCAAAATTCCTTCTTCAATTTGGTGCCGTTGCCATTCTAAAATTGTTAGATAATTGAGTTTAGGTTCTTGCTTAGACTTAATCACCTTTTACTTTACTAATCACTTTACCTTTCTTGCTCTGTTTTCTCAGGTACAATGGCTGATCAACTATATCATAAACATGCTCATCAAGCTCAGTTCAGAGAGGATGAAGCACCAGTTCAGAGGTTACATAGGACAGTGCCTCAGATTGCTAGAAGAGCACACCACATTGGATCTCATGATGCTCCTTACCTTCACACTAGACGCAGAGGTATTCTTCCTCCACAATCTCAAGAGCATCATTTTTAGATCAAAAGCAGCTAGATAGCAATGGTACAAGGAAACCGCTTCAATGGCACATCTATGGAGGATCCGCTTGATCCCTTGGATTACTTTGAGAGTCTTTGCAGTTTACAGAAGATCAATGAAATCACAGAAGATGGTTTCAAACTGAGGTTATTTCCTTTCTCTCTTGGTGAACGTGCGCATTTATGGGAAAGATCTTTGCCTTTTGGATCAGTAAATTCTTGGGATGATTGCAAAAGAGTGTTTCTTGCAAAGTTTAACTCTTCTATCAGGACAGCTACACTAAGGCAGAACATCTCAGGATTCAAACAGTCACAAGATGAGCCATTCTGTTCAGCATGGGAAAGATTTCAAGGTTACACATTGGTCTGCCCTCATCATGGTAAATCAACAGAATCATTGCTCAGCACAATCTACAGAGGAGTGTCACCACAGTTCAAGATGCAGTTAGGCACAGCTAGTAACGGCCACTTCTTAGGTACAACAGTGGATGATGGTTTGCAGCTGATTGAAAACCTTGCCTTAAGTAATGGTGACTATTTGTATGAGCAAGAGGACAGCTACAGGAAGAATACTGAAACCTCAGATCAACAAACGAAGCTGGATCTGTTAGCACTAAATGCTAAGCTAGACTTGTTGCTTGAGCAATTTATACATCACCCACCAAAGGCAACAGAGAGGACATCTGCTCTTGGACATGCTTATAACTTAGAAGCTGAAGCCTACTATGTGCAGCAACAAGAGAATGTTCATCATAGGCCAAACCAGGATACAAGCTATGACAGCTACAACACTTACAGTCCTCAAGCGCACACAAGGGAGAGTGCTCCAATATACAATCAGCTTGGTGTTCCCATACAATAAAACCATAGGTTTACACCTCAATATGAAGAACACCAAGAGAGTATGTATGCAACAAAGTTTGCTCCTCAACATCAAGTGGCTGCTTCACCTGTTTTGGATATTCCTAAACCTTCAACTACACCACCATCTACGCCTGATACAAACAAAGCTAGATTGCTCGAACAACTGCTTGCCGCACACACACATAGTACATTGGAGATGAAGGCTGTCCAACAAAACATACTGCAGAAGTTCGAGAGAGTTAATGATGAACTTGCTATGCGAGCTACAAGGTCCTGTAGCACCAAAACATCTCCATGTGGACACTGAGAAGCAAAGGGGGGGGGGGGGGGGGGGGGGGGGGGGGGGGGTCTCTCTCGAGACTCATGAAGAAGAGACTGAAGCTGAATCAGAAATGGAAAGGAAAGCTGAGGCAGAGCGTGTTAGAAAAGGGAAACAAATAGTTGATGACGCACAAAGGTAAGCCATACAACCTAGAAGGAAGGAACATGTCTTTGTTCCTCCTCCTTACAAGCCACCACTCCCCTTTCCAGGAAGGATCAAGAAACAGCTAGTGGAGAAGTACAGGCATCTCTTTGAGAAGCAGATAGAAAATTTTGAGATTACCATGCCCATGCTTGAAGCCTTCTTGCTTATACCTCAGAATCATCAGTTCTTAAAGTATGCACTTGCAAACAAGCAGAATGAAGTGCAAGGGATGGTTGTCCTCACTCATGAGGTTAGTGCCATAATACAGCAGCTTCCTCAACCAAAGAAGATAAGGGATCCAAGAAGTCTCACTCTACCCTGTTCCATTGGACCTCTCAAATTCAATAATTGTTTGTGTGATCTTGGAGCTAGTGTGAGCCTGATGCCTCTTACCACTGCCAAGCGCCTGTGATTCATGAGTTTTAAGCCAAGTAGAATAACTCTTGTGCTTGTCGACCGCTCTGTCAGACATCCCATTGGACTGCTTGAAGACCTTCCTGTCCGAGTTGGGAGCACTGAAATCCCTACTGACTTCGTTGTTTTGGAGCTCGATGCTGATCCAAGGGACTCCTTGATACTTAGGAGAACTTTCCTTGCCACTTCTGGAGCAGTCATAGACGTCAAGAGTGGCAAGATCGAGCTGCATCTGGGAAAATATATGGTGCTTAAGTATGACATAAACGAAGTCATGAAGAAGCTCAAGAGTGAAGGGCAGATCTTCAGCGTGGATATCATGGAAGATTTGAGCATTTTTCTGATGGAAGAGCTGCATATAAAAGATCATCTAAGCACGGCTTTAAGCAAAACACCAGGAAAGTATGGGTACTTGAGTGAGGAAGAAGCAAGATATGAGCAGCTGTTGAAGGAAGCCAAGATAGCTATTCACCATGAGCCCTTTGTCAAGCTAGGAGGGAAGTTGTGAATTCAGTAAGCCAAGAAGCCAATTGAGCTAAGGTTAGCAAATCAGGATCAGATCTTGGAGAAGGAGACTGGAGCGAGCTAAAGGCACCCAAGCTGGACCTCAAACCACTTCCCAAGGGGCTAAGGTATGTATTCCTTGGACCAAAAGATACCTATCCTGTGATAGTCAATGATACCTCAATGATGATGAAACCTGTGCTCTTGTTAAAGAGCTGAAGAAGTTTAGGAGAGCCATTGGGTATTCACATGATGATATCAAAGGCATATCTCCTAATCTTTGCACTCACAGGATTCATCTAGAGGATGAGAAGAAAACTTCCATTGAACCCCAAAGGAGATTAAACCCACACCTTAAGGAAGTTGTAAAGAAAGAAATCTTAAAGCTCCTTGATGCAGGCATGATTTACCCTATCTCAGACAGCACATGGGTCTCACCAGTCCATGTTGTGCCTAAGAAAGGAGGAATCACGGTTGTTAGGAATTAAAAAGATGAGCTTATCCCAACTAGAACTATAACCGTACATAGGATGTGTATTGACTATAGAAAGTTGAACTCTGCCTCTAGGAAAGATCACCATCCTTTACTTTTTATTGATCAAATGCTCGAAAGATTGGCAAATCACCCTTATTACTGCTTTTTAGATGGTTATAGTGGTTTCTTCCAAATCCCAATTCATCCTAATGATAAGGCAAAAACCACCTTCACATGTCCCTATGGCACTTTTAGTTATAGAAGAACGCCATTTGGACTGTGTAATGCCCTAGTAACCTTTCAAAGATGTGTTACCTCTATATTCTCTGACTTGCTTGAAGAAATGGTGGAAGTATTCATGGATGACTTCAGTGTCTATGGATCTTCCTTTGGCGTCTGCTTGTCTAATCTTTGTCAGGTCTTAAAGAGATGTGAAGATACATGGTTAGTGCTGAACTGGGAAAAATATCATTTCATGGTCAATGAGGGAATCTTCTTAGGGCACAAGATCTCTGAGAAAGGAATAGAGGTGGACAAGGCCAAGATAGAAGTGATGATGCATCTGGCTCCACCAACATCAGTTAAAGGGATCACAAGTTTCTTAGGACATGCAGGCTTCTATAGAAGGTTCATCAAAGACTTCTTCATGATAACAAGACCTCTCACTAGGCTGTTGTGCAAAGAGACAGAGATTATCTTCGATGATGACTGCATGCAAGGTTTTCAGACCATCAAAGAGGCGCTTGTGAGTGCTCCCATTGTTCAGGCACCTGACTGGAGTTTGCCATTTGAGATAATGTACGACGCTAGTGATAATGCACTTGGAGCTGTGCTTGGTGAGAGAGTGGAAAAGAAACTACATGTTATATACTACGCAAGTTGTACTCTGGATGATACTCAGACTCGGTATGCTAAGGAACTGCTAGTATTTGTGTTCGCATTTGAAAAGTTCAGAAGCTACCTGGCTGTCTCTAAGGTCATAGTCTACACAGATCGTGCAGCACTTCGCTACATTTATGCCAAGAAGGACACGAAGCCACGTATGCTCAGATGGATACTTTTACTTCAGGAGTTTGATCTCGAGATACATGAAAAGAAGGGAATTGAAAATGGAGTAGCTGATCACTTATCGAGAATAAGGATTGAAGATCTTGTTCCTATAGATGACTCTCTTCTTGAAGAGCAGCTTATGGCATACGAAGTGCTGAAGAGCTGGAATGAAGCAGCCGATTTGCAAAACAGGAACCTACATTGGTACTCAGATTTTGTCAACTATTTAGTTTCAGATCATCTTCCCAACTTCCAAAAACCTTATCACAAAGCTTAGTTCTTTAAAGACTTATCTCAACTGTATTAGGATGATCCATACTTGTACAAGAAAGGATCAGATGGATTGTTTAGGAGATGTGTAGCAGAAGAAGAAGCACATGACATTATTTTCCACTGCCATGAGTCTGCTTACCGAGGCCATTTTGTGACATTCAAGACAGCTACAAAGATACTTCAAGCAGGATTCTGGTGGCCTAGCATCTTCAGAGATACTCTTAAGTTCATCAAGAGGTGTGAAGCACGTCAAAGGAAGGGGAACATAAGCAAGATGGATGAGATGCCTCACAACCCAATCCTTGATACAGAGATCTTTGATGTATGGGGGATTGACTTCATGGGACCCTTCCCTTTATCATATGGCAACAAGTTCATCCTAGTGGCAGTTGATTATGTCTCCAAATCGGTCAAAGGTGTTGCAAGTCCAACGAATGATTCCTCTGTTGTTGTGAAGCTATTCAAGACTGTAATCTTTCCAAGATTTGGTGTGCCTAGAGTAGTGATAAGTGATGGTGGAAGTCACTTCATGAACAATGTCTTTGACAATCTTCTGAAGAAGCATGGAGTCAACCACAAAGTGGCAACGCCATAGCTTGATGACGTGCTTTGGGCTTATAGGACAGCATTCAAGACAACAATAGGGAGATCACTTTTCAGCTTTCTGTATGGAAAAGCATGTCACCTTCTAGTAGAGCCTGAGCATAAAGCTCAATGGGCAGTCAAGCTGCTCAACTATAACCTTAAAAGCACCCAAGAATGGAGACTTATGCAACTTCATGAGCTAGAAGAGATCAGGTTGGAGTCCTATGAGAATTCAAAGATTTAAAAAGAGAGGACTAAAGCTTTCCATGACAAGAAGATAGTCCACAAAGAGTTCAGATCAGGCGACTTGATTCTTCTCTTCAACTTAAGGTTAAGGCTCTTTACTGGAAAACTCAAGTCAAGATACAATGGGCCATATAAAATCAAAGAAGTTCTTCCCTATGGAGCAATCACATTGCTGGATACTGAAGGAAATGAATTCACAGTCAGTGGGCACAGAGTCAAACCATATCTAGCCTCAGAGCTTTTGTCAATGGAGACTAACCTTAGTTTCCTTGATGTGCCTACCTAGCAAAGCAAATGAGGTCAAACTAAGAGACCTTAAACAAAGCACACTTGGGAGGTAATCCTATTACTATCTATGTAAATATGCTTCCCTTTTAGCTTTTGATATGTTTGTTGAGGGATTTCAGGTTGGACAAAAGTGATTAGATTGGTCAAATATAGTGGAGAACCAAGGGATTTAAAACTCTGTTTCTGCATCGAGGTGTCATATCGAGCTAAACCTCTGCAAGACCTGCCTGATGCAGTTCATCTTGAGGACGAAGGAGTCCGTACGTCGAGCAGATTGCACGATGGGGATTGCACCGAAGTGTTGTATCGAGCAAAACCTCCAGAACTCTGCTCGATGCAATCGTCCCCGAAGCCCTTATCTGTACACCGAAGAGCGAGTGCTGTACACCGAGCAAGATGCCCGAGGGTGATCACATCGAGGTACAGCATCGAGCAGTACACCCAGAGCCCACCTTGATATGGACAACTGCATGTTTTGTGCTCTTGAGCCATGATCAAATCCAAATATCTCCTCAAGCTGAGTGAATCCCGTTGTGTACCATGCTTTTCTGGCTCTGATGTTTATAAATCCATTGCCAAAGTCCTCTTCTCCTTCATCATATTTTTTTTCAAACTTGTAGAAGTAGACCTTGAAGCTTGCAATGAATTCACAAGAAAGTTGCTTATAAGTAGGATACCCAATACAAGCAAATTTCTCAACTCCAGTGTTGCTTAACAGCTCAACCACGTCAGTCTTAATTCCCAGCTCTTCCAACAAACCAGGGCTAGCATATTTTGTTGGAGCAAAGTCCACTCTCCTCATCGCCCTCGTGTAGTCTTTGAGCTTAGGTGCTGCATCTTGGACTTGTTCTTCTTCAACCACTGACCTTTTTCCCTCTGCTCTGGTTCTTGCAGCAGCATTTGAGTCAGAAATTTCCTCACCACCTCTAGTGCTCGACATAGTACCTGAAAATGCAATAATTGAAGCAAAAATCAGCATATTATCCTTTGAGAGCACTGTGCAGAAAATTATTTTCCAAAAATCAAGCATGCAGAAGAAAATTCTATTAAAACCCACACTAATTGAAAACAAACAGAGT